>CM014277.1:28627647-28667533 GCA_004135705.1 Alloteropsis semialata | reverse complement strand
AGTAGGAAGGACATGCTAATACCCTCTTGACTCATCAGATGCTAGAGAAGTGTGAAGAGTTTGAGCGGTTGAACCTTGGGTTTATTGCTGATACAGAAGGAGTGACTATGGAAGTTGAGTCTACTTTTTGAGCAGGAGATTCGCCAAGGTCAGCTTAATGATGAGAAGATCAAGGAAATCAAGGAGCTTATGGTAATTGAAAAAGCCCCTGATTTTACAGAAGATGAACATGGTACTATTTGGTTCAAGAAGAGGATCTGTGTGCCAGATGTGGGATAGCTCAGAGATAAGATACTAAGGGAAGCTCATGATTCTGCTTACTCTATTCATCCTGGTAGTACTAATATGTATCAGGACATGAAAGAAAGGTACTTGTGGTATGGGTTGAAGAGAAATGTTGGAACTTATGTTGCTTTGTGTGATGTGTGCTAGAGAGTTAAAGCTGAACATTAGAGACCAACAGGATTGCTTCAACCATTGAAGGTACCTGGATGGAAGTGGGAAGAAATCAGCATGGATTTTATTGTTTGATTACCCCGTACCCGTGATGGTTATGATTTGATATGGGTTATTGTGGATCGTTTGACTAAGGTTGCTCATTTCATTCCAGTCAAGACCACATATACCAGCGCCAAGCTAGTAGAGTTGTATATGTCTCGTATTGTCTGTCAGCATGGTGTGCCCAAGAAGATAGTGTCGGATAGAGGTACTCAGTTTACATCTCAGTTCTGGCAGAAGTTGCATGAATCTGTGGATAGCTAAGTTAAATTTTAGTTCTACCTATCACCAGTGTTTTAAAGGCGTTAAGGCGTCCTTCAAAATCTTGGAGCACCTTATCACCTAGGCGACGCCTAGGCGGACAAGGCGGCCTGTTTTCTAAGGCGAGCTAGGACCGCCCAAACGCCTAGGCGACGCCTCCTAGGTGACGCCTTTAAAACAATGCCTATCACCCTTAGACAGATGGATAGACAGAAAGGACCAATCAAATTTTGGAGGATATGTTGAGAGCTTGTGCTTTAAAACAAGGAGGAAGTTGGGATAAGAGTCTACCTTATGCAGAGTTCTCTTATGATAACAACTATTGGACAAGCCTTAAGATGTCACTTTTTGAGGCTTTGTATGGAAGGAACTGCAGGACTCCATTGTATTGGAGTGAAACATGAGAAAGTCAGGTATTTGGTCCAGAGATACTACAAGAGGAAGAAAGACATGTTCAGATTATCACAGAGAATCTGAGGACAACCCAGTCTAGACAGAAGAGTTATGCTGATACTAGAAGAAGGGAGTTAACTTTTGCAAAAGGTGGTTATGTGTATTTGAAAGTTTCTCCTATCAGAGGTTTGCGTAGATTGAAAGTGAAGGCAAAGTTGTCACCTAGATTCATTGGCTCATTCAAGACTCTAGAAAGAAAAGGTGAAGTAGCTTATCAGTTGGAGTTACCAGCCAGTTTGTCAGATGTGCATGATGTCTTCCATATATCTTAGCTTAAGAAGTGTCTCAGAGTGCCAGAGGAATAGTTACCTATGAAAGAACTAAATGTACAGGATGATTTGGCTGTGTGGAGTATCCAGCTGAAAGGGTTACCAGAAGCATGGTGATAAAAATGTGCAAGGTGCAGTGAAGTCACCATGCAGTGCATGAAGCTACCTAGGAAAGAGAAGATGAGTTGAAGGCAGAATTTCCCCACCTCTTCGCCAATCCATCCGAATCTCGAGGACGAGATTCATTTTAAGGGGGTAGGTTTGTAACACCTTAATTTTCATCACAAGAAATTTTAGAAACATTTTTTGAATTTTCTAGGATGTATTTAAGTCTCAGATAAATTTCTAGGAACTTACTAAAATTAAATAGAATTTTCTAGGATGTATTTAAGTCTTAATAAGTGTTTGATGCATCATGCTGCTGCATTCATTTTCTTTTTGTATGTGTAGTGTAGTTTACCGGAAGTTTCCTGAATTTATTCAGGTTTAGTTGGCCTTTGTTTTGATCTCTGAATTTCTGTATTTAGAGAAAAAGGTTTCGTTCTTTTCTTGGTGAAACATTTTGGCTTTGCATGTTTCGTTGTACCAAAGCCCTGCAGGAGCCTGACGTCCCAAACACCGGTCCAGGTCACGTGCCTTTTGAAATTGATGTTCAGGTTTGATTTGAACCTGCCGTTCCTGCGCTGGCAGGATCCAACAGGCACGTAGGGTTTCGACGCGAGGCCGGCGTGCACCCTAGAAAGCTCCGTTGCGCCCCCGCGTGCCCTAACCCGTTGGCTCGCCGCCGCATCGAGGACGAGGCCAAGGCCTGCTGCCTTCTAGTTTCGCTGCTGGTGCACGTCGTCCACGGGAAGCTCGGCCACCGGCCACGTCGAATCCATCGTGATAAATTCCGTCGCTGCCTGGTGGTGAGCAGCCTTGCTAGTTTTTCGCTTCGAGTGACTATTTACGTTTTGCACTATCTCTTATATCAGTGATGAAGTCTCATATGTGTGTAAACTTGATCCTGGCGCACATATGATAGTCATTTGGTTTTGTCTTTAAAACCGGGTGTGACATGTCTGCACGCTAGCCATAAGGTTAGACAAGGCATGGTCGAAGTGTTGTGCCCCGATCAAACATGTGATGGTTGGGCATCCTGGGTCTTCTCCGGAAGTTGGTTATGTATAGTTGTGCTACACTCTTCCGTAAGCTTGATGACCTTAGTGGTGGCCTGGTGGGCAGCGATCGCTTGTTGTTGTTGATGTCCTTGATGCACAATGCGTATGTTGGTACATGCATCACGTCCAACAGAGGGACATTGACATGTATATTTTGGAATAGGAAAAAGTCTACTTGACTCCCTGACCTATTGTAAGTCGACTGCTTCATCCCTCAACCTCTAAAACCAGGTATTTGACACCCTAAGCTAATAGATACCGAGCAAATGGCCCCCTAGGCGGTTTTCGAGGGCTATTTCGCAACCGTGGCATGCCATGTTGGCAATAGCCTCATGTCAGCGCAATCTTTCTTCTGCCCTCCCCTCCATCGCCCGCTGCGTCGGCAGACCACAACTCCACCGGCTGGCTCCCCACTCCACCTAGCCACAACTCAGCAGCGACTCTCCCTGCGCCGCCTATGCTCGACTCGGGTCGCCGGCCTTGCCGTGTCCGCTCCACCGCCCGGACGCAGGTGTAACTCATCTCGGGGACGATTGGCCACTGCCAAGGTCCAAGTCCAATGGCCGCCGGACCTGGCATGAAGCCGACGCTGCTGTTCCCCAAGACTGTTGCGGCCCACAAGCCTGCGGCCACCCGCCCTTGCTGCTGTCATAGCTTGCCGGTCGCCGCGACCACATCCCCCACCAAATTATAGGCTCGCAAGAACAAAACCACCATGAAAAGGTACTGAACAACCAGAGACTCAGAAGCAGGCCTGAATTCGATCACCGCAAGCAAACCCAATTACCCAACCCAACCATTGGATCAAATAAGCAACACAAGAGCAATTCAACTTGGCAGAATCCCCAAATCGGCAATTCACTGGACTAGGAACTTGTAGCTCGCTTGGTGGCCATCTACGACTGTCGCCATCATCAAAAGCTTTGAATCCAGATTTCGTTGCTCACTCTCACGATCCTCCCGTGCGCACCCTCGAGGGCGATGATACATTACAGAGACAACAGTGAGTGGTCTTCACTGAGCTAGCGGTGTGTGTGTCTTCTTGAATTGACAGTGCGTCTTGCTACCTTCGATTCCCGATGACCTGGCTCCTGCATTGGACCATGGGGGAGCGCTGGAGCGGAATGCGGGTGTGCAGTAAGGTGGTCGGTGGCTAGTTCCAGGAAGAGAAAGCATGGGCAGGAGAGAGAAAGGTGCGCAAGGTAGATGAAAAAAAATGACCGACAAATGGACCAAGCGCCATGGTGTCACTGTTGTCTAACGTGGCATGCCAACTAAGCAAAACTATGTTGCAAAACCACTCTAAGGTGTTAGATGGTTTTCACTAGTTTAGAGTGTAAAACAACTGGTTTTATAGGTTAGGGGGTGAAGTAAACCACCATGTAAACATTAGGGGTTTACATACACTTTTTCCTTTGGATTATCTCAACAAAACAAGCGAACTGCCCGTCCACGATTGGCTTTCGGTTGCGAATAGGGAACAACAGGAAGCTCGTATTTGTAAACTCTTGTGGGGCCATTCCCTCTCGGGTTCCCTAGTGTCTTCTTGGGCCGACGACCCTTCTGCCTCCTTTGGGTCTGCTGTCTTTCCTGCATGTTAGGGTATGGTGGATCGTGAGTGGACTTACCGCCCCTCATGGTCCCAGAATCAGAGGTAGGTACATCAAGAACAATTTGAGCAAGTTTAGTTTCGATCATTTGCTTAAAGCTCAATTGGGTTTTAAAAGCAGATGAAAGACTTTTAATTTTTACACTTAAACTTTCCAAGGTTTTATCATTGGTCGGTAGCTTTTTAGAAATAGATTCATTCATCTTAGCTTGGCAGAAAACAAGACCCTTTAAGGAAGGTTGATTTGAATTGAATTTTGAATTGTAATTATTGTTACCTTTCTGGTATCATGGGCACGACTAGTTCTACTTGTTGCCATTGTTCTTGTTCTTGTTCTTGTTCTTGTACGAAACTTCTTCATGGGTTTCGGGGTAGTCGTTCCCCGAGTGTCCATCGTTCCTGCATACCTCACACATGAGGTGCTAGTCCATAGCTTGGACGGGATTGTGCATGAGGTCCTTTGTCTTCTGCCATTTGTCTAGGCATTTGAGTAGGAGGTCCATCTTGGCTGCAAGCATGTCCATCTCCTTGATGATATGCATGCGCTTTGTGCAAGGTTGGAGCCGGTCCTCGCTCCAACCTTGTTTAGAGACCATCTTCTTGGCTAGAGCCATGGCTTTGGCGATGGTGAGGTCGAGGAACCAGCAACAGCATTAATATGGACATGTGATGTCATAATAGCCAATTGTAGAAGCTTTGGAGGATGACCCAGTCATCCATCCCATGGTGTGGGCAGTGAAGGATTTACTCTTGAAGCCATTCCCACTGTTGCAGTATCGTGAAGCGTGTTTTAAGGGTTCAAATGTCATTAGTGTTTATATCTGCTTTCCTCCCTAGATTGCCCTTCCTTTCTAGTCTCCCCTCATGGTGTGATTAAAGCAACCCAATTGGTTTAAGTTCAGCAATAAAGTCAACTTATAACTCAATGACCTTCACTATTGCATATCATTTGGCAATAACTTATAACTCAATGACCTTCACTATTGCATATCATTTGGCAATACATCCTTCTGGACGGGCACGATTATGAACAACCTTCTTCAGGATTTCCATGAACCTCATGAAAGGGAACATCTTGTGTAGAAAAACAGGACCTAGAATGAAATCCTCTTTGGCTTGGTGAACCAGGAGGTGGGCCATAATGTTAGAGAAGGAAGGTGGAAAGACAATTTGAAAACTTACAAGGCATTGGGCCACGTCCTTCTATAGCTTTGCTAGAGTGTCTGTTGGTATTTCTTAATGTTAAAATTTTATTCTACAAGCACAAAGAAGTACGTTGTAGCATTTCACTTGAAAGTATTCCAAGGTATCATATTTATTATTGTCAGGGATAGTGGACGCTAAAGAGAGTGGTTACCCAATGCATTTATTTATATCCTTATTAATATACCAAAGCCCAGACAGGGGTAATCGATAATATAGGGGTAGTGTGCCACATAGAAGGTTCATCGCTCAAGATAAAACAAATAAGACTTAGCTATTATGCAGATCCTATATATGAGCAAGGGATTCTATATACTTCTCTCATGTGAACAACACAAGTATACAACATACACTTTATAAGCTTAGCAAAGGCATACATGACAAATGACATGTCGAGGTATCAAGTCATACCCTCATCCAAGGGATGACTTGATGTCTTATCATAAAGGCCTAACGTCCAAATCCGAACGTGGAGGATTACAAAAGATAGACAGGACTGTCAGCACCTGTCGCCTACCTCTACTAATCCATTGGGTAAACATGTAGACAATAAACTAAATGAATAACATAAGGTTGAGGCATACAACATAAGAGATACAACACTTCCATTAATTATCAAAGTCTTACAATAAGAGAAGAGATACAAAAGCTGAACTTTAAGCTTAGCAAGACTCCGTCTGAAACCCCGGTAGTAGCTCAACTCTAAGACTAAGTCCACTACTAGACTAAGACTAGAACATGTAGCTAGAGAGCTCTTTGCTTTTGGTGTCTGTTGAACCAAGGTGGGACTCAGCTATCTATAGTTTGTAGAGGCGGTTGTGAGGCTGCACGAGGAGGCTGTGGCCGATAGGAGGTGGGCCCAGGTCGGCCGGTGCAGAGCGTCGGCCGATCGTGGATCCACCGCTTCACCCTCTCTCTGGCTAAGATGCACTCCTGGGGTTGGTATTGATCACCACGTGGAAGCTAGAGCAGCTTGGCCTCCCTTCGGATTGGGCGACGGGCCAGGTCGGCCGACCTTTTACTGGCTTCCTTCTGGCCCTTCTTCCTTTGGGTAACTGCCCTGTGGGCCTAGGCGTGTATGCTCGGTGAGTGAGCCCTAATTGAGTACATCTTGTTCATTTTTGTAAATATTTGTGCAGAGTTTGCACACTCTAACCCACTCCTTTACATTACTGCATTTTATTTTAGTAACTTATGTACCTTTATTTACTAGAGTTGTATCTTGCTAGGATTGTCCCAAGGTTGCGAAATTTCTTTTGGGTCAGTCATACACTAACAGAAATTTTAGTTGCACATCTAGACAATAAACCTAGTGTATGGTTTTGTGCAAGTTAGTGGAGACCATATGTTAAATTTTAATAAGTTGTTTAATTCACCCTCTCCCATTCCTAAGCTATACGAGCACCGACTACTTTCGATAAACCACAAATTCTAGACCTAGAATTTCCAAAGTTAAGAACTTGATATGGTTCTTTTTCTATGGCTAAGCTCAAATGCTTCAATCGGGAAGCTTTGGGTATTTAGCTACATGTAGAGTCCAAAGTCTCACAAGTTCTATACCCATCGGTCAGTAGCGGCTACAGTGAGAACACAATATATTAGGTAAAAAAATTCAAGAAACAAACAAATTAATGTTTACCTTATGATTCCAGAAATCCTGACCATCCGCTCCGCTAATAAATAGAGCTATTTCTCCAAACATTGCCACAAAGGTCAAATCCGTCGATTAAACCCTAGTCTGTCCCACCTACCAACCATGGCGGCGGTGCCGCCGCCTCCTCCTCCGCCTTCACCGCCACCGTCGCCGTCGCCGCCACCACCTCCTCCTCTGCCGCCCCCACCTCCGCCAAGGAAGGGTGAATTCATGGAGTGCCCCCCCGCTTGTTCGGATCCCTCCTCGCTCGGAAGTTGTCGCTCCCCCAAGCCATGGATCTGGCCCACCACAGGAGCTGCATGAAAGGCTCCTAGGAAATGGCCACCGCCGTGGGCGCGGAGCTTCAAGCAGCAGGAAGGCGGAGCTTCCTTCCGGATCATCGGCGCATGGTCCTAGGAGGGTGGTGGCAACTGTCGAGCAACGCGGCTCACCACAGCCGCTTTCGCGTGAGGCATCTGGCCTCCTTCGGGACGCAGCAAGAGCAGGCATCGTCCCTGTGGAGCCGCCGTTCGTGTGCACCTTTGTTGCAAGAGCGGCAAGAGCAGGTCGACAGAAGAAGCTGGTGGCGGACATGAGGTTGGAGCATCAAGACGACAAGAAGGCAAGCAAGAAGCCGAAGCAGAAGCCAAAATTGGCAACCGTGAAGATGGAGCCTCGCGACGACGAGCCCCTTTTGCCGTGTTCGGTGGCCTGGGGCTCGACCTCGCTGCGCGGCCAGAGCCCTATCCATGCCGCCGGTGAAGAACTGGCGGATCCGGACAGGCCGTCGCTGGTTGCGGGCCTCCTGCGCAACATGACGGGGACGACCACGGCGCAAGTTGGGAGCACGGCGTGAACCTGCAGCCGGGAGTCGCAGAGACGTCGCGCGGGCGGGTGGACCTCGTGTCCTCGAGCACCGGCCAGGTGGGCCACGTGCTTGGGCCCCACATCGACGGCCACGTCGACCAAGTCGTCGTCCCCACAGCCGAGAATCCGGAGGTAACCGTCGTCTCTGATGGCAACGTGAATCCTGTCGTAGTTGCCGGCTCAGCTCCTGATGCGGCCCCCACGGTTATAGTCATATCGGATGACAGTGGCGACGATGATGTGGCACATGTTCTGCCAATGCCACGAGCTGCTGCCGCTGCCCTGGCTGTGTCAGCTCCAGGTGCAGCTGATACGTTGAAGGGGAAAGAGCTTCCTGCAGAAGCCGCTGCTCGTTGTGGAAATGTTGGATACGGCGGCAAAGCTGTTGCTGGCTCTAGCAATGTCGGCTATGGCAAAGCTGTTGCCAGCTACAGCAATGGTGACTCCGGCAAAGGTATCGCCATTGGAGGCCAGAGTAAGACGGGCTAGGCCACCGGGTACAATTGCGCAGATTGTGGCGAGACGTTCTACAGCCCCCAGTCGCTGGGAGGCCACGTCGCCAGTCACAAGCATAGGCACAAGGAGAAGGGCAAGTCGATGCTGGACCTCCAGAGTGCCTCGGCACGCAGGAGCCATCAGAATGCCGCCATCCATGGCACAGCCAATGGCATGCGCCGCCGGTCATTTCCTGCTTCTGCCGGAAGCGCCGTTCTTGCACTTCCGGCGCAGAATCCAGTGCAAGAGCCACCGCAAGGGACGGCAATGGCCGCCAATCCTGTGGCTGCTCCTGCCTCAGGTGCTGCCGCTGCCACTAGCTCATTGTCACTCGCTGCAATAACCAGCAGCGTCCTTCCCGCAATCCCCTTGCAGAACCAAGTGGAGAATCCATCAGAAGAGGTAGCGGTGGCGCCTGGCAACCGTGGAGGCCGCAACATCCCTATCTTTGGCTTCAATACCTTTCGTGCACTCTACTCACAGAATCAAGACGAGAATCCACCAGAAGAGGCAGCAGTGGCGCCTGGCAATGGTGAGCACCGATCCATCTTCGGCTTCAACACCTCTCCTCCATTCCCCTCGCCGAATCCAGAGAATCCACTGGCGGAGATAGTGCCTAGCAACCGTGGACCAGAAGAGGTAGCGGTGGCGCCTGGGAATGGTGAGCACCGATCCATCTTCGGCTTCAACACCTCTGCTCCATTCCCCTCGCCAAATCAAGAGAATCCACCGGCGGAGATAGTGCCTAGCAACCGTGGACCAGAAGAGGTAGCGGTGGCGCCTGGCAACGGTGCACAACGCTCCATTGGTCTCTTCGGCTTCAACACCTCTCCTCCATTCCTCTCACAGAATCGACTGGAGAATCCACCAGAGGAGATGGTGCCTCGCAACCATGGACCTCGCACCATCCGTCTCTTTGGGGTCAACATCACTGAAGATCCGGGAGAACCAAAGAAGTAGGTCAAGACAGGAGCACCTGGTCTTCCTGTAAGTGTGTCAGGAAACAGAAAGTTTGCATTGTGGAAGCTCAATATGCTTTTCAGGTTAATTGTTCTGTGATATCATTTATCTGCTGCCGATTAAGTCCAATCAGCAAAACAGTTTGGCAAAATAATTATTTCTTGTTTAGACATTACAGAGTTTGTACTAAAGCTGCAGTCTTTGGTAGTTGAATAAGGTTGTATGATTTATCTGATCAAACAGTATTATGTTTTATTTTGGTGCCTGATAAACAGTTGTATGATTTATCAGATGGAATAAGGTTGTAACTGTTATTTGAATAATTTTGGTGTTTTCTGTTATTCTACCCATACAAAATGATCTGGAACTTTGCCTTATATTGTTCATCTTCATACCATTCTCTGAATGTTCACCAACATTGTGTCAGAGAATAAGATTATACCAGACCTTCCCTGTATACTGTAAAGAACAGGAGAAGTCTTTGACCAGATGGAGTTGGCATCATAATGGTACTGTGCATCATATCAAAGACGGAATAAAGTTGTAACAGTTATTTGAACAATTTTGGTGTTTTCTGTTATCCTACCCATACAAAATGATCTGGAGCTTTGCGTTATGTTGTTCATCTTCATACTATTTTCTGAATGTTCATTAACGTTGTGTCAGAGATTGTATCAGACCTTCCCTGTATACAGTAAAGAAACAGGAGAAGACTTTGACCAGATAGAGTTAGCATCATGGACCTCAGTTAGGGGGGGTGTTTAAATGCAGTGTTATGCATAGTGTTTTTGCGTTATGCATAGTGTTTACAGAGAGAAAAAGTGCATTGGGGAACGTGCGTTATGCATAGTGCGTGAACTAAACAAGGCCTTAGCTTATGGATTGGACAATGGCATCGTGAATCATATATTCTGAATAGCAAGCCTTGCGGCTATCATCCTGATATTATGTTCTACATACTCAACACCACTGTTTAATCTTTCGAGAGTGTCTGTTGAATCCATTGCTTGTATCTTGTATTTTTGTAGAGTGAGAAGTTCTGTGTCTGACATACCTGAAGTGTACAAAGTCAAAGTCAGATATTTATGCATCCATGCATCAGGTCTACTGGCAGTTGATGTTGTGTGCATCATCTCTTTGGTTCGTCATAGTAAGACAGGCATTTCTCAGAGAAAATATAGATGATTGGCAAAAGTTTGGTCAATATGATAAGACCTGAAGATTCTGAACTAAATGGTGGCAAGGAGAGTGAAACATCACCTGAAACTGTTTGGTACGCAGAAAATGAGAGTCGTTCTGGGAAACCAGGGATAAAGTACTCATTATACTCTTCAAAAATTTCTTTTTCTGACCACAGTAGAGACGCCCTGATGTTAGTTTGCAGTGGTTCATCCTCAGGTACCTAAATTTGACATGTTGAAGGACCAAAGACTACTATTAGAACTTTAGAAGTATTATTTCACATTTGCATATTGCTGAATGGACTTAAGATAGTGATAGAACCTTCAATTTCATTTGTAGGCTGTGTAAACTGCACATAGATTCTCTTAGCTTGGAAGTTCTTGTCCCTAGTTCAATACCTTCATAAGGCTCATCCATCACCGGAGAAACAGTACCGCGGAAATAGGGCTCCATCTGGATAAATGAAGACAGAGATGTGATTCAGGTTTTCTGTAATTTCTTCTGGCCATGTCAGAATCCTTCAGAAGTAATGCAAAATCATCCTGATCATATAGGTATTTCGATCATAATTGCAGCCATGGTTTGCTAAAACATCACAAAATTCAAGGCATAGTGAGATTGAGGGCTTCCAACTATAACATGCTTACATCTCCCACCCTTCACAGATATCAAAAGGATTTCACCTGTTCGTATATGAAGCAAAAGGTGTCTTTGAGGATATTATAAGCACAATTTATAGAAGTTATATTACTTAACAGTACCTGAGAATATCATGATATGACGTCAGCACCAGCATTGGAATAACATCTTATTTTTTAAAAAATAAAATGAAGGAATGAACTTACATCCAAAAGATTTGAAATGTTTACACGACAGACTCCTCTAATTGATATCAGTGCTCCAATCTCCAGCTTTTGAACCTGCACTAAAGACAGACCATCAATACAAAATGGGACGAGAAAGAAAGAGCGGAAGTTGTATCCTGAAAGAAAACTTATAGAAGGTGCCACATGAATGACAAGAGCTTACACTTTCTATCTGCACCAAGCAACCATATCTTACAGCAAATGAAGCTTTAGTAGAGCTATCTACAACTGGATCAAGCACAAAGTGAACAAAAGAATTTTTCCTCTTGTACAAGGCCTGTTAAGTGAATAATCAGAAATAAATCAGTAATGATATTGCATAATACTCACACATGGTTTGACTTGTCACTATCCCATGAAGAAAATATGAAGATCTTGTCTTTCAAGAATGATGTACCAAAATCACATCAATACAATTTGCGACATCCCAACTACGATTTGAAGGATTATGTACACAGTTTTCCCATCAAAATTTAAACCATATCACTATTTTTGTCATACTGTGTTTCTATGTCAGCTCTATGCGGATCCAATAAAAACTAAGATATGACAAAAGAAAACTGTCTAGACACAAATTTGATATAACAAAACAAAAATGTACTTGATAAAGAAATAATAAAATTCTAATTTTTAATTAAGATTATGATGGAAAAGCTTGTAAAGTATTGCCTCTGTTACATGGTAGATTTACACAAGTATAGTTGATGGTTGTTTAAGCGGAAGAGAAATTGGGTTACTGTTTAAGTATAGTTGATGATTTACACAAAGAAAGCAACAGATACACAGTAATAATAACCTATGTACTGAAGTACTGAACAAATGGATCTCACCTCCTCTAGCAATGCTATATATCTTGCTTCATACAAGTGTAGAGTCTTGGATTCAGATGGTATCAACACCTATACATTTTCATTATCTTAGCAGCATTCGACAGATTTTATTGATAATGGAAAGTGCAGATTATATGCAATGAAAAATAACTGATAGTAATTAAAAATTCATAGATAGGAGATTGTTCAGATTTGATTATCCAAAATCAGTGTCCAAGCTTAACGAAAAATCTACAGTTATTAGAAAAAAATAAAAACAGCATGCAGCCAAAGGTAACTGAATCAACAGGTAACGTTATCAAATTCATCCACTGCACAAAAATATCCTTCCTCCTAGCACTGTACAAATTGCTGATTGCTAGTAGCAGTCAGATTGATACCATGGTCCCTACGATCATTACATCTCTGTTAATAGTTAACCTTCAACAAGCCGAAGAAGATCTACATGGAAGAACGAATAAACCGCTGCGACTGCCCCGTTTGAATAAAAAGGTTCAGGCAGGCCCAGAGAAGCTGGTTCTGTAGTTCTGGTTCAAGATAATAATTTTCCCTAGCACAAAGAAATTATGGATGGTTCCGTGCTTCACTAATTTGGCCAACATAACCCATCCGAGGTCAGTGAAAACACGGGTCCTCAAATCCTCCACCTCCATGAATTAATAACGAACGAAACCCACAGATTGGACTCGATGGACCACACACTTTGCCGCATAGTCCACATCGTCGTCGGCAATAGGAGATACAGCATGGGATTTAATCGAAAACTGAACAAACAAACATTTACCTCCGCGGGCTGGAACGGCAGGAGCGGGAGATCGAGCGACAGCGGCGGCGGCGGCGGCAGGGAAGACGCGCAGCTGATGGCGCGAAGCTTGCGGCGCCGGGATAGGCACGCGTAGAGGGGAGACACGGGGCTGGGGTTCGATTCTTGGGGTGGCCGTGGCGAGCTGGAGCGGGACAGAAATCGGACGGGAGCGGAGGCGGCCATGGCCGCTGCGCGTTTCAGCGGTTGGGAGTAGCGCGTGGGTTTGGCGGGAGGAAAAGGAAGATAATGCTGAAAGTTTTTTCCTTTACTTGTTTTCTTTTATTTCAACGATTTTATTCGTTGCCCTTTTAGCAAAATGGAAGAGAATAATTATATTTCTGAAAAATTAGAGCCCCAGAATGAGGGCGTGTTTAGTTCACCACATTTTGTATAAAGTTTATACATTAGGAACCGTGTCAGTTTATTTCTTCTCTCTGTGCACGTGGCCCAATACATAAACTTTCCACCCTTTCCACCAAACTAAACACCCCCTGAGAAGGATTTCCTCTAAAGTCTTTGAGCGTCATGTCGATCTTGATCAGTCTTCTTACCCTTTTTAAAACATCTGATATTTACTGTATGGTATAAAATTAACTATGGCTCCTACTTCATCAACCAAGATCTTAGTTATCGTCTTGCCATCAACGAATCTTTTGACATACAAAAGCCTTAAGTGCCCATACTTTTTATCTTCAGGCTTCTCAAAACAGATTGTTGTGGTTGAAGGGCTACCTTAGCGACAATATATTCTTCTTCATCCTCCCCATCATGTTGAGCTCCATATTCTGAAGGTAGGATAAAAACCATATTTATTGGAGTCGATGGACCGGCTTCATCAGATTTTGACTTTAGCTCTCTAAATCTTTGACTGATTAGACTCTTGCTTTCGCTACTTCATCTTGACTTGCTCTCTATGTCTTAATGTTGAACCCTTCTCTTCTAACTCTTAGTCAATCCTTGAGGACACCATCGAGGATTAAGATTTGGATGATGTCGCTAACCTTGATCAACCTTTTCTCTGTATGTTAGATCGTCTATCAATATGCTCTTGGCGATCCTCATATCCACAACAATCCTTATAATCATATTGATTTTCTTGTTGATCATCATATTCACAACGACCTTGACGATTACATCGATCTTCAAATTCACGTCGATCTTCATAGCTATGCCGATCATAACGATTTTGACGTTTATAATCTACAGATCGATCGCCAAATGGATCATGCACAGAATAGCATTATCTTTTTCACTCGCGATATTCTTCATATTGTGTGCTGCATTCTGGGCAATCCTTGATCAGCAGTAGTCTCAGTTCTTTGTTCCAGCGGAAACGAAGAAAAGACAACCCCAATGTGATTTATCTTCATCTCTTCTTGAATCAAAAGGACTTCGATCTCTTAACTGCTGACGCTTATATATATATATATATCATGCATCAATTTAGATGTAACCTTTGGCCGATGATTCTCACCAGACCTGGAATTTTTCCCTTGATCATATCGGCTCTTGGTGTAAGCTTGATAATTCTACTTCCTAATCTCATCGGCTGTGACTTGCACATCTAGATCTACAGCTCTAGATTCTTTAGGTCTAGCCAATGCAAGACCTCTTGTCTTCCTTCAGGATTCCAATTTCCATCATATTCACAGGAAAGGTATGCCCTTCAACCTTCATACGTTTCTTACTATCTTCAACTTTGATCCTTTCCTATTCAATAGCCGATTGAATCTGTTGACGAACGACCTTGCACTCATTGGTGTCTTGAGATATAGAGTTATGCCACTTGCCGTATTTCTTTTTCTTGAGCTCTTCAACCGATTGAATCGTGTGATTCGATGATAACTAGATCTGCTTTCTTGCAACAGCAAATCAAAGGTCGTATTGGCTTTAGTAATAATGAATCCATATTTTTCAGGATTGCTTTTCACTCAAGGGCAAAGTATTGGCTTTTGGTAGAGTTTGTGGCATTGTAGGTTAAGGCTAATGTCCAGATGACTATGGAGGATGCGGCGCAGTCGCCTGTTGGGGTCGGTACCCAGCCGCAAAGGTTGTTGCAGTGTTTGCTCTGGCATGAAGAATCCTAGGTACACTAGCATCCCTCCAATGTTTAGCATGTTATATGTGTGAGGAAACACGGTTCCAGGGACCAATTGTCTAGGTGTACATAACTTGTCCAGGTGTAAATAACTACAACGGCATATCAATTGACTGAACAGGAGGTTGAGCAACATTAGTTTGGACCAGTAGTGGTACTTCCAAACCTTGCTGCTGATATGCCTATGGATGCATTATCAGCGATGTGGTTGATGCCATAGTATTCGTAACACAGCTCCCTTGCTTTTATCTTGAGGTAGAACAAAATTAGTTCCAAAGTAAGCTAGTCCTTTTTGATGGTCCACCACTATATATCCATCCAACACCATCGTTACTACTCCCATAACAGTGTTCATTAGGACTCCTCATTTGTTGACCAAAGCATGACCCATGTCCTCGTGCATGTGACCTTGGAACTTTATCCTTTCAGCCTGTGTTATTTTTTCTGTGTAGTCATTTTCCTTTTGCAATGGTTGCTTTAGAACAGTCCCCTGCCGCGTTTTGCCAAAAGAGTACAAGCACAAGTTTTGATACATTTCCACCAGACCTTCAGCTTGCTTCTTTTGCTCTTTAGTCAATTTGTCCACAGTGACAGGAAGTATCAGGCTTGGATCAGTTTCTGTGATCTTCATCACCCTGATGGAAAGTTCCTCGCATTATCCCACCAAGTATGCCAAAAAGTGTGTTGATGCAGAAATCAGATGATGATGTTCGCGCTCTAGGACATGTATGGCCTGTGAGATTTTCTTTACTCTGGTGCAGGTCCCGAATCTTGGGCTTCGAAGTGTGCTAGTCAGTTTGACCTGAAATTGACAAGGAAAATATTATCAGTAACTTGAAGGAACTCATCGGCCAACGCCCCAAATTGTTCCATCATACTATCGGGTGATGAAGAGTCCGATGTAGCTATAGTAACCATCAACTAGAATTCCAAATTGTGATGATGTATGAAATTAAAGCATTGAATAGAAGTCGGCGGCTATAAGAGCCGATTTCAAAGATAAGTAAGCATGCTTCTCATTATAGATTAATTCATGGAGCCGGTAGAGTCAAATTTACTCTCACTACAAAAAGGATCGAACCTAACCAAGACAGCGATGATAGCAGAGCAATAAATCAGACTCAACAAGCTGATGAATCTAAATATACTAAGAAATAAGTTTAATATAAGCTTGTTAATTAAGAACCAAGATTAATGATCTATAAGCCAACATAAGAAATTTTAACAAATTGTCATTTATATATTAAGGAATATAGAATAAATGAACAATACAATGACAATATTAATTTGAACAAGCCGATAGACCTAAATCTAGGGCTGCATAACTGTGGATTCTACTGAACATAGCAAAAATTCAAAAGATGCAACCTTACAAGATACAATAGAAGTTGATAACTAGTTAAATCTCTATCAAATCTAGCAAGATGTCAAAAGATGCAGCCTTACAAGATAAGATAAGAAATTGATAGCTGGTGAATAAAACAGAACCAAGAAAAAGCGATGTGTCGTAGGCCAAAATCTTGATTATTCAAAACTAGTAGTACTTACAAGCAAACCAAAGATCAAGATGATGCAGCCCTATTTAGTAAAATGTAACAAAATATTTGTATGTCTAGATACATTTGAAGGACTATTGTGTTATCTGTAAATTTTAGTTTATTTGAGAGACATAAGTGCAATTGTAAAAAAATATGATTTAAAGATTGTCAATTACAGGTGTGTAGCCATTTCTGGACAAGATGAGATACCAGAAATAATGCACCTATTCTCTCCCTGCCAAACATCCATGATCTCAAATAGGAAGTTGCCTCCATCGCCAGAGGCCAACAGTACACTTTGTGCAACATTGCTTCTATAGTCTCAGAAACTCAATGAATAATTTCTAATCTCTCCTCACGATCATGTACCATCCATGACATCAAACAAAGAAGTCATCGATGCTGGCAAAAGGCTAAATCCATAGCCAGGCCATTGCTTGTTCTCACACCTCTATGCCTCACGCGTCTAGCGATGCAGTACAAGGTGATGATGCATCATATGGGTGCCATTATTCCTCAAAGTCGTCACTTCAAATCACCATAGGTGCCTCTTGAAAGGTTCCCAGTACATGGCCGCTGCCATGAGGGTGGATCTTCTAGCAATGAGGACATGGAGTTTCCTTTTTGACCATTTGTGGCTCGGTGGGACAAGGCAGTCTCAAGAGCATAACCCCAAAAAGACAGTGGAAGATCACCTTGGCTCATCATTGACCTAACCATGTCTAACAAGGTTCGGTTCCTCCACTCGAAGACCCCGTTCCACTTCGAGGCAGAGTCAATTATTGAATAGTTCCACATTGTTTTAGATGATTATTGAATTCGTGGCTCAAATATTCACCTCCATGATCAGATTGCAGAAATTTAACTGTCTTGCCTAGTTAATTCTATACTTCATTCTAAACTTCTTTCAACTTTTCAAACGATTCAGACTTGTGCCTCATTAGATAGATGTACCCATATCTACTAAAGTCATTAGTAAAAGTGATGAGGTACTGAAAACCACCTCTGGCTATAGAGCTCATTGGTCCACATACATCAGTATGTACAAGTCCCAATAACCCACTTTCCCTCTCACTTTGACTAGTGAAAGGTGATTTAGTTATCTTCCAAAGCAAACAAGACTCACATGTGTCAAGTGATTCAAAATCAAATAAGCTCAACAAACCATCCTTATTTAGTTTTTTAATGCGTTTCTCATTTATGTGACCTAAGCGATAATGCCAAACGAAAGTGCAATTCAAATCACTCAGTCGAGCCCTTTTTGTATTAATATTATAGATATTTTTTATCCTCAAGGTCAAGAACATATAATCCATTCACCAATGGACAATGAACATAGAAAATACCATTATAATAAATTGAACAACATTTGTTCTTTATTATAATCTCATAACCATCAATTTCTTTGACACATGAAGAAGAGATAATGTTCTTGCTTAGAGAAGGAATGCAATAACAATTATTCAATTTCAAAACTAATCCTGACGTTAACAAGTGGTAAGTGCTAACAGCTTTGACCGCAACCTTTGCTCCATTGCCGACACAGACATCCAACTCACCTCTTGCAAACCTTCTAGTCTCACTTAGTCTCTGCAACGATTTGTAAGTGTGAATCATCCATCCAGGATCAAATATCCATGATTCACTAGAAGAAGTAGCAATATTAATTGTTATAACATTTATAACTGAAGTAGAAGTCTCACTTCCCTTCTTCTTCTTCTTCTTCTTCTCCTCTAAGTACTTGCAGTTCCTCGACCAACGTCCCTTGAGATGACAATGGAAGCATTCATCATCAGGAGTAGGGCTAAATTTTCCTTTTGGCTTAGGCTTAGAGCTTGGAGGCTCATTGGGAACAACCTTCCCTTGCCTTTGCCTTTGGGTGGCATCCAACACTTTCTCTTCTTATTCTCCTTCTGTACCATCATCACATGAGCGGGGTGTTTCTTAATGCTTTCCTCTGCTATCTTTAGCATGCCATGCAACTCAGCCAGTGCTTCCTCCATCCCATTCATCTAAAAGTATAGAATGAACGGCTCATAGCTAGAGGGAGCAACTAGAGAATGATATTTATAGCCAGGTCATCCTTGAGTTCAAAACCAAGTTTGTCCAAAGCCTCAATGTAACCAATCATATTGATCACATGAGGACTTACATGCCTACCTTCCGCCAGCTTACACGCAAACAAGGACTTTGAGATGTTATACCTCTTAGTTCTTTCTTGGTTCTCAAACATTCCATGTAGCCCCTCTATCATAATGTGAGCATTCACATGTTCATACTATTTCTGCAGATCAGAGGACATGGTGGCAAGAGTGAGACAGCGAGCATTGAGTGCATCATAGTAGTGCTTCTAATAAGCTCTGCGGTCTGTAGCACTTGAATTGGCAGGGGGATCATCTGGGTATGGTTTCTCAAGAATATACTTAATTTTTCTCTTGCCTGAGAACAGGTTGTGGTACCAATCAATAAAATTAGCTCTATTGAGCTTTTCCTTCTCAAGGGCATATCGCAAATTGAAACTGAAAGTGTTATTTGCAGCCATGATCTACAAGAGAAAATTAATTATGCAAAGATTTCATCACTAAGTTTATGTAAAATGTTCTATTAACAACTTTAATAAAAGACACTTCCACTATATCAATGTCGTCTTCCCTATGACAATATATATACATACATATATATATATATATATATATATATATAGAGAGAGAGAGAGAGGTCCAAGATCCATATTCACTAAAACCTAGTGAGCTTTGGCTTCACTACTAGACTAGCATCTTGCATGTGCGTTGCTACGAGCAATAAAACATTAACAAAACTATATGTAAAATTTTGTGGACTCCGCATTGGACTATATAATCTCTATATTATAGCTCATCTCATCATTAAAAATATTAAAAATGATGGTTACACACTTGAGCATAAACATGTAAATTAAAATAGAGTACCAAGGTAACATAAAGTGATTGGCATCACCAAAATTCACAAACGCACAACCATGACTTAGAACCATCATTTATAAGTCTAATAATCATGACTTGTCCACAAACCATGACTTCAGATAACCAGGAGCCGACATTAGGATCAACTACCAAAAGGCAAGCAAGGAAAAATAACAAGTTAATCAGTCCAGCTAGGTTCATGCCCACATGTTGCTACGGGTGATAAAACATATCAAATTCATTTATACAAGATGTGAACCTCCCAAAACATAGACGAAAACTCATCAAGTACCAAAACAATAGTATCATATTTTTTTGATAATGAAAATAATAGTATGAATAAACATCAATTCATGATATGAAATATTCTTCATATCTAGTAATCTCATGGGGAGTCCTCCATTGGGATATAAAAAGGATTGACCATTGCTATGGAGTATTTATGAAGAGTGTTACAGTGCAATGCTCGGCACGCTTTATATTGATCCCCCTCTTTGCTTGCTTCTGTTCAGACTTCATATTATGTGGGTATGGTGGGAGAAAAAGGAAGAAAATGATGAAACTTTTTCTTTAGTTGTTGTCTTTTTTTTCAAAGAATTTATTTGTTGTCCTTTTCAATAAAATATAAAAATATTTGTGTTTGTTGAAACATTTGAAGGACTACTGTGTGAGCTGTAAAATCTAGTTTATTTGAGAAGACGTAAGTGAAATTTGGAAAATCATATGATTTAAAAATTGACTAATAAAAGTATTGCCCATTTTTTCGAACCTTCAAGATAGCAGGACTAATGTACCTAATCTCTCCCTGCCAACCATCATATCCATCATGTCAAACAGGAAAAATTGCCGCCATAACCAAAGGCCCAGAGACAACTTTGTGCAACACTGCTACAGGAGTCTCAGAAATTCAATACCTATAACCTTGTCTCCCCTCACATCCTATCCATGACATCAACCAAGAAATCGTGGATGCTGGAAAAGGATTAATCCATAGCCAGACCATTGCTTGTTCTCATAATTCTATACCTCGCGCATCTAGCAATGCAGCATAAGGTGATTGTTGGATTTTATTTGTGGCTTTCAATATTTATATCATATATATTATGGTCATTGTCTATACACCTCAATTGGAAATATTTATTGATGCAAGTGATGGAGAATTATTGATGTGGAATCTAACTCGAGAAATTTATACTCGAGGTGCCGAGGACATTTGTGCTGGAATACAATAGAGGAATTAATTGAGATCGACACTACTGGAATGTTTATAATGTACGTACATATTTGACCCGAGTACAGCATAACGGAAGAGCTGGGTTTATTTTGTAGGATCGGCTCTGTAGGTTGCTAACCCACATGATCTCAGATTGGAATTGATCTCATATATACAATCTAATTATGGCACATGACTCGCACATGGGTGCTAGGGACTAATATATTTTAGACTCATTAAACTGGCCTGTCTGATCGTGGTTGGTGGCATGGTTCAGGAGTCATACATTTTTTTGGAACACAGGTGGAATATTTGTTAACCCTGGAAGTGGAGTCTATAAATAGGTCCCTACCCTGTAGCCTCAGTATGCATTGTGAGCGGCACCATGAAAAAGGTAGAGAAATAGAGGGTAGACCGTATAGCCCACAAAGTCTACAGTGATCATGTATCATATGGTGCCATTATTCTTCAAGTCGTCGCTTTAAATCACCACAGACGCTTCCTGAAACGTTCCATATATAGGGCTGCAGCCATGAGAGTGGAGCTTCTAGTAGTGAGGACATGGAGTTTCCTTTTTGACCATTCGTGGCTGGGAGGGACAAGGAATTTGTCTAGTGTCGGTTTTTTGACCATTCGCCGCCATGGATCGCGGAGGCCCTCGCCCGCGGACCAACTTCAGCGTCGAGTTTGACAAGATGCTCCAAGGGCCCTGCCCCATACATAAGCAGTCCAAGCACCGTATGATCGACTGCATGGGGCTCACCGACGCCTACAAGAAGCAAGAAGGGAAGCTGCCGCCGCGCGATGACAATAAGGGCGACAAGGGGAAAGGGGCCCCCTGCAAACCCTGCTTTCCCAAACGTCGAGAGGCAGGTGAACTTCATCCTCGGAGGACCGCCGCAAGTGGATGACAAGCGCCGAGAGAAGGTGCGCGACAGGGAGATATTCTCCTGCTACACATCGCCGATCCAACCACTCCGCTGGTCAGAGCAGCCGATCACCTTCTCCAGGGAAGACCAGTGGTTTCAAATCTCCGACGTTGGCGAATACCCCCTGGTACTCAGCCCAATCGTGAACAATGCTTGCCTCACCAAGGTACTCGTCGACGGCGGAAGTGGGCTCAACATCATCTTCGCCCAAACGCTGAGGGACATGGGCATCGGCCTCGACGCTTTGACCCCTTCCCCCCACCCATTTTATGGGCTGATTCCAGGCAAGGGCTCCAAACCACTCTGGCAGATATCTCTCACCGTCACCTTTGGCGATCAGAGTAACTTCCGAACCGAGTACCTCAACTTCCAGATCGCCGACTTCACCACTGCCTATCATGCCATACTTGGAAGGCCGGCGCTCGCCAAATTCATGGCGACTCCCAACTACACATACCTGCTGATGAAGATGCCGGCACCAAACGGCGTCCTCTCCATCCGCAGCGACGTGCACACCGCCAAGGGATGCGACAAGGAAGGGCTCCATCTCTGCACCGGCATCGAACGCAGCGTACTCCAAATGGAAGTGGTCAACGATGCGAGAACATTCCAGGGAGATCTTGGCTCCATCCCCGAGTCCTCCAAGAGAAGAGCCGAGTCGACCACCATGAAGCCGGCCGAAGAAGTACGCCCCGTCTCACTCGGCCTCGCCGACTCCTCCAAGACCGCCCTGATCGGTTCAGGGCTCGACGCCAAATAGGAAAGCGCGCTCGTCGCCTTCCTCCGGAACAATGCCGACATATTTGCATGGACTCCATCAGACATGCCGGGTGTTCCGAGGGAGGTGGTCGAGCACTCCTTGAAGGTTGACGCGAACGCCAAGCCAGTCCGACAAAAGCTCCGACGCTTCGCGCAGGACCGCAAGGAGGCCATTAGGGTAGAAATTACAAGGCTGTTAGCTGCTGGGTTCATTAGAGAAGTCTTTTATCCCAACTGGCTCGCTAATCCAGTCCTCATAAGAAAAAAGAATAATGAATGGAGAATGTGTGTTGATTACACGGATCTCAACAGGCACTGCCCTAAGGACCCCTTCGTCCTGCCCTGCATCGACCAAGTCGTCGACTCCACCGCCGGATGCATACTCCTATGCTTCCTCGATTGCTACACCGGCTATCACCAAATCGCCTTGAAGGAAGATGACCAAGAGAAGACGTCCTTTATTACTCCGATCGGCGCTTACTGTTACACCAGGATGACGTTCGGCCTCCGCAATGCTGGCGCCACTTACCAGAGGGCCATAAACCTGACCCTGGGTACACAGATCGGTCGCAACG
The DNA here is from genome assembly GCA_004135705.1 of Alloteropsis semialata. NCBI lineage: Eukaryota > Viridiplantae > Streptophyta > Magnoliopsida > Poales > Poaceae > Alloteropsis > Alloteropsis semialata. The sequence goes on along the minus strand of CM014277.1, from coordinate 28,644,388 downwards.
CCGAGGCCTACATTGACGACATAGTGATTAAGACGAAGAATGAAGCCAAGTTCATCGCCGACCTCTCCGAGACATTCAGCAACCTCCGTAGACTCAACTGGAGGCTAAACCCGACCAAGTGCGTCTTTGGCGTACCGAAAGGGAAACTACTCGGCTTCCTCGTCGTTTTGCTTGTTGAAAACCTCTAGTAGTGAACATGATGTGCTCCTTTGCCGACTTCTTTTGCAGCCAGCCCCCGGGCTTTGGTTTGTAAACCAAAGATGATGCAAAAACTTCCCCATTTACTATAATGGTGTCCAGCTTTTGAAAAAAGATGGACCCATTATGGGTCTAGCCCCCGAGCCTAGAAATATTTTTAAGGATTAAAAACAATTCCAGGGTCTTTATTGAAAAAACTTTCCAAAAGAAATATACTATTTCCCCCCAGCCCCCAAGCTTAAAGCAGATGACAATAAGCTTAAAGACATCTGTTGAAATAGGTATATTCTTTGATGTGGAAATAAATCCCATTAAGCATCAGCCCCCGAGAATGAAAATTCATCGAAAAAATAACTTAGCTCGTTAGGAAATGGCCGCACAAATATGCATCTGGTTTGTAACCGCGAATACACAAGTGTTGGCGTATTTTGAAAAAGGGTTACGGGAAATACGCTTAGGGTTACCACTTCAATCTTGTAAGACAGAGAGTGAACCGTTCGTATTCTCCTCTCCGCCGCCGTCACTTTCACAATTGAAATCCTCAAATCTTTTTCGCCTCCGCGCGCAATCCCCAATCCACTCGAGCCTCCATCCGAGAGTCAACCCAAGACCTCGTCCAGCAAGATGGGTCAGAAACCTACTTTCAGTAAGCCTGTTGAGAGCAAAGCCGCCGCGAGCAAAAAGAAATCGAAGATCCATATCACAGATATGCCGGTGTACAAGAACGGCCACGCACCTGCTCTCGTCTGGAAACCATCCAAGGCGACAGACGAGATGGTGCAGGGTCTTGTGGATCAAGGCTACCTTCTGGAGAAATCAATCTCCTGTTGGCGCACCGATGCCTGGTAAGGCCTGGCCTTTTGAAGAGATCCACGAGATTGTTGTTTTTGTTGCATTTTATGAGCGTGGATTTGCCCTCCCCTCTCATGATTTTCTTCGAGGTCTTCTCTCCTATTGTAAGTTAGAATTGATTCATCTCAATCCTAATTCCATTCTTCAAGTCTCCCTCTTCATCCATCTTTGCGAAACCTTCTTGTGGATCGATCCCCATTTCAATCTCTTCTGCCTCCTCTTCCGTGTGAAGGCCACCCCAGATAAAGTAGTCGGCGGTGCTGGGATTCAACTTCGTCAAGGCATGAAGAATGTATATTTTGATTTTAAGATGAATGACTCAATCAAAGACTGGAACGATAAGTGGTTCTATGTGGAAAACCAACCCCCGAGACTCCCGAAACATTCCAGTCAACTGCCTCGTTCGCAAGACTCCTGGAATGAATCTCTCGATAGAGATAAGGTCGAGGGGATTTCCAGCCTTCTGAAGAAGATCTCTGACTTGAAGGAGCAAGGGCTAACTGCCATTGGGATTGCCAGTTGCTTCCTGTGCCGACGCGTACGACCCTGCCAAAAGCGGGTGCACGCTGGCTATGAATACACCGGCCCCAATGACCCCACCAGAATCTCCTCCAACGATTTATCATCAGATGAAGTCGTCGTTCGCGTCCATGCGCTCTTTATGGACGCCCAAGATCTACCGCGTTGAGTACCCGAGTACTCGGCAAGTCGTCCATCACTATTGGTAAGATCGAAAACAACTCGAATACCATATATGATATTCACCTTCTTGCTTCTTGACAACTAATCAATTTGTTTGAAATCCAATGCCAGGAATTGCGAACCAGACTTGCGTCCTCGCCTCCAGAAATGACAGAGAACCAATCCGGGTTGCCTGGATCTCCCCCACCCCCGCAAACTGCTAAAAGCTCAGGGAAAGGGAAGAAGAAGGCATCACCGGAGTCTGACGAAGTAATTCTGAGGAAGGATCATCTTCTGATGATGATGCATCCCGACCACCTCCTGGAAAAATACTCGGGCAAGGAGGATCAGGCCTAAAAAGACCTAGTGCTGAAGATGCCCCAAGTCAACCAATCCCCAAGAAGAAACGGGCTATGCGAAAGAAAGTATCTCCTTCACTGAAGAAGTCGACTGATACTATACTTGGTGAAGCAGAGGTACTTGAAGCAGAGACTGAAACAGATGTGGAGATTCCTGTGGGAATCCCACTGCATTCATCTCCACCCAAGGTACGCCAATTGTCTTGTTTGCAAAACATCGTTGCTCTTGCCTCTTGCCCAGTTGTTTTTTGACTTGAATTTATAATTGCAGCAACCTCAAGAGGAAGAACCCGCTCGTCCGGAAGAGCCTCAAGGACCTCAAGACAATCCGTCTGGAGGATTCAACTTTGTTGTGGATGAGCCCGAATTCAACATGGAATTCGCCAGGTAAATAACCCAGCTTAATGGAGCCAAATTCTGAATTGCGGATATTGCTAATCTTCGGTTGTTATGCAGCCGTCCGCCTACTCCTGCTCCTACAGAATTACCAAAGACTCCAATCATGGAAACAGGAGGAGGAGAAAGGCCAAGCCCCCAAGCATCTCGCAACAACGTCACACCGCCACCCCAAGTTCCAGAGCAAGCCGCTCCGGGTACTTCGGCCTATCGGGCATGGCCCAAAGCCACAGAAAGTATCCGGATGGCGAGCCTTCAGACTAAGGGATTGGACGCCGCCACTGGCCTGATGAAGGAAACTGGAATTGAAGAAATTATTCGGGAACAGAGGAAACCCCGTGAGCCTTCACCAGAGCCATTCCAGGTCTTCACTGGTACACCAAGCGTTAACGCAAGCGAAGATGAAAACGCCTTCCTATTCAACTCGGAAGTTGACCACGAGGATCTAGAGAAGGCTGCCGAGCTGTACAAACAACTCTCCAAGCTCACAGAGGTTAGTAGAAATAACGTAGTATTATAAATACGTATCTCCTTTGTACTTTAATCAACCCTGCCTCCTTTATTCTGGATGCAGAGTATACTTGTATGATCTCAGCAGAAATCTGAGATGCTTCGGATAGCCAGCACGTCCATCGCCCGCGCCGAAAAAGCTACTACCGACCTGGCCAAGGGACAGGCGGCTTGGGACCAAGAACGCGCCAAATTGCGCCTCGAGCTGGATGAGGTTTATAGAAAAATCAACTTGTACCAGGACCAGCGCGAGGACGTCCTTGAGAAGAATAAGTCTTTACGACAGAAACTCTCAGGTATGTAAGCCGGGTACCTCTCCTTGTTGTTTGTGCTGATCATATAATGAATATAATACGATCTTTCATTTGCAGAGAGTGAAAAGCACATTGAAGCTCTGAAGGCCGAGTTCATCGATATGAAGAACCGCTTTTATCGGGAGCAAGAGCGCGCAAACCAGGCGAAGCAGCGAGAGACGGAGTGCATGACAGAACTTGCCGAAGAGCAGAAGATGCGCCAACATGCCGATGCACAGCTTATTGAAGACCTTACCAAGATCCGCGACCAAGAAGCTGAAATCCAGGCGCTTCGCTTAGAGGTCAATCGCCGTGGCGATGAAAATGAGTCTTGGAAAGAAGCCGCTCTTCCGCTGGTTGATGTGTATGCAAAAGTACCCGCAGGTAGTGTCGCTCCTCCTCTCCTTGATCTCCTTTGAGCAACTCCTGGGCAAGTGAAGATATATTGCCAACGGATCGCCCGTTCGTGTACTAGGCAAGTACTCGGGGTTGTCCGGTCATGGTTCCCTTCACAGCCACTGGTGGTTACCGAGGGGAGAATCAACCCGGCTTGTACCCGAGCCATGTATGATACCTACATGGAGGAGAAGGACACTGTAGAGAAAATTGTATCTCGTCTTAAGTTCTAGGATCTCTTTGTCATGTAAGAAAACCTTTGTAATGAACTTGTATTCAGATGTAAATACTTAGTGCTTTATTAACAAAAAGTATCTGTTTATCTGATTGTGTGCACCCGATCTCTCTGTGTGAAACAAAGAGTAGATGGCATTTGAATGTAGTCTTCCTGGATTGTTGTTTGAACAACCCGACTAGATTCAAATATAGGTGCGCCCGATCCTTCTGTGTGAAACAGAAAGTAGATGGCTTGTTTGAATGCAACCCCTTTCTGGATTGTTTAAACAACCCGGGATGATTCAAAATTGAAGAATTGTATCTGAATTCCAGGCTTGAACACAATGGAATATAGACACTTTATTATTGTTTGGCTAAAAAGCCGACATTAGTACATTGAAAGGACTGACTTTTTATTGACTCTTAATAAACTCTAATAACTTCTTTAAGGGTAAAAATGCCCCAAGTGCTCAATGTTCCATGCATTGGGCACCTCTGTTTCGTCTTCCCTTTGTAGCAGATAAGTACCCGGGCCGATAACCTTGGATACTATGAACGGATCTTCCCAAGGTGAGGATAGCTTGTGCTGATCTTTTGTACTCTGAATTCTCCGAAGGACCAGATCGCCAATATTGAAAGACCGCATTTGGACGTTTTGGTCATGATACATCCTGAGTTCTTGCTGGTACTTGGTTGTCCTGATCAACGCGGCTAACCTCGCCTCTTCAACCATGTCCACATCTTCCGCTCTACTCTGCTCTGCTGCTTCTTCCGAGTAGTTTTGAATTCTTGGAGCATTGTACTCGATGTCCACTGGGAGTACTGCTTCTGAGCCGTAGACCAGAAAGAAGGGTGATTGCCCCGTCGCGCGGCTGGGCTGGGTTCTGAGTCCCCATACCACGGCTGGCAGTTCTTGCACCTACTTGCCGCCATACTTTTTGAGTGGTTCATAGAGCCTTAGCTTGAATCCTTGAAGTATGAGGCCATTAGCTCTCTCAACTTGTCCATTGGTTCATGGGTGCGCCAATGATGCATAGCGAACTTCCATTCCCAAGTTGTCGCAAAAATCAAAGAACTCGCTCCCTGTGAATTCTGAGCCGAGGTCAGTGATAATGTGATTCGGGATGCCGAAACGATGAGCAATGTCTGGGATGAACTCGGCTGCCTTTGCAGCTGTGGTGTTGACCAGCAGCTTGACTTCAATCCACTTGGTAAACTTGTCGATCGCCACGTAGAGATATTTGAAACCTCCTGGCGCAGTCTTGAGCGGTCCGACCATGTCTAGCCCCCAGCATGCGAAGGGCCAAGAAGGCGGTATGGTGTTGAGGACCGTTGCCGGGACATGAGCTTGCCGGGTGAAGAATTGGCAGCTCTGGCAAGTCTTCACGATTTCTTCTGCATCAGCCATAGCGGATGGCCAATAGTACTCGGACCGAAAAGCCTTGCCTACGATCGTGCGGTGGGCAGCATGGTTGCCACAGATTCCACCATGGATTTCTTTGAGGATTTCCCGTCCGACCTCTGGAGTGACACATTTCATCAAGACTCCAGATGATGCACCGCGTCAAAAGAGGGTGGAGCCGACTACTACGTAGTGCTTGCTTCGCCTGATAACTTGCTCAGCCTCCACCTTATCTTCGGGCTCCCTCTGGTGTAGTATGTACTCGATGAAGGGCTTTGTCCACTCGGGTGTAATCACCATGACTTGCTGATGAGGGGGTGTTGTAGTCGGCTGTACTTCCTGCTCCTTGATGGATGGTTGTAACAGCTCATGGACAAAAACGCTGCCCGGTGGGAAGCCAGCTTTGAAAGTGCATCAGCAGCCATATTGTTGTCTCTGAGGACGTGATGAAATTCGAGCCCATGAAAGTGCTTCTCGAGTTTGCATACCTCCATGCAGTATGCGTCCATATTCTCCTTAGTGCAGTCCCAGTCTTTGTTGACTTGATTGATCACCACCGAGGAGTCGCCATAGACCACCATATGCTTGATGCCAAGGGAAGCAGCCAAGCGTAGCCTGTGCAGTAGAGCTTCGTACTCGGCTTCGTTGTTGGTGGCTTTCCAGAGGATTTGGAGCACATACTTGAGCTGATCGCCTTTTGGAGATATGAGTAGTACTCCTGCACCAGCCCTTTCAAGCTTCAATGATCCGTCGAAGTACATGATCCAATGCTCAAGAGGTTCTTCTGGTACCACGTGTTGTATTTCTGTCCACTCAGCAACAAAGTCCACCAGGGCTTGAGATTTGATAGCAGCACGTGGGACGAAGTCGATGGCGTGAGAGCCCAACTCGACCGCCTATTTGGAAATTCGCCCCGTCGCATCCCGGTTGCGGAGGATGTCGCCAATTGGGAAAGAGGTGACTACAACAACCTGGTGAGCGTCGAAGTAATGGTGCAGCTTGCGAGATGTGATCAAGACAGAATATAATAGCTTCTCGACCTGGGGGTATCGCACTTTTGATTCTGAAAGCACCTCACTGATGAAGTAGACTGGCCGCTGTACTCTGTATACATGGCCGGGTTCCTCCCGCTCGACTACAATAGCAGTGCTCACGACGTGAGTTGTTGCTGCGATGTAGAGGAGTAGTGGTTCCTGATCAGCTGGTGCAGTCACTACCAATGGTGACTGGAGAAATTTCTTGAGATCTTCAAACGCCGCATCAGCTTCTGGAGTCCATACGAACTTGTCTTGCTTCTTGAGGAGCTTGAAGAAAGGTAATCCTCTGTCACCCAGCCTTGAAATGAATCGATTGAGGGCCGCCATGCATCCAGTCAGCTTCTGAACGTCCTTGAGGGATTTTGGAGGCGCCATGGATGTAATAGCGGTAACTTTCTCGGGATTAGCTTCAATTCCCCGGTGGCTGACTATGAAGACCAGCAATTTTCCCGCGGGTACGCCAAACACACACTTGGTAGGATTGAGCTTCCATTGGAATTCCCTGAGATGTTCAAAGGTCTCGGATAGGTCATCAATGAGGCTATCCGGGTTCTTTGTCTTCATGACGACGTCATCAACGTAGGCTTCCACATTGCGTCCAATCTGAGCCTTGAGACAACTCTGAATTGCACGCTGATATGTTGCCCCCACGTTCTTGAGTCCAAAGGACATTGTGGTGTAGCAGTAGGCGCCGAACGGAGTGATGAACACCGTCTTGATCTGGTCGTCTTTATACAGGCTTATCTGATGATAACCCGAGTAGCAATCAAGGAAACGGAGTAGAGAGCAGCCAGCTGTAGAATCCACCACCTGATCAATGTGGGGTAGCCCGAAAGGATCCTTTGGGCAGTGCTTGTTCAGGTCGGTGTAGTCGACACACATCCTCCACTCGTTGTTGTTGTTCTTGCGGACCAGGACAGGGTTAGCAAGCCAGTCAGGGTGGAACACCTCTTTGATGAACCTGGCTGCTAATAGTTTTGCCAGCTCCGAACGGATGGCTTTCTTCTTGTCCTGGGCAAAGCGTCGTAAGCGTTGTTTCTTCGGCTTGGCGGTAGGATCGACGTTGAGTTTGTGCTCAGCCAACTCCCTTGGGACTCCCGGCATGTCAGATGGCTTCCATGCAAAGATGTCACGTTTGTCCCGTAAGAAGCTGGTAAGCGCGCTTTCCTATTTGGTAGGCAGGTCAGCGCCGATCAGCGCCGTCTTGGAGGGGTCGCCCGTCCCTAGGTCGATTGCCTTGATTGGAACTTCTTGGGAGGGCTTCATATTTGACGTGGCTGGCTTTTTCGTTGGGATGTCCAACTCAGCCTCGCCGAGTTGTTTTGCCATAGCTGCTACGATTGCTGCCTGGCATGCAGCAATCGTCACTGCCTCGGTGTCACAATCATAGGAGGTCTTCAAGTCACCCTTTAGGGATAGAATCCCCTTAGGGCCTGGCATCTTCAAGACGAGGTAGATGTAGTGTGGAATCGCCATGAATTTTGCCAGAGCGGGTCTTCCCAGGATCGCGTGGTATGATGATTCGAAGTCGGCGACCTCAAATGTAATGTACTCGGTCTTGTAGTTGGCCTCGGTACCAAATGTAACTGGAAGTGATACCTGGCCGAGGGGCACGGCAGCGTTGCCAGGAACGATGCCATAGAAGGGTGAGTCAGTGGCCTTGAGCAAGTTGGTGATGTCCAAGCCCATCTTTTTTAGTGTCTTGGTGAACAGGATGTTGAGTCCACTTCCGCCATCGATCAATGTCCTTGTGAGTCACGCGCCAGCTACCACAGGGTCAAGTACCAGAGGGTACCGCCCCGGGTTGTTGATGTTGGTCCATTGATCTTCGCGAGAGAAGCTGATGGGGATTTCTGACCACTTCAGGAAGGTGGGGATAGCAGCCTCAATACAGGCAATGTCGCGCTGGATAAGCTTTTGCTTGCGCTTTGATTCTGACTGAGTGATTCCCCCAAAGATGACGTTGACCACCTTGTCGGCTTGTTGATAGCCGGTGTCTTTGTCACCCTTGTCTCCTTTGTTGTCAGGGTTGTTGGGCTTGGGAGCTCCCTCAGCCGCGAACGCTTTCTTGAGGCTGTAGCAGTCCCTGCTTGAGTGCTTGTCATTTCTATAAACTTCTTCCGGGAAGGGTTCTTCTCAGCAACGTTGACTGTATCCTCAGGCTTGCATTTTTTGTCGTTGGAGTCGCGTTTGCTACTATTCTCGACTTGCTTGCCTTTGTTGCGGTCATTGTTGTTGTTACGGTCCCCTCCCAACTTGTTCCGGTTGAATCTTTCGCGCTGCAGGTCTTCAGCGTCTGACCAGCGACCGATAAGGTCTCACATCTGCTCCAGTGTCTTTGGCATGTTCCTCCCGAAGTCGAGGTGCAACACAGGGTCTGTAAGGCCACCGTGGAAGCAATCAATGACGTCTTGGTCGGATAGGCCTGCACAGGTTGAGCGCTTCTCCCAGAATCGTCGGTTGTAGCTTCGCAGGTACTCGTTCTGGCCCTGTTTGCACTGGGCTAGGTCAAAGCGAGTACCCGGCTTCTGCCATGAACCCTGGAAGTTGTTGATGAAAGCCTTGCAGAGCTCATCCCAGGAGTCGATGGAGCCCGGCTTGAGTCCTTCTAACCAGGTTAGTGGAGCCTGGTCAAGGACTACCGGAAGATAGGAGCACATGGTGTCGGTGTTGCCCCTCGCCGCCTTTATTGCCGAGTAGTAGATGCGAATCCACTGCTCGGGATCACGTTTCCCGTCATATCTTTCGATATGAGCTGGTTTAAACTTGTCAGGCCAGGATGTAGCGCGGATGCGGTCAGAGAAGACCGGGAACCCTTCGTACTTGTGGAGATTGTGGTGATCCTGACCCGGTGGCCCGTAGATTTGGTCGTACTCCTGGCGCCTGCGGCGTTCTTGCTCTTCGCGATCGCACGCCCGTGATGAGATAACGGTGCGTGCATCTCTTGGTGGCAATTGTTCCCGCAGGTCCCTGTTGTTGTCGCGGTTGCCAGGGCGTGCGTCCCTGTCCCTGTTGCCGTCGCGTCCACCAATGTGACTTTGTTGGACATCGCGGTGGCTAGGTCCGGCGCCGTGGTTACGACCTCCGCCGCCGAGTACCATGCCTCCCTCGATGTTGCGATCGCGTTGGTCTCTGCTCGGGTGGTGGGACGGGTTGCCGCGATTACCAACTTCAGGAAGTCGGCTATTTGCCTGGCGGCTTGGAGCTCTGGAAATAGTCTTCGCCGGGTTGATTGTGTCGTGCTGGACGGCTGCTGTCTCGAGCATTGTCTTCATCCTGAGGATTTCAGGAGTTTGGGCCATCTGTCCCAACTCTGTGACGACAGCCATGATGTTGGCTGCGGCGCTAGATTAGACATCTTGCCCGGCGACTTGCATGAACTTGGGGTTGAGGTCTTGCGGAGGAAGCCTGCGACCGACGCGGCGGCGACGATCTGCGCGAGCAGCGTTTCGCTCCCTGCGTCGATTGCGATCGGCTTCAACCTCGTTCTCCACAGTTGGCTCGTCATTGGAGACTTCTTGTTCTTGGGCAATGATCACCCGGCTTGACGCCCTGGTGAGTAGCTTCCTGTGCTTGAAGTTACTGGGACAGTTGATCCGCGGCCGCTTGAAGAGTTCAGGGGTTGCCCGTGTTGAAACAGGAGTGGATCGATGCACGCGATGATGCGAGTGGCTGGACCCCTTTTCTTCTGGATTTTTGAATTGGCGGATTTTGTCATGACTGATGGTTCAGAAACCGACTCGGATCGCCTGGTCCGCTTTGGAATCTTCCCAGCCCGAGTTGGAATCGAGCTAGGAGTTGAAGTTCCCTGAGTTCGAGTTGAGTTCGAACTCGAGGTTCCCCGAGCCCGAGTTGAGTTCGGACCCGAGGGCGCGATCTCGTCGAGCTTGTCGGCGAGTTTCTCCGGAGTCGGCGACTTGAGGACGCGGTCGAAGTTGCCCGCGCCGTCCGCCGTGCAGACCCAGGAGCCGAAGACGAAGGTGGCGCCTTTCTCGAACGCCATGTCGCCGTCGCAGTTGATGATGACTGGTGCCATCGAGCTTGTTGTACAATTCTCGACGAGAGCCCCTACCTGGCGCGCCAGTTGTCGGTTTTTTATACCGGCTAGCCTACTATGGGGGTCCCTAAGTAGTCGAGTTGTTCGTGAGGGCCTCGCCGGAACCAGAAGCACGATGGTGAACACGAGACGATTTAGACAGGTTCAGGCCGCCTCGAGTAGAGAGCGTAATACCCTACGTCCTGTATGGTGGATCTTCTCGTATTGATGGTAATGATTTTACAAGCGGTCCCTGCCTCACCTTATATACTCGGGAGACAGGGTCTACAAGGCAAGAAAATACAAACTCCTAGTCGGATACAATACACAGAGTCCTAACATGAGTAGGCCGGGTTGTTTCCTAGTACCCGACTAGTTTCCTTAAGCTGTACGCTCCTTCCTTGTATCAGTCAGAGTTGCCGGCCCAATTTCCTAGCGGGCCTGTAGCCCATGAGGACTCCCATGGATCTTGGACCGTCATCTAGCAACACAATTAATTATTGCTACATTGGTCTGAGGTAGATGGCCTCCTTTGAGATGTTGCAATAGTTTTTTATTCGTTTCATATATGGATTATTGTATTAGATGTAAAATTGCTTAGAAACAACATAACTGAATGTGAGGCATGTAATAATAGTTATAAAAATAATGTGTAGTGGCCATGTACAGTTTTGATATATGTATGTTGTCCACTTTTGGTTAGCCATATTTCGAGATAATGAAACAAACATAGCAAGACAATCGATAGTAATTCAAAATAGAAACACTTCCTCACTAACTCTACACCTTAGGGTTAAGTTAGTAGTGGCTATAGAGAATATAGGATATGGCACATAAAATATATTTCTAGAAATATGCTACTTAATGCTTCCTTAGAAGTCGATAAAACTAACACCAACTCTGCGAATAAATAGATGCCTCTACTCACAACAATTCCAAAATTGTCTCTGAAAACACATGACTAAATCCTAGTCTCTCGCCACCAACCATCCATGACATCTAAACTGAAACTGCCACCACCTAAGGGTGAATCCATGGACCACACATGCATCTCTTGTTCAAACCCATCCCACCGACGAAACAACTATTCTATCCAAAGACCTTACCTTACTACAACACATACCATCTTCTGTGACGAATACCTCATGACGTTGGAGCTATTCATCATTATGGCAGTTTGTTTTGTGACGTTCTGTATTGGACACTATGATTTAGTGACAAAAATGAGGTGTTCGTCACTAAAACGAACTAGAAATCGTCACAAACTAACCTAATTCTACATGGTGACAAACTTCATGTCGTCGTAGAGCCCAACTAGCAAACGTCACAAAATTTATTACAGAATGACAATGTTGCTTCTTCATTGGTATTTTTTCACAAAGGGAGTGCTTGGTATGTCAGACCAGGTCTCACAGCTACCATGTGAAGTGAGTCCCAACATAACTTTATTTTTCTTCGCGCCGACACCTTCCACCTATGATGTGGATTTCACATATCTTTTTTCCATCTCCCTCATTTATTCTTTTTGGATGACTTTCCATTTCTTCATAGGCTCTTTATACAACCGGCCTTCAGGGGGCTCCTATATGTCTACCGGAAGACATATAAGAAACCATCTATAAAGCCCATTTATAGTTACGAAGGCCCAATTTATTAAAACAAGAGCTCAGTTTATGGTTTTCGTTCTGTTCCGCGCGCGCTAGACTTTTTTAACGCGTGAGTGTGCTGTAAGCTTGAATGCTGCGTGCGATAGAATTTTTTGCTGCATTTCATTTTTTGCTGGGTACGTGGTTGCAAGTGGGAAAAATAGCGGGTGGGTACCAACTCACAAAATAAAGTTTGAATTTGCAAATTAATAATAAAACTTAAGAATTTGTAGGTTCAGAGTACAAATTACAGATAATATAATTCAGTTCTAATGTAGCATTTACTTCGACAACTGATCTTCCACAGAAACATGTCAGCAAGTAGTGTAGCAAAAACTATTAACAATGGAACGATGCTCGAAATGTTAATCATTATGTCAGTTTTTATTGTGACTTTGAACATTACAAAAGAAGAAATGTTGAACATTTTCATTCATAATGAATACAATAGTGTTCAGCATTGAACATAGTAAAGTTGAAATATACAAATAGATATGTTGAAATGTACAAATGGATATGTTGAACATTCAACAAATAAAGTTGAACATATTTCTTAAGTAAAATATTGCAAATGTTGAAATACTATAATAACAAATGTTGCGTAGAACAACAAAAAATGTTACCAAAGTGTAATTAGGCATGGAATTGCATGAGCAGGTAAAATATTGAAGATGTTGAAATACTATAAATACAAATGTTGAGAAAACTACAAAAAATGAAGTCGAACCATACAACCTTGTGAACCCGATAGGACGGAGTGACCCCCAACAACTTTGAACCCTAACTAGCTTTCTATGGCAGGAGACCGAAGCCGAAGCAATTTAACCTTCTATGGCAGGGGGTACATGGTCGCCCCAATGCAAACCCGAACATCCTTCTGAACCCGATAGGACGGAGTCGCCCCCATAAACCCTGAACACTAACCAGTACAACCTTCTATGGCAGGGGATCCTAAACCGAAGCAATTTAGCCTTCTATCGCAGGGGGTACATGGCCGCCCCATGAACCGTACAACCTTCTGAACCCGATAGGTCGGAGTCGCCCTCAACAACCCTGAACCCTAACCGGTACAACCTTATATGGCAAGGGGACTGAAACCGAAGTAATTTAGCCTTATATAGCAGGGGTATATGGCCGGCTCTTGAACCATACAACATTCTGAACCCGATAGGACGGAGTCGCCCCCAACAACCCTGAACCCTAACCAGTACAAACCTTCTAAGGCAGGGGTCACATGATCGGCCCTAACCAGTACACTCTTCTATGGCAGGGGACACTTGGTTGGCTCTAACCAATACATGCTTCTGAACCCGAAAGGACGGAGTCGCCCCCAACAACCCAAAACCCTAACCAGTACCGCCTTCTAAGGCAGGGGGCACATGATCGGCCCTAATCAGCACAATCTTCTATAGCAGAGGGCACATGACCGGCCCTAACCAGTACAACCTTTTGAACTCAATGGGACGGAGTCTTCCCAAGAAAAAAAAAACAAAAACCTAACCAATACAGCCTTATATGGCAAGGGCACATGGTCGGCCCTAACCAATATATTATGTAATTACATGTTGGAACCTAGTATGGCATGACATCATGATTACAACTATAAGAGCTAAACATATGGCATGTCGTAATTAGACACTGAACAACATATAGGTGAAATATTAAAATAACCATATTAGAATGTTGACAAAACCATTTGGAACAGTTGATAGAATTATACTAAAATGTTGAACATCGTAATAAAAAATGGTAACATTGTTCAAACTTGGTTCAAAAACATATTCAATATTTGTTCAAACTTAATTCAACAATTCAATGATCTGGTTCAACATTACCGCTTGTGTTGCTGTCTTGAGGTGCAGGACGGAGAAGCCAATGTAAACATAGTCAACATTTTAAAATACCATATTCGACTTTTATTGAAGCTTATTTCAACAATTCCAATAAACTAGTTGTACATTTTTCTGTGAGAATATTAAAGGAATATATAACTAATATCGAACATGTATATCAAAATGTTGAATTAGTACATTTCGAACGTTGAATTTTAAAAAGAACTAAAATATTTCCATATTGGATCTTGTTTTGTTACATAAATTCTAAGTAACACTGTGGTTCAAACGAAATCCAAAACACATTAGTGGTTTGTGAGAAAAAAGACATCACAGTATAAAATCCAAACGAAATCTCTCCCACCACCAGCAAACAGGACGCTAACATGTGTCCAACTCTCTCCACAAGCCGGTGTGCACCGGACAAGGCATCTCACGCGTTTTCATCTCATTCGTTTGTTTTTCCCGCACAGATCTCAAACATTGGAAGACAAATGAAGAAAAATTCTTCCGGAAGATATATAGGTTTCCCGCCGGCCTTCATCTTCCATAGTGACCAAGCCCGTCAGCAGCCTATGAGTCTGGGCTACGGCGCATGGCCAATGCCTTCCGAAGTGGCCGAGGACCCATTAGCAAACTTGAAGGCGCGCCAGGCAACCAACATCAAGCCTAGCGAACGTCCTGGCCCAAAGACGAGCACCACGTCCACAGCCCTTATTTGGCCCAAACACGAGCACAACGTCCACAGCCCTTATCTCACAAAAAAAAACTAGTCCAGGACTCTAGAGCACGAAAATGGATAAAAAAATGAAAAAAAAGCGCGTTTGAGAGGAATCGAACCAGCGACCTCATCTCGGAGGACGGGAGGAGGCGGAGATCTAGGGCGTGTTCGGACAACGTCCACAGCTGGCCGCACCGAACCTCCGGCGGCGCCGCAGGCGTGGCGCTCAAAATCAACGCCGAACATTTGGCGAGCTTGGGCGTAGAAAACAACTGTGAGCTTCCATGAAAATGTGCGGCATGCTAAACGTTTAGTGATGAAGCAAACGGCGGCCGGAGTAACTGCGGCGTGCCATACTCTTGGCGTGGCGAGCCGTGGACAGCATCCAAATAGAGCCATAACCACTTGACCAATGCTTGATAGTTGACACGTTTCAACTGTTGGTTCTGTATTATTTTACTATGCAACACAGTTAAATGGGAAAAAACGAAAACACAGGTTGGAGAATGGGGGATCAAAATCGCAACCATCTGCTCAACAAGGATGACAAAAACCATTGAGCTACAGTTTCTTTTGGAATATTTACAGCGACAAAATTTATATTACTTGAATATATTACCAGCTAGATAACTACCGACGAACGCTGATATGCATCATCTTTCTCTTTTTAATCCGGAATTAAAATTTCAAATTAGTATTTCTCCCTCGTTTTAACTCCAAATTGAATGGTTCTTTTTCCTGATTTTCTCTAAAATCATGATGTTTCATTCAATAGCGTTTGTTCTGTACAGGCTAGAATGTCTAGAGCGAGAGATGGAGTGAAGGTGGTGGTGGTGGCGGCGCTAGGGAAGACGTGCAGCTGATGGCGCGAAGCTTGCGGCACCAGCGTAGACACGTGTAGAGAGGAGACATGCATGGGCCTGGGGTTTGATACTTGGGTGCGGCCGTCGCGAGCTGGAGGGGGAGAGTAGTCGGACCGGAGTGGAGGCGGACATGGCCGCCCGCGTTTTCTGTGGTTGGGAATGGCCCATGGGTATGATAGGAGAAATAGGAAGATAATGATGAAAGTTTTTCATTAGTTGTTTTTTTCCAAGAATTTTTTTGTCCATTTTAGCAAAATATAACAAAATATTTGTATTTCTGGAAACATTTGAAGGACTAATGCGTTAGCTGTAAAATGTAGTTTATTTGAAAAGACGCAAGTGAAATTTGAAAAAACATATGATTTAAAGATTGACTAATAGATTTGTGTTGCCCATTTTTTCGACACTTCAAGATACTAGGACTATAATGTACCTAATCGCTGCCTGCCAACCATCTATCATGTCAAAGAGGAAAAATTACTGCCATAACCAAAGGCCCAGAGACAACTTTGTGCAACACTGCTGCAGTATTCTAAGAAATTCTCCTCTCATACCATGACATGAACCAAGAAATCACGGATGCTGGAAAAGGTTTAATCCCATAGCCAGACCATTGCTTGTTCTCATAATTCTATGCCTCGCGCATCTAGCAATGCAGCATAAGGTGATGATGTATCATATGGTGCCATTATTCTTCAAGCACTTTAAATCACCACAGGCGCCTTCAGAAACGTTCCATATATATGGCTGCAGCCTTGAGAGTGGAGCTTCTAGCAATGAGGACATGGAGTTTCCTTTTTGACCATTTGTGGCTGGGAGGGACAAGGAATTTGTCTAGCAACACAATTAATTATTGCTACATTGGTCTGAGGTAGATGGCCTCCTTTGAGATGTTGCAACAGTTTTTTATTCGAATCGTACATGGATTATTGTGTTAGATGTAACAATTGCTTAGAAACAACATAATTGAATGTGAGGCATATAACAATAGTTATAAAAATAATGTGTAGTGGACATGTATTGTTTTGGTATATGTGTGTTGTCCACTTTTTGTTAGCACATTTCAAGATAATAAACTAACATAGTAAGTCAATCAATAGTAATTCAAAATACAAACACTTCCTCGCTAGCTCTACACCTTAATTAAGGTAAGTTAGTAGTGGCTATAGAGAACATAGGATATGGCACATAAAATATATTTCTAGAAATAGTTGAGAAAACTAGATCACACTCCCTGCTAATAAATAGATGCCTCTACTCACAACAATTCCAAAATTATCTCTGAAAACACATGACAAAAACC
>CM014277.1:28602245-28618217 GCA_004135705.1 Alloteropsis semialata | reverse complement strand
CCCCACTGCGAGGAGGAGGAGGAAGAGGAGGAGAAGGAGGAGGAAGAGGAAGAAGAGATGCACGTGTCGGAGCCGCCGCCGAGGGAGAAGGAGGAGTAGGAGGCCGTGCCGCCGTTGCCCCGGAGGACGCGTCGTCCACCGTCTTGCCGCCCGCACCCACCTCGCCGTCGCCGAGTTACTAGGTGAGCACGTGCAAAATCCCTCTCTTTTCGTATCAATTTTTTCAATGCTTGTGATGATATAAATTTTTACCCAGTTTATCAATGCCTGTGATGATATCAATGCTTGTGATGGAAACATATGATGACCTTAAGCTTGGGAGTGTGTTTTTTGTGACGTACAGTTATGCTTCTCATGGTTGTCATCAAACCATGAGACACATCCATGCCCAAGCAATAGCTCATTTGTGATGATATGATGGTTGGGCTAGGTGTGTCTCATGGTTCCATGCCTACCGTGAACCCATTTTTTTTTACCACCTGTGATGTTTCTTACGCTCCAAGTTCAAGGTCAAATGAAAGGCAACATATCTGAGGCAAATCACTACTTCAATATTTTTATTTGAGATGAGCAAAAGTAAGACGTCGATGATTTTGGAATGTGGTTGTTGGTCATTGTGCCCTTGGTTTGTTGCAGGTTTTGAAAATCTCCCGATGTAGGGGAGGTGCTGTCGAATTTTTCAATTGACACTATTTTGTTTCTTTTTTTTAGGAGAGACGTACTGTTGCACCGTCCTCGACTCATCACTTTGCAGCACAACAAGGTGAGACATAAAATACCTCTCTTTTCGTATCATGTTCGTGGATCACGTAACCTAGGTGTCTCCCGTTCGAAAGAGATACGATTGGAAATATGCAGATCTTTACATATGTATGGCCGTATCTGTTTCGAATTGTCCACGTTTTTTGGACAGCTAGAGGATGTGTAGATGGGGTTAGTTTCCATGCTCTACTCCTATCTGAGACAGAATTTCGGCATCACCTCCATGTTGTTCTCCGGATATACAATCTCCTTGCTAGGACGTGTATTTGGAAAACAGCGGGGAGGTGCTGCTGAAATTCTGTCTCGGATAGGAAGTAGAGCATGGAAACTAACCCCATCTACACATCCTCGGGTGGGATTAGGACCTATCTTCACCTATTAGCGTATGATAGACATCGTGTAGATGCAATTGATTTTTATATCACCTATCATATGTTAAAGGATGGATGACCGTGAATGGATGTATACAGGCTGGCTAGGTAAGCGTGACTGGACTGATGAATTTCTTCACAAGGTCGAAGATTTCTTGAAAAAGGCATTTAACAAAGGACAGAGTAAAGCGCCGTGTCCCTATAGCAAGTGTGCAAACATGACACTTCAATCACAGTTGCAGATGGGTAAACACATTTGCACCTATGAGTTTGTACCAAATTATACCCGTTGGATTTGCCATGGTGAAGCCCATCATGCGAGAGACGAGGTCGTGAGACAACGCATCCAGGATTATGATGCTGATGCTGGGTGCGGAGACATGTTACATGACTTTCATGAAGCACAGTTCGATGGAGGACCTAGTCATGTTAGGGAGGATCCGCCAGAGGCAACCGCAAAGGCCTATTATGACATGTTGTCTTCGGCACAGAAACCATTTCACGAGCATACCGATGTTTCTCAACTGGATGCCGTCGGACGCATAATGGCCCTAAAGTCTCAGCTTGGCATAAGTCGAGACGGCTTTGATAATATGTTGACAGTTTTTGGCAGCCTGCTTCCGGGTGGTCACAATCTGCCACGCAACCTGTATGAGGCACAGAAACTCCTTCGTGCACTCAAGATGCCATACAAGTAGATGCATGCTAGTCTGAAGGGATGCATCTTGTTTAGGAAAGATCATGCGGATGCAAAGTACTGTCCTAAATGTAAATCCTCTAGGTACCTGGAGGTAGACTCTGGTGAAGGTCATAAGAGGCAGCTCCAAATCCCCGTGAAAATCCTATGCTACCTTCCGTTCATACCGAGGATCCAACGTCTTTACATGACCGAGGAATCCGCGAAATAGATGACATGGCACAAAGAAGGCAAACGTTACCGTCCTGAGAATATGGTACATCCAGCCGATGCTGAAGCATGGAGACATTTTGATGGGTGTCATCGTGAAAAAGCTTTGGAGGCTCGTAATGTACGTGTTGCGCTGGCAACAGATGGGTTCAATCCTTATAGAATGATGGCTGCCCTATACACTTGTTGGCCCGTGTTTGTTATCCCCCTCAATCTCCCGCCTGGTGTCATTTTACAACGACAGAACATATTCTTGTCATTGATAATTCCTGGATACCCGGGGGATAATATGAGTGTGTACATGGATCCATTGATTGATGATTTGCTCCGTGCTTGGGAGGAAGGGGTATGGACATACGACCGAGCTACAAAGAAAAACTTCAAAATGTGAGTGTGGTACATGTACTACTTGTATGACTTGCCGGCGTATGGGCTATTCTGCGACTGGTGTCTCCACAGGAAGTTCCCATGCCCAGTATGCAAGGCAGCTCTAAAGTTCATATGGTTGACTAAGGGTGGCAAGTATTCTTTGTTCGACAAACACCGACAATTTCTCCCTATTGACCATCCATTTAGACGAGACGTCAAGAACTTTACAAAAGGTGTCATGGTTCTAGACCCCTCACTGCAGATGTTGACAGGTGTCGCGGTTCGTGCGCAGTTAGATGCGCTCAAGGTCAACAAAGAAGGTGGTGGTTTTATGGGATATGGTGAGGAACATGCATGGACTCAGAAGTCGGGATTGTGGAGGCTCCCCTACATGGATGACCTTCTTCTTCCACATAACATTGACATGATGCACACTGAAAAGAATGTCGCCGAAGCATGCTGGGGTACAGTCATGGACATTTCTGATAAGACGAAGGACAATATTAAGGCTAGAGTGGATCAAGCTAGGTTATGCAATAGACCAAAGCTCGACATCCCGCCTCCCAAAGACGGCAAGAAATGGCAATAGCCTCCAGCCGAATTCGTTATGAAGAAGCACGAAAGGAGGGAAGTCCTAGAATGGTTCCAAACTTTAATGTTCGCCGATGGATATGCAGCGAATCTGAGGAGGGGGGTGAACTTAGCTACTTTGCGAATCAATGGGCTCAAGAGTCATGACTACCATATATGGATTGAGCGGCTTCTTCCAGTGATGGTTCGACGCTATATCCCTGATCATGTGTGGCAAGTGCTAGCAGAGTTAAGCAATTTCTTCCGCATCCTTTGTGCTAAGGAGTTATCTCGGACTTTGGTTGCAAAAATAGAAAAATTGGCTCCTATGTCGCTTTGTAAGTTGGAGCCTAGCTTTTTCAATCCGATGCAGCATATGATTTTGCACCTCCCGTATGAGGCACGAATGGAGGGGCCTGTACAAGACCGTTGGTGCTATTCCATTGAGAGACAACAAAAGGTTCTTCGAACCAAATGTAAAAACAAATACAAAATTGAAGCTTCCATTGCAGAGGCATACTGTACTGAGGAGGTGTCAAATTTCACAACGAAATACTATGCGGACACTCTTCCTAACGTGCATAATCCACCCCCTCGTTACAATGCCAACGAAAATGAATCGAACCTCAGCCTCTTCAGAGGGCAACTAGGAAGTGCAAGTGTTGCGACTCGTAAGACCTTGCAACATGAAGAGTTGCGCACTATCATGATGTGTGTGTTGACCAACCTTTCCGAAGTCGAAAGTTACATTCAGTAAGTTCTTGACCCCCACTATCTCGATTATTGATAGCGTATGGTCACTATTCTGCATCCAACCCCCTTGATCTTCTTCTCATTCGTTCAGAGAATTTATTCATCAATTCTGGCGAGGAAAAAGGGCACCGACCCCACAACAAGTTGATACCCTTCTTAAAAAAGGTGCGGGATGTGGATCGCCCGATTTCATTACTTGGTTCAAACAAAAGGTACGGTCATTCTGTAGCTCGTGCTTTACAAGTTCCTCATACGTGGGAATAATGTAATGAACTATCATTCTTATACTTGCAAGGCCAAAACGATGTGTCTATGACTCCCGAGTTGAGACAGGTTGCCAATGGTTGTGCCTATAGGGTCATGTCATACTCCGGCTATAACGTGAATGGATATCGCTTTCTAACACAAAGCCATGAGCAGAGTCAGCCCAATCGAAGAACCACAAATAGCGGAGTTTGTACGATAGCCCAAGATGGGGTCGAGTATTATGGAATAATTGAAGAAATATACGAACTAACATTTCATGGTTGCAAACCTCTTAAGCCTGTCATATTCAAATGCCATTGGTTTGATCCTAACGAAGTGCAACGGACCCCTAATCTTGGACTAGTCAAAATTTGGCAGTCATCCATCTATCCAGGAGACGATGTCTATATTGTGGCTCAACAAGCCACACAAGTTTATTATCTCTCATACCCGTGCAAAACCGACGAATGCCTTAAGGGTTGGGACGTTGTGTACGCCACACGGCAAACTACCTATCCCAAACAATGAAGATTACAACATAGACCCAAACACATATGACGGAGAGTTCTTTCAAGAAGATGGGCTACAAGGGTGTTTTGAGATAGATTTAACTGGAGCGATCGGAATGAAAGTAGACGATGATGAAACGGTTGATGACGAGAACGCTGGAATTACTTGAGCGATTACAATTAGGGCTTGATGACGACGACAGTCCTCCTTTGGAGCACGAGCCTGATTATGATCTCGAGATGCATGATAGTGATGATGAGACTTTTGATCCAGCTAATCCCGATCAAGACGATTATTTCTAATACATGTACAATTCATACTTACAAATTTTTTTTAATATCATGTTAGTTTCTAATTATGTCTTGCTTATTTTGCTTCTCTTTCTAATTACGTACTGATTGGTTTACTCTTTTTAATTGCAGGTGATTGAACAAAGATGGTGGGTGGCGCAATTCAATGAAAATGCACCTCTGTTTTTAGAAGAATGATGCCAGGTTCCGATGATGCATCGGGGTCCGTCCCTAGGGGTACTCGAGGCAAGGATCGAGGGAAGGGTGGCCCCAAGGGTCGATGGCGGGGACGAGCGGCTCGGCCTATAGAGCAGCCGGAGGAGGAGGAGGAGCAGCAGTAGTAGCAGCAACAGGAGGATGAATACGTACCTTTCGCGGAGACGTCGGTTGCTGAGGAGGAGGAGGGGGAGGAGGAGGAGGACACGACAGGGGCTATCCCGGCTGTCTGGTTGCGAGGTCCCTCGAGACTTCCGGACAGGCTGATACCTCTTGCCCAACGGCCAATGATTCAACCCTCTGGGCCAGCATAAGTAACTTTAGATTTTATCAATACTTTTTCATTTCATAACTTGATAATCACAATAGAAACTAATATTTTATCTTTATCACTTTTGGCAGGAGTTGGAGAGTATTCGTTGGAGGTGCTCACAATCGCAAGGTCAACGGCATCCTTGGTCTTCTGTGCAGGGAGCATTTCCCAGGCCAGGTCCACACTCCTGGAAGGTACGAGCCAGCCTGGACGTGGGAGCACTACACTGTCGTCCCCGATCATCTGGTGCTTCGCCAACAAGGCGGAGCGGGTGAAGGCCGAGCTGTGGGTAAGTCTTCCTCGCAGTACGCAGTACACTACTTAATACATCACATTCATTGGACATTTTTGTAATACTGATTGCATACATCATGTTTATATGCAGGATTTCTACAGGTGTGCGGATGGATACGAGGAACGGGCGGCGGTTGTGGCTCACAACCGATGCGTTAAGCTGGTGAAGGACATGCACTACGAGGTGCAAGTCCAGTGTGTCGTAAACTACGGCACTCTGTTCCTTGGCCAGAAGATCAAAAAAGAAGCTGCAAGAAATTTGAAGCTGACCCGGGAGCAATACTTGCAGGTAAATTAAGATTAATTTTTAGATTAAGTACATCGCTTGATTTGATCTTCTTACATGTCAATCACTTGATCACGTGTAGGTGCCTGCGTGGTGGTGCCGTAATGATTCCACATGCTGGGAACGCATAGTGGACAAGTGGTTCACACCCGAGTGGGAGCAGAAGCACAACGCTGGCTGAGAGCGGCGTTTGCTGATGCCAGGTCCAGCACACCATCAAGGCAGCCTTAGCAACGAAGAATACAGGGCTTGATGGGTATGCGGATTCATTTCTTTATTTTAACGCACAATTCTGCCTAATTTGTAATCCACTTGCTTTTATTCGCAGTCGGCGGCACATGAAGGCGCTCAGTGCACCGAGTTCATGGGATGGGCTATGGCCCATAAGGGCAAGGCGTCTGAGGTCACCTACAGCTCAGACAACCCGCCCTAGGCATACAGCAATCCCTCCATTCACACCCGCATCAATGAGTACACAGAGGCGGGAAGACAGGTCCATGGGCCAGATTGGGATCCGTGCGCCCATGACCTTGATGGAGAGATCATCATGAGGGTGGGAGGGGGCATTCGATGGCACTCTAGACACGGCCACTACTCCCACTCTCGTCCAGATTTGAGCAAGGAGCACGAGCAGTTGCCCGCCCATACGCCCACGGCTATCACAGGCACAGCTCCAAGTGCAGGAACTTTAGGTTATTTATGATTTATTCATCGTCCATTCAAGTTTTGATTTATACATATGTTTTCTTCGCATTGTAACATTGAGATGAAAAATTGTAGGCCTAGCTGGCGGTGCAAGCACAGGCACACGAGGCGGCAATAGCCGAAGAGAGGAGGATACGGGAGGAGGCGGCGGCGAGGCAGCAGATGGAGACGGCGAGGCAGCAGGCCGAGCTTCAGCAGCAGGTGACCCATATGTACAACTACATTCAATCTCTTTTCATTCATAAGGGTCACCCCATACCTGCACCACCGATGCCGATGTTCACACCGGCTCCGGCTCCTGCAACTCCTCATGTGAGTCACTTGACAACCTTGTAGATTCATTTGAAATATTAGAGAATTAGAGAACGTAGAGACTTAGAGTCACTTTGAGACATATTATGACTTAGACAACTTGATTCAGGTCTGACATGCAATATATTCTCCTTTCTGCAGAATCAATCGGCGGCGGCATCGAATACTCCTGACGTGTCACCAGGCATCTCACCGACGTTACACCCACAGCAGTTGTTCGCACCTCCATTCGACCCAGCATAGCCGTTCGACCCAGCACAGTCGTCCCCCCATCTCAGTGATAAACTTTAGTTGGTTCGTATTTGTGAACTTGTGATAATTGTAAGTGTCTGAACTTGTCGTACTTCACTTGTGAGCATGTGGTACTTGAATGTGAACATGCAGTTTTTGTGATGTTTCTTGTGATATATCAACTGCCTGTGATGTTTGTTGTGATATATGTATGATAAATATGATGTTTGTTTGAGTGGGGCAATTTATACGTCGAAAGACAATAAAAACAGATTTTTTTGGGTCACTTTGCTGTGTGCCAGGACCATGGCACATGGCAAAGTGACCTTTCCTAGGTATTTTGTACAAGCTTTGCCGTGTGCCACGTGGGGAGGCACGCGGCAAAGCTGTCATCTTTGCCGTGTGCCTGGCCAGGGGCACACGGCAAACACGGGCCCCACCACGTGACGGTGACGGCCGGCCGACGACGGAGGAGGGAGACGTGCCGTTAGTCCTTTTTTTTTTGCCGTGTGCCCGCCTTGGCACACGGCAAAGCTGGTTGCCGTGTGCCCGAGAGAAAGCACACGGCAAAGCCAGCTTTGCCGTCATGCTCGTCGCCATGTGGGGGTCGCCGTGGGCGGCACACGGCAAAGGTTTTGCTGTGTGCCCCTGGCACACGGCAAAGAGCCCGATTCCGGTAGTGGATGCTGGTAAAGGCTAAATCCATAGCCAGACCATTGCTTGTTCCCACAACTCTATGCCTCGCGCATCTTGCGATGCAGTACAAGGCGATGATGTATCATATGGGTGACACTATTCTTCAACGCCCGTCGCTTTAATTAACCACAAGCGCCACCTGAAACATTCCAAGTATATGGCTGCTGCCACGAGAGTGGAGCTTCTAGCAGCGAGGATGCAGTTTCCTTTCGACCATTTGTGGCTGGCAGGGACAAGGCATTTGTCTAGCAACACAGTTCATTATTGTTATATTCATGTCAGGCAGATGGCCTCCTTTGAGATGTTGCAATAGTTTTTTTAATTTGTTTCATATATGGATTATTGTGTTAGATGTAAAATATGCTTAGAAACAAAAACAACATAATTGAGCGTGAGCCATATAATCATAGTTATAAAAACATGTGTAGTGGACATGTAGTGTTTTGGTATGTGTGTGTTATCCACTTTTTGTTAGCCACATTTCAAGATAATAAAACTAACATAGCAAGTCAATCAATAGTAATTCAAAATACAAACACTTCCTCACTAGCTCTATACATTAAGGGTAAGTTAGTAGTGGCTATAGAGAACATAGGATATGGGACATAAAGTATATATATCTAGAAATATGATACTTAGTGCTTCGCTAGAAGTGTTTTGCCCATTTTATTTGAGAAGACATAAGTCAAATTGTAAAAAACATATGATTTAAAGATTGACTATTAGAAGTGTGTTGCCCATTTTTTCGACACTGCAAGATATATACTAGGACTAATGTACCTATTATCTCCCTTCCAACCATCCATAATGTCAGACATGAAAGTGCCGCCATTACCAAACGAAAAGAGACAACTTTATGCAACATTGCTACAAGAGTCTCAGAAACTCAACGACTAAAGCCTTGTCTCTCCTCTTGTACCATCCATGACATCAAACAAATGCTGACAAAGGCTTAATCCATAGACAGACCATTGCTTGTTCTCACAAGTCTATGACTCGCGCATCTAACGATGCAGTATAAGGTGACGATGTATCATATGGATGCCATTATTCTTCAAAGTTGTCTCTTTAAGTCACCACAGGAGCCTCCTGAAAGGTTCCCAGTATATGGCCACCACCATGAGGGTTGAGCTTCTAGCAGCGAGGATACGGAGTATCCTTTTCGACCATTGGTGGCTGTGAGGGTCAAGGCATTTGTCTAGCTACAAAGTTCATTATTGCCACATTCGTGTGAGGCAGATGGCCTCCTTCAAGATGTTGCAATAGTTTTTTATTTGTTTCATATATGGATTATTGTGTTAGATGTAAATATATGCTTGTTAGAAAAAAAACAAAATTGAATGTGAGGCATGTAATCAAAGTTCTAAAAAATGTTTAGTGGGCGTGTAGACTTTTAGTCTATTGTGTATTGTCAACTTTTTGTTGGCCATATTCCAAGATAATAAAACTAACAGAGCAAGTCAATGAATAGTAATTCAAAATAGAAACACTTCTCCTCCAGCTCTACACCATAAGGGTAAGTTAGTAGCGGCCATAGACAACACAGGATATGGGACACAAAATATATCTCTAGAAATATGCTACTTAATGCTTCCTTAGAAGTCGAGGAATCTAGCTAGATCACCGTCCCTGCTAATAAATAGATGCCTCTTGACACAACAATTCCAAAATTGTGTCTGAAAACACATGGCAAAAGCCAAGTCTCTCCCCACCTGCCATCCATGAGCTCAAAACTGAAACCGCTACCACCTAAGGGTGAGTCCATGGATAGCATGTTGCTTGTTCACACTCATCTCTTCGACAAAACAACTATCCTATCCAAAGATCTTACCTCCGCGGGCTGGAGTGGCTGGAGCGAGAGAACGATTGAAGGTGGCGGTGGTAGGGAAGATACGAAGCGGATGGCGTGAAGCTTGCGGCGCCAGTGTAGCCACACATAAAGGGAGACACGGGCCTGGGGTTTGATTCATGGGATGCCCATGGCGAGCTAGGGTGGGAGAGCAGTCAGACAAGAGCCGTGAGGATCATGGCCACAGCGCGTTTTCAGTGGTTGGGAGTGGCCCGTGGGATCGGCGGTAGGAAATGGAAGATAATGCTGAAAGCTTTTCTTTGTTTGTTGTCTTTTTTAAAAAGAACTTTGTTTGTTATCCATTTTAGCAAAATGTAACAAAATAATTGTATTTCTTGAAAAATTAGGACTAATGTGTTTGCTGTTAATTTTGTTTATTTGAGAAGACATAAGTGGAATTGTAAAAAATAATTTAAGGGTAGACTCCTACAAGTGTGCTGCCATTTTTTTAGACACTGCATGATACTAGAACTAATGTACCTGGTCTCTCCCTGCCCACCATCCATGATCTCAAACAGGAAATTGCCGCCATTGACAAAGGCAAGAGACGTGCAACATTGCTACTATAGTCTCTTAAACTCAACGACTAAAGACTAGTCTCTACTCACATACCATCCATGGCCTCAAACAAGAAATCACTGTTTTTGGCACTAATGGAGAAAGGGGCTTCGGTCCGACCCCCTATTTGGCATTGGTACCAGATTTTTTTTGTTTGGTACTAATGCCCACTATTAGTATCTGACCCAACGGCTAGTGCCCCGGGAGGGCCTGGGAGGGCTTTAGTACCGGGCCATCAGAACCCTTTAGTACCGAGCGGAGCCACGGCCCGGTACTAAAGGCCCCGACCACCTTTTGTACCGGGCGGAGCCATGTCCCGGTACTAAAGACCAACATTTAGTACTGGCCACAGCCACCGCCCGATAATATAGGTCCTCCTATAAAATTCCGTCTTCCTCCCCTTGCCCGAGTGATGAACAGCTTGAGCTTGCTATTCATGGTGGCCGGGTATGGGGAGGAGATTTTTCTTATTTCCCACTCATTTTGTGGAGATTTTCATCATTGAAGTGCTCTAAAAGGTCAGTAACTCAATCTCTCTCTTTTGACCTTTCTGATTTCTCATTTAATGCTCTATGGAAGAAGAATTTTGAGGGGGAAGGTGATGGAGAAATTTTAGGTTTTCAACTTGTATCTAGCTAGTTCATCTCTATATGGAGGTTCAATTTTATATTAGATGAATGTTTCTATGGTGATTAACTTAATCGTCACTTTGTATCGGTAGACCAATTTATTTTGAAGGAATATATATATATATATATATTATGGCATAATTGTAAATACTTGCTATTTATTATATTGTCCCTAATTATCAAATTGCATTTTTTAGTGGACTAGATTTTGTTTTGTAGAAATTATATAATATTTGTTTGTACGGAATTGATTGTTATTTTTATTTATATTACCCTATTTTTCATTGTATTTATTGAAAGAAGCTTGTGTTTTTTGTTGATTTTTTTGAATTAACATGTGGTTTATATGCGATATTATACAGATGGACCGGCAATGGATGTATGGCGACAAATGCACGAAGGAATTCATTGATGCACTGCATGGTTTTCTCGACGTTGCCGAGGTGAGAAAGTCTCGCTAGGGTTTCATGTGTTGTCCCTGCAAAGTTTGCAAGAACGAAAAGGATCACCATGAGAGAAGGACTCTTCACGCCCACTTGTAAATTTCTGGTTTCATTCCTAACTATTTTTTTTGGACCAAGCATGATGAAAGAGGAGTTCTAATGGATGATGATGAAGAAGAGGTGGATGATAATAAGAACATTCCATACTGGGTCCAGCCGGCGCTTTTGCAGACAGTACAATGGGCGATGCAGAAGAAGACCATATTATATTGATGAGAATTATGATCTTGGGAAGATGTTGCGGGGTGCTGAGAAAGACCGCGAAAGTGAGAAGGAGAGGATCAAGTTTTGGCGCATATTAGAGTACTAAAACAAGTTGTGTTATGAGGGTTGCGAAGAGGGACTCAAAAAACTGCAAAGCACATTAGATTTGCTCCAACGGAAGGAAAGGAATGGTGTATCCGACAAGGGATTCGGGGAATTGCTTAGTCTAGTGAAGAAGATGCTTTCGAAGGATAACCAATTGCTCGCCGTAACCTACGAAGCAAAACATGTGGTTTACCCTCTAGGACTGGATGTATAGAAGATACATGCATGCCATAATGACTGCATTCTCTATCGTGGTAAAGCGTACGAGAAATTGGATGCTTGTCCTATGTGCAGCGCTCTTCGGTATAAGATCAAGCGAGATGACCCTAGTGATGTTGAGGGGGAGGCCGTGTGGAAGAGAGTTCCCACAAACGTGGTGTGGTACTTTCCTATAATACCACGGTTGAAGCGTCTATTTAGAAACAAGGCGCATGCCAAACTGATGCGATGGGACAAGGAAGATCGTAAGCCAGACGATGAAATGCTGAGACACCCCGCCGATGGGTCACAATGGAGAGTAGTTAACAGGGAATTTTTGGAGTTCGACAGGGATGCTAGGAATATAAGGTTTGGTCTAAGTACGGATGGAATGAATTCCATTGGTTAGTTTAGTACCGGGCATAGCACTTGGCCAGTGACTACTATGTATCTTCAACCTTCATCCCTAGCTTTGCATGAAGTGGAAGTTCATTATAATGCCAATGTTAATCCAAGGCCCAAAGCAACCAGGCAATGACATCGATGTGTACCTAAGACCATTGGTTGAAGAATTTTTGTTGTTTTGGGGACTAGAAGGTGTACGTGTGTGGGATGAGGACAAACAGGAGGTGTTTGACCTACTAGCATTGTTGTTCGTAACTACCAATGATTGGCCAGCTCGTAGTAACTTTTCACGATAGTCAAACAAGGGATACAATACATGCACCCACCGTTTGGAATATACTGATAGCACTTGGTTGAAAAAATCAAGAAAAGTTATGTACATGGGACATTGCCGATTTCTCCCTCTCAACCATTCTTTGCAAAAGAAAAAGGAAAACATTTCAATTAAAGGGGAGCCAGAGACCCGCTTTAAGGCTATGCACCGCAATTGAAAACAAGTATTAAAGCAACCATTAGTACTGGCTGCTATTACCAGCCGGTACTAAAGCGGGGTGGCTGTTGCGCTAGCTCCCCCCTTTAGTACCGGCTGGCATTGTGGCCGGTACTAAAGGTACCCCCATTTAGTACCAGAATTCTAGTACCAAGTTGGGATCCGGTACTATAGGGGGGTTATGAGCCAGTACTATAGGTCATTTTTCTAGTCGTATGGCAAAGGCTAAATCCATAGCCAGATCAATTCTTAGGTTATTCTCACGACTCTATGCCTCGTGCATCTAGCGATCTAGTATAAGGTGATGTTGTATCATATGGCAGCTTCTAGCAGCGAGGACATGGAGTTCCCTATTAATTGGACCATTGGTGGGTCTTCCTTGGAGGGGTAAGGCAACTATCTAGCATGGTTCCTCACTACTATGTTCACGTAATTCAGATGGCCTCTTTTGAGGCACGAAATAGTTTATTTTATTTGTTTCATACAAGGATTGTTGTGTTAGTTGTAAAATTAGCTTATTAGTAAAAATAAGTTATAACAAATAGTGTAGTGTATGTGTAGACTTTTCATATGAGTGTGTTGTCCACTATTCGTTTGGCCATGTTCCAAGATACTAAATCTAGCATAGCAAGTCAGTGACATGTAGATCCAAATAGAAACACCGCCCCACAAGTTCTACACCCTAAGGTTAATAAGTAGCGGCCATGGTGAGAATGCAACAAATGAGACATAAAATAGATTTCTAGAAATAAGCTAATTAATACTTCCTTACATGTCTAGCAATCCAGGCACCCTCCCCATTAATAAATAGATGCCACTTCTTGCAACATTGCCACTGTAGTCTTAGAAAACTCACCACTAAAGCCTAGTCTCTCTCCATACCACCATCCATACCCTCAAACAAGAAATCACCACTGATACATTCCTAGGAGAGAGGAGTCATTTGTCTAGCTACACGGTTTATTACTTTGATGTTCATATGAGGCAGATGGCCTCCTTCAAGACGTGGTAATAGTTTTTTTGTTTGTTTCATATAAGGATTATTGTGTTAGATGTAAAATTAGCTTTTTGGGAAGAAAAGAAGATAAGTGATTGTGAGGTATATAAAATTAGTTATAAAGAAATGTATAGTGCAGGTGTAGACTTTTCTTATATGTGTGTTGTCCACGTTCCAAGATTATAAACTACAATAATGTAGCTAGTCAATGACTTGTACATAGTTCAAAATAGAATCCAACAACTTCTACATCTTAAGGGTAAGTTACAACACATGAGACATAAGAATAGATTTCGAGAAATACACAAAATTAATGCTACCTTATAAAATTAATGCTACCTTATAAGTTGAGCAAATTAGATCACCATCCTCGCTAATAAATAGATGTCTCTTCTTGCAACATTGCCGCAATAGTCTGAGAAAACACACGACTAAACCCTAGTCTCTCGCTATGCACTATTCATGACCTCAAACAACCAAAGGTTGAATCCATGGAGTGCCCATTGCTTGTTCACATCCCACACTGTAACACCCAGAATGCGCAAAACTAAAATACACTTTGTATGTGGGAATATGTAAAGATGATAGCCAAAAGTTGACTTTTAGATCCGTCACTCGGATGGACGACTGGATACCAAGATTGCGTAGAGCTCGTCGAATCCTTTCCGTTTGACTACTCATTTGCATCATTTGGAGATCGGATCATGAAGGAATTGAAGTTACAAGATTTATCCTTGGTAGTATCCAGTACTTGGGTACTGTAGCATCACAGGTACAGTAACCAGCCGGTCACTTTTTCTTTTCTCCCTGCCCCAACCCTAGGCTGTGCCCCTGTGCCACCGTCCCTTCTTTTACCGTGAAAGAGAAGAAGAGTAGAAGAGAAGAGGGAAGAGAGAAGAGAGGGGAATCAGGGCGCGCCGCCGTCCGCAGTCGCCGTTCGTCTCTAAAAATTGGTCAGGCTTTCTTTCCTCTCTCCGTTCCTCCCCAAATTGGATCTTTTCCTCACTGCTCATGGTGGTGCCACCATGTGTGCTGCAGTTCGGAGCCAATCCATGGGTTGCTGCGACCCTCGCCGCTAGGAAAACGATAGAGAATCGTTGTGGCAACCCTCACAACAATAGATTTGTGTGTCCTTTCTATGAGAATGACGGGTTCGGATGTAGGAACGCTTTGAATTATGTTTGTTTATTCTTGTGTGGTTGTGTTGGTGCTGAGTTATGTTTGTGAACAGGTGGTGCACCTTCGGATCGTGCTTAGTGTTGGGGGATTGGCCCGTCCAGGAAACACCTTCACCCGATGACTGTAAGCCCAAGTCGTTTGCCTTCGCTACCGGCAGTCAAAAGACTATTGTCTTCGCCGGGCGAAAAGATAACGAGAAGCGATCAGTTGCTCCCGACGCCAATGAACATATGGCACCTTATGCGAAGGCATTATCTGATCTCCAATTGCCTTCGCTGCCCCAACTCATTCTGACGAGGGTGCGAAGGTAATTCTCAATATTGTAAACGTTCGGTTCGTTTTGTTATACAGGCTCAAGACAAGCTCGGGTGATGGCGCGGCAGTCCGTTCCTTCCCGAGCGGGAGAAGGCGCTGCCTTGCCGAACAAGCGCCTGATGATGAAGCCGGCGGGAATGCACCTGGAGGTGAAGGCGATAAAGGTCACTAGAGGCACGGTGAAGGCAGTGTGGACCAGGTCCAAACCGAGTCAAAGACGGAGTTGCTGGTCTACGTATTCACACTAGGACATATGAATGTACTCTAATGCCCCTGGAAAGTCTAAGTTGTTTAGTCTAGAGCATGATGCCTGGTTTCCAGGGGTATAAGAGGAATGTAAAAAGTGCCTCTTGACCTCCCTATAAAAGGGGGCCTCCCACCAACGTGTAAAGGGCTGATTCCCGAGAATATTGATAAGTGATATACTGTTGCTTGTCATTGTTCTCTGTTTCGGTTGTTGTTTGGGCCCTTTTAGCTTCGGCTATAACCCAACAACTGGCACCCACCGTTTGTGCAGTGCACGAACAAAACCCACGATAACCACCATGCCACCCAAAAAGCCAACCAAAAAACCAACCAACACCGTCGAAGACACCACTCATACCGAAGCCGCTAACCAACCCTCAACCCTACAAATCAGCCTACCACCAGTAACCGAAGCCATTCTTGATGATCAAGAAATCGATGAAGAAACCCTTACCACTGAGGA
>CM014277.1:28557591-28601245 GCA_004135705.1 Alloteropsis semialata | reverse complement strand
AGAACTCATGACAATACTCCAAAAAAGCATCATGGCTAGAGTTTGGATAAAGCCGCTGAAACTCCTTCCATGCAAAGCCAGATATACAAAGCTGCCCATCACGCATGGCCAGTGGAGTAAGTGTAACCATTTCATCGCCCTGAATATACACAAATGTACAAGTTCAAAAGAGCTGCTTGTTCAAGTCCTACTCTAATTACAATGCAAAGGCCCCTAGACCTGTGGATCTGCCCTCGGGGCTCCCTGGTCACCCCGTCCTTGCGAAGAAGAAGCGCCGGCTTCGCCAGTAGCAGCCGCAGTTGCAGCAGAGCCGGACCCGGCTCCGGTTTCAGCAGCTTCCTTGGCAGCAGCAGCCCTCGCGGCGGCTTCGGCCTCAGCTTTTTGCTTCCTCAGTTCCTTGGATTGAGAATACAAAAGCTATCAAATAAACAACAAAAAATTAAGGATAAAAAAGAATAAAAGTCGAAAGCGAGGATAAATAACAAAATACCTTCGCAAGTCGTTCTCGGATCAAATTTTGAGCTGCTGAACGACCACTGACAACCCAAAACTGCTTGAGAAAGAGGGTCTTGGCTTGCAAAATCTTTAACGGGAAATACTCGGTGTCAGCAGGATCCCTGGGTGCCGGATAAGGATAACCCCTCCGAAGCAAAGTATTGTAGTGATCACAGCCGTTATCCGAGAGAATTTTCATCAGGTTGCACGAGCAGAGATTGACAGCGAAGTCACTGAGAGTCTCCACGACACTGGGAAGCGAAGCAAATTCATTATCAATCCAATCAAAGAGCTTGTCCAAGCTATATCCTTTGCTGGGGAAGGCAGCGGGCTCCGCACCAAACTGCCTCAAAGCATCTTTGTATAAACGATACAACTTCAGGCCTCGCTCCCAGGCAGCATCAACCATGCTCTCATTCTCCTTGCGAAGGTTAAGGCTGGACGTCTGCAGCTGCAAGGCCTCACGCTCAAGGGTTTCGTTGCGAGTCCGATACCTGTCGACATCGCTCGAAAGTTTTTCCTTCGCAACATTGAGAGTATTCACCTCATTTTTAAGCACAGAAATCAAATCGGTGTCCTCAACAATTTTCTTGCGAAGGCCCTCCAAGGTGTCATCCTTATCATTAATTTTAAACTCCAAAGCAGCAATCTTATCCTTGAGGGAATCGGCTTCACCAGCTTTAGCCTCCAAAGCAGCAATCTTATCCTTGAGGGAATCGGCTTCACCAGCTTTAGCCTCCAAAGCTGTCACTTTTTCCTTCAAAGAGTCATTCTCAGCCATAATAGTTTCTCGATCTTGGCGAAACAGAGCCTTCTCATTTTCAAGATCTTGCTTAATTCTATCAACAGTTGTTTGGATCTGAAGAAGCTCTGCCTTTTTCCCCCGCAATTTCTCTAGCTCTGCGCGCTCAGCAGCAACTAAATTGAGGTTGGGAACTTGAGCTGCCAACTCATTGATAGCTACAACAACCTATGGAAGGAAAAAGATCAGATTCATGGAACAGAAAGAGTGAAGCTAAGGACAAAAACTCAATCACATACGAAGGCGACAAGGACAAACCTTCATTCCCGAAGCCAAAATAGTCGAACATGTGCTTTCAGGATCAAGTGTCTGGACAAGTCGCTGGTATGCTGCATGCAAAAAACGAAGATAAAACTGTTATCTTCACAATATAGCCAAAGGAAAAAACCAGCTACAATCCCAAACAAAAAAACACCTTCCAAATCAAAATCTCGAAGAGGCCCACCTTCGCGCACGCGAGATGGCTCATCTCCCTCGCCACCTACTAAACGATAATCGCATTAGCATAAAACAGAGCAAGTAACACCGCCAAAGGAAAAAGCAAAGAAACAACATGAGTACCTTTGGGAAGAGGAATACTCCCACCCATATCAACATCCATATAAGACATATAAGTTGCAGAAGCGGCAGCCCTCTCAGCAGCTTCGGAAGTTTCGGCTTCGGCAGCCTCTTTCCCCCTAGCCTCGACATCAATTTCAACAGTCCCAGCAGCATGGGCTAGAACTTCCAAAGAATCCTTGACAGGGGAGGAGGAGACCAAAATAGGCGAAGGAGGACGAGCAAGTTCAGCATCCTTAGGGGCTTCGGCAAGCTCAGCATCCTTAGGGGCTTCGGCAGCAGGCTCTTCAATATTAGTTTCGCCATGAGCACCCTCGACATGAACCTCCTCCGGCACATTTTCCATAATAGGAGCATCCCGAACAGGAGTCTCCTCAAACATACTAATATCAATACCGTCGTCAAATGGGTCTGGAACCCGAATATCCTCAGTCGTGTCATCAACGCCTTCACAAATAATATTGACATCAATCACAGGATTCTGCGCCAAATAGTCCCCTAGTAAAGGAAGACTGGTGCCCTGAAAGTAATTGCCAAAGAGAGCAACCTCACCTAAGAAAACATCATCCCCACTGCGGGGGGCAGAGCTCATGAAACCGGTCACCGGCGAAGGCGGCCGTCGCATCACTGACGAAGCCGGCACTGCCGCTGGTGGAGCCGGCACTACTGCTGGTGGCACCCGAGGAGGACGAGGTGGAAGACCACCACGCGAAGCTGAAGAGGTGACCTTGGCGGCCGGAGCCACAGCCGACAAGGGCACAGCAGCAATTGGCGCATCCAGACGACGTCTCTTGGCCGACTCATGAGAGCTGCTGCTACCTCGCTTGGCCGGAGTGGCGGATGAAGCAGCCTTCACAACCGATTTTTTTTCCCACGGCCACGCCCTCCCCCGCAAGGAGCGCGCAAAGGCGCAGAGTCATCATCTTGCTCCTTCGCTCTCGACTTCCTCTTCTTATCTTTCTTCTCTTTCTTGTCTTTTCTCTTCTCCCTAGAAGAGACGGGAACCTCGCGTTCACCGTAAGAAATCCTCAGCTCCTCAAAGACACGGTTGATTCTGACATGAACAAACTTGTCTTCGGAGCTACGATGCTCTTTGGTGTTGTAAAACCCAAGAATATCATTTGCTCGTTGCTCAACTTCAGCAACAAAAGTCGCCGCAGACATACCTTCGGGAAGGCGGGCTCCAAAGCGGGGAAAACAAACCTTTGTGTGCTCCTTCAAACCTTTCCATTCAACATCAAAAGGCCCCCAACCGGCCGACAAGGGATAAATCCCGCAAGCAAGATCAGCAGCAATGCCCTCCTCAATCAGGTCATTGCTGCATATCGTCTGCGAAGCCGTCTGAAAAGGATTCCAACAATTGGAGAAACCAGGGCTGTCCGCATTGAAAGGCGGACAGGAAATAAACTTAAGCCAATCTATATGACTGTGCAGAGGGTAAGAGATAGACTTTGTCCCATCTTCCATAATCCTTTCCTCCGAAGGCACCCTCACATAAAACCAATACCTCTGCCAATCTTTGGTCCACTTGTTCTTCTGAGCGAAGGAAGTTTCCACCTTCGCAAAATGACCCCCCCGGCGACGCCCGGTGAAAGTCACACACCCAAAGTCCGGCGTGAATAATTCACCATCAACTTCAGATGATTTGCTTTGATTATGACCCTCATAAAGTCGAAGAAAGCCATCCACAGTAACAGCTCCCTCATGCGTCTTCACAGCCCAAAAGAACCGAAGAAGATGACTAATGGCATTTGGTGTCAAATGATGCAGCTGCAGACCATAAGGTGCCATCATCTTCGCAATAATGTTGTCAATTGGCATTTTTAGGCCCGCGATGAAAAAGTCTGTGAAAACCACGGCTTCGTCTGCGCGAGGGGCAGGAGTGGTATCATTGCCAGGCGCACGGCCCCAACCCGCAGGAAAATACCCTTTCTCCTCGTAGAACTTGATGTCACGAGTGCCAACTTTGGACTTTCCGAAGACAAGCGTCTTCTCCCTCTTATTGCTGATATCCACCAGCTCCTCTACTTCAGCCTCGACATCTTCCAGATTCTCTTCTTCGCCATCCTCATCACCACCCTCCTCATCACCAGTATGGTCTTCACCAGAGTCCTCTCCCACATTTGGTGTCTCTTCCTCAATCTGTTGAGCAAGACGAGTAGCTTCGTCATCATCCAAACCACGACCAGGAGAAGATCCTGTTTGCTGAGCATTAAAGCTGCCTTCGCTAGCCATGTCAATAAGTGAAGCAGTTTGCTTGACGCACACCGCTGCAGAAATGACAATAATTGTCATTACATAAGCGAAGAAAACTGGCAAGAAGAAAAACACCGAAATACGAAGTGAAAACCTTACTTGTACAGAGATCGATGTCGGAGAAGAAAACAATAGCACGAATTCAATTAACAGCTTACGACCAGTTAGCGCGAAGAAGCTTCTGCAGTCGAAAGCAATTGACAGCGAAAGCAAGTAAACGTAAAAAGGGGGGACCCCTTCGGTCCTATTTATAGGGCAGTAAAAAACTAACCGTTACCGCGGCTCGAAATTCGAAAAGGCCCAGAAAATTTCAAAATATAATGCAAATAAAAAATAAAAATAAAATAGGGAAAATAAAAAATGTTGAGTACGAAGCCAATCTTAAGAGCGAAGACATCGACTCGGGACTTACTCCAACGGGAGGAGGCGTTTCTCTATAACAGGCGAAGGCAATCCTGAGTTTTCGAGGACATCGGCCTGTTGGAGAAAGCCCTCGTCCGCGAGGGGCTACTGTTGGGGGATTGGCCCGTCCAGGAAACACCTTCACCCGATGACTGTAAGCCCAAGTCGTTTGCCTTCGCTACCGGTAGTCAAAAGACTATTGTCTTCGCCGGGCGAAAAGATAACGAGAAGCGATCAGTTGCTCCCGACGCCAATGAACATATGGCACCTTATGCGAAGGCATTATCTGATCTCCAATTGCCTTCGCTGCCCCTAACGTTCGATTCGTTTTGTTATACAGGCTCAAGACAAGCTCGGGTGATGGCGCGGCAGTCCGTTCCTTCCCGAGCGGGAGAAGGCGCTGCCTTGCCGAACAAGCGCCTGATGATGAAGCCGGCGGGAATGCACCTGGAGGTGAAGGCGATAAAGGTCACTGGAGGCACGGTGAAGGCAGTGTGGACCAGGTCCAAACCGAGTCAAAGACGGAGTTGCTGGTCTACGTATTCACACTAGGACATATGAATGTACTCTAATGCCCCTGGAAAGTCTAAGTTGTTTAGTCTAGAGCATGATGCCTGGTTTCCAGGGGTATAAGAGGAATGTAAAAAGTGCCTCTTGACCTCCCTATAAAAGGGGGCCTCCCACCAACGTGTAAAGGGCTGATTCCCGAGAATATTGATAAGTGATATACTGTTGCTTGTCATTGTTCTCTGTTTCGGTTGTTGTTTGGGCCCTTTTTAGCTTCGGCTATAACCCAACACTTAGCTCACGTTCTTGATCTTCGGTGAAGAACATAGCGATGTGATCTACATGCTTTAACTTCGTTGTTTGAATTGCCTCCAATTAATTTCAGTATCTCACACTAGCAAGCTAAATCTGAATTTATCTTTATATTGAAGTTTTTATGATCCACTTGAGGTTTTACTTTTGAAGTTATTAATTTTAAGATATATGAAGCTCATGCATTGCAATCTTGCATTTGCATTCTCATATCTTTATGAATATGAAGAAAACCGTAGCCAGATTGGTGCGATAAGTACCGGTACAGCAACGCACGTAGAGATATAGCTATGTGGTTGCAACCCTCACTTCCTCCCTTGTGGGATGTGTGGGTAGAAGTGAAGTCATGCATTGCATTGCACCTTTTGCATTTTCAGCATGAAGTATCATTATGAAGTATTTATTTATCTTACTACTCGAAGATTTATGATGCTTCTTTTATAATTTTAATTCTTAAATTGTTGCTTAATATATCGTGATTTAAATGACTTGGTCGAAGCAGTTTGCTTGCTGAGGTTTTCCATAAACCTCATACGTTTTTTTCCTCTCCACAGATTCACGAGTTTGGAGGGAGCTTGGTTGGATAGGAGTAGCAGCACGTGTGCACACACAACTTTATATATATTCTTCGACACATGTGTTGTAATAAAAATGTTTGGTTGTGAAATCTTTTGCTTCGTTCATAATACCTTTTGATCTAGTTATCAGACCTTTATACTAGACGATTTAAATTGCCTCCGCGTGCTCTGTTTACTTATCTTTGTTGCTGTTTTTTTATGTGTGTGCCTGTAATAGCTATAGCGTAGTGTGGTAATGCTCCAGAATGTTGCTGCTAATCTGGGGTCACTGCTCTCGTGCATATGCTTGATGAAGGACATGGCAACATTGTCGGAGCAGGAGCAGAAGTCGTCGTTGCTCTTGGGAGCACTATAATAATGGATATGGAACACCACAGGCGCCACCATGAGGGTGGAGTCTAGTATATATGGAGGACATGGTGATTCGTTTTGGACCGTTGGCGGGTATTCCTGGTAGCAACGAGGAAACTGTCCAGAACTATGTTCGTCGGCTACTTTCGCTTGAAGCAAATGGCCTCCTTCGTGGTATGGAAATATCATGTTTCTTATATGCATTATTGTATTAGATGTAAAATTATTCTTATAAGAAAAAGCATAATCTGATCTGAGGCATAGCTATCTATATCTATCTATCTATCTATCTATGTATATACTAATCA
This sequence comes from Alloteropsis semialata, assembly GCA_004135705.1. Lineage (NCBI taxonomy): Eukaryota > Viridiplantae > Streptophyta > Magnoliopsida > Poales > Poaceae > Alloteropsis > Alloteropsis semialata. The sequence continues at coordinate 28,594,676 of CM014277.1, read as the reverse complement.
CAGACTCTCAAGAAATTCTCATGTTAATCGAAGAAAATTAAAAAAATCAATAAGTTATGAAAAAAAAGGCAGTGTGGACGTGTATACTTTTTGTATTTGTGTTTCCACATGTTGTGTTGGCCTAATCACGGACTCTCAAGAAATTCACCATGTTAATGTGAGAAAATTAAAAAAACAATCGATGAGTTAGCAAAAAAAAAGTGCACTGTGGACATATATACATGCTGATTTTAAGAGAGTTTATCTATTTTTACCTATCCAACTCGTTTTACAGAGGCACTTGGAGATGCTCTAGTGCAAAATAGCCAACGGAGGCAACTAAGCACATGTGTTTGGTTGGAGGGCTGGGACGAGGTTGGATGAGTTCGTCCCTCTATGCGTTTGGTTGAGAGACATCTAGGAGACAACATCCTTGAAGAATATCCCTTCAAAACAGGGGATAGCTAGACTCGTCCCTCAGAATCGGCTGGACCAAATCGTCCTCGTTTATTCTCTGTCTCCTTTCTCTCTCGTACCGAGCCGACCTCCCCTCTCTCTCTCTCTTTTCGTACACCGAGCTAGCGACCTCACCAGTCACGAGCTCGCGCGACAGCCATCCCGCTCGGCGCTCACGGGCCCTCGATGGTGGCCGGAGCCAGGCCCTCGATGGCGGCCGGATCCAGGCCACCGCGACTCGGTGAGGTGGGGTGGCCCGATCCAGGCCACCGTGGCTCGCGCGAGGTGGGGCGGGCGGCAGTCTTGACCGACTCACGCGCAGCCGCCCCGACCGGAGCTTGTGGGGCACTCGACGGCGGCCAGAGCCAAGACCCCGCGGCTCGGCGAGGTGGGACGGGCCGCGGCGACCCGGGCCAGGGCTCGCGGCGGCAGCAGCCCCTCCGGAACTCGCTGGGCCATCGCTTAGCTGGCCGAGCTCTAACACTACTTTTTCTCCATCGCTGACATCCTTGCTTGATCGGCAGTGGCACTCGCGGAGGCCCGACTAGAGCTCACGGTGCAGAGCTCGCGGAGGCCTCGCTTGAGGCTCGCCTAGTGCTCGCGGCGGTAGCGCTCCCTGTCGGCGCCCAGAGCTCCATGGCCAACCAGTTTTTTTTCTTAGCACATGACATGTGGGCCCTACAGGCTAGTGTGAATGACATGTGAGCTCACTACTAGCGAAAGGATAACACGTCCCTCGCATCCATCCCTCATCCCCCAACCAAACACAAAACTAGAACCGTCCCATTCTTCCAACCAAACACGTGCCCCTGCATTTACCCTAGCCTTAGCCTAGCCTGCATCGGGTCTAAAACTCTCTAATGCAGGATTAGACAATGCATGCAAGTATGGAACCAACCAAACGCTATGAGTTTACTCCGAGTCTCCGACCTTCAACTCCAAGCTCTAGCTGCAAGCCTGCAAGTCATGCAATGCAAGCTAATCAGTACAGGCTCGCGATCTGCGGGCTGCAGAAGACGAGCACCTCCGCGAGCTCGGCCCTGCCCTCGTCGCCGAACAGGCTCTCCTTCCCGTCCGCCCGCCTCGCGTACGACAGCCCCAGCCGCGACCGCGCGCTGCGGAGGTCGCCGACGCCGGCGCTGGAGTCGGGCCCCGTGAACACGCCCATCACGGCGGTGAGCGGCGGGCCGATGAGCAGCCCGTCGGCGCCGAACTGGGGCCCGCCGCGGGAGTAGTCGAACAGCGCCGCGCCGCTGCCGCCCACCTTCGGCAGCACCACGGGCGGCGGCGGCGGCGGCGGCGGCGACGCCTCGGTGGCTCCTGCCGGCACAGTCTCCTCCGGCCAGTAGAAGAGGAAGGCTTCCAACGTGTCGTAGTAGTCGTCCGTGCTGCGGTACCCCTCCGGGCTGAACCCGCCGAACTTGAAGCCGCCGTCGGTGTACCCGACGACGACGCAGGGGCCCTTGAAGTCGGACCGCCGGTGGAAGTCCGTCGCGCTGAAGCCATCCACGGTGGCCTTGTAGCAGCACTTGAGCTCACGGCCTGCACCATTGTCATGATCTTGAGGACAAGCCTTAGCTAGGGCAAAGATTCAAGTTTCCCAATCGCAAAATATGTATCAGAGATTCAGAGTCTTACGAATTCTGAAAGATTAAATTTACTTACCTCTGAGGTGTGTGTTTGCCACAAGCGATATGGGGAACGGAAGCTCCACGTCGTGATACCGGAACTGCAGCTGCGGCGGTGGCGGCTCAGCTTCTCTGGCGCCCTTGCCCCAGTTGAAGAAGCTCCGGGGACTGACCAAGCTCGGCCTGGCTGACGCCATGGCCCTGCTGCTCGCCATGAACGCCGCCATGCCGCTCGAATTGATGCTCAGGGCTGTAGATCGGAGAGAACAGAGAAGAGATCGATGGGAGACTGGGGGCTCAAATCGGCCTGTTAAATTTCTTTTGAGATCGAGAGTGATCGCTACATCTACATGCCTCTGAATACTGCTAGATGCGCTTCTTCAGTTAACCAATTTTCAGTATGCTTCGATCGTGGCACAGTGCACCTTATCTGTAGCGTCCCCTGGAAGACTGGAGGAATGACACGTGTGACGAGCCAGTTGGTTGTGCATATTCGGTTCTGCTCTCTTGGCCACAAATAAAACTGGAATCTGAACCGCATTCAAGCGTATACAATTAAGTCTATTTTGGATTACAAACAAGCCCCTATTATTTTGATTATAAATTACCTATGTTAAGATCCAATATTTGGAAACGAGACTGAGTATTTTTTTCTTAAGTGTAAGTTCTTACAATATGGTCAAGTTCTATGTTTTAATAGGCTATGAATGTACGAATAAAGTATGCTTACGAAAATCATTAGAGACTATTTCAGAACGTACTCCTAATGATTCGCCATGCCTTTTCTAAATAGATAGCTAAATATTGACTCAATCTAAATGCAACTAGAGCATATATCAATAGGAATATTATTAACATGCGCTTTGGTTGACCTGTTCAATTGTAGAAGTAGAATTAGTCTCTATTCGGAAATACACAACACCTCAGGAAGCACGCAACCAATATCCTATGACTTAACCATATTCAAGTTATAGATGGGTTCATGGAATGTGCTGAGAAGAAAAAAAAACAAAGCAGACATTTTTAGTTTACCGGGAAATATTATAAAAGATACGCGAATTGGTAAAAGGGGCGGCTGATGGGGCATGGGATGGGGGGCATCCTATCTATAGAACGTCTTGCTATTTACTTCAAATGGGTCAGGTCAACCCAACTCTGGCCCAATAGCTTGATTGGCCAAAAAAACCCTAAGATTTGTTCCAGCACAACTGCAATTGTTCCAAGAAAAAAGTTCGAGAACAACGGTTCTACACACAAAAACAATTATTTCAGAAAATTAAACATTTTGTTCCAAACACAACAACAATTGTTCCTGAAAAATGGAACATTTGTTCAAAAAAAACTTCTCAGAAAAAAAACAAAACTGCCACCCGCCCTCCTGGCTGAGCTCCGCCGTCGGTGCGGCCAGGACGGGATGCACGGGATCTGCCGTAGCTGGGCAGGTAGGATCGCGACTAAGGCTATCTGCAAGCTGTGTCCCCTAAACAAACCTGAACCGTTACTGTACCAGTTTAATCCCTAAAAATCGCCTGCAGCGGCACCCTGGATCTCGTCCTCGATTCTGCAGGGCCGCTGCTCCCTCCCCCAAATTTTGGGGACTCCTCCTCCTACGCCAAATCTCCCGTCGCCGCCTCCCCCTCTCTCGTCGCCGCCTCCCCCTCCCTCTCGCCGTCGCCGCCTCCCTCCCGCTGTCGCCACCTCCCCCACCACCCGCGCCGGTCGAGCACCGCTGGGGGGCCTCACCGTGCCGCTCCAGCCACGGCCCGCCGGCACCGCCCGCCGCGCCCGCCCCCTCCGCCAGCACCGCCACGACGAATAAGGAGCGGCCACCGCACCTCCCGCCGCACCTCCCTTCCCCTCCGCCAGCACCGCCACGACGAACAAGCAGCACCCACCACGGTGGCGTCCCTGGAGAGCATCGGATCGACCCAATCGCCTCCAAAGTGAGTAATTTTGCTGGTGATAAATTTGGCTGTGTGGATGAGCCATTTTGGTCCTTGAACTTGCCTGTGTTGTGACTTTGGATGAGCCACTTTGAACCTGGTGAATGGATTGGCATTGCAGGTGGCCAATCCGAGAGGATGGCTGAGATTCAGAACGATCTGATCTGAGGGTGGCTGCCAACCATTTGTTTTGTTTGTGGGGGAGATAGAGGGGTGGAGGAGGAGGAGCAGGAGCAGGGCTCCTTTTCCTTTCCTCTGAGCTTTGAATCTGATTTGCCCGGCCCCAATCATTGGTCATATTCATATCATGTTGATCAAGAGGAAGTATTGTTTTTTTGCGCATCATTCACAGGGAATGGGTGCTTTTGCCTGTTGGGCTGCCTGAGCAGTCTCTGAATGATTTGTCACCCACTGCTACTGCTGGGCAGGGCAGCCATCAAAGATTCCAGCTTTCTTACTGGATGAACCAATTAACTTTTTTAAAAACTTAGTAGATGATGAACCAAATTGGCACTGTATGATATACATAATGCATACACTCACCAAATTGGCAGCTTTCTTACAGTGCATGTTCATGTGAGCTGCATACTGACAGTGCTTCTAGAGGACAGTATGCAATGCTTTGGGTGATGTACGTTAGCTTTGAAAGTAAACAATGACACAAAAGCATAGTGCTCCCAGATAAGCAGGCAAATCAATCGAAACTATAGTGGGTCATGGAACATGCCTAGTCTCGTTTCACTTTGCTCTATTTCATTATGTTGACTGGGCTATATAATTTGCTCATCTTGCTCTTTCTTTACTATATATGTTGACTGCATTTTTCTTTTGAACAATGTAGGATGGATGATTTCTTTATCGATCTCAACGATGCAGCACAGGGTGTTGGTTGTGGAGGAGTTTCTGAATCTTCCATGACCGGTTCTGCTTCCAAGGTGGGGGCAACAAGTAACAAGCAGACCAACTTCTCAGCGTATGAAGACAACGTGCTCTGCAAATCGTGGTTGGAAATTAGCTGTGATCCTGTTGTCAACACCGGCCAGAGGAAGGAAGCCTTTTGGGTTCGTGTGCTCAGCAGATACAATGCCAAATGCGGCAACTATCCGAAGAGAACCCAAAAATCCATTATGAGTCGTTGGGATCACATCAAAGCTGGAGTAAGCAAGTTCTCTGGATACATGGCTAAGATGATCCGCTCCAATCCTAGTGGCATGTCGGATGCAGATAAGTCAGTGGCTGCTGCAGCTGATTTTGCTAGTGTGGAGAAGCACAATTTCACCTTCATGCACTGCTAGCAAATCCTGAAGGATGAGCCCAAATGGATGGAGCTCAAAAGGAAAATGGACAGCCCTCAAAATAGTGATTCCAAGGAAAACGTCCCCCCCAGTGTGCAGCGAGACATTTTGGATCTTGATCCCGACAAGTCCTCATCAGCTAGCGCATCAAGAAAACGTCCCATGGGGAGGGACGCAGCAAAAGAGGCTTCGAAAAAAGCTGCTTCAGCGTCCTCTGAGTACGTGTCCAAGATGCATGACCTATCTGTTCAGAAGATTGAGTTGTTCAAGGAAACAGAGAGTGAGCGCAAGGCCCGGCTTGATGAAATTGTTACTCTAGAGAAAGTGAAGGTAGAGGAAGCTCGCGAGCACGACAAGATGATGCTGGACATAGAGAGGGAAAGGTTGGCTATGGATAAGCAACGGCTTCACATGGAGGCTGAAAAGAAAGAGAAGGAAGAGGACGAGCGCATTTTGGCCATTAACCTTGATCAATGTCTACCCATGCAACACATGTACTACCAAGCGCTACAAGAAGATATCATTTAGAAGTTGATGTCTCGACGTCATGGGCCAAGTCAGTGAGGAAGTTGGAGGCAAATCCTGTTGGTGCTATCTGTTTTTCATAAGCTACCTGTGTAATAATTATTTTAGATTTGTCTTCACCTTTGTTTCCCTTTTGTTTATCTGCTCTGGTCTGAATCAAAATGCCAACTAGCTCTATGTGGCATTGCCTCTGCAGCAGCTTGCTGGACAGTCAAGTTGTCTGGTCTTGTGTTATTTGAGTGGTCTGAAACATCCAAAACATGATGCCAATTTGTTTGGTCTTGTTTGGTCTGAATTACTGATAACTGAAATGAATCCTTCTGAAATGCTGCTGCAGTGCAGTTGTGCTAATGGGGCTGTGTTGGCGATTCTGCTGCTGTGCAGTTGTGCTAATTGGGCTGTGCAGCTGTTTCTGACTGATTGCAGTTGTGCTGTGCAGTTGTGCTGTGGTAGCTTGCTTGTGGTATAATTGCAGATGCTCCTCCTGAGCTTGTGGTAGCTTGCTTGCTCTGGTTGGTTTACTTGTGCTAAAAATTTCTGGATGTATACTAAGCGTGCACTGGAATGGTATCCCATGCTGGTTGATTAGGATTTAGGAGTTGTGAGCCGACATCATCTATATATGTGTTAGACCTCTTTCTTTGGACAGAACTTGTGATGTAGTCAGTCAGTCAGGTTATTGGACAGAGTAGATTAGATTTTCTAGTGCTCTGTCGTGAACCTTTTTTCTAGTGCAGCATAGCAGTCTTTTTTCTTCTCTTACCCATAAAGAATGGATAGGAGGGAGCAAGGGATCATGGATGCAGAAGGTTTCTTAGCAAATGGTTTGTGTCTGATGACCTCAGTGCACTAATTTGGTTTCTTAGCAAATGGTTTGTGTCTGATAACCTCAGTGCACTAATTTGGTTTCTCCATCACGCACCTCTTCTGGAGAAACTTACTCTAAAACCTTCAAAGGTACTGTTACTGTTCTCTACACATGGTTTTGTTTAGTTATTGAGTAAAGTATTCATTTGCTTCAGCTGCGCAACAGTTCAATGAATACGGTGGGAAGGTGTAAAGATGTTGAAATCATATGTAAAGATGTTGATGAGATATTACTCAAAATTTTGAAGGTCTTGACTGCCAATGGCATACCCCATGAGAAAATCAGCATCCAGTGTTCATGACCAAGTATTTTCAATAGTCTAAGTATCAAACTATTGAACCATATCATTGCTGCAACTGGAATAGAAAAGATAAGACAGGTAACTTGGTTCTGGTATGTCAACAAATCATTGTATTAAATTACTTAAAATTTATACATTTTCTTCACAATTACATAAGTACTCCAAAACACATTACAACTAGGTTGAACCATATCGCATCCAGTTGTGCTCGATGAGATCCTTCTGAAGTTGGATATGCCGAGCTTGGTCGCGCAACTTGTGATGTGCGGCCACAAATGCTTCCCGTTCCGCTACATTTCCATTTGATGGATTGACTTCTTTGCCAATGTTCTCGAAGTTGGTATTGATGGCCTCACACTTCTCATCCTCGACAATCATGTTGTGCATGATAATACATGCTGTCATAATATCAGAAAGATGCTCCTGTCCCATCCATAGCCGGCCCACGGATTACTGCCCACCTAGCTTGAAGAACTCCAAAAGCTCTCTCAATATCCTTGCGTGCACCCTCTTGCACAGCAGCAAAACGTTGTGTCTTCCTCTCCATGGGATGGCGAACACTCTTGACAAATACAGGCCAATCAGGGTATATACCATCAGCAAGGTAGTACCCCATGTCATATGTCCGTCCGTTGACAGTGAAGTGAACAGGAGGTGACTCTCCTCGAACATATGCTGAGAAAATAGGCGACCCCTGCAATACATTGATATCATTGCAGCTGCCTGGAAGGCCAAAGTAGGCATGCTATATCCAAAGGTCATGAGATGCTACAGCCTCCAAGATCATGGATGGGTGCTTCCCGCGTCTAGTGAACATGCCCTTCCAAGCAGTAGGGCAGTTTTTCCATTCCCAGTGCATACAATCGATGCTACCAAGCATACCTGGGAAACCTCGTCTCTCACCCTCTTGCAGTAGATGAGCCACATCGACTGGGGTTGGAGAACGCAGGTATTCCTTCCCAAAGGCAGCTATAACAGCACTGCAGAAATGGTTGAGAGCCTCACGAGCAGTTGACGTGCCAATTTGCACATACTCATCAATGGCGTCTAACGGAAAACCATACGCAAGTATGCGCATTGTGGCTACCACCTTCTGCAAAGAACTCATTCCTGAAAGCCCTGTACAATCCTCACATTGCTGGAAGTAGTTGTCCACAGACTGAACTGCATCAAGAATGCGAATGAACACGTGACGCTTCATACGGAACCTGCAAGATAGAAAATGTAAGCAACATGCATATATTGAGAGAAAAGACAATAATTTGACATGCCATGTTCTATACCTTTCACGAAACTTTTCAGGGGTGTAAATAGGATTGGCAGCAAAGTATTGGCGTATGATCCTTGCCTCTCCATCAGCATGTTCTCTAGGGACAAGTCGTCTCACATGTATTGAGCGGTGGTACGAGCTCTCTGCATCCATGGTTGACACCAAAGTGTGTATGTCTTTGTCATCATCGAGAAACTCATAATTCGGCTTATCCTCAGCAATCAAGTAACGAACAAGGGTACAATCTTCGTCCTCCACCGTTTGGTGCAGCCGCAAAGATGGACGAGGGAGATCCATGGTGCACAAATGACTCTGGAGGGTGCATAAGCACATAGATGAAGTTAGTTATGGATCTTTGGTTACAAATCTGAATAGCTGCATATGCCTTCTATTTATCGTTTTCACAAACAATGCCATGTGCAAATAATTTGTGACTCATACACATGATATGTGATTTCAATCGAATTTAACAAATACAGTGGAGAAGATGAACTTTCAGAGCCTGCATACTGATGAACAGAGATGAATTTGATGTTTACCTAGCAAATTTCACTTTGATTGCAGCACATCTTGCTCACATGCGAGAGCTGGGACACCAAAGCCGGGCTAGGATCTGCAGGCGGTGGCGGCAGGGCCAGCAAAGTGGCTGTTGGCGCTTGTTAAGTCATGAATATCTTGTAACGCCAACATGATAAAATAAAATAAACTAGCAATGATCATTAGGATTTGGTTTCAAATAACGTAGTTCCACTTGTACATGGAGATTATTTGCTTGCCGGAGATATGGGCCAAAAGATGAAGCAAAACAGGACAAAGCCCAGGTCGCCCGACTTTCCTTGGTCGGCCGACCTGGCCTGGTGACCAATTGAGCCCAACTTCTGCCATGCAAACGAAGCACAAGCGCATATCATCCAAAGCGTTGAATCAATGACGGTTACATCCAAGGGATGACAAGGAGGATAAGGAGAAGCACATGGATTGATGGACCCACATGTGAATCAAGATTTACTCCGAGAGTATATACCCAGCTTCCTCGTGTACCAGGGCCCATATTACAGACACTCAGAAGAAGAACGAGATGAGAAGTTCCTGGACCAGGTCGGCTGACCGGGCCGACCCAATCTCAAGGCCGTTGAGCCTCCCCCTTCTCTCACGCGTCAACATCGCCTCCAGGAGATCATCCACGCCGTGCACATCTTCAGTCGGTGCATCTGAGGGTTGGGCGACGTCGAGGAGTCGGCCGACTCGGGGATGGGCCCATTCATCCTCAACCGCCTTGTACTGGCCCTGAACCGCCTCCTAGTGCTATAAATAGATGGCCATCGCCTCCTGTACAATACACACTAGAAGGAAGAGCTCCATTCGCTACAAGTTATAGTCTTAGTTAGTAGTGAAGTAGTTCTAGGAGTTGAGCTTCTACGGGTTTCCGAAGGAGTCTTGGTAAGCCTAGAGCTCAGTTATCTTTTATCCTTTGCTTATTTGTAAGATTTAGAGCTTTAATGGAAATGCTATCTTGCTTATGTTACTTGACTTATAGTCTTGTGTGTTCATCATATGAGATGTATGTCTTGCACCTTAGTCTAGCTAATACATGTTATGGCAATGGTTGCTCTGTCTAGGTGGACAATAGATAGAGTTGTATTTCATATAGTAAGCGTGGTGTTTGGTATATGGAATAACATTGGGGATACCCTTCCCCACGTATTAAGAGGTAGGCAGCAGGTGGTGACAGCCCTGTCCGTCCCTTGTAATCCTCGCCGTTCGGGTTCAGGCGTTTGCAGGCCTTTGTGATAAACATCGTGACAATACCCTTGGATGAGGGGATCCCACGACTCCTCGATTTCTCCTCTAACATGAGTCCCTTACTAAGCTTGTATAGGATACACTTGTAATGAATGTAACCCATATGTAGGAAGTACATAGAATCCCTAGTTCTCTCTTAGGACCTTCATATTGACTAGACTTACATAATGAGCAATGAAATCTTCTGTGTATCACCATCCCAAATTCTTCCTATCATGTTATCTCCTATTCTAGTCTTGATATGTTGATTGTGATATAGTTGATGCATTGGAAGACATAGTACTTTTCCATATGCTTTTTCTGGGGAAATAAATACGATACTCTGGAATACTCCCGGGTGCAATGCTACAATGTACTTCTGTGCGCTTGCAGAACTTATGTAACGCTAAGATTTATATTAAGGTATCTCTAGTGCCATCACTCATGTAGTGTTGATGCTAAGAAATGCCAACAAGCATTTCTGGCGCCGTTGCCGGGGAAAGCATTGGCAAAAGAATGTGTTAACCTCTGTATTAACTTTATGTCACAATTAAATGCCAGCGTCTAGACAGGTTTACCCTTGTTCTGTTTCTCTTCGTGTGAAACAGAATAGTACATCATCAATTCGCCAAAGCACCCTTGCACCAACATGGCAACTGAATCCTTGATGATCGACTCAACGTACATTACCATGGTGCAAGCTAAGCCATTCAACGGAAAGGCTACAGCAGATGCAGCAGAACATCTCCGACACTTCTCAGCAATATGTAGTCGACTAGCAGGAAAGACAATGCAATGGTTATTCCCGTTCTCATTAGCAGGTAGGGCATTGCAATGGTACTACAACCATCAGGCAAAGATGGATTTCTGGCAGAAGTGCAGAGAACTATTCCTAGCACTTGACTGGAACCCGTCCTAGCAAGGAGTAAGTTTATATACAATACCTACCAAGAGAAAGGTAAATGGTCTAAGTGCTAGATTCCATGCCCTGTCAGTCACTGTGAAAAACCAGCTGCGCTTAAGCAAAATTCTCGAGGCCCAGTCAGCCCATCTGGCTGCTGTGGTACAAGAAACCAGTCGGGAGATTTTGGCTAATCATGCAGGAAACAAGAAAGAATCAAACCAAAAGCATGACGGGCCCGAAATCAAGGTCATTTATGGATGGAAGCCGCAAAGACCACCCGTCATTAACAGTGAGCCACTCCTGCCCCTGCCCAAAGAGTTTGTACAAGGTGTCAAGGGTCTAAACGCGACAACACCGACAACACCTTGCGTCAAGAAAACCGAACAGGACTGGCGTCGCAAAGCTTTCGCATCATCTTTAGATGCGGAAGAAAGCTCATCAAGCTAAATCATATCCCGGAGACGTCCGCACTCGATGGACGAAAAATAACGAGTCCTCACTGACAGGTAAATCGGTATGCATCTCATATTTATTTCACAATGCATATTTATTTTTCAAGCATGTTTGAATTTTTACAAATTATTGCATTTGAATTCTTGAATTTTGGAGTCATCTATTTAAATTCCCCTCGGATACCTGGCCACCATTGCTCAGGCACCCAGAATTCATCACAACTTTGAACCGTGAGCCACTCCACAAAAGCCAAGCCCGACACGAACCAAGCCACGGTCGGCCGACCTCATCACGTCGACCGATCCACGCCATCCAATTTTGCTGAGCTTTCAAATCAAATAATTACCTACCCTGCTCTAGTGTTCCTCCTTTCAAAGCATGCCCGCACTAGAAGGAGCAATGGGTCGGCCGACCTCATCATGCCGCCCGACGCATGCCTTCCTCTTTTGCGATGTTTTCAACACGGTGCAGGTGCCAGAGTATCCAGAGAGCTCGTGATCAAAGCCTGGCCGATTTGACTCCGCGGGAGGGTCGGCCGACCCCACATGGTCGGCCGATCAGGGGTGAGCTCCAGCTATAAAAAGCCTTGGCCTGGTGCTTGCTCTCTTCGCCCCAACCTGAGCTATGTTTCGCCCTCGGAGTTCCTCTTCTCCCTCTGATAAATTCTCAAGTATTTAGCTCCTTAGTTTGGATTCAATAATAATAAAAAAACCAAGTAAAAATGGATTTTATTTCTGCATAACGGTGCTGTTCTTCTTATGCTTAAGATCTTGAACGTGTTGTGGAGGTTCCTAAGCCCTGCAAGAATGCTTGTTTGTGGTGTGTTATAACCCACAAGAACAATTTTGTGGAGGCAACCATGCCCCACAAGAACGACTAACTCTTGGACGACTAACCCACTAACGCTAATCCTTTTGTCTTCCAAGTGTCGTTCTTGTTGCTCCTTGTGCAGGCATCATGAACCTCGTTCGCGGATTCGTGAAGCAAGCAAAGAAAATGAAAGGGTCAAGCTCGAGGAGGAGCCGACACTCCGGGAGCACTGAGTTGGTCTCCTCCAGCATGGAGATCATGGACTCAGCCGGTGGCTCTGAAGAGAGGATGGGCAGCCAACACTCCATGGAGATCTCCGAAGACCAGTACTACTACACCGGGGCTGGTGCCACATCCGCAGGAGGCGGAGGTGGCGGCAGCAATGGAGATGGTAACGGGGATAGCTCCAGCAGCAACCACAATGAAGACGACCCTCGCCCAGTGTTCATCTCCGACGACAAACTCGACATCGACGAAGGCTACAAAAGAGAAGCGTATCAAATTCTCCTGGGTCACGCTTTTGATCACACACGTGTGTTCACGAGCGAACTCATGGAGAAATCAGGTATGGCCACTGACTTTGAAAACGTTTGGAGTGCTGTGGGTTGGTCGGATTTTGCGCGTATTCATGAGGATGGGTGTCATTTGTTAACAATCCAATTTCTTGCTACTTTGAGAAAAGGTGAGGAGGGATTACTTTTCGCTTTTTAAGGGAAGAGTATTTCGTTTCTTGGAGGCAGCTTAGTACCTATTTGGGTTTAAGCAAGCGCTGCAGCTTGGAGATTGATAAAGTTTTGATGCTTTTTGTTAGAGAGTCTTTCTGACGGGACATCTCAGGTATCACAGATGGCACTCCCCCTAGAACAAGCCACATTCATAACCCCACTCTTCGTTTTATGCACCGTTGGATTGCCATGACTCTTTTCCCTCGAAACGATCTTCGTACTGTTCGCATTGATGAATTGAAATTATTGTATGCGATGGTTAAGAAGATAAAAATCTCACCGGTTGTCTTTATGATTGATCAATGGATGGGTGTTTTTAAGAGGCAAGGTCCCATTGAGTGTACTTCTTTGGTTACTTGTATTTTTGAGTCAATGGGCCTTTTAGATAATTACCGAGTCGAGTTCCTTCCGCAGCCTCGCCCAACTCTGGATGAATCTCATTTCATTCAGAGTCACCTTGTTACTCATGCTTACAAAAGATAACTTATCTAAGAGAAATTGGGATGATAGTAAAATATGCAGCTTTAGTAACTGGGAAGAAACAATCCAACAATTTTTTTCAAGTGTGCCTATTCTAGATTTCGTTGGCGTGCAGTTCATATAGTTTATGAAGTTGCACCACCTACAAGCATTGGACATCTTTTTTATCAATTGTAGAAATAGGGAGAGCAAAAACCAAATTTACACTTACTGATAGGGGCATCAGCTTTGTACTATGCAATATGGCTCAAAAGGAATGATGTTATTTTGACAAATACAAGCCAAAAACTTTTATTCAGGGCAATGTATTGGCTTCATCTTTAGCATATTTGCAGCACAGTGAGAAGCAAAGAGAGAAGCTAATCCAAGCATGTCATAGATTGGAGACGCATGGATTGGCTCTTAATAGCTTTGGTGCTAACTTAATGTATTTTCAGAGTTGGTTGTGTGTAGCATTTGACTATTGCATATAATAATATATGGACTGATTCTTTCTTGTTTCCATTATTTTAAAAAAAAGTTGGTTATGCCTATTCGGTTCTCCTCTCTAGGCAACTAGAATCTGAACCGCATTGAAGCGTATGGAAACAAGTGTATTTTGGTGGATGCAAATGGTTGTTTGCGGATGTGTTTTGGTGGGCGATAAACGAGCTGCTGATTTCAATCGCACGCCGTGTTTGCTGTGTGTGCAGGATGCAGGACATCGTCCGCAACGAGAATTGTATACACCTCGTCTTCGAGTACCTCGACCTCAAGAAGCACATGGACTCTGATAGGAACCGGGATCCTAGCCTTGCTGCGAAGGTTGTATGGGAAGGATGTGAGTGGCCGCGGCCTGGGCGCCCTGCGTCGAACGGGCGCCGTGGCAGCGGAAGGGGCGGCGGCGGCTGGGAGTCGAGAGAATAGGGAGAGGCGTGTGCGTGGCCCTTAAGGCCGGCAATTTAGATAATTGCCTGCTTAACTCATTCTAAATAGTCTTAGGGATATTTATACCCCAATTACAGCAGAAAACCCTAAAAAAAGTGCAAACAAACACATTTTATATAAAAGAATATAAAATATAGCCAGTTCTCTTCCACCGCCGTTGGTACACGAACATGGGCATAACATCTCTCCCCTCCTCCACAAACAGCTCGTCCTCGAGCTGGAAGTTAGGATAGTTGTCTTTGAAGGACTGCAACGGCTCCCACGTAGCTTCGTCGATGGAGAGACAACGCCAGTGCACCAGCAGGAACCACGTGCCGTCACAGGACTGAGCACGCAGCACACGCTCCGGCACCGGAAGGAGATGGCCATCCTGAGTCGCCGGCACCTGGGGGGCGATGCCGGTGGTTCTCCATGAAAGGGTTTGAGCAACCCGACATGGAAAACATCGTGAAGATGAGCTCCCTCAGGAAGACGAAGACGATAGGCCATCCGCCCGATGCGCTCTAACACCTCGAATGGTCCAGTGTAATAGGGACCGAGCTTCCCCTTGGGCCGTGACTCCAAGGCTTGGGTTGGCCTGTGCAGAAGACGGAGCCAGACCCACGCACCCACCTTGAATTCCACTTCACGATGATGGCTGTCGTAGTGGATCTTGGCATGCTGCTGTGCTTGGTGAATGCGTTCCTGGACATCAGACAGGAACGCATCGCAGTCGCGCAGCATGGCATCAACTTCCTCATGCTAGGCCGCCCCTGCCGTATAGGGAAGTAGCGGCGGCGAAGGCCGCCCATAGAAGACCTCAGGGCATGGCATGGAGAGCTGTGTGGAAGGAAGTATTATAACAATACTCTGCCCACGGCAGCCAGTCCACCCACGCATGCGGTCTGTCTCCGGTCGCATAGCGAAGATACATGGCGATGATCTTTTTGACGACCTCCAATTGTCCATCCATCTGTGGATGGAAGGCCATGCTCAAGCGAAGCTGTACGCCAGCCAGCTTGAAGAGATCCCGCCATAAGTGGCTAGTGAAAACGGCATCACGGTCACTAATGATGAAGGCCGGAAACCCATAGAGGCGCACAACACCTTCGAAGAACGCACGGGCCACTGATGCTGCCGAGCACGGGTGGCTTAAGGTGATAAAGTTTGCGTATTTGGAGAATCTGTCGACGACTGTCAAAATCACCGACTTCCCACGCACCTTAGGCAAAGCCTCGATAAAGTCCATGGAGATGTCGCTCCACACCTGCGACGGCACCACCATTGGTTGTAGCAGACCCGTGGGACGGAGAGTGGGCGTCTTGTTACGCTGGCACGTAATGCAGTCCCGTACGAAGGCCTGGACGAGTGCCTGATCGCCGGGAATGTAGAAATCCTGTCGGAGGCATTGCAGTGTCTTCTGGACCCCTTCATGCCCCGCTGTGTGCGCCATGGCCAACACAGTGTCACATTGATTGGCCATGGCAGGGACAAAAATGAGCTTCCCGTGGAGGAGGAGGCCATCGTCCGTGCGCCACGGCGCCCCCAAGGACGCATCTTGGAGCTCCCGCAGATGGCGAGCCGCCTCCTCGTCGGTTGATGTTGCCGTCCGAATGTCGTCGAGGAGACTGAATGTGGGAGCAGAGAGGGCATGCAGCTCAGTAGCCGGGTCAGCCGTGTCGGAGTCACGACGCGAGAGAGCATCTGCTGCAGCGTTCAGACATCTGGGCCGATACACCACCTCGAAATCGAACCAAAACAGCTTACTGAGCCACTGGTGTTGGGAAACCGTGGAGAGGCGCTGGTCCAAGAGGAACTTCAAGCTGTAGTGGTTGGTGCGGACAAGGAACCGGTGACCCCAGAGGTATGGTCTCCAGTGCCGCACAGCCTGGACCAACCCAATCAACTCCCGCTCATGGTCTCTCTTCCGTGGAGCACACCAAATCGCGCCAACGTTCCCGAATACGGGAGCTCAAGGAGGGAGACGCTAATACAAAGAACTTCCACCTCAAGGCCCGAGGGCACCAGAGGAAGAAGCACATTGGCACACTGAGGAACAGCAGTAGCTTGGCGACGACACAAGCCAAGAAAGTGGAGGTTATGTATTCTTTCTTCTCTGAGGTGCTGGGGAAGGAAGTCCCGAGGGAAACAACGATCAACTTGGAAGCTCTCGGCATTCAGGCATCTGACCTATCGTCACTCGACGAGCCATTTACAGAGGCAGAGGTATGGGCTGTAATCAAGGAACTTCATACTGACAAAGCACCCGGATGGATCCACTGGCAAATTCTATCAAACGTCCTAGCCAACTATTCGGAATGACGTGATGTGGGCGATCAACTCCTTCAGTTCCACAACTTGTTGCAGTTTTAGATGTCTCAACAACTCCTTCATCGTGTTGCTGCCAAAATTGCCGAATCTGGAAGAGGCAAAGGACTATCGGCCGATTTCTCTGGTCCACAATTTTGCCAAGCTTATCTCTAAGCTACTAGCAAACCGACTAAGGCCTTACATGGATGAGCTCATGGGAAAGAATCAGAGTGTATTCATCAAAGGCAGGTCGATCCTGGATAACTACAAGTTCATGCAATGTGCTGCTGCTCTACTTCGCATGAAGAAGGTACCAAAAGTCCTTCTTAAGCTTAACATATCCAAGGCTTTCGACACCCTCTCCTGGCCTTTCCTACTGGAGGTTCTTCGGGCTAGAGGATTCCCAGCTAGATGGTGCCAGTGGATTTCAAATCTACTGTTCACTGCCTCTTCCAAAGTTTTACTGAATGGTGAACCTGGGAGGGCAATCCAGCATCAGCGTGGAGTGCGGTAGGGTGACCCATTGTCGCCGCTTCTGTTCATCATTGCAATGGACATTTTGGATCAGATTTTCAAGAAGGCTGTCAACGCGGGAATCCTTCAGCCAACTGGCCATGAAGCAATTCACCATCACTGTAGTTTTTATGCGGACGATGTCATATTGTTTGCTTCACCGACTATGCACGAAGGACAGGCCATCGTGAGGCTGTTACATATCTTTGGGGAAGCTTCTGGCCTGCACGCCAATCTTAAAAAATGCTCCATTATGACAATTTTTGGCTCTGAGGAAATGGTGGCGCAATTTCAGCATGAGCTGCCATGCCCAATTAAGGAATTCCCAATCAAGTACTTGGGTTTGCCTCTCTCCATCAAGAAGATCCCCAAATTTCACATCAGGCCTGTCATTGAGAAAGTAGCTGCAAAACTGCCTCCTTGGCATGGATCTCTGATGAGGAAAAGTGGCAGGTTATTGTCATCAAATCCATTGCCACAGCAGTGCCTATCTACATGCTTATGGCCAACGGCTTGCCACCTTGGGCAGTGCAGGAAATCGAAGGCATTTGCAGGAAGTTTCTTTGTACTGGAGGCGATGATGCAATCAGGGGCAAATGTGCTGTTGCCTAGCCCACTGTTTGCCGCCCGACAACGGAGGGCGGACTGGGCATCACTGATCTGACACTGGCTAGCATTGCATTGCAAGTCTAGCATCACTGATCTGACACTGGCTTCAGAAAGTCGATCATGACCGTGCCTGGTCGACCTTGGATATCAAGGTGGACGCCAACACTGAAGCTTTTTTCCAGGCTTCTGTCCTTGCAATTCCGGGCGATGGTAACTCCATTCTCTTCTGGAAGGACAGCTGTCTGGCCAGTCGCTCTATCCAAAGCATAGCTCCACGGTTGCTGCAGCTGGTACCCCGGCGATTCAGAAGATTTCGCACTGTATTGCAAGCGCTAACTGCTGACAGATGGAAACACGACATCACTGGTACTCTGAGAGACCAAGCGCTGCAAGAGTATATGGACCTTTCGGCCACCCTTGAGGAAGTGCAGTTGCAGGTCAACACAGCGGACAAATTTGTTTGGCGTTGGACAACTAATGGCCAGTACACTGCTCACTCTGCTTACCTGGCTCTGCATCACAGTGCAGCCAAGCTGCACGGATCAAAATTGATCTGGAAAACATGGATGGCAATGAATGTTAAATTCTTCCTTTGGTTGGCCTTCCACTGGCGTCTTTGGACAGCAGATAGAAGAATCAGGCATGGACTTCAAGCGGACAAAACATGTCGGCTGTGCGACCAAGAAGACGAAAGCTGTGAGCATATGTTGTTCCGTTGCTCCTAAGCCGCCCAGGTATGGTGGGTGTCGAGGTTATATTCGGCAGATACTTGGTTCCTAGGGCACCCTGCTTCCTGCAAAGAACGATCATAGTAGACGAATAGAGATAAACAGAGACAAGGGATTTTTATACTGGTTCGGGCCCTCGAGATCGAGTAAAAACCCTACGTCCAGTTGCTTCTTGTATTATTTCGGCGAGTACCAAGAGTACAATGTGGTGTATGGAGTATCGGGTGTTGGATTGGATACCCCCTACGTACAGGATACCCCACTATTTATGTCCGGGGAGACTTGCATTACAAGACAAAACAGACCTAAACCTATCAGGACTCTATCTCCTGTCTTCGGGCTTTCCTTCCTTGAATAAGCCGCCGTGCCCTGCTCAGAGTCTCTCGTCTGGAGTCGGTAGTCGGTAATCCTCGTAGTCGGGTACCCTGGTATTATGGCCACAACAGTAGTCCCCGAGCTTATCTTGTCCAGAAAAGGTTGTTGTTTTCGTTCATCAGGTCTTTTTACTCTTGGGGCATTCGTAGGATATTTAGAATATTCCTAGATGCTTTTGCCGAGAATTTGAAAAGACTGAGATCCCTAGTAGAATAACCTGCATCTGGATGATAAGCTCGAAAATAGTCAAGTGCCATAAACAGGGTTGTGGTGTCAGATACCTCGAGATCTTTAGACATTAAGAATCTATGATCAGGCATTTCGTTGAGACTTATATAATTGAAGTTTACTATTTCGAGAACTTTGTGATCGGGCACATTGAAATCGGATGCTCGCAATCTAGTCCTTTGAATATGAGTAATTTTATCATCGGTATTACTCATGATCGGGTACCTCGCAATTGGATACTTTGCGACTGAGTATTTTTTTTTGTCGGGAATTGACTATCAGCCCCCGAGCTCTTGTTCCAGCAGTGCTGACTATGCTCGGGATATTGGTATTCGGGAATTTGTATTTCAGGAGTTGAGAGTCCGATGTTTGGTAATCGGGGCTATTAGACCTCCAATGACCGAACGCTCTGCTTATCCTAGTTTTGACCTTCCCGAACATTCCCCAATATATTAAGCTGTCGAATTTGTTAGCAACAAGCATGTTGATATGTTGTGCATATAAACGATGTGGTAGCTTTCTGCATTTACCTTTGGCTATCTAGAATGTTTATGTCATATTGGGGATTTTTTTAGCATTCGGGACTCGAGCGGTCCGCCGTACTATGTATTCCGCGCAATAGACTATGAACATCCAGAATCGCTTTGGATTTTCAGAAAAACCATGCTCTGTTTGTTGTTGTAGATCCATGCCAGTAGATGGCGATGTTGGCGTCAAAAACCCCGAATACGTGTGTTCGGGTGGATTTAGCGACGGAGCCCCCGAATGTAAATTCAGGTGAATAATGGAGCCTCTTAATATATTCTTTTTCAAAACCTCAAAACAAAATAATTAAGAGAAAATATAAGAAGAAAATAACATAGTAAAAATTGAATGTTGCAGAGAATGGAAATAGATCAATATAACCAAATGAAGTGCCCTTTAGCTTGTTCAGGCTATTTTGGTAGTACACAGTGTTTATTTGGGGCGTTAGCAGATGAGACTCGGATGGTCTTCCATGTGTTAGTCCCTCGAAACAAGTGCACATGATAAATAGCTAGTTTTGCTTCGGATCAACAACATTTGGTGATATGATATGAGTATTGTAGTAGCCCCCGACTCTCTATTTGGTTAAATGATAACCAATTAGAGAGTAGAGCAAAAGTAGATAAAAAAGAAATTGCAAGTGGTAGTCCCCGACTCTCTATTGGGACGTTGATATCAAATAGAGAGTAGAGCAGGTATTGCAGAAAATAAAACTTGGAAAATTAAAAAACTTATCTGATATATCAGACATGTTGATTGAAGTAGTGTTGAGCGTGAGAAACACAATCTGATTGCTAGTAACAGGTAATCCGCAAAATAATAAATTGACTCACAAATATGATAGTCAAAACTGTAGGAACGACTAGAAAGCATCGTGAACCTATAGCCCCCGACCATCATGTTTGGAGCAACATGTTTGGAAAAGCCCCCGAGCATTATACTCGGGTTCGTTGAAAATAGAATGAGTACTTTTTACACTTGAAACCAAATACTGGGCATGTATTATAGGCACTCTTGTGGCAGTACTGCTGATTATTGATGAGTACTTTGATCACTTGAGGTCGAGCACTTCGCCAAGCGCAATGGACCCTCTCATGATGGTACCTTGATATTTTAGTACTTGGATCACTTGAGGTCAAGCACTCCGTCAAGCGTAATGGACCCTCTCATGATTTGTACTTTGGTATTAACGAGTACTTGAATCATTTGAGGTCAAGCACTCGTCGAGCACAATGGACCCTCTTATGATTTGGTACTTCGGCGTACTTTGGACTCGCTCGAGATCGAGTATTCCGTCGAATACAATGGACTCTCTTACGATCAAGCACTTTTGAATAATAGAGCACCTTGGACCCACTTGAGATCAAGCACTCCGTCAAGCACTTTGGACTCTCTTATGGTCAGATGCTTCGAATGCGCTTCGGGCTTGCTTGAGATCGAGTGCTCCGTCAAGCACAATGGACTCTGTTGCAATCAAGCGCCTTAGGAATTAGAATAGTTCGAATCTTTGAGATCGGATACTTGGACATGCAGTATCTCGGAATCAGCTCAATAGATATTGTAAATATGAATATTGAGGCTTTGAATAGCCACTGATGCTTATGTGAAAAGGCGGTTAGTAAATAATATAGTAAAAATAAATATGCCCAATTTGAGTATGTGTTCGGGTATGCGATGGAGCCCCCGAGTATATACTTTGATAGAAAAAGGCTGTCTATACAACCGTAATAAATTTAAGTCTCATTGCGCCTAACTAGAGTAGATAATTGCGTTGCTCAGTTTCAATTTAGGCGTTTGTAATTTCACTAAGGGCGAGATGTTCAACAATCTCTTTAATGCCCGTATGTGTTAAACATAGCCGCCCGTCATCGAATTTAAGCAAGATTATTGCTAGCTCTATATTTATTTATCACGGATGTATAAATCAAAAATATTGAACTGAATAACTGTGAAAGTATTCAAATATGGCTTAACTGTCATATCCGAACAAAAGAATGGACGTGTTGTCCTCCTAGCATGTAGGCTATGGAAACCCCGGATGTCGTCTTGCCAGCGTGTCCAAGTAAGCAGCTTGATGGGTCGAATCGTCTCAGAGCGTGATGCCGAACAGCACTTTCAGAAAGAGGTCGTCCTATACGTGTGCCCATCCATGCATTTACACGTATATGTGTTTGAAACATGTAGGCACGATTAGAAAAAAGATAGATTAGAAAAATCTTTGTTTAAAATAACATATAAGGCATAGACGGAATCAGATACAGAGGAAAAGTAAAAATATCTTCCCTGTGTGTCAGTGTCCATGTATGGATACAGATGGGCAGCAAGGTCCATGTGCATGGTCGGGCGTTTTCTTTGTTCGGGCACAAACAGGATTGATCAGAACCACCGAATCCGATGGTTATTCCCGAACACGATGAGTTTGCTGGTTGTAATTGACTTGTGGCAGAAGTTGATGTCGGTGGAACATGCAGAGTCGGTGGGTCGATGGATTCTTGTTGCAAGGCTGATTACATCCATGTATGGGAACGCCGGCTTGCTCTTCTTGGAAAGCACCGATCTGGTGGTAATGAAACATGACGCGACTTGGCAAAAGTTGTATCTGCAGCACTCGTGTAGATGATCAAACTGTATGCTTGTCACATATGTGTGCTTGACGGAGGCTTTGTATGTAGCGGTAGCTGTCCAGCCAACTTGTTGCCCATCTGGTCTTTCTGGCGCTATGATTTGGAGTAATTAATTGGCAAGGCGATGTACGGTGCTGATCCAATTGAGGTAAGGTTTGCTCGCTTGATCGGCGAGTCGAATCCTGCTGATTGGGATCTGATCTGTCCGGTTGCCCAAGGGTCGGTGAATTACTGGATGACGGAATCCATCAACTCACGTGGACTTGCTCGTGTCGGCAAGTTGCATGCCAATTAATCCCGAAACAGATCAGACTTGTGTAGCAAATTGATGAAGTTATAGTCGACGAAGCTGGTGTAGCTGCTGCGGAAGTCGACGCATTGAACCAAACTCCTTCGACGATCGGTATGATCAATCTTCACGCAAGGGCCCCTACCTGGCGCGCCTCTGTCGAGGTTATATTCGGCAGATACTTGGTTCCTAGGGCACCCTGCTTTCTGCAAAGAACGTTCATAGTAGACGAATAGAGATAAACAGAGACAAGGGATTTTTATACTGGTTCGGGCCCTCGAGATCGAGTAAAAACCCTACGTCCAGTTGCTTCTTGTATTATTTCGGCGAGTACCAAGAGTACAATGTGGTGTATGGAGTATCGGGTGTTGGATTGGATACCCCTTACGTACAGGACACCCCACTATTTATGTTCGGGGAGACTTGCATTACAAGACAAAACAGACCTAAACCTATCAGGACTCTATTTCCTGTCTTCGGGCTTTCCTTCCTTGAATAAGCCGCCATGCCCTGCTCGGAGTCTCTCGTCTGGAGTCGGTAGTCGGTAATCCTCGTAGTCGGGTACCCTGGTATTATGGCCACAACAGTGGGCTGTTCTGAATCCTCTAGGTCTTGCTGATATCACACCTTCGCCCAACATGAAGCTCCAATGCTGGTGGTTACACCTAAGACAGCAGCTTCATCGTTCCAAGCGCAAAGGTTTCGATTCCCTCTTCGCGTTGGTCACTTGGCAGATTTGGAAAGAGCGCAATGCTCGCGTCTTTTGAAATGCCGAATCAACGCCAACAATACTGCTGACGATGTTCAAGCAGGAAGGGGAGAACTGGATTGCAGCGGGTGCTCAGAGATTGGGTTGTCTGTTCACTGAGTAGTCGCCTAGCTTAAGTGCTATTGCCTACAATAGCAACTGTTTGTTCATGTAATATCGCCTCCTACAGGCTGCGAGCGTTCGCCTCGCGTTGTGTAAACCTTTTTCTTCTTAATACAAAGATACGCAGCTCTCCTGCGTATTCGATAAAATTTGTTTTTTGGAATTTTAGTGCTGCTAATTGTTTTGTATTCTCTGATATTCTAAATAATAATAGTAGGGGGAGATGGGAAAATAAGCTCCTTTGCTACAAATATGAAAACGTTGTTTTGACCTATGTATAATTTTTTTTCTTTTTATCAATATGAGAGGCAACCAAAGGAAATATAGCAATAAATTTGTGGGATCTTGGAAGCAAAGATTTTCGCTCAGGCCTAACTTTGGCATAGAAAATTTCCCAGTTCGTGTGGATATTGAACTCTTCCATGTGAACTTTGAACTGATGGTTTATTCTTAAACTAAATTAATTGATAGACATATCCTCTCTAAATTTTATGCCATCTTGTGTGGCTATTACTCAAGGTTGACTAGGATGTTTGAAACTGCACACTACTGTGACCATCATGTTGTTATTTCTTTGCTTTCAGCTCATTTACTGGATCATTGTGCTGAGGTTCACACTTTCAACTGATTTTTGTGTTTTTAATCTGATATTTATCCACAGTTGAAGTGACAAACTAAAAATGATATTTTGCAGCAGGCTTTGTGATATATACTCATTTGGCTACCTGAGTCACCTACCAATTCAAGTGCTTTTTGAAATGTGCTTATAAAATATGTCATCCACTGTTAATGTTTGGAGACTAATTGTCACATTTATAATGCTTTCTTCACTTGCTGTGTGTTGACAGATGTACTGGGATGCTCCTGCCCAATGGACATCATGCAAATAGCCCAGTAACCCAATTTGCACATTCAGTGAGGCTTTTGAGAAGCTCTATGCTTTGTAGGAACTAACTAATACGGTCAATCGTCCTCAGAGCTCTGTCAAATGATCAATTTCCAGTGGATGTTCTACATTCCATCTTGTGGCCTGTGTCATTTGAGGGTGTAACTCAGGCTTGATATGTTGTGCCACACAATCCAAATTATTAGGTTTTTCTAAAGTCCAATTTTGATGTAAATATACAAACATATATACAAATGAGTTTTGGTAAACTGTTACTCTCGAGTGACTGTGATGTTGATGTCCCTTTCATGTGACAAGTGTGGAGCTTGGCTTAATTTTTAATGATCATAGTAGGATAGGGGCCATTTTTTGCATGACAATTTATAAAAAATGTTCGTCGCGGTGGTCAGTGTTTCTTATTTTAGAGAGTTACCCAATTTCTCAGGTACCCAATCTCTTTCTATAAGAGAGCTTTTTATCTGATATGTTCATGATAGGGCGCGCAAAGCGCGCTGAATGTTCTAGTTGTAGAAATAGGGACAGCAAAAACCAAATTTACACTTATTGACAGGGGCATCGGCTTTGTACTATGCAATATGGCTGACAAGGAACGATGTTGTTTTGACAAATACCAACCAAAAATTTTATTCAGGGCAATGTATTATTGGCTTCATCTTTGGCGTATTTGCAGCACAGTCAGAAGCAAAGAGAGACGACACTACAGGAAACAACGTGTTTGCTGAGTTCCTGGGCACTCAGCAAAGCCCCAATGGCACTCGGCAAACACTTTGTCGTGGGCCGCTCTCGGCGAAGAGCCCACGGCAAAGCCGAGTTTGCCCAGTGCCATATGTCGGGCACTCGGCAAATTCTTTGCTGTTGGGTTAATGCCGAAGCCACTAAGCCCAAACAATAGCCAAGACAGAGAACAGAGACAAGCAACAATAAATTACCTATCAACAGTGTTCTCGAGAATCAGCCCTTTACATGTTGGCAGGACGCCTCCTTTTATAGGGAGGTCAAGAGGCACTTTTTACATTCCCCTTATACCCCTGGAAATCAGGCATCATCCTCTAGACTTAACAACTTAGACTCCTCAGGGGCATAAGAGTATTCATGTGTCACAATGTGAATGCGTAGACCAGCAACTCCGTCTTTGACTCGGTTTGGACTTGGTCCACACTGCCTTCACCATGCCTCCAGTGACCCTTTGCTCGCCTTCACCAGCTGATGCCCGTCTGTCCGAGCGACGCCTTCTCCTGGTCAGAGGAGAATAGAACGCCATGCCATCACACGGACTCGCCTTCGGCCTGTATAACAAGATGAATCGAGTATACACAATATTTGAACATTACCTTCGCATCTTCATAAAAGGTAGTTGGGTGTAGCGAAGACAATGAGAAACCACACAATGCCTTCGCCTTAACCACAAATCGTTCGTTAGCGCCGGGGGCAACGTATTGTCACTCGGCGTCTGATGACTCGGCGAAGGCAAAAGCCTTGCAGTTGTAGGTGGCGAAGGCAAATGCCTTGGGTTTACAATCAAGCCAACGGGTGAAGGTGTTTCCTGGATAAGCCAATCCCCCAACAGTAGCCCCTCGCGGACGAGGGCTTTCTCCAATAGGTCGATGTCCTTGAAAACTCAGGATTGCCTTCGCCTGAGCCAGAGAAACGCCTCCTCCCATTGGAGTAAGTCCCGAGTCGTTGTCTTCGCTCTCGAACTTGGCTTCGCATTTGTCACTTTTGATTTTCCATGATTTTATTTTTATTTTTATTTGTATTTTTCCGAGCCTTTTCGAATTCCGAGCCACGGTAACGGTCGATTTTTTACTGCCCTATAAATAGGATCGAAGGGGTCCCCCCTTTTTACCTTTCTTTGCTTTCGCTGTCAATCGCTTTCAGCTGCGGATACTTCTTCGCTCGCTCGGGTCGTGAGCTGTCGTTTGCTTTCGCGTTCGCGTCGTCTTCTCTTCTGAGGCAATTTTTTGCAAGTAAGATTCTCTCTTCATATTTTGACACTTATTCTTTCGAATTTTCTCCGCTTAGGTAATGACATCTGTTATCATTCCTGCAGCGGCGCGCACCAAGCAAACTGCTGTTCTCATTGATATGGCTAGCGAAGGCAGCCCCGATGCCCAACAAGCGGGAGCCTCTCCTCGTCGTGGATTGGACGATACCGAAGCTGAGCAACTTGCTCATCAGATTGAGGAAGAGACTCTCGTTGTTGGAGGCACCGACGACGAACATGCCGATGATGACGATGATGGCGAGGAGGAAGATCTCGACGACGTTGAGGCTGATGTTGAAGACCTAGTAGATCCTTCCAAGAGGGCGAAGACACTTGTCTTCGGCAAGTCTAAGGTCGGCAAACGTGATATCAAGTTCTACGAAGAAAAAGGATATTTTCCTGAGGGTTGGGGCCGTGCTCCCGGTAACGATACCACCCCTGACCCTCGCGAAGATGAAGCCGTGGTGTTTACGGATTTTTTCATTGCGGGCTTGAAGATGCCCATTGACAATGTCATCGCAAAAATGATGGCGCCTTATGGTTTACAGCTGCATCATCTAACGCCGAATGCCATCAGCCATCTCCTTCGATTCTTTTGGGCTGTGAAGATGCATGACACAGCCGTTACAGTTGACGGTTTCCTTCTGCTGTATGAAGGACACAATTAGAGCAAATCATCTGAAGTCGACGGCGAGTTATTCACCCCAGACTTTGGTTGTGTCACTTTCACAGGGCGCCGCCGGGGGTCCCATTTTGCGAAGGTGGAGACTTCCTTTGCTAACAGAAACAAATGGACCAAAGACTGGCAGAAATATTGGTTTTATGTTCGGGTGCCTTCGGAGGAAAAACCTGAGGAAGATGGTACGAAGTCTATCTCTTATCCTCTGCACAGCCATATTGATTGGCTTAAGTTTGTTTCTTGCCCGCCTTTCTGTGCGGAAAGTCCTAGGTTTACTGAGTGTTGGAAAGCGTTTCAAGCGGCTTCGCAAACGATCTGCAGCCGTGACTTGATTGAAGAAGGTATTGCTGCTTACCTTGCTTGTGGACACTATTTCCTGGTTGCCGACTGGGCGCTTACAAGGTTGAATGGAAAGCTTTTCGTGAGCATACACGAGTTTGCTTCCTTCACTTTGGGGCCAGGCTTCCCGAAGGTATGACTTCAGCTGAATTTGTTGCTACAGTGGAGCGGCAAGCCACTGATATTCTTGGACCGTATAACTTGAAGGAGCATCGTATGTCCGAAGGGAAATTTGTACATGTTAGAATCAATAGAGTCTTTGAAGAATTGCAAATTTCTTATGGTGAACGCGAGGCTCCTACTCCTACTAAGGGTAAGAAGAAAGATAAGAAGGAGAAGGATAAGAAAGGAAAATCGAAGGCGAAAGAACAAGATGAGGATGACTCTGCTCCCTCGCGTGTCGCTCGCGGAGGAGGACGACCTGGGCGCGGAGGCGGCCGTGTGAAAAGGGGAGTTGCGAAGACAACTTCTTCCGTGACGCCAGCTAAGCGAGGCAGCAGCAGCTCTCATGAGACTACGGAGAAGAGGCGCCGCCAAGAGCCGCCAATTGCTGCCGTACCCTTATCGGTTGCGGCTCCGGCTACCAGGGTTACCTCTTCGTCTTCGCGAGGTGGTCTTCCACCTCGTCCTCCTCGGCCAGCCCCAGCGGCTTCGGCTCCCATGCAGCGGCCGGCTTCGCCAGTCACCGGGTTTATGAGCTCAGCTCCCCGGAGCGGAGATGATATTTTCTTAGGTGAGGTTGCTCTCTTTGGGAATTATTTTCAAGGCACCAGTCTTCCTTTGCTAGGAGACTACTTGGTGCGGAATCCCGTGTTTGATGTCAATATTACTTGTGAAGGCGTTGATGAAGCGGCCGAAGATGTATGGGTTCCGAATCCGTTTGATGATGGCATTGATATTAGCATGTTTGAGGAGACTCCTGCTCGGGATGCTCCCATTGTGGAGAATGTGCCAGAGGAGGTTCATGTTGAGGCTGGCTTTGAAAAGCCCAGAGCCGAAGCTCCAGTTAACATTTTGACGGTTAGTCCTCCGTCGACAACTTTGGCTTCCTCCCCTCCTGTTCAAGATTCTTTGGAGGTTCTGGCCCATGCTGCCGGGACAATTGATGTTGATGCCCAGGCTAAGGGAAAGGAGGTTGCCGAAGCTGAAACTTCCGAAGCTGCTGAGAGGGCTGCCGCTTCTCCGTCTTATATGGATGTTGATATGGGTGGAAGTATTCCTTTTCCCGAAGGTACTCATGTTGTTTCTTCGCTTTTTCCTTTAGCGACATTGCTTTGTCTTCTGTTTTATGCTAATGCGATTGAGAGTCGTTTATTAGGTGGCAAAGGAGATGGGCCATCTCGCGTGCGTGAAGGTGGGCCTCTTCGAGACTTTGATTTGGAAGGTGTTTTTTGTTTGGGATTATAGCTGGTTTTTTCCTTGCAGAATATCAACGACTTGTTCAGACACTTGATCCTGAAAGCACATGTTCCACTATTTTGGCTTCAGGAATGAAGGTATGTCCTCATTGCCTTCGTCTTGTGATCATGTTTTTGATTTTAACTTCATTTCGTTTATTTCGTAATACTGAACTGTTTTCTACCATAGGTTGTTGTAGCTATCAATGAGTTGGCTGCTCAGGTTCCCAACCTCAACTTAGTTGCTGCTGAACGGAAAGAGCTGGAGAAGTTGCGAAGGGAAAAAGCAGAGCTTCTCCAGATCCAAGCAACTGTTGATAGAATTAAGCAGGATATTGAAAATGAAAAGGCTCTGTTTCGCCAAGACCGAGAATCTATTATCGCTGAGAATGATTCTTTGAAGGACAAGGTCGCAGCTTTGGAGGCTAAAGCTGGCGAAGCCGATTCCCTTAAGGAAAAGGTTGCTGCCTTAGAGGCTATTGTTGATAAAGATGACATCTTGGAGGGCCTTCGTAAGAAAATTGTTGAGGACACTGATTTGATTTCTGTGCTGAAAGGTGAGGTGAACACCCTCAATGTTGCGAAGGAAAAACTTTCGAGTGATGTCGACACGTATCGGTCTCGCAGCGAAAACCTTGAGCGTGAGGTTGTGCAGCTACGCGCATCAAACCTTAACCTTCGTAAGGAGAATGAGAATGTGGTTGATGTTGCTTGGGAGCGAGGCTTGAAATTATATCGCTTATACAAGGAAGCCTTGCGACAGTTTGGTGCGGAGCCGGCTGCCTTTCCCAATAAAGAGTATAGCTTGGAGAAGCTCTTTAATTGGATTGACAACGAATTTGCTTCGCTTCCGACAGTTGTGGAGACTCTAAGTGACTTCACTGTCAATCTCTGCTCCTGCAACCTGTTGAAGGTTCTCTCAGACAACGGCTGCGATCATTACAATGCTTTGCTTCGGAAAGGTTATCCTTACCCGGCACCCAGGGATCCTGCCGATACTGGGTATTTTCCGTTGAAAATTTTGCAAGCCAAGGCACTCTTTCTTAAGCAGTTTTGGATTGCCAGTGGTCGTTCGGCAGCTCAGAATTTGATCCGAGAACGTCTCGCGAAGGTATTTTGTTATTTACCCTCGCTTTCGACTTTGATTCTTTTTTGTCCTTAATTTTTTGTTGTTTTATTTGATAGCTTTTGTATTCTCAGTCCAAGGAGCTGAAGAAGCAAAAGGCTGAGGCCGAAGCCGCCGCGAGAGAAACTGCTGCTAAGGAAGCTGCTGAAGCCGGAGCTGGGTCAAGTTCTGCTGCAGCTGTGCCCGCTACCGGCGAAGCCGGCACTTCTTCTTCGCAGAGACAGAGTACTCAAGGAGCCTCAAATGTCGATCCACAGGTCTAAGGACCTTTTGAATTGTAACTAGTGCTAGGACTTATTGAACGAGCAGCTCTTTTGAACTTGTACATTTGTGTATATCCAGGGTGATGAAATGCTTTCGCTTACTCCGCTGGCCATGCGTGATGGGCAGCTTTGTATTTCTGGCTTCGCATGGAGGGAATTTCAACGGCTTTATCCAAACTCTAGTCATCATAGTTTTTTGGAGTATTGTCACGAGTTTTATCGGGACACCGAGTTCAGTGTTTTTGATTTTTTCACAGCGTTTATTGCTCACGGCTCTGATCGAGTTGAGCTTGCTGCGAAGAGGAATGCCGAAGCTATTTCCCTGGGAATTCCAAAGACGGAGCCGTTGGAAGCTAGTCCTGATGTTAAGGACTTTGCGTGCGTCTATAATGCTCCTCATTTTAGGAGATCTGGCGAACAGTTTTATGGTTATGTGTTTGAAATGTTCTGAAAGTGCTGTGTAAATGAATGGGACTTATGATGTAATTCCATCTTCGTATGTATGAAGATGAACTCGCTTTGTCTTTGCTTTTGAGAGAAACGCCTCCTCCCCCCGAAGCGAGTTTGTGATTATTCATGCGAAGATGAATGTATTTATTATGTGAAAAAATCGCTCGTGTGGTTGTGCGCTTTGAACGAAAGGATGAAACTCGATTTGTCTTCGCTTTCGGGAGAAACACCTCCTCCCCCCAAATTGAGTTTGTATTTCTCGTTCGACGCGCTCGCATGGCGGTCTCTGTAGTTTTTTGTTTTGAGTTACTTGTGTCGAAGCCCATTTTCTCTTTCTAGAAGAGGGGTTATCATGCAAGGTTTGATCTGGGGCGAAACCTTTTTTGTTTGCTAAAGTAGGTTTTTTGTGTATGGGGATCAATCGTAGATGAAGACATTTATACTCCTCAGAGAGAGCTCTGTGTATGAAAGAATAATCTGAGCCAAAACTTCTTTTACTCCTTAGAGCATTTTTTGTATGAACTCAATCCTGAGCCGAAGCCCCTTTTGCTCCTTAGGGCATGTGTTTTTGCGTATGAAAAAGTAATCTGAGCCGAAGCCCCTTTTACTCCTCAGAGTAAGCATTTTTGCATATGAAAATGTAATCTGAGCCAAAGCCCCTTTTACTCCTCAGAGTAAGCATTTTAGATCTGAATTGGCCTTACCTTTGGTAGGGTCATTTCAGTTCTATTTGGTTTATCGAATACTAGCGACTTGGCCGAAGCCAATCGCTTTCGATGCAACTTTTTTGGGGAATGACTCGTTCATATATTTCTCACGAGTTACAGTTAGCACCACCTCGTTAAAAACCTCACCCCTTGGTAAGGGTTCCCCTGTGAGGAAAAGAGTATGGGCCTGTTTGAAGGAAAAAATGAAAATCTATTCTATCAATTGACTTCGTTTATAGACTACGAAGCCAATTGTTACATGATGCTTACAGGTAGTACCTTCGCAGGCTGTCCGCATTCCATGAATGCGGCAGCTCATTGCCTTCTTCATCCCCCAAACGGAATGATCCAGGTCTGTTGCTCTTGATGACTAGGAATGGGCCTTCCCATTTGTTCTGTAACTTTCCCGAAGGCATACTTGGGTTCTTCCTTAGCACCCAGTCGCCTATCTTTATGTCTTTCCTTACCACTTTCTTGTCACGCCATTTCCTGGTTTCTTCTTGATACTTGGAAATGTTTTTAGCAGCTTGCAGCCTGTAGATTTCTGTAAGATCTTTATCTATAGCTTCGCTGTCTTTTGGTGCTTCCTACTGAGTGCGAAGCCCCTTGTGAAGAATCTCTTCGGGACACATTGCTTCTTTGCCATATAATAGCTTGAATGGTGTGAACTGAGTTGCTCTTGATGTGGTGGTGTTGTGAGCCCAGATTACCTTCGGCATTTCTTCTACCCATTTGCCTTTTTTCTTGCAATTTGCAAGGCATTTCCTGATGGCGGTGAAGATGATGCCATTTGCTCTCTCAACTGCGCCATTGGACTGTGGGTGATAAACTGATGCGAATCTTGCCTTCGTCCCTATGGACATGCAGTATTGTCTGAATTCATCACAGTCAAACTGCTTCCCATTATCTACTGTAATTTCCCTTGGGACTCCAAATCTGCAAACGATTTGCTGCCAGCAGAATTTGATAACTGTCTTCGCCGTGATATTTGCTAGTGGCCTTGCCTCAATCCACTTGGTGAAATATTCCATTGCAACTATTGCATATTTGAGGTTTCCTTGAGCCGTGGGAAGAGGACCCACCAGATCGATGCCCCATCTCTGCAATGGCCAAGTTGGAGTTATCAGCTGTGATGACTCTGAAGGTGATTTTCTGGTTGCCGCACATTTTTGACATTCGTCACAAGTCTTGACTGTATTTGTTGCGTCATTGATGATTGAAGGCCAATAAAACCCTTGTCTCATTGCCTTCCCCACAATTGCCCTC
The DNA here is from genome assembly GCA_004135705.1 of Alloteropsis semialata. NCBI lineage: Eukaryota > Viridiplantae > Streptophyta > Magnoliopsida > Poales > Poaceae > Alloteropsis > Alloteropsis semialata. The sequence continues at coordinate 28,562,161 of CM014277.1, read as the reverse complement.
GCTCCAAAGTGAGCTCCGCATAGACCACTGTGTATCTCTTGAATTAACTCTCTGCCTTCGCTGATGGAAATGCAACGAAGCCAAGGAGCCACAACTCCTTTCTTGTATAGGACATTGTAAATAATTTGATATGATCTTGCCCTCTGCTGCATGGTTTTGAGATCTTCTTCATCAATTGGTTCATAGTATCCTTTGAGGTATGCCATTATAGATGACCTCCAATCTTCTGAGTTTATTGTTGATCAGACTTGGCTGCTCATCAAGTTCCTTGATCGAAGGCGTTGTTAGTGTCTGGAAAAAGACGTCGGGTGGCAACTTGTCCCCCTTTGCTGCTGCTTTAGCCAGTGCATCGGCTTCTTCATTCTTTGCCCTTGGTATGTATTCGATTGTGAAACGTTTGAATTTTTTCTCCATTGCTCGAACTGTGGTGAGGTATTTGATCAGCTCAGGCTGCTTTGCAATACTCTCTTTTTCGATGTGGTCTGCCACCACCTTTGAGTCTGTTTTCACAATGAAGCGCTGCGCCCCCAGCGCCTTCGCTTTCCTGAGCCCCAATAGCACGGCTTCATATTCAGCAACGTTGTTCATACTTCTGTCGCTGTTTTTGCAGAACTCTAGGTTCGCTGCATATCTCATTTTCACGCCCGAAGGCGATTGTACAATAGCTGCGATGCCAGCTCCTTTATCCCCCCATGCGCCATCACTGTGTACTAGCCAGTTTTCCTCTCTAGTCATATTCTGTGCCGAAGGCGATGTCCACTCGGCTATGAAGTCAGCTAGGACTTGTGATTTGACTGTGGTTCTTCGCTCGAAATCGACCACATATTCTGACAGCTCTGCAGCCCATTTGCGTAATCTTACTGAAGCTTCCTTGTTGCTCAGTAGCTCTTTAAGTGGTTGATCTGTCAGCACCTTAATATTGTGCCCCTCAAAATAATGCCTTAGCTTTCTGGATGCCATCACCACTGCATAAATCATTTTCTCAATTTCGGTGTAGAATAGCTTCGATCCGGCCAAAGCCTCAGAGACATAATACACTGGCTGCTGTATTTTTCTGCCCTCAATCAGTTTCTCCGCAATGAGTGCAGCACTGACGGCTGACTGCGAGGCTGCGATGTATAGCAGTAGCGGTACCTTCGGGTCTGGAATTGTCAGTTTCGTGAGCTGCATCAGATATTGCCTTAGCTCATGGAATGCCTTCGACTGCTCTTCTCCCCATTCAAACTTTGATGCATTTCTGAGAGTTGCAAAGAAGGGTAAACTGCGCTCAGCTGCCTTAGCAATAAATCTGTTGAGTGCTGCAATTCTGCCAGAGAGTTTTTGCACATCTCTAATGCATTTTGGCTCTTCCATGTTGAGGATTGCATTGATCTTATCTGGGTTGGCTTCGATTTCATTGGCTGACACCAGACAGCCGAGTATCTTCCCTCTGGTCACTCCGAAGACACATTTCTCCGTGTTGAGCTTGAGACCCGCCTGTCTCATTCGAGCGAAGGCAACTGCCAAGTCTGAGACATGATCTTGTCTCTTGACGCTTTTGACCAAGATGTCATCAACATATGCAAGTATGGATTTGAATAGTTCTTCTTTGAATACGGTGCTGGACATGCGGCAGAAAGTGGTACCAGCATTGCGAAGCCCCTCTGGCATTCTGATGAAGCAAAATGTACCAAGAGGAGTGATGAAGCTGGTTTTTTCTTCGTCTTCTTTTTTCATCCAGATCTGATGATAACCAGAGAAACAATCGAGGAGAGACATCATCTCACTTGCAGCAGCCTGATCAATAATCTTGTCAATTCTTGGGAGTGGAAAATCATCTTTGGGACATGCTTTGTTGAGATCGGTGAAGTCAATGCACATTCTCCACTTGCCATTTTTCTTTTTCGGGCACAGTGTTTGCTAGCCACTTGGGATATTCGACTTCGCGTATAACGTTCGCATCGAGCAGCCTTTGCACTTCGGCCTTGACTGCGCTCACTTTTTCTTCGGACATTTTCCTCAGTTTCTGCTTCTTCGGCCTCATGTCAGGGCTGATTGATAGTTTGTGCTCAACTATGCTTCTGTCAACGCCTGGCAAATCTTTGCTTGACCATGCGAAGACATCTTTGTTATTTCTCAAGAACTCGATGAGTCTTTCTTCTTCGTCTGGCTCAAGATCTGAGCCGATGATGACTTTTCTATCGAAGACGTCTGGCTGCAATTGCACCTCTTTGGTTTCTGTTGCCCCTTGCATAGTTTTGCTGTCTCTCTCAGCTTTTGGCTTCTCCTCTGGGTAAATGGGATCACTTTCTTCGAGGACATGGACTTTTCGCTGGCCTGGGGTGTTGGCATATTCAATTCTTCTTGCCTCTGTTTGGTCACCATAGACTGTGATAACTCCTTTGAGAGCTGGCATTTTCATGCACAAGAAAGCTTGCCTTATGATGATGTCGAAGGCATTTATGACTCCTCTGCCGAAGATAACATTGTAGTCGAAGAACATGTCAACGACGTCGAAGGTAATGAACTCTGTTCTTGCATTTGATGTGTCGCCAAAGGATACTGGTAATGTGATTTTCCCCAATGTTGCGGTGCGCTTCCCCCCGAAGCCGACCAAAGGTGTGTCAGATGGCTCCAAGTTATCTGGGTTGATGTTTGTCATCGATCTGAGAGTCTTCGCCAAGATGATATCAGCAGAGCTGCCTGTGTCCACTAGCACTTTCCCAATTCTCCAGCCAGCAATGTTGGCTTCAATTGACATTGCGTCATTGTGTGGAAAGTTGTGGAGTTTGAGATCTTCTTCGGTGAAGGTAATTGGCATGTGAGACCATTCCGACTTCTTGTAGGGACCGTCAACCGAAATGTTGTTGATCTGACGAAAATAGCTTTTTCTCTGCTTCTTCGTTTCGAAGGCAAATGATGATCCTCCAGTTATAGGCATGATAAGGCCATAACTGGGCAAGAGATTTGCAGTGTTTGGGTCTTGCTGTTTTTGGGGAGGTGGAGGTGGAGGTGGTAATTCCTCTACCTTGATGTCTTTGTTTGGGTAGGCTGGGTGTTTTGAGGGTAGAAATGTGGGTACATGGTCTGCGGGTAGTAATGTTGGAAAGTTTGAGGTGAAGGCAAAAATTGAGTCACCATCGCGGTTGTTGGGTGAACAAAGCTTGAGCTTAGGGAGGGATAAACTGGGCAGTATGGCTGGATAGCTTGAGTTTGTGGCTGGGTTTGGGTGTTTGGTGGCGAAGCCGAAAATGGCTTCGTTTGGGTAGCTTGGATTTTTTCTGCTTTCAGTTTGTCGATAGTTCTTTTGATATCTCGGCACTGCTCTGTGCCATGGGTGTGATTTTTGCCATGATATTGACAAAACAGCTCTGGTCCCGAAGGTGGACCTCTTCCTCTTCCTCGGCCTCGGCCGATTCTTCCACCTCTTTGGATAGGCTCATCTCTTTGATTCTGGAACTGGTTTTCTGGGAAGGAGGGTTTACTTTGTGGGAGCGAAGGCGGATTTTCCACACTCATGATGGTTTGGGATGGATAGTTTTGGTAGTGGTTTTGGTTGTACTGGTGCTGCTTGTTTTGGGAATCATATTGATTTTTCAGGACGGCTTCTCTGGCAATCCTCATTCGATTGTCATTGTCAGATCGACAATACTTTTTGAACTCCAAGAGTTGCTGGTGTCTCCCTTGCAATGTGCTGAGCAATGTGCTGAGCAAAAGGACCTGGCCGAAGCCCCTGAATTGCAGCAAATTTGGCGGCTTCGTCAGGAATATGAGGAGCCTGAGAGCGGAGTCCGACAAACCTGCGAAAGTAGTCCTCCAGAGACTCCTTCGGTTGTTGGTGTAGAGTTAGCTCTGCATATGAGAGTGCCTGGTCTCCCATTATGCTGAAATTCTTGATCAATTCTCTTTTCAGATCATACCAGTTGGTGATGGATAGCCCCAAAAGCTTGGTGTACCAGTTCATTGCCGTGCCATCACAGACGATGATGAATGATTTTTGCCAACTGTTGACACCGGATTTTCGCACCTGACATGCTGAGTCAGATGATGACATGATGAGGTTGAGACTGCGCAGTGGACCCGTTGACTGGTCAAGGCCGAAGGTGACAAAGAAGGAAGCCGATGCTGAAGAGGGGTCCGATGAAGCAGGAGTCCGACCCGATGACGAGTTCAAGAGGAAAGGCGCGTCGGCTAAGGAGGAGGCGTATCAGATCCAGGGACTATTTCCTTTTCAGAAGGTGTATGAGAGTCCCGTTCTGTCTTAAGCTTAGTTTACCTTATTTAGTTAGTCTGGTCCGATCAGGACTCTCCATGACCAGGGTATAAATATGAGCCCTCGTCCATTGTAAAAATTATTCTCACAATCAATACAACCCGGCTTCACGCCAAAACCCTAGTAGTAGTTACCGACGAAGCTCATTGGTGGACGGGCTGCATCAGTTCTGATCTCCGGCTTACCAGTAAGTTAGTCAATTTATCGAACTAGTATAGGCTTTGAATTGAGGCGCATCGCCCTTTCTTGTTTATACTGTTCAACCGATTTATCTCTGGATAATCAAGATTGATATAGATTCCCTACGTCGGAGCTAGA
>CM014277.1:28520678-28555348 GCA_004135705.1 Alloteropsis semialata | reverse complement strand
AAAGACATAGCTGATCCGTTATTTACATATCGACCATGTTTTATGCTTTATTTATTATTATTTAAAAGGTTGATCTATTACAAGGTCCGATCCCGATTGGTCCGATTCTGAGGTCCGATTCGATGTCTGATTGAGGTCCAATTACATTGGTCCGATTGAGGCCGTCTATGAAGTCCGATTTTGAGGTCCGATTGGCATCGGCCGATACAAGTCTGATTGGGTCTTGGCTAAAATCCAACGTGCACCTGACGTCTGGAATAGAGCCGGCACAATCAAAGAGTAATTTAACTGTTTTATCCCTTTGTCAATTTCAGGTCAAATTGACTGGCACGCCGCGAACCTGAACGAAGTGCAGGCTGGCACTGGAGTGAAGCAGATCTCCCTGGTCTTATTGTGTTGATCGCTGAGGATACGACTGCCGCGCTGGAGTGAAGCAGATCTCCCTGGCCTTATTGTGTTGATCGCTGAGGATACGACTGCCGATTTTCCGCGTCAACACTTTGCTTATTTGTAAGACTTATAGCCTTAATGGAATTACTCTCTTGCCTTTGTTACTTGACTTTTGGTCTTGTGTGTTTATCATATGAGCTGTATGTCTTACACCTTAGTTTGGCTGGTGCATGTTATGGCAATGGCCCAATGAATCTCTATGATTGTTCTTTACCTTTCCGTACAATTGGTAAAGATGCATTTCATATTACAAACATGGTGTTTGGGTTATGGAATACCATTAGGGATACCCTACTCCACGTATTCAGAGGTAGGCGGCAGTGGTGACAGCCCTGTCGGTCCTTTGTTATCCTCGCCGTTCGGGTTTGGGCGTTTGCAGGCCTTAGTGATAAACATCGTGACAGTACCCTTGGATGAGGGGATCCCATGACTCCTCGATTTGTCCTCTAGCATGTATCACTTACTAAGCTTGTATAGGATACACTTGTAATGAATGTAACCCATTTGTAAGAAGTACATAGAATCCCTAGTTCTCTCGCAGGACCTTCATACTAACTAGACTTATATAATGAGAAGTGAAATCTTCTGTGTGTCAACATACTCAATCTTTCATATCATATTATTCCCTGGCCTAGTCCTGGTATATTAATTATGATATAGTTGATACATTGGAAAATATATTACTTTGCCATACGCTTTCCCTGAGGAAATAAATACGATACTCTGGAATACTCCCGGGTGAAATGCTACAATGTACTTCTGTGCGCTTGCAGAACTTGTAAAACGCTAAGATTTATATTAAAACATCTCTAGTACCATCACACCAGTAGTGGTGATGCTAAGAAATGCCAACAATCATGTACTTCGACGGATCACTGAAGATTGAAGGGGCAGGTGCAGGAGTACTACTCATATCTCCAAAAGGCGATCAGCTTAAATATGTGCTCCAAATCCTCTGGAAAGCCACCAACAATGAAGCCGAGTATGAAGCTCTACTGCACGGGCTACGCCTGGCTGCTTCCCTTGGCATCAAGCACATGGTGGTGTACGGCGACTCCTCTGTGGTGATCAATCAAGTCAATAAAGATTGGGACTACACCAAGGAGAACATGGATGCATACTGCATGGAGGTGCGCAAACTCGAGAAGCACTTCCATGGGCTCAAATTTCATCACGTCATCAGAGACAACAACATGGCTGCTGATGCACTTTCAAATCTGGGTTCCCACCGAGCGCAAGTACCAGGCGGTGTTTTCGTCCATGAGCTGTTACAACCATCCATCAAGGAGCAGGAAGTACAGCCGACTACAACACCTCCCCATCAGCAAGTCATGGTGATTACACCCGAGTGGACAAAGCCCTTCATCGAGTACATACTGCACCAGAGGGAGCCCGAAGATAAGGTGGAGGCTGAGCAAGTTATCAGGCGAAGCAAGCACTACATAGTAGTCGGCTCCACCCTCTTTCGACGTGGCGCCTCATCCGGAGTCTTGATGAAGTGTGTCACTCCAAAAGTCGGACGGGAAATCCTTGAAGAAATCCATGGTGGAATCTGCGGGAACCATGCTGCTCACCGCACGATCGTAGGCAAGGCTTTCCGGTCTGGGTACTATTGGCCATCCGCTGTGGCTGATGCTGAAGAAATCGTGAAGACTTGCCAGGGCTGCCAATACTTTGCCCGGCAAGCTCATGTCCCCGCAACGGTCCTCAACACCATACCGCCCTCTTGGCCCTTCGCATGCTGGGGGCTAGATATGGTTGGACCACTGAAGACCGCGCTAGGAGGTTTCAAGTATCTTTACGTGGCGATCGACAAGTTCACCAAGTGGATTGAAGTCAAGCCGCTAGTCAACGCTACAGCAGCCAAGGCAGCCGAGTTCATCCAAGACATTGCTCATCGTTTCGGCGTCCCAAATCGCATTATCACTGACCTCGGCTCAGAATTCACAGGGAGCGAGTTCTTTGATTTCTGCGATAACCTGGGAATTGAAGTCCGCTACGCATCAGTGGCACATCTATGAACCAATGGTCAAGTTGAGAGAGCTAACGGCCTCATACTTCAAGGTCTCAAGCCAAGGCTCTATGAACCACTCAAAAAGTACGGCGACAAGTGGGTGCAAGAATTGCCAGCCATGGTATGGGGGCTCAGAACCCAGCCCAGCCACGCGACGGGGCAATCACCCTTCTTTCTGGTCTACGGCTCAGAAGCAGTACTCCCGGTAGACATCGAGTACAATGCTCCAAGAATTCAAAACTACTCGGAGGAAGCAGCAGAGCAAAGTAGGGCAGAGGATGTGGACATGCTAGAAGAGGCGAGGCTAGCTGCGTTGATCAGGACAACCACGTACCAGCAAGGACTCAGGAGGTATCATGACCGAAACATCCAAATGCGATCATTTAACATTGGTGATTTGGTTCTTCGAAGAATTCAGAGTACAAAAGATCAACACAAGCTATCCTCTCCATGGGAAGGTCCATTTATAGTATCAAGGGTCATCGGTCCGGGTACTTATCAGCTACAACAGGAAGATGGAATAGAGGTGCCCAATGCTTGAAACATTGAGCACTTGCGGCGTTTTTACCCTTGAAGAAGTTATTAGAGTTTTTTAAGAGTCAATAAAACAGTCAGCCTTCTTTATGTACTGATATCGGCTTCTTAGCCTAATAATAATAAAGTGTCAATATTCCATTGTCTTCAAGCTTGGAAATCAGATACAGTCTTACAAATTTGAATCATCCTGGGTTGTTTAAAAACAATCTAGAAAGGGTTGTTTCAAATGCCATCTACTTTCTGTTTCACACAGAAGGATCGGGCGCATCAAATTTGACTCATCCTGGGTTGTTTAAAAACAATATATAAAGGGTTGCGTTCAAAAAGCCATCTACTTTCTGTTCCACACAGAAAGATCGGGCGCACTTATTTTTTTGAATCTAGTCGGGTTGTTTAAAAACAATCCAGGAAGACTACATTCAAATGCCATCTACTTTTTGTTCAAAACAAAGAGATCGGGCGCACACAATCAGATAAACAGATACTTTTTGTTAATAAAAACATTAAGTATTTACATCTGAAACCAAGTTCTTTACAAAGGGTTTTCTTACAAAAGAGGCTCTAGAACTTAAGACGAGATACAATCTTCTCTACAGTATCCTTCTCCTCCTCCATGTAGGTATCATACATGGCCCGGGTACAAGCCGGGTTGATTCTTCCTTCAGTAACACCTAACGGCTGTGAAGGAAACCATGATCGGACAACCCCGAGTACTTGCTTAGTACATGAATGGGCGATCCGTTGGCAATACAGCTTCACTTGCCCAGGAGTTGCTTGAAGGCGATCAAGGAGAGGAGGAGCAACACTTCCGGCGGGTATTTTGGCATATACATCAACCAAAGGCAGGGCGGCTTCCTTCCAAGACTCAATTTCCGCACCACGGTGATTGATCTCCACGCGAAGCTCCTGGATTTCAGCCTCTTGATTGCAGATCTTGGTCAAGTCTTCAATGAGTTGGGCATCGGCATGCTGGCGCATCTTCTGCTCTTCAGCAAGATCTGCCATGCACTCCGTCTCCCTCCGCTCTGCCTGGTTTGCGTGCTCTTGCTCCCGATAAAAGCGGTTCTTCATATCGATGAACTCGCCCTTTAGAGTTTCAACGCGCTTGTCACTCTCTGGAGACAACACATCAGATCCTATTTATTATATGATCAATGCAGACAGAGAAAAAGTACTCGGCGTACACACCTGAGAGTTTCTGTCGTAAAGACTTATTCTTCTCAGCGACGTTATCGCGCTGGTCCTGGTACAAGTTGATCTTCTTGTACGCCTCATCCAGTTCTCGGCGCAATTGGGCGCGTTCTTGGTCCCAAGCTGGTTGTCCCTTGGCCAGATCGGCTGTGGCTTTCTCAACGCGGCAATGGACGTGCTTGCTCTCCAAAGCATCTCAGATTTCTGCTGAGATCGTACAAGTATACTCTACATCCAGATTAAAGGAGGCAGGGTTGATTAAAGTACAAAGGAGATAAGTATTTACAGTACTACGCTATTTCTACTAACCTCTGTGAGTTTGGAGAGTTGTTTGTACAGCTCGGCGGCCTTCTCCAGATCTTCGTGGTCAGCTTCAGAGTTGAATAAGAAGGCATCTTTATCCTCATTTGCGTTGACGCCGGGTGTGCCGGTGAAGATCTGGAATGGCTCTGGTGAAGGCTCGCGGGGTTTCTTCTGCTCCCGGATGATTTCTTCAATTGCAACTTCCTTCATCAGGCCAGTGGTAGTGTCCAATCCTTCAGAACGGAGGCTTGCCATCCGGATACTTTCTGTTGCTTTGGGCCAGGACCCAGGAGCAGAAGTACTCGGAGCGGCTTGCTCTCTCACAGGGGGCGGTGGCGTGATGTTGCTGCTTGCTGCTTGGGGTTGGGGCGCTGAAGATGCTCGGGGGCTTGGCCCTTCTCCTCCTCCTGTTTCCATGATCGGAGTCCTTGGTACATCTGTAGGAGCAGGAGTAGGCGGACGGCTGCATAAACAACTGAAGATTAGCAATATTCACATTTCAGAATTTTGCTCCATTAAGTTGGATCATTTACCTGGCAAATTTCATGTTGAATTCAGGTTCATCCACAACAAAGTCAAAACCGCCAGAAGGGTTGTTTTGAGGTCCTTGAGGCTTTTCCAACTGAGCGGGTTCTTCTTGTTGAGGATTCTGCAATCATAAATTCAATTCAGAAAACAACTTGGCAAGAGGATAGAACCAAGATTTTTTGTAAACAAGACAATAGGGGTACCTTGGGCGGAGAAGACTGTAGTGGGATTTCCCACTAGAATCTCCACATTGGTTTCAGGCTCTGCTTCAAGTGCCTCTGCTTCATCAAGAATAGTATCTATGATTTCTTCAGCGAAGGAGACACTTTCTTCCGTAGAGCCCGTTTTTTCTTGGGGATGGGTGGACTAGGAGCATCTTCAGCACTAGGCCTCTTTAGGCCTGATCCTCCTTGCCCTAGTATTTTCCCAGGAGGAGGTCAGGGTGTGTCATCATCAGAATCGGATCCTTCCTCCAGAATTACCTGGTCCATATCTGGTGATGCCTTCTTCTTCCCTTTCCCTGAACTTTCAGTAGTTTGCTGGGGCGGGGGAGATCCAGGCAACCCGGATTGGTTCTCTGCAACTTCCGGAGACGAGGAAGCAAGTCTGGTCCATAATTCCTGACATTGGATAACACAGCAATTAACCAGTTGTCAAGAAGCAAGAAGGTGTATATCATAATTGATATACGGGTTGTTTTCAAACTTACCAATGATGACGGACGACTTGCCGAGTACTCGGGTACCCGGCGTGGCAGATCCTGGGCATCCATGAAGAGTGCCTGGACGCGGACGGCGACTTCATCTCACGATAAGTCGCTGGTCGAAATCCTGGTCGGGTCTTCGGGGCCAGTATACTCATAGCCAGCGTGCACCCGCTTCTGGCAGGGTTGTACGCGCCGGCGCAGGAACGAACTGGCGATCCCAATGGCGGTTAGGCCTTGATCCTTCAGAGCAGCGATCATCTTTATAAGCCTGGAAATTCCATCAACCGTATCCCTATCGAGGGATTCATTCCACGAATCTTGCGGCCGAGGCAGATGACCGGAGTGTTTGGACAGCCTCGGGGGCTGATTCTCCACATAAAACCACTTGTCATTCTAGTCTTTAATGGAGTCATTCATCTTGAAGTCAAAGTAGACGTTCTTCATCCCTTGACGCAGCTGAAATCCGGCCCCACCGACTACTTTGTCCGGGGTGGACTTCACACGGAAGAGGCATCGGAACAGATTGAAGTGGGGATCGATCCCCAAGAAGGTTTTGCAGAGATGAATAAAGAGGGAAATTTGAAGAATGGAATTGGGATTGAGATGAACCAGTTCCAATTTGTAGTAAGAAAGAAGCCCTCAGAGAAAATCATGAGCAGGGAGGGCGAATCCGCGTTCATAAAAAGCAACAAAAACCACAATTTCGTGGATTTCTTCGAAAGGCCAGGCCTTATCAGCATCGGTGCGCCAACAAGAGATTGATTTATCCAGCAGATAGCCTTGCTCCACAAGACCCTGCACCATCTCATCTGTTGCCTTGGATGGCTTCCAGGCAAGAGCCGGTGCAGGGGAGTTCTTGAACACTAGCATATCTATGGTTGGGATCTTGGATTTATTTTTGCTCGTGGTGGATTTGCTCTCAGTAGGCTTACTGGAAGCAGGTTTTCGACCCATCTTGCCAGACGAGATTTTGGATTGATTCTCGAATGGGGCTTGAGTGGATTGGAGATTGTGCGCGGAGGTGAAAAGAGTTTGAGGATTTCAGTGGTGAAAGCGACGGCGGCGGGGAGGAGAATACGAACGGTTCACCGTTTGTCTTATAAGATTGAAGCGGTAACGCTAAGCATATTCTCTGTAACCTGTTTTCCAAAATGCGCCAACACTTATGTATTCGCGGTTACAAACCAGATGCATATTTGTGCGGCCAATTCCTAACGAGCTAGGTCATTTTCCGATGAATTTTCATTCTCGGGGGCTGATGCTTAATAAGGATTTATTTCCACAATCAAAGAATATACATATTTCAACAGAAGTCTTTAAACTTATTGTCATCTGCTTTAAGCTTGGGGGCTAGGGGGGAAATAGTATATTTCTTTTAGAAAGTTTTTTCAATAAAGACCCTGGAATTGTTTTTAATCCTTGAAAACATTTCTAGGCTCGGAGGCTAGACTCATAAGGGGTCCATCTTTTTTCAAAAGCTGGACACCATTATAGTAAATGAGGAAGTTTTTGCATCAATCTTGGTTCATGAACCAAGGCCCGGGGGCTGGCTGCAAAAGAAGTCGGCAAAGGAGCACATCATGTTCACTTCTGAAGGTTTTCAACAGGCAAGACGATGAGGAAACAACTCGGCTGATGCTGAAACCGTTGAGAAACAACCCGGCAGGCGTGAAGACATGAAGACGCTCGGGGGCTTGATGGTCCAGGATCCATGGGAGTCCTCATGGGCCACAGTCCCGTTAGGAAATTGGGCCGGCAACCCTAACTGATACAAGGAAGGAGCGTACAGCTTAAGGAAACTAGTCGGGTACTGGGAAACAACTCGGCCTACTCATATTAGGACTCTGTGTATTGTATCCGACTAGGAGTTTGTATTTCTTGCCTTGTAGACCCTGTCTCCCGAGTATATAAGGTGAGGCAGGGACCCCTTGTAAAATCATACCCATCAATACGAGAAGATCCACCATACAGGACGTAAGGTATTACGCTCTCTACTCGAGGCGGCCTGAACCTGTCTAAATCGTCTCGTGTTTACCATCGTGCTTCTGGTTCCGGCGAGGCCCTCACGAACAACTCGACTACTTAGGGCCCCCCCATAGTAGGCTAGCCGGTATAAAAAACCGACAATGATGAGGTTGAGATAGGTTTCTACGGCAATCCTCCTTATAAAACATGGAAGGATCATGGAAGGTGAACTATTCCAAATTGCTTCAGAAAAGTGCCACATTCCATCTGACCATTCCTCTTTATGTCTTTCATGAGAAATGCTTCGTGGGGATGATCGGGAGGATGAGGAATAGGGGGTATCATAGCCTTCTTGTGCCTTGAGTGTTCCGAGGGGTTTCCATGATTTTCAAAGAGATCATCCTCGAAGTCAAAAGGTAATCAGAAAGGCTGAGTTTCCTCTGCCTTAATAGATGGTGTCTCAGGAGTTGGATCTGGACTAGGCAAGTCTACGGGTAAGATAGGATCTACTTTAAGGTCTTCTTGCTCAGTTCCATCCATAGCAGCGGGAGAGTGCTCTCGAATTTTCTCCAGGACCTCTCTCGCTCTAGCCGGTGTTACATGTAAGAATGATCCTCCGGCGGCTATATCAACGAATCGGGCAGCCTTGCTTGTCAAACCGGACCAAAAATGCTGCATAAGCATCAAGTCCGAAAAGCCTAAATCCATGCCAGTAAGGCACAAATCATAGAATCGTTCCCATGCTGCCGCGATTGTTTCCTTCTCTTTTTGTTGGAAGTTAATAATTTCCTTCTGAAGGGCACAGATCCGATGAACGGGGAAGTACTCTAGACAAAGCCTGTCTCGTAACTTCTGCCATTCACGTTCATTAGCCCAATGGTATGGTCATACCACTTCCTTGCCTTCTCTTTACGAGAAAACAGGAAGAGCTTCCATCTATTCGTTGCTTGTGTCATATCTGATATGATCAGACACAAGCATAGCAACTCAAATTTGTGCCGGTGATGGTATGGATTTTCATCACGTCCTGAGAAGGAAGTCTCCTGGACCATAGCTATGAAAGCAGGGTGAAGCTCATAGCTATCTGTTTGTATAGGATTTGACGAGGGATGCGGCTCGAATAATTCGCCCTTTGGAGCAGAGCACTCATGGATTTGGGTGAAGTCCATGGGTAAAATAATAAAAGAAAAGAAAATATAAAATAAAAGATAAACGGGCAACCGTAGTTCTTAGACAACACAGCTATCGTTCCCCGACAACGGCGCCAGAAACCTTGTTGGTATTTTTTATGGGCGCAGATAAATCCGCAAGCGCACGGATACCGTTGTAGCTTTCACCCGGAAGTATTCAGGGTATCGAACCCACAGGGAACGAAAGGGTACTGTCTAATCACTAAAGTTGACCGGATCGATTGAGTTTATATGAAGGTTGGGTAGAGAGGATAACTTAGCACTAAGGCTGTAAATATAGTGAAGGGAGTTCTCTTATGCTTGCTTTGGGCACCGGGGTATCCTAGACCTCTAGAAAATTGATGGCCAACAGCTCTATGCCGTACCCGAACGTAGAGGATTACATAGGACGGATAGGGCTGTCACCACCTACCGCCTACCTCTTCTAATCCGTGGGGCTACGAGGCAAACGAAGGTAGTCGATAACCTAAGCACCACGCTTAAGATATATACTACTACTCTAATCTTAGCTTGAGACTAGAGCACCTTAAAAATAAAGCGACGAACCCACAAGCAAAATAAAGAACTCAGCTTTCTACAACTTAGACTTAAATACTAGTTGAATCCCAGATACTTACTAAGTAGCTCGCATCCGTCGAGGTACAGGTGGAGGGTCGCCGACACGCCGGGACTCCTCCAGACTCTCCCTCACTCTCTCCCTATTTCTACTCTCATTTGAGGAGGGCTTCACTTTGACTTGATGCTCCAGCTCAATAATGATCTTCAATGACCGGTATGCAGCTATTTATAGCTTGTAGAGGCGGTTGGGAGTGGATACGTGGAAGATGAGGACGAACGGACTCAGTCACAGGTTGGGAGATGCGGGGAGGTCGGCCGACGTTGGATCCACCGCCTTGAGTGGTGCACGGTGTAAATGGACTCCTGGAGGTAATGGGAACGCGCACGAGAAGGATGAGGCTTTTTGGCCTCCGGACCAGGTCGGGCGACGGGGCTAGGTCGGGTGACGTGGCACCAGCACCGATCGGCCCCATCTTTGGCTGAGTGACTGTACCGTGGGTCCTCATGATGGTTCCAGGTGGTATAGCTGCATTTGAGTACGTTTAGTTTGCGAGGTGGGCCCTTCAATCCATGTGACCTCCCTTTGGACCATTCCCATCTCTTGGATTCAACTGACATGGAATCAGTGGCTAGGATGGTCCTGGAGTGTGCTTCTTTGCTGTGGTTAAAGATGGGCTCCATTGGGCTTAGGCCTAGGTCGGCCAACCCAGTGGGGTCGGGCGACCTGGCCCTGAGCCCAATTGTCCTCCTTTTTTGCCATTTAGTCCCTGTACTCACATATTCACCAAAACTTGTGGAATGGATTAGATATAAGCCCTATAATTATGGTGAATGCATTTTTGTATATATTTTCTGTAGGAACCGACGGTCGAAAGTGGTACTTAAGGACCGTCAACAGCTGGCTGCCAGGTCCCTTCCCAAAGACCACCTTCACATCTTTTACCATTGCAAATACATATTTTCCATCCCGATGCCTTTGTTTTTTATGAGTTTCTGCCTCAAAATGCTTTCCTTTCTTTCTTAGTGGATGTTTCTCAGAAAAAATCGACGATGGCCCATATACACACACTTTCTACAATGTTTCAGATAGATGCAGTCTGTGTGTTTTAGGCAATGTGTGCATGCTTTGTATCCCTTGTTTGACTGACCCGATAGGTTACCAAGTGTCGGCCAATCATTGTTGGTCACAAACAGTAATGCTCATAGGTTAATTTCCTCTTGCTTGTGCTCTTCTCATGCCTTTACTCCATCTTTGCCCCATAACAACAATAGAACGTCAACCAGTGGCCTTAGATACACATCAATGTCATTGCCAGTGTGCTTTGGCCCTTGGATTAGCACTGGCATCATAAGGAACTTCCGCTTCATGCATATCCATGGAGGAAGTTTGTACATATATAGAGTCACGGGCCAAGTGCTGTGGCTACTACTCATATCACCGAAAGGATTCATGCCATCCGTACTCAAACCAAATCTTATGTTCCTTGCATCTTCTGCAAAGTCTGGGAATGCTCTGTCGATTTTTCTCCATTGGGACCCATCAGCGGGGTGTCTCAACATATTGTCTTCCCTACGATCCTCTTTGTGCCACCGCATCAATTTAGCATGCGCTTTGTTTCTGAACAAATGCTTCAGATGTGGTATTATAGGGAAATACCACGTCACCTTGGCAAATACCACGTCACCTTGGCAGGGACTCTCTTCTTGGGGGGCTCTCCCTCAACTTCACTAGGGTCGTCTCACCTGATTTTATACCGCGAATAGTTGCAAACTGGATAGGCATCCAAAGATCTGTACACCTTGCCGCGATAAGGATACAATCATTGGGGCATGCGTGTATCTTTTCTACTTCCAGTCCTAGAGGGCAAACAATTTTTCTTGCCTCATATGTTGTTTCAGGCAAGGTGTTGCCCTCTGGAAGCATCTTCTTTATCATTTTCAATAACTCTCTGAAACCCTTGTCAGACAAGCCATTAGTTGCCTTTCACTGCAACAGTTCCAGTGTGGTACCCAACTTTTTCTGGTCCTCGTTGCAATCTTGGTATAACAATGTTTTGTGGTCCTCCAACAAATGCTTGATCTTCTCCCGCTCTTTCGCACTTTTGCAGTTTTTCTCTTCATTACGAATCAAGCCACCTAAGGCATCCTCATCCTCATCTTCTGCAACTGCTTCACCCTCGCCCATTGTAATATTATCTGCAAAGACACCGTATTGTGCAAAGTCCGGGATGTTGTCATCACCATCTTCATCACCGTCTTCTAATAGGATCCCCTCTTCGCCGTGTTTGGTCCAACAGATATAGCCAGGCATGAACCCATTCCTTAGCAAGTGCATGTGAACCACCTTCTTTGAGATGTTGTTGTTCTCATAGACCTTGCATGGACAGCATATAAAACCCGAGGTTGAGTTAGCCTCTGCCACATCGAGGATTTGATGAACGCCATTAATGAAGTCAGATGAACGTCTATCCGCGTTGTACATCCATTGACGATTCATCTATTCACAAAATACAATGAAAAATTCAGCCCCAATATGAATATCATTTATAGTCTCTAAAAATCTAAAATTCATAATAAACCTAAATATGAACATCATTTGAAGCCTCTAAAAAGATCTAATTTTAAAGTTTATAATTAATAAGCCTAAATATGAATATCATCTATAATCTCTAAAATTTATAATAAGCATAAATATGAATATCATTTATAGACTCTAAAAATCTAAATTCGTAATAACCCAGCCTCAAAAAAGATGTAATTCTATAATTCATAATTAATAAGCCTAAATATGAATATCATTTATAGTCTCTAAAAATCTCAAATTCATAATAAACCCTAAATATAAACATCATTTGAAGCATCTAAAAAGATGTAATTCTAAAGTTTCCGATATGCCTTCACAATTAATATCATTTATAACAAGTAAAATCATAATTAGCCTAAATATGATAATCATTTAAAGTTTCTACATATAATCAGAAAAAATCTAAACAATGCCAAAACAATTTGAGCATCATCTCTACACATGCAACAAATATCTATATGGTTCACCTCTACCACAAAATCATAATAAAATTGATCTATAATTCCAAAATCTCATATTCCTATCAATTCCACAAAACACTCAAATACTCAAAACATAGAGCATTAAATAGACCATGCTAACGGTGAAAAGAGAGAGGAGGAAGTTACTAACCTTCTAGCAGACTTGGATTGCAAAATCTCTAAAAGTTATGGAAAAATCGGGCATGATCTCCCCCAACTCGAGCTCAATGGAGGATGAAGAAATGAGCCATGGCTCGGGCTGGGGGAGGAAGAGGGGGCTATATACGCAGAGCCCCTTTGGTACCGGTAGGTGGCACCAACCCGTACTAAAGGAGCACTCCTAGGTACCAGTTGGTGCCACCAACCGGTACCTATGTGCCCACAAAATTTCTAGCCGTTGGAGCATTGGTACCGGGTCCAAAATATCTGGTACCAATGAGGGGTGACCGATGGCGAGTTTTCGGGTAGTGAAACCCCATCTTTGCCGAGTGCCTAGCGGTTTGCCTTGTGCATTTTATCGGGCACTCGGCAAACCACCCATATGCCGAGTGCACGAAGCGAGGCACTCGGCAAAGGACAGACACTGATACAGTGGCTTTGCCAAGTGCCGGCAAACAGACACTCGGCAAACAGTTACTTTGTCGAGTGCTTGGCATAAGACACTCGGCAAAGGCTGCACGTGTCATCCACGTGCAGCGTCCGAGGGACAGCGGTGGGCGACCATCATGAGCCTTTGCCGAGTGCTGGCCGTTTGGCACGCGGCAAACATAACTTTGCCGAGTGCCAGGAGGGAGGCACTCGGCAAACCCATGTTTTTGCCGAGTGTTTTTCCTGGCACACGGCAAATTTGTAATCATTATTTCATGCTATCCCTTCAAAACTTTTTCTTTTCTCCACATACAATATGGAGTACTCCATGTCAAAATTTGGTATTTTTGTCGATCTTTGCTATATTAAAATAATTTATTAAATTTAAAGGAATTTGTTGGTTTAAATCAAATTTGAATTGCAAGTGATTCAAATAATGGAACAGAGTGAGTGGAAAAATGATATTCTCATGTTACCGAGTCCATTGTGAGGCCTTATCCTGGTAATGAAAGTAAATTTGGAACATCTTGTTCACAAAGCATACCGATTTACGTGTGTCCAGATTGTTTTTAAATTCTAGAAAAATCAAATGAAGTCTGCAAATCATGAGATTTGTCAAGAGCTCATGGTATCATACGTGGAGGCTATGGTAAAAAATAGAGAAGGTTTTGCAAAAGTTGTCACGTACGATGCTTACAAACTGGAACATCTCCGAAAAAGAATCGTAGAGTTGAGAAGGACTGGGTAATATTTGGAGTCAACATGACGGTCCAATTAGGTTTTCACTTCAAAACTTTTTTTATAGGCAATAGACAACATAGGTCGTTTCCTGTGAAATTTTCATAATTTTTTGGATCCATTTGATAATTTTTTAATGTACTAAGTGCAATTATAAAGTTTTAATACATATAAATTGTCTATTTGTGCTATAAATGCATGAAATAATGGACTCATTTTTGTAGAAGCATAAAATATGAATTGTTGAGTGAATTTTACAAAATATGGCTTTGATCTTTGTAGAACAATCAAATAAGTGCATCAAATAGTTTTGTATATATGCATGAAATATAGAAAACCCTTTTGCCGAGTGCTCTTGACCTGGCACTTGGCAAAAATTGGGTTTGTGTTGATGGTCTTTAGATGCGCCAATTGTGAACCGCAAGTGCACGGATCAGTTGTAGCTTTTCCCTTAGAGTATTCCCTCAAGGTTTATCAATCTGTGGATCGACAGTGAACTACCCAGTGTTTTCTATCTAGCTAACCGATCTAATCCCAACATTAGACATAGATTGCATATGAAGGTAAACCAAATAGATATGATTGAAGTGTAGGGTTGATCTCATCCGAAAGCGTAGACAAAGATAGCATAACCAAGGTTAACGAAGGCCTTATCATCTCTAGGTACAACTCTAGTCAAAAGGTGATCAAAACCATAGATTGCATCTCTACCAAAGGTACCTGAGTCTTCTCTCAGAAACGCGGCTCGCAAGCGGCCTACTTTCCAATGGTCGCCGCCACGAGGTGCGTGCCAACGCCTAAGATTCCCCAAAATTTTACCCCAAACAACTAGCAAGCGCTCGATGAGCTTCCTCTTGTAGTAGCTGCAGCAACTCCCATCATACTCGCCATTGATCCAACTCAACATCACGTCGTCGCAAGAACTTTTCCCTCCAGCATGATGTCACCACACCGGTGTAATCGACGAACTAGCTAGAACGCGCTACTTCAATGTATCCGCAAGATATGGACTAATCACCACGATTAGATCTAATCTTACTAAGAACATATGATGGACATACACATGAATATAAAGCATACAATGAAGTAGACCAAGGTTGAGACAACTAGAATAAAGATTAGATTGATATCACCATCGTGTGTGTACATACCCTGATGAATCTTGGGGCTTGACTCTTGAGCTCCGCTGTGGCACAACCGCGCAGGGAGACCATGGTGGCTAGGGTTAGCCTAGGCCATACCCTAGGTACCTTCAAAGACTTGCAACGACCCTCGTCTCCCTTTGGTGTATGCCCTAGTTTTCACCGACTTCTCGTGGATGGATGATTGTGCCTTCGGATATCGAGGCTATAAATAGTCCGAGGAAACCCTAGCTCAAAGGGGAGGTCGAGGTCGGCGCAGAAAGAAAAGGGCTAGGCCCGCTAGCCTAGTGGGCTTGGGCCGGCCGGCCTAGGCTCTTTTTGGCCCGTCTCGGTCCCATCTTTTGCGTGCGAGCTTCTTGATCCTTCAGGAGTTTAGGTGCCAATGCATGTGGGTATTGGACGTCAGTTGTTTCGGGATAAGATCGGGTCTTGATAACTTTCCAAATATCTAAATGATTCGCCTTGATCCCGAAGTCATCCGACCTTGTCTTCAAGTCTTTGCCCTCACACACTCTTGGAGGTTGGTTCACCATTGATGAGCATGAACGAGATCCGAGTCACATTAGGTTCTGAGCTTCATATTCCTTCATGCTATGCACGACCTTGGTCTTCGTCCAAAAGTGCTTATTTATAGCTCAAAAACCTGCATGAACCAAAATCCTCCAAAAATACATGCATATGCGAAAACAGGGTTATTTCACGTGCCAAGTGGTAGGTCAGCATATGAATTAGTCCGAAAAATCCACATAAATAAAACTAAAAAGGTGTTGCTAACGAGCGCCAATAGTTTGTCGAGTGCCCTTGACCTGGCACTCGGCAAACACTGGGTTTGGCGAGTGCCAGATCAAGGGCACTCGGCAAAGCGCCCACGCCCCCAAAACTTAGCCGCTCAGCTCGGCCGGCCCCTTATCCACGAAATCACATTTCAAACAGCTCGGTCGGCCAGCTTTCCACACCAACGCGCCGCCCGGCCGCCCCTGCTGCCTCCACACCTCGCCGTGGACCCCCGCCGGCACCGCCAGGCCGCCCCCGCCACCTCTCCACCCCAGCGTGGTGGGGCCCACCCCGTCTCTCCACCCCNTCCCCTGGCCGCCGCCGCCCCCAGCCGGCCACCTCCCAGTTTACGCCTTCCGTGGCCGGCCAGCCACCCCGGGACTCCGCCGCCCTGTAGGCCACCCTCGGTTACTGCACCGCCGCCCGGCTGGCCACCCTCGGCCGCGCACGAGCCACTTCCGTGACCTTGCCGTGATCGTGTGCGAGCCTCGGTCGGCCCCTGGCGTGCATGACTCCTACAGGGTGTGTATGTTGTTGACGACCATCGTGTCATTGTGCATGTGCATATCAGCCATCGTGCCGTTCTTTTGATGCAAGTTTTGAGACCTCACCGTGCAGGGGACGTGCTGCCGAAATCTGTATCTGACATTATTGTGTTCGGTTTTTTTGCAGGATAGGCTACTGCACCGTACTCGACTCGGAACTTTACAGGACAGCAAAGTGAGGCATCAAAGACCCCTCTCTTTTCATATCATGTTCGTAGGTTACGTAACCTAGTTAGGCGTCTCCCATTCAAAAGAGATACGATTGGAAGTATGCAAATCTTTCATATGTATAACCGTATCTGTTTCGAATTGTCCATATTTTTTGGACAGCCCGAGGATGCGTAGAGGGGTTTAGTTTTCATGGTCTACTCCGATGCGAGACAGAATTTCGGCATCATCTCCCTGTTGTTCTTCGGATACACAATCTCCATAGCCAGAAGTGTATTTGGAGAAGCGGGGTGATGCTGCCAAAATTCTGTCTCGAATCGGAGTATACCATGGAAACTAAACCCCTCTACGCATTCTCAGGTGGGATTAGGACCTATCTTCACCTATTAGACAGTATAAACACCCGGTAGATGCAATTGGTTTTTATATTACTTACTGGTATGTTAGAGGATGGATGACCGTTAGTGGATGTACACGGGCCGCTCAAGTCAGGGTTCGTTGACCGATGAATGGATTGAGAAGACTGAGGCTTTTTTGAATCTAGCATTTGCCAAGGTTAAAGGTGCGCGTGACACGTGGTTTCCTAGCAGCAAATGTGCAAACACACACCGACAAACAAAGGACACCATGGGTAAACATCTTTGCAAGAATGGATTTATGACAGACTATACCAGGTGGATCTACTATGGTGAAGGTGATCGTGTGAGAGACGAGGTCATGAGACAACGCATAGAGAATTATGATGTTGATGCCGGGGTAGGAGACATGTTAAATGACTATCATGAAGCACATTTGGATGAAGGACCTACGGAGGAGAAGCCAGAGGCAAGTGCAAAGGCGTGTTACCACATGTTTTCTACGGCACAGCAACCCCTTCATGAGCATACCAATGTTTCTCAACTGGATGGCATTGCACGCCTAATGGCCGTAAAGTTCCAGTTTACCCTGAGTCAAGACGCCTTTGATGTTGTATTGACATTTGTTGGCAGCCTGCTTCTGGGTGGTCACATTATGCCAAAGAGCATGTATGAGGCACAGAAGCTCCTTCGTGCTCTTAAGATGCCATATGAGCAGATACATGCTTGTCCGAAGGAATGCATCTTATTTAGGAAAGAACACGCTGAAGCAAAGTACTGTGCAAAGTGTGGATCATCTAGATTCTTGGAGGTAGACTCTGGTGACGGTAATAAGAGGCAGTGTCGGTATTTCTTAACATTACATTATTCTGCAAGTGCACAGAAGTACATTGTAGTATTTCACCCAGGAGTATTCCAGAGTATTGTTATTTGTTTATCCGCAGGGAAAGCGTTTAATTAAAGAGAGATGTCCTCCGATGTATTTACTAACAACATTATTAATCTACCAAAGTCTAGACAGGGGTAAATGATATGGAAGTGTAAGGGTAGAGTGACACACAGAAGTTCATTGCTCATCATTAAGTAAGTCTTAGTTAGTAATAAAACATTAGTAGAGATCAGAAAGGGTCCATTAGCATCATACAAATGGTATACAACATTATCCTATACAAGCTCACACAAGGGACATATGACAGAGGACATATCGAGGTGTCTAGTGGTTCCCTCATCAAGGGACGATAGGAGGACGTCTTATCATAAAGGCCTAATATCATCTCCTAAACGCGGTGAATTACAAAGGACGGATAGGGCTATCACCACCTGCCGCCTACCTCTACTAATCTGTGGGGTAGCGATACCCTCAACAGTATTCCATATTCCAAACACCATGTTTGCAATAAGAAATACAACTCTATCTATCACGTTAATAAATAGAGCAACCATGAGGCATATTGAGCCAATGTCATAGCATACGTCAGCTTGGATAAGGTGCAAGACATAAGAAGTATATACTAATTAAGTAGAGTAAAGTGAAGGCATACAGTATAAGTATGAAGATACTTCCATTAAGCTCAGAGTATTACAAGTAAGTAAAGAGATACAAAAGCTGAAATCTAGAAATTACCAAGACTCCTTCGAAAGCCCTTCAGAAGCTCAACTACTAGAACTATCACTACTAAGACTAAGACTAAACTTGTAGCAAAAGAGAGCTCTTCTTCTGGTGTATGCTGGATACTGCGCCCCTTGTAGGTATTTATAACATCCATAGGTGGTTTGGAGCCGGCCATAGGCGGTTGAGACCGTTTGGCCATGGGCCCAGGTTGGCCGAAGTGGGGGCATCGGCCGACCCTCCGATGCACCGCCTCCAGTGATGCATGACTCAGATGTAATCTCCAAGTCAGTTTACAGGTACTGATCAAGGGAGGCCGAGTCGGGCGCGCAGGGAGGTCGGCCGACCTAACGGGGTTGGCCAACCTAGCCCTGCCACCTTTTGGGCCCACCTCTCTCTGGGAGACTGCCTAGTGGGTCCTGAGGTCGGTTCCAGGTGTGTGCCTTCAATTTGGGTGCACGAAGCTTCGGTTGTGGGCCCTTCCATCCATGTGATGGTGTTGAGGCCAAATCTTGTCCTTTGCTTTAAACCGTCATTGAATCAATGCTCACGATGACTCCCAATTGTGCTTCTTTGCATGACGGGAAAGTGGGCTTGAATGGGTGCCAGGCCAGGTCGCCCGACCAAGCAAGGTTGGCCGACCTGGGCCTGGGCCCATTTTCCTCCATCTTTTGTTTCTTGGTCCTTGTACTCAAATATATTCTATGTATACATGCTACGACATTTTTTGAATATATATCTCTAAGTTATGCTTAATCTTTATTCTCTTTTTGAGGCTATTGACGGTAGGATATTCTGTTATAAGGACTGTCAACGAGTGTTGGTATTTCTTAGTATCACTACTTAGAGTAGTGATGGTACTAGAGATACTCCATCGTAAACCTAGACGTTACAGATATTCTGCAAGCGCACAGAAGTACGTTGTAGCATTTCACCCGGGAGTATTCCAGAGTATCGTTATTTGTTTATCTGCAGGGAAAGCATTTAGTTAAAAGAGAGGTGTCATTCCAATGCAATTACTTACAACAACAATTATTATACCATAATCTAAGCAGGGGTAAATGATATAGAAATGAATGGGTAATGCGACACACAGAAGTTCATTGCTCACCATTAAAGTAGTCTTAATTAGTAACAGTACATTAGTAAAGATTACTAAGGGTTCAATAGCATCATACATATGGGACTTGGACATACTACAATACCCTATACAAGCTCACTCAATGATTATATGCAAGAGGACATATCGAGGTATCCAGTGGTTCCCTCATCAAGGGACGACAGTAGGACGTCTTATCATAAAGGCCTAATACCCACTCCCGTACGTGGAGGATTATAAAGGACGGACAGGGCTGTCACCACCTGCCGCCTACCTCTACTAATCCGTGGGACAGCGGTACCCTCAACAGTATTCCATATCCCAAACACCATGCTTGCAATATGTAATACAACTCTATCTATCACGTTAATAAATAGAGCAACCAAAGGCACATTGAGCCAATGTCATAGCATACATTCACTTGAATAAGGTGCAAGACATAAGTAGTATATACTAAGTGGATAAGGTATAACTGAGGCATACAACATAAGTATGAAGGTATCTCCATTAAGCTCAGAGTACTACAAGTAAGTAAGAGAATACAAGAACTGAACTCTAGAACTTACCAAGACTCCTCCGGAAGCCCTTCAGAAGATCTACTACTAGAACTATCACTACTAAGACTAAGACTAAGCTTGTAGCAAAGGAGAGCTCTTCTTTCGGTTGTGTGTTGAGTACGGCGCCCTTTGCAGGTATTTATAGCATCACATAGGCGGTTGGAGCCGGCCAGAGGCGGTTGTGGCAGTTTGGAGGTGGGCCTAGGTCGGCCGACCCTAGGATGCACCGTCTTCAACGTTGCACGGCTCAGATGGACTCCTGATGGCGGTTTAAAGGTACGGGTCAAGGGGGGAGCGAAACGGCCGCAGGCCCAAGTCGGCCGACCTGGCCAGGTCGGCCGACCTGGTTCCGCCGCCTTTCGGCCCCACTCTTCTCTGGTAGACTGTCGTGTGGGTCCTTATGACGGTTCCAGGTGGGTATACTCCGTTTGGGTGCAAATGAGTTGAGGTGTGGGCCCTTCAATCCGTGGGAGTGACACGTGGCTCATCCTCACCCTTGACTTGAACCGACCATGATTCAATGTCCGTGATCCTTCCCTTGTGTGCTTCTTGACCTGTGTGGAAAATGGGCTGGATTGGGGTTCAGGCCCTGTCGCCCAACCTAGCCAGGTCGGCCGACCTGGGTCTGTGCCCAGTTTCGTCCATCTTTTACACCGTGGTCCCTGTACTCAAGTATATTCCAGATATGCATGGTATAGCATTATTTGAATACTAATGTCTAAGTTATGCTTGACCTTTGTTGGTTTTCTGAGCCTATTGACGGTCGGATTTTTTCATTGTAAGGACCGTCAACAACTCCCCCAAGCTTAGCCTTTGCTCATCCCGAGCAAAAGACTAAAACTTTTAGGCTCAGTGGATCAGGAGTTGCTTCCTCATTACTCCTCAAAAGTACCAGTGGTTCAACAAGATATTCTACCAAGAATTGAATAATGGTAAAATAAACTTCCCTTTTATGGGGATTGTAGTTTCTCCTTGTCTTGGGCGGTTGATGGCTAGAACGACTTAGACCAAGCACCTTGCCTTCTACCTTGCTTGACAATCAAACCAGAGGTTTTGGAATTTTTCAAAAGAACAGAGTTCCTTAGGTGGTACTCTCAAGTCACTCATGATGTATTTCCTTACCAATTTCCTCTCTCAACTCTCATGTCACTCTTTGGAGTGGAGTTTGTGCTAGGAGAGCTTTATAGCATACTTGTAATGCATATATTGTAAAGTCAAGATCAGGATTCAAAGAGAAATAAGTCATACTCTCAAACCAAGATGTGCACGTGTGTAAGTGGCATGGTAAAAGATAGCTCTTTTTTACAGGTTCCTCTTCTCCTTAAAGAGTTTCTTTTAGAGACATGGCTTTAATTTTTGAACCGAGAGCCTTCTTGCGCTCTCTCTTTTTTTTACATATCTTGGACCTTCATGTGTCCATGTTTTTTTTTCAAAAGCCCATGTCTCTTTTTGCAATAAGAATGGAGAAGAGTACCATACTTTATGTAGAGCTTTTATTTGGTGGAACAATGGGTGTTATGTTCACTTCCATAGTAGAAGTGTAACATATATGAGGTGGCGTGTGCGTGATCTTGGCTTTAAAAGCATGAAGTAAATCTCTAAAAATCACAATGACCTTGACAAAACTCAATGCAAAAGCAAGTAGCTCATGTAGGGGTTTAAACAATATGAGCTTTGGTAGGGAATTTAATCACCATAAGGAACTCTTTATTTTATTTTAAAAGAGAAACTCCGGTTATCAAGTATAGCATAGTAAGATCTTAAGGTCACTCAAGCCTTATCATATCATAGCCAACAACAACCTAGACTAGAGCTTGCATATGCGTTCCACAGATAGACAAGATAACAGGAAAGATCATGTTCAACCAGCAAACTCAAAGCGTAGGAGAATAGCAGGTTGAAACATAGGTACAAGAGAGAAATAAAAGCAACTATTCATCATGTCCAAAGTAAAGATTTAAGCTTAGACTCAAAACATTAAGGGACTAGCATGGATAGCTCTCATTTACTAACTTTATTCAAAAGAAAACTTTATTCAGCAATACTTACCTGAACTTACCTGATTGGGGGTCCTCCCCCAAGCTATTTTGTTGGCACCAATAAACCTGTCGGCGCAGGACTCGTGTTTTACGTCGTCGAGCAAAGACGTCTCCGATGTAAGATCTCAACTTGACGAAGCAGCATCTGACCCTGGAGATGAGGATACAGATGATTTAACCCGCCATACCTGCTTTACCTTCTTGTGGCGGTCGACAGCTTGTTCCGGTGTTTTCTTTGCCTGTGCTTTTGCACCTCGTGTGGACTTCTTGTTGTTCTTTGCATAGTACCGGATGGGGAAATCCTTCTCCCAGAATTTCTCCATGAACTTAATCAGGCTGTGTTTTTCTGGAGGCGTTACCTCCACCTCCTTGACGTTTTGACTGTTTCTCCCATACTTGATCTTCATCATGGAGCATTGCTCCACCTTTGGCCTGAACTCAAACCTTTCCTTCTTACCATTAATGTGAAGCTGGATCTCTCCAGCACCCACATTAATGTGAGCGTCTGCTGTGCTCAAGAAGGGTCGCCCAAGGATGAGCGATGAGTCGTTGCTCACGTCCATGTCCAGTACCACGAAGTCGACAGGGACGAAGCAATCCCGGATGCGCACTGGAATGTCCTCGGTTATCCCCTTCGGGTAGCGGACCGTGGAATCGGCCAGCTGCAGTCTCATGGGAATAGGAGACAAGGTAGTATAATTAAGGCGGTCAAATACTACCTTTGGCATTACGCTGACGCTTGCCCCCAGATCATAGAGTGCGTGCTCGAAATGTTGTGTCCCAATTGTAAACGTGATGGTGGGACATCCTGGGTCCTTCTTCTTTTTCGGGACCTTGTTTAAGATGGCCGCATTGCACTCCTCAGTCAATTTTACGACCTCAGTACTTGGGAGTGGATGTTTGTTGTTGAGGATGTCCTTCAAGTACTTTGCGTAGGTTGGTACCTGCATTGCATCCAGCAATGGCACATGTATATTTAAATTTTGTATAACTTCTACGAACCTGGCAAATTGCTCATCCGCCGATGGTTTCTTTTGGCGTTGAGGGAACGATAAGACGTTGCTGTCGTAGAACTCATATGGCACAGTTTGTCCGACTGGTGCTAGCTCGGCTTTAGGCTCTTCTTCCACTGCGGGAATCTCCTTACTTGGCACTGCTGTTTTTCCTACATGGTTAGGTGGGACTGGATCCCGAGTAGCCTTACCGCTCCTCGTAGAAACAACCTTTACATTTTCAAAGGAGGAATCCGGTTGCCCGGGAATTCTCCCCTTGTCACCAGAAGGAACAGCGGCGGCTAGCTGAGCTAATTGGGTTTCTAGCATTTTATTAAAGCTCAGCTGGCTCTGGAAGGTGGAGGACAAACTTTCTATTTTAGAATTTATGCCCTCCAGAGCTTTATTATTAGCAGCAAGCCTCTTAGAGATAGATTCATTAATCTTGGCCTGACCAAGGACAAGATCTTTAAGGGAAGGTTGGTTAGAAAAAGAGTTATTATTGTTACCTCCCTGGTAGAATGGGCATTGCTGGTTCCAGTTCCCTTGAGGCCGGTACCCGTTGTTGCCGTTCACGAACTGTACCTCCTCTTGCGTCTCGGGGCAGTTGTTCTCTGAGTGGCCAGTTTCTCCGCAGACTTCACACATCATGTGTGAATCCATTGGCCCTTCATTGTCGGTGCCTCCATCCTTGGTGCGGTCATCAAGGCGCTTCATGATAAGATCCATCTTGGCGGCCAGCATGTCCACCTCCTTTACGGTGTGCATACCGTGATTGCGTCCCTGAAGGAGGTTGTCATTCCAAGATTGGTTTGACATAATCTTCTCGATGAGTAGCTTAGCGGCGGCCACAGTCAAGGAGAGGAATGCCCCTCTAGCAGCAGCATCCATGTGTACACGAGCTGTCTGAGACAGCCCATGGTAAAAGTTCTGGAGCAGGAGCCACTCTTGCATACCATGGTGGGGACATGCCAGAATGTAGTCTGGGAAGCGATCCCACGCTTCCGGAACCGTCTCCCCGGACTCTTGCTGAAAGCTGGAAATTCTTCCCCGAAGGGCATTGGTTTTCCCAATGGGGAAGAACTTCGCCAAGAAGGCATTGGAGCACTTAGTCCACGTGTTCACCGCATCACGGTTGGAATAGAACCATTGTTTGGCTCTTCCTAGCAGTGTGAACGGAAACAGGCGGAGCCTGATGGCCTCTTGATCCACTCCTCGGATAGTGATGGTGCTGCAGACCTCCAGGAAATGCTGCAGGTGAGCACTGGCGTCCTCATTAGCTTTCCCGCAGAAAGGGCTAGCCTACACCATGTTGATTAGCGGGGCCTTCAGCTCCAAAGCATGATCCTCCATGTCCACCTCCGGACCCACAGGGATCTGGGCAGCGGACGGGGCAGAGTAGTCACGGATGGTTCTGTCGGCCATGGCATCTTCCGGTTGGGGTGCTACGGGAACGGGTTGTTCTCCTTGGTTGGAGGATTCTCCGATGACTGGTTCGGTCTCCGATAAGAACACCTGAGGGATTACGACACGAGAACGTACCCTCCTTCCTATGGTATTCGGGTTCTTGACATAGTTGGATGGTAGTTGGAAACCAGTCATACACTACGCTGTTTCACATCACAGAGAAACAGAGCAAAAAAAAGGGTAAACCTGCTAGATTACTGGCAATTAATCATGTTGCATTAAATGCATGGATGATCAAATCTCTTTAACCATTGCTTTCCCCGGCAACGGCGCCAGAAATGCTTGTTCATATTTCTTAGCATCACTACTTAGAGTAGTGATGGTACTAGAGATACTCTATCGTAAATCTAGACATTACAGATATTCTGCAAGCTTACAGAAGTACGTTGTAGCATTTTACCCGGGAGTAATCCAGAGTATCGTTATTTGTTTATCCGCAAGGAAAGCATTTAATTAAAAGAGAGGTGTCATTCCAATGCAATTACTTACAACAACAATTATTATACCGAAATCTAAGCATGGGTAAATGATATAGAAATGAATGGGTAATGCAACAAACAGAAGTTCATTGCTCATCATTAAAGTAGTCTTAATTAGTAACAGTACATTAGTAAGATTACTAAGGGTTCAATAGCATCATACGTATGGGACTTGGACATACTACAATACACTATACAAGCTCACTCAATGATTATATGCAAGAGGACATATCGAGGTATCCAGTGGTTCCCTCATCAAGGGATGACAGTAGGACGTCTTATCATAAAGGCCTAATACCCACTCCCGTATGTGGAGGATTAAAAAGGACGGACAGGGCAGTCACCACCTGCCGCCTACCTCTACCGTGGGGCAACGGTACCCTCAACAGTATTCCATATCCCAAACACCATGCTTGCAATATGTAATACAATTCTATCTATCATGTTAATAAATAGAGCAACCAAAAGGCGCATTGAGCCAATGTCATAGCATACATTCACTTGAATAAGGTGCAAGACATAAGTAGTATATACTAAGTGGATACGGTATAACTGAGGCATACAACATAAGTATGAAGGTATCTCCATTAAGCTCAGAGTACTACAAGTAAGTAAGAGAATACAAGAACTGAACTCTAGAACTCACCAAGACTCCTCCGGAAGCCCTTCAGAAGATCTAACACTATGACTATCACTACTAAGACTAAGACTAAGCTTGTAGCAAGGAGAGCTCTTCTTCTGGTGTGTGTTGAGTACGGCGCCCTTTACAGGTATTTATAGCATCACATAGGCGGTTGGAGCCGGCCAGAGGCAGTTGTGGCAGTTTGGAGGTGGGCCCAAGTCGGCCGATGTGCTGAGGTCGGCCGACCCTAGGATGCACCGTCTTCAGCGTTGCACAGCTCAGATGGACTCCTGATGGCGGTTTACAAGTACGGGTCAAGGGGGAGCGAAACAGCCGTAGGCCCAAGTTGGCCGACCTCGTTCCGCCGCCTTTCGGGCCCACTCTTCTCTGGTAGACTGCCGTGTGGGTCCTTATGACGGTTCCAGGTGGGTATACTCCGTTTGGGTGCAAATGAGTTGAGGTGTGGGCCCTTCAATCCGTGGGAGTGACACGTGGCTCATCCTCACCCTTGACTTGAACCGACCATGATTCAATGTCCATGATCCTTCCCTTGTGTGCTTCTTGACCTGTGTGGAAAATGGGCTCGATTGGGGTTCAGGCCCTGTCGCCCGACCTAGCCAGGTCGGCCGACCTGGGTCTGTGCCCAGTTTCGTCCATCTTTTGCACCATGGTCCCTGTACTCAAGTATATTCCAGATGTGCATGGTATAGTATTATTTGAATACTAATGTCTAAGTTATGCTTGACCTTTGTTGGTTTTCTGAGTCTATTGACGGTCGGATTTTTCATTTTAAGGACCGTCAACAACGAGCAGCTCACAATCCCCATGAAACTCCTAAGGTACCTTCAGTTCATACCGAGGAACCAACGACTTTTCATGACCAAGGAATCCGCGAAACAGATGACATGGCACAAACATGGTTGTTGATAGAATCCTGAGAAGCTGGTACATCCATCCGATGGTGTGTCATGGACTCAGTTTGATGCGATTCATCGTGAGAAGGCTATAGAGGCTCGTAACATACGTGTTGCACTGGCAACAGATGGGTTCAATCCTTATGGAATGATGGCTGCCCCATACACTTGTTGGCCCGTGTTCGTTATCCCTCTCAATCTTGCCCCCGGCGTGCTCTTGCAACGACAGAACATATTCTTGTCGTTGATAATTCCTGGATACCCGGGGCATAATATGAGTGTGTATACGGAGCCTCTAGTTGATGATTTGGTCCGTGCTTGGGAGGAAGGGGTATTGACATACGACCAAGCTACAAAGACAAACTTTAAAATGCATGTTTGGTACCACTACTCCCTGCATGACCTGTTGGTGTATGGGTCGTTCTGCGGCTAGTGTGTTCACAGGAATTTCCATGCCAGTATGCAAGGCATCTGTGAAGTTCATTCGGTTGCCGAAGGGTGGCAAATATTCTTCATTCGACAAACATTGACAGTTCCTCCCTCTTGACCATTCATTCAGATGAGACATCAAGAACTTTATGAAAGATGTCGTAGTTAAAGACCCTCCACTACAAATGATGATAGGTGCCATGGTTCGTGCTCAGATAGATGCTCTTGAGGTCATTCAAAAGGAAGGTGGTTTTGTGTGATATGGTGAGCAACATGCGTGGACTCATAAGTTGGGCTTATGGAGGCTCCCCTATATGGATGACCTTCTTCTTCCACATAACATTGATGTAATGCACACTGAAAAGAATTGGGCTGAGGTACTTTGGGGGTACAATCATGGCCATTCCTGATAAGACAAAGGATAATGTTAAGGCTAGAGTGGATCAGGCGAGGTTATGCAATAGACCAAAGCTAGACGCACTGCCTCCCAAAGCCGGCAAGTCATGGAAAAAGCCTAAGGCAGATTACGTCCTGATGAGGGCCCAAAGGAGGCAAGTACTAGAATGGTTCCAAACATTAATGTTCCCTGATGGGTATCCAGTGAATCTGAAGAGGGGAGTGAACTTATCTACTATGCAAATCAACGGGCTCAAGAGTCATGACTACCACATATGGATTGAGCGGCTTATTCCGGTGATGGTTCGAGGCTATGTCCCTAATCATGTCTAGCTAGTGCTAGCAGAGTTGAGCTTCTTCTTCAGCCAGCTTTGTGCTAAGGAAATATCTCGGACCGTGATTTACCGAGATGGAAAAAATGGCCCCCGTGTTGCTCTGTAATTTGGAGAAGATCTTTCCACCCGACTTCTTCAATCCGACGCAGCATTTGCTTCTGCATCTCCCGTATGAGGCACGATGAGGGGGCCTGTGCAGGCCCTTAGTGCTATTAAATTGAGAGATTTTAAAAGGTTATTTGAAACAAATGTAAAATAAATGCAAAATTGAAGCTTCCATTGCTGAGGCATACATTCTGGAGGAGGTGTCAAACTTCACAACAAAATACTATACTGACAAACTTACTAACGTGCATAATCCACCCTCTCATTACAATGCTCGTGACGATGAATCAAACCTCATCCTTTTTTGAGGGCAACTCGGAAGTGTGTTGGTATTTCTTAGCGTCACCACTTAGATTAATGATGGCACTAGAGATGCATTATTGTAAATCTAAACGTTACAGAGATTCTGCAAGCGCACAGAAGTACGTTGTAGCATTTCACCCTGGAGTATTCCAGAGTATCGTTATTTGTTTATCCGCAAGGAAAGCGTTTAGTTAAAGAGAGGTGCCATCCCATGTATTTACTCACAACATCATTAATCTACCATAATCTAGACAGTGGTAAAGGATATGGAATTGAAAGAGTAATGTGACACACAAAAATTCATTGCTCATCAATATGGTAGTCTTAGTTAGTCATAGAACATTAGTAAAGATTACAAAGGGTTCATTAGCATAATACAAATGGGACTTGGATATACTACAATACCCTATATAAGCTCATACAATGGACATATGCAAGAGGACATATCAAGGGTCCAATGGTTCCCTCATCAAGGGACGATAGGAGGACGTCTTATCATAGAGGCCTAATATCATCTCCCGAACGTGGAGGATTACAAAGGATGGATAGGGCTGTCACCACCTGCCGCCTACCTCTACTAATCCGTGGGGCAGCGATACCCTCAACAGTATTCCATAATCCAAACACCATGTTTGCAATATGAAATACAACTCTATCTATCACGCTAATAAATAGAGCAGCCATAAGGCACATTGAGCCAATGTCATAGCATATATTCACTTGAACAAGGTGCAAGACATAAGTAGTATATACTAAGTTGATAAAGTATAAATGAAGCATACAACATAAGTATGAAGATACTTCCATTAAGCTCAGAGTATTACAAGTAAGTAAGAGAATACAAGAACTGAACTCTAGAACTTACCAAGACTCATCCGGAAGCCCTTCAAAACATCTACTACTAGAACTATCACTACTAAGACTAAGACTAAGACTAAGCTTGTAGCAAAGGAGAGCTCTTCTTCTGGTGTGTGTTTGAGTACGGCGCCCCTTGCAGGTATTTATAGCATCACATAGGCGGTTGGAGCCGGCCAGAGACGGTTGTGGCAGTTTGGAGGTGGGCCCAGGTCGGCCGAAGTACCCAGGTCGGCCGACCCTCCGATGAACCGCCTCAAGCAATGCACGGCGTAGATGAACTCCTGATGGCGGTTTACAGGTACTGGTCAAGGGAGGAGCGAAACGGCCGCAGGGCCAGGTCGGCCGACCTAGCCAAGTCGGTCGACCTGGTACCACTGCCTTTCGGCCCCACTCTTCTTAGGTACACTTCCATGTGGGTCCTTATGACGGTTCCAGGTGGGTATACTCGTTTTGAGTACATTTGAGTTGAGGTGTGGGCCCTTCAATCCATGGGAGTGACACTTGGCTCATCCTTCACCCTTGTATTTAACCGGCCATGATTCAACGTCAATGATCATCCCTCTGTGTGCTTCTAGGCCTGTGTGGAAGATGGGCTCAGATGGGGTCTAGGCCAGGTCGCCCGACCTAGCCAGGTCGGCCAACCTGGGCCTGAGCCCATTTTCCTTCATCTTTTGCACCGTAGTCCCTGTACTAAAATATATTCCAGATATGCATGCTACAACATTATTTGAATACAAATGCCTAAGTTATGCTTGATCTTTATTAGTTTTCTAAGCCTATTGATGGTCGGATTTCCGTTATAAGGACCGTCAACAAAGTGCAAGTGATGCGACATAAAAGACCTTGAGACATGAAGAGTGGCGCACTATCATGCTATTTGTGTTGACCAACCTTGATGAGGTGGAGCCGTACATGAGGTAAGTCCTCAACAAACTTGTTGCTCAATAACTCATAATTCTACATCCAACCCCCTTTGTTTCTCGTTGGTACAGGGAATTTCATCATCAATTCTGGCGTCGTTCAAGGCAAACTAACCCCAGGAAAGCGAGACCCTTCTTAGACAGGGTGCAGGAAATGGAAAGCCCGATTTCGTTTCTTGGTTCAAACATAAGGTACTATCCAATTTAGCTCGTACATAGTTTTCCATTACAAGTTACTCGTACGAGTGGATAATATAACGAACTATCCTGCTTGAACTTGCAGGGCAAAACTGATGCGTCTATAAGTGTCGAGTTGAGACAGGTTGTCGATGCCTGTGCCTATAGGGTCAGGTCATTTTCTAGCTATGACGTGAATGGATATCACTTTCACACAACACGCCATGAGCAGAGTCAGCCCAATCAAAGAACCACAAACTCCGGTGTTATTTCCCAATTATGTTTTGTTTATTTTGCATCTATTTCTAAGTACATTTTGTTTATCTGGGTGATTGGCTTTCTCTTTTTAATTGCAGATGGTGGGCAGTTTGAAGAAGTCGATAAATGCGCTTTACCAAACCATGACCGGTGGAGGTGAGGGGTTCGGTTCTAGGGAGGGGTCCGGGAGGGGTCGACGGAAGGGTGGAGGCAAGGGTCGAGGGAAAGGGAAGCAGGCTAGAACCAAGGGTCGAGGGAAGTGTCGATTTTTTATATTGGCAACCCGCCTAGGGGATACCCCAAGGAGGTTGATTGTGCAGAGAGGATCGCCTTGACCTAGAGCAAGATGGTAACACAGAGCACAATGACACGCGATTTATACAGGTTCAGGCCACCATAAGCAAAAAGCCCTATGTCCTATTTGTGGTGTACATTATTGCGCCTTGCACTGAGGTATTTTTGAGATGTTGGGTGATTGGATGTCCTCCTAGGAGCAACGCTACCCTCCTTATATACTCCGAAGGACAAGGTAAGTCTCCTAGTTGGTTACAATATCGCAGTCCTAGTAGGACTACAACGAGGAGTCCTGGTAGGATCATGTATTTTCCTTGTGCGTAGCTATGGGTCCTGACCCGACAAGCCAACGAGCACTTTGTAGTCAAAATAGCGACCTTCTTTGAACCTACGACCTCCTGCTTCAGAAAATAGTCTTCTCATTTGAGTTCTTCAAGGTTCATCCGAGTTTTTGTTCTGGCTGCTAAGAGGCTGTGGAGCGCTCAAGCCATGGAAAATTGATTGAATGCCTTCAAAATGTGCACCCAATGGATGTGACCCAATAAGCCCTCGAGCACTTCGTAGTCAAAACAGCTTGAACCTACGACCTTCTGCTTTAGAAAATAGTCTTCTCATCTTAGTTCTTCAAGCTTCATCCGAGTTCTTGTTTTGGTTGCTGAGAGGCTGTGGAGCGCTCAAGCCATGGAAAATTGATTGAATGCCTTCAAAATGTGCACCAAATGGATGTAGCCCCTGAGCCTCAAACCGATTGATCAGCAGTCGATTTGAGGATCCAGCTATCTTGAGATTTGTTCTCTTGTCTTGAGAAAATCAACGGCGGGCACCGAGTAGGTGCACCCATTGGATGTAGCCCCCGAGCCTCGGAGCGAATGGTTCATCATTCGGTCTGAGGATCAAGAAACATAACCCTGGAGTAGCTTCAGCGAAGAGTAGATATCCGGGTACCAAATAGTGTTAGTACCCGGCTGTCGTCGTTGCAAGATCCGAGAACTGATTGGTTCAAGTACTCGGCGGACAACCCTGCATGAAAAACATATAGGTTGAGTAGCATCCGATGTAAAAAATATGTCTGTTGCAAAAATAATAATATCTTGCAAGGCATGTAAATAATTTTGCATCTGTCTCTTTCTAAGTGCGCAAGCCCTGGATAGTTAGTCCATTACGCTCAGCCGCTCCCATCGAACCATGGTCACAACACATAGAGCATATTATCTCATTCATGTATATATGACTTAGGCTAACAAGTAAGTCACGGCTTGCAATGTAGGACATGTTCTCCCAAGAACCTCGACTATAAAGATTAGATGAAGAAAAAATAAAGAAGTCGGCGATGGTATGTTTGACTCATCGGCGATGATATATCGACTTATTGGATGTAGCCTCAGAGAACCTTGCACAACTCGATGAATCAATTGCATGGCCTGAGCCCGACGTAACTCGGTGTTCCTAGTGTGCGGGTTGTCACGTGGCATGTCCAAAACAAGTCGGGCATGGTGTAGCCCCCGAGAGTCATCATCATCGAGGGGCATGTAACCACAAAAGTAGTCGGCGAGGGTAAGTTGACCCATCGACGAGGGTATGTTAACCCATCGGCGAGGGTAAGTTGACCCATCGAAGACGGTATGTTAACCCATCGACGAGGGTATATGACCCATCGATGAGGATATGGACACATCGGCTAGGGTATGCACCGGTCTGTCATGGTGCAGCCCCCGAAAATTGACATCATCAAGGTTTATAACCAGAAAAGTTGTTGGCACGTGGCCAAACATATAGAAAACATGTTATAAAAATATAGTGAAAGAAATAATTAAAAAGTGACTTAGCTTGATTCGTGTCCGAGAAAGAGAATCAGCGTCGTTGCCGCGTTCGGGAGGATAAGCCCCCGGGCGTCATCTTGGTTGTCGCGGCCAAGAAGTTAGTCGTTGATGAAGCAAAACCAGTCGAGACTTGTCTCTAACTAGGTCTCGGTCGCCCCAGACTTGTTTCTGAGTAGTTTGTGTTGGACTTGAGTTCTTGGAGATGTCGCCGAGTAGTTGTTGAATTCGAGTAGAGTTGTCCGCATGTTGGCCAGTCGAATGCCTCTTGCGTACACACACCTAAGGACTTGAAGCCTTTGGGTAATGGACAAGGTGCATGTAGCAATACTTCATTTGATGCGTCATGAAGCTGCATGACCTTCTTTTCCCTGACTTGTTTGTACCTCGGGACTCGGCTTCAGAAATCAATTCGGACAGGGCTCTAGCTCGATGTCACGGAGCTTCTCTTCTCCTCTGTGAACTGGAACTCGGCGATTCTGCTTTGAACATATGTGCAACTACAGCCTGCCAATCCGGACAGAAATGAGTCGAATCCTTGGACTTTGATGCAGATGAAGATGCACGCCGACTTGACGCTGTCGTACGCCGTGTCGCCGACTCGGAGGAACAGTGCCACCTTGTCGCTCGAGTTGCAATAGGTTGATCCCATCAAGCTCGCCCAATGATCACGGCGATGTCCCCTACCTGGCGCGCCAAATGTCAATTTTTTATATCGGCAATCTGCCTAGGGGATACCCCAAGGAGGTTGATTGTGCAGAGAGGATCGCCTTGACCTAGAGCAAGATGGTAACACAGAGCACAATGACACGCGATTTATACAGGTTCAGGCCACCATAAGCAAAAAGCCCTATGTCCTATTTGTGGTGTACATTATTGCACCTTGCACTGAGGTATTTTTGAGATGTTGGGTGATTGGATGTCCTCCTAGGAGCAACGCTACCCTCCTTATATACTCCGAAGGACAAGGTAAGTCTCCTAGTTGGTTACAATATCGCAGTCCTAGTAGGACTACAACGAGGAGTCCTGGTAGGATCATGTATTTTCCTTGTGCGTAGCTATGGGTCCTGACCCGACAAGCCAACGAGCACTTTGTAGTCAAAATAGCGACCTTCTTTGAACCTACGACCTCCTGCTTCAGAAAATAGTCTTCTCATTTGAGTTCTTCAAGGTTCATCCGAGTTTTTGTTCTGGCTGCTAAGAGGCTGTGGAGCGCTCAAGCCATGGAAAATTGATTGAATGCTTTCAAAATGTGCACCCAATGGATGTGACCCAATAAGCCCTCGAGCACTTCGTAGTCAAAACAGCTTGAACCTACGACCTTCTGCTTTAGAAAATAGTCTTCTCATCTTAGTTCTTCAAGCTTCATCCGAGTTCTTGTTTTGGTTGCTGAGAGGCTGTGGAGCGCTCAAGCCATGGAAAATTGATTGAATGCCTTCAAAATGTGCACCAAATGGATGTAGCCCCTGAGCCTCAAACCGATTGATCAGCAGTCGATTTGAGGATCCAGCTATCTTGAGATTTGTTCTCTTGTCTTGAGAAAATCAACGGCGGGCACCGAGTAGGTGCACCCATTGGATGTAGCCCCCGAGCCTCGGAGCGAATGGTTCATCATTCGGTCTGAGGATCAAGAAACATAACCCTGGAGTAGCTTCAGCGAAGAGTAGATATCCGGGTACCAAATAGTGTTAGTACCCGGCTGTCGTCGTTGCAAGATCCGAGAACTGATTGGTTCAAGTACTCGGCGGACAACCCTGCATGAAAAACATATAGGTTGAGTAGCATCCGATGTAAAAAATATGTCTGTTGCAAAAATAATAATATCTTGCAAGGCATGTAAATAATTTTGCATCTGTCTCTTTCTAAGTGCGCAAGCCCTGGATAGTTAGTCCATTACGCTCAGCCGCTCCCATCGAACCATGGTCACAACACATAGAGCATATTATCTCATTCATGTATATATGACTTAGGCTAACAAGTAAGTCACGGCTTGCAATGTAGGACATGTTCTCCCAAGAACCTCGACTATAAAGATTAGATGAAGAAAAAATAAAGAAGTCGGCGATGGTATGTTTGACTCATCGGCGATGATATATCGACTTATTGGATGTAGCCTCAGAGAACCTTGCACAACTCGATGAATCAATTGCATGGCCTGAGCCCGACGTAACTCGGTGTTCCTAGTGTGCGGGTTGTCACGTG
>CM014277.1:28487766-28520635 GCA_004135705.1 Alloteropsis semialata | reverse complement strand
CTTTTTTTTTTTTTTTTTTTTTTTTTTTTTTTTTTTTTTTTTTTTTTTTTTTTTTTTTTTTTTTTTTTTTTTTTTTTTTTTTTTTTTTTTTTTTTTTTTTTTTTTTTTTTTTTTTTTTTTTTTTTTTTTTTTTTTTTTTTTTTTTTTTTTTTTTTTTTTTTTTTTTTTTTTTTTTTTTTTTTTTCTTCCACATGGGCGCCTTTCCATTTTCACTTGCCGCTGGCTGGCTGCCAGGTCCCTTCCCAAAGACCACCTTCACATCTTTTACCATAGCAAATACATATTTTCCATCCCGATGCCTTGGTTTGCTACGACCTTCCGCCTCAAAATGCTTTCCTTTCTTTCTCAGCGGATGTTTCTCAGAAAGGAATCGACGATGGCCCATATACACACACTTTCTACAATGTTTCAGATAAATGCAGTCGGTGTGTTCTAGGCAATGTGTGCATGCTTTGTATCCCTTATTTGACTGTCCCGACAGGTTACCAAGTGCAGGCCAATCATTGATGGTCACAAACAGTAATGCTCGTAGGTTAAATTCCTCTTGCTTGTGCTCATCCCACGCCTTTACACCATCTTTGCCCCACAACAACAAAAGTTCCTCAATCAGTGGCCTTAGATACACATCAATGTCGTTACCAGGCTGCTTTGGCCCTTGGATTAGCACTGGCATCATAATGAACTTCCGCTTCATGCACATCCACGGAGGAAGGTTGTACATACAAAGAGTCACGGGCCAAGTGCTGTGGCTACTGCTCATATCACCGAAAGGATTCATGCCATCCGTACTCAAACCAAATCTTATGTTCCTTGCATCTTCTGCGAAGTCTGGGAACGCTCTGTCGATTTTCTCCATTGCGACCCATCAGCGGGGTGTCTCAACATATTGTCTTCCCTCCGATCCTCTTTGTGCCACCGCAGCAATTTAGCATGCTCTTTGTTTCTGAACAAGTGCTTCAGACGTTGTATTATAGGGAAATACCACATCACCTTGGCAGGGACTCTTTTCTTGGGGGCCTCTCCCTCAACATCACCAGGGTCGTCTCGCCTGATTTTATACCACGAGCAATTGCAAACCGGACAGGCGTCCAAAGATTCGTACGACTTGCCCCGATAAAGGATACAATCATTGGGACATGCGTGTATCTTTTGTACTTCCAATCCTAGAGGGCAAACGATTTTTCTTGCTTCGTATGTTGTTTCGGGCAATGTGTTGCCCTCTGGAAGCATCTTCTTTATCATTTTCAATATCTCTCCAAAACCTTTGTCAGACAAGCCATTAGTTGCCTTCCATTACAACAGTTCCAGTGTGGTACCCAATTTTTTCTGGTCCTCTTTGCAATCTGGGTACAACAATGTTTTGTGGTCCTCCAACAAACGGTTCATCTTCTCCCGCTCTTTCGCACTTTCGCAGTCTTTCTCTTCATCACGGATCATGCCACCTAAGGCGTCATCATCCTCATCTTCTGCAACTGCTTCACCCTCGCCCATTGCTGTATCATCTGCAAAGGCACCGTATTGTGCAAAGTCCGGGATGTTGTCGTCACCTTCTTCATCACCTTCTTCAAAGAATATCCCCGCTTCGCCGTGTTTGGTCCAACAGAAATAGTTAGGCATGAAACCACTCATAAGCAAGTGTGTGTGGACCACCTTCTTCGAGATGTGATAATCCTTCTTATTCTCACAGACCTTGCATGGACAGCATATAAAACCCGAGGTCGAGTTAGCCTCTGCCGCGTCGAGGAATTGATGAACGCCATTAATGAACTCAGATGAGCGTCTATCCGCGTTGTACATCCATTGCCGATTCATCTATTCACAAAATACAATGAAAAATTCATCCCCAATTTCTAAAGTTCGTAATAAACCTAAATAAGAATATCATATATAATCTCTAAAAATCTTAATAACTGTAAACATCAACATCATTTGATGCCACCAAAAAGATGTATTTCTAAAGTTCGTAGTAAGCCTTAACAAGAATATCTTTTATAATCTCTAAAAATTTTGACAGCACCTCCCCTGCATCGGGAGGTTTCCAAAACCTGCGACAAACCAAGGGCACGATGGCCGACAACCACATTCCAAAATCATCAACGTCTTACTTTTGCTCATCTCAAAAAAATTTGAAGGAGTGATTTGCCTCAGATATGTTGTCTTTCAATTGACCTTGAACTTGGAGCATAAGAAACATTACAGGTGGTAAAAACAATTGGTTCATGGTAGGCATGGAACCATGGGACACACCCAGCCCAACCATCACAACCGATTCGTTGCTTGGGCATGGATGTATCCCATGGTCTGATGACAACCATGAGAAGCATAACTATACAATACAAGCTCAAGCTCAAGGTCATCATATGTTACCTAGCTAGAAAACTAGGTAAAATTTGATATCATCATAGGCATGCCAAGAGTTGGATTGTTTTAGTTCAAGATATTGACAACCATGAGAAGTAAAATTGAATTTAAAATCTAACTAAATAAGAATATCATTTATAATCTCAAAAAATCCTAATAACCCTAAATATCAACGTCATTTGAAGCCTCTAAAAAGATGTAATTCTAAATTTCGTAATAAGCCTAAATATGAATTTCATTTATAATCTCTAAAAATCCTAATAACCCTAAATATGAATATCATTTCTAATATCTAAAAATCATAATAAGCATAAATATGAAAATCATTTAAAGTTTCTACAAATAATCCAAAAATCTAAACAATGTCTAAAAATTTGTGCATCATCTCCACACATGCAACAACTAACTATATATTGATTCTCTATTACAAATTCATAATAAAAATGAAGATTCAATCTAAAATCTCTTATTTCAATCCATTCCACAAACACAAATTACTCAAAACATAGAGCATGAAATAGACCATACTAAACGTCAAAAGAGAGAGGATGAAGTTGCTAACCTTCTAGCGGACTTGGTTTGCAAAATCTCCAAAAGTTATGGAAAAATCGGGCATGAGCTCCCCCAACCTGAGCTCAATGGAGGATGAAGAAATGAGCCATGGCTCGGGCTGGGGGAGGAAGAAGGGGCCTTATACGCAGAGCCCCTTTGGTACCGGGTGGTGGCACCACCCGGTACCAAAAGGGCTCACATTGGTACCGGTTGGTGTCACCAACCGGTACCAAAGGCCCCGAGGCTCATTGGTACCAGGTGGTGACACCAACCGGTACCAATGTGGCCATATAGGTACCGGGTGGTGCCACCACCCGGTACCAATGAGCTCGCAGAATTATTGGCCGTTGGACCCGGTACCAATGCTTCCATTGGTACCGAGTCCTTTCCATCCGTGACCGATTACGGTGGATGGATGGCGGGTTCTCCTGAAAGGAAGCCTTGGTGCAACAACAGAGGAATCAACTATGATATCGCAACACCTTAAGATAGTCAAGGTCAAATGTCAAATGCTTGATCAAAGTGTTCTCAACGTTATGAATTTTATGGGTAAACTTAACATATGTAAGATAACTTCCAGCACTTTTCTACATTTTTATGCTTTACTATAGCAGGTGATTGCAACAGTACTCTTGCCAGTTGAATTTTTATGTTTTACCTTCCCATGTGGCAAATAAGTTAGGAAATGGAAATTAGAGAAACACAAACAAATGAATTTTATGAACAAATACTCTATGCATGTATACATAGACAAGCATTCAAGTTTTCTGTATTTATTTTCCAGTTTTTTCTATTAACAATTTAACATATTGTAAAGATGAAAGATATTGCAATTTTCCAAAATAGAAACTGGTTAGAAACTCTAAAGACCCTTAGAAGCAATGTTGATGAAACCATATAGAAATCATGACCAAATTCATTTTTTTCAGTGTTATATATCCATGTGGAAACTTATATTCTAAAATAAATTTAATTGCATAGAACTACTTATGTTGGTTGGTTGCGTTGCATACTACTTAATGAGTTCTGAATAGGAAAGTCGATGTTTGAATCAAGTTGTTGTAAATTATACAATGTATTTTGATATTAGCCAT
This sequence comes from Alloteropsis semialata, assembly GCA_004135705.1. Classification (NCBI taxonomy): domain Eukaryota; kingdom Viridiplantae; phylum Streptophyta; class Magnoliopsida; order Poales; family Poaceae; genus Alloteropsis; species Alloteropsis semialata. The sequence continues at coordinate 28,516,628 of CM014277.1, read as the reverse complement.
ATTTCTTCATTCTTATTTATGCCTTCCCTTGCTTGTTGCAAACATTTTGGTCAATTTGTTTTGTTATTTTTAAATTAGTAGTGTACCATGTTGAATTATTTTATTTTCTTATTTCCAATGGGAGTACACTGGAACATTTGTAAACTAGGACATTGTTTTTTATATGATGATACAAATACCAATAGCATCATAGCATAACATTCATGCTTGTGTCTCTATGGACAACATGCAAACATATGAGTATTTTAAAAATGGACTTAGTCATGGACTGCTAGTCTAAGGCCTGATGTAAACTGTTGAAACATACTAAGAAATAATCTTAAGTTTGAATTCTAATCCTATATTCTGACAAATCATTGGAGTTTTTTTTATCAAACACACAGGAGAGATGCGTATCTTTGTATTAAGAGAGAAATTTTAGTCCAATTACAAAGCACCTAACCACACCTTGGACCAGAATGTGGATAGTATGTCTCTAGACCCGAAAATTACAGGATTACTGAACAAAAGAAAGGTGTCCTGACCATCACAACTAGGAGCTAGACCTGCTCTCCACCCATCTCAAGAGTTAAGGCAGTAAGCCTCTTAGCTCCCGAGAGTTGCCACAAGGAGGCTTCCTCTTTAAAGGCTTGCACTGCCATCTGAATATTTGGAGACGCCCCTTCAAACACACAAGCATTCCTATGCTTCCATAGAATCCATTCCCCAAGGATGCACAAGGAATTAAAGCCCTTCCTATGATGCTTCTCAACTTTCTTTTCCGCTTTCCTCCACCAAACAGCAAAACAATTATTCCTTCTAGGCATCAACTCGGACAGGTTTAGTGGCTGCAGGATATTATAACAAAATTGTCTCGCAAAGACACAAATCATTGGAGTAATTAGCTTATGTTGCAATTTGTCTTGTAGATTCTTATGTACTGAATTCCTTTTTCTGTATAGATCCTTGCCATGTTTCTCATTCCGCAATTGATGCCTTCCAAACTTATTCTTCTCATGTTTGCACAGGGTTCAAGTTTAAACTCTGAAAGCTCCAAATGAAGAAGGAACAAAAATCACTTAACTAGTTCCCACTCAAGGAACAGGAACTCAAGAATCTTTATTATCAATCCTACTAGCTATGCCATGCCAATGCTATATATGTTGCTTTTGCAAACCTTGTTGCCTAATAGCAGGCTCAAGGTGCTTGGTCGCTTTCAGTTCATGTATCAAGAATCTGGTAGTATATGTTTATTTCAAAAATGTCAGACCTGCAGTTAAAATGTGATACTTTCTCCTCTAAGTGAATCCTTTTATTTTATTTTCCTCGTGAAGTGGCTGTGGCAAAGTGTCAGATGACAATGCATTTTCAAGTGAAACTAACCTTCCTTTCTCGACTCATGTTGAATTCCTTGTCGTTCAGATGGACTAGTGCAGTCTGGTTAAAGGTTTCACATTTGCTGGTTAAAACGTGTTGGACTGAAAAGAATTTGGTTGTATTTTGAATCTGTTAGAGAATCAAATTACTTTAGTTTGCAAAGACCAAATTGGCATCTGTTCGTGCTGACCGTGGTATGCCCGATCACGAAGATTTTTGCTTGTTTGCGGATAGCTACTTTTTCGATTCCACAGTGATTTCTTGAAAGACATATCATGCGCACATCCCCAGGGATGAACACCCTGGAGGAGCTACGCATGATGTTTTTCTTTAGATAATGGAAAAAATTCCGGCTTCAGACCCCTCCGCAGAGAGGCATCAGTCCGCACTTATTACAAGCATGCTCATAGTTTAAACCACACTGCGTTTAAAATTATTGACCAATACGTAAGATGAAAGGCCATCCATGAGACATGAAGAACTCCATAGTTTTAGACTCTAGAAGCTGGCATGCCTCAACTAGCCGCTCTCTTTGGTCATCAATGCGCTGCAACAGAGTCCAGAACCGAAGCCAATGTGTCCCCCTAAAAAGCACCTACAAAAAAGTTTTTGGTCTACAATTGTCAAACACAGTGTCATTCCTTGTGAGCCAAATTGCCCAGCAAATGGCTGCGGCTCCCGTCAATAACAAATTGTGCTTGTGCCCCCCCTGTTTAGACCAGTTATTAAACAAATGTTGTGTACTTACTGGTGGTGGTATTCCTAACACAATGTGAATTGCACGCCATAGAAATTTTGCATAATGGCATTCAAAGAACAGGTATTGGATAGTTTCCGGCTTACTACAAAAGCAGCAAACTTTACTACCATTCCAATTCCGTCTAGCTAAATTGTCTGTTGTAAGGATCACTCCCCTTTTAAGATACCACATAAATATTTTTATTTTGAGAGGAATCTTCATATGCCAAATTTCTTGCGTAGCCTTAATTCCGTTATTGACTAGGTGCCTATACATTGAATTAACGGTGAATGCCCCATTCTTATGTAAATTCCACAAAAATAAATCCATCCCCTCATTCAGATTAATAATGTACTAGACTTGCATGAAGCCCGAGTTCTGCCAGATGTAAGCCGACGTGTCGCCTTCATGCTCGGCCCTCCCCGGCTGCATGCTTGGGCCTGTGGGCACAGTAAATTTTTTAACTGCCTGGAAACGCTAGAGACGACAGTGACTTGCAATACAGGCAATGCTCAACAAGAAAAGCAGGGCAAAACAAATTGAATGTCAAGACTGGGGGTTCATTCAAAAGCAAATATACATCATCCAGAACTGCAGTTGAACCATGTCCCGCTACAGCCATACAAGTCATATATGACTAAAATTCTAAGCTATTTTTAAGTTCTGATAAACAGGACTGACATAGCAATTAGATAGGCAATGGAGATGTCAGCAGCAATCTTAATCCTTCTGCTCAAACTGAATTCTGTGCTACATTATGAAAAATGAGCTTTGAAGAGCTAGTGAGATAAATACGACATTTCAACAAATTTTTAGTTTCTTGATCTGATAATGAAATCTTGAAACATTTTATGTTTTATTTGAGTACTAGGTTCATGCCCGTGCGTTGCTACGGAAAGAAAACAAAATTATAGAAGCGATCAAATTGACGCACCAAAATAACCATGCTTATTTAGATTACCAAATATGAGTGACAGACACGTGTATTTTATAATTCAAGCGAATACATAATAATTTGAATGGGTTGGATAATATGGCTCAAATAAATCATCAATAATTTAAGAAAGTTCAACCAACACTCGAATAGTTTGGGAAAAAATTATGCATACATGTACATTTGCATCTCTTAAAACAAACGTATTGCATATATGAATAGGTACTCATCTTCACAAACAACAGTTATCAGGTTGTTTAACAAAATATTAGGACCTAAAAAGTTCTTTAATGATATAGGCATAGGTTTTCTTCCAGTTGTATAGTGCAATAATATACATATGCTTAACAATTTATAATTAGCAGCAGGAAGCAAACAGTCGGCATCTAAATATTTTCAGCAGAAAATAAAAATGGCAATTCAGAAAAAAGTTGAAATAACTATTGATGTGCTACATGTTCAGAAATTAACAGTACTGCACCTAATTAACAATCAAGCTGTTACAAATAAATAAACTGACAGAATTGCCAGTATCTATCTATGTCCAATGCGCATTATCCAAAAAATACTAATGAGTCACTTACTGAAACTGAACCAAAGAATCATTTTCACGAACTCCTCAATTTATTCTGCACACACGTACAGCATATTGGTTCATTCAAACTTCCACAAAGCAGTAAAGTTGCAAGAGACAGGAAGTTTCTTGCATGATTTGTAATTTTGTTGTGCCATGGACAATAGCTCTAAGTGACAACTTTTATATAGGACTCTGCATATAGTTTGCAGTCAAGAACTTCAACGCAATTTGCAAGACACACTTATGGTTTCAAAGCATTTGAAACTACTGCAGAGCAGCACTAACGTGCGGGCTTGAGTTCAGTACTGGGCTCAAAAAGCCATACATGATTCAAGTTGATGAAGAAAAATAGACATTGATTAAAATAACAGTGAATAAAAATCCTCAAGAAATAGGTCACCCAGGCCATTCATCAAGAGGTCAAAACTGCACCTATATCAGAACATTACATCCGCTACTCACCGCAGTCCATAATAATTATAATTAAACTGAACTTGGAGGATGCATAAGTGCAGGTCTGCAGGCAATTTCAAAATAAACCTTGGACCTTGGCTTAGAACAACCAGCTGCGAGATCTCAGGGAGGAGCAGATGAAATTGCCTGCACTGCTCCGTAGAGATCGAGAAACTAAATGAAATAATCATGCAGTGCAAAATCAAGATCAGGAACATAGCCCATCGCCTTCATCAGTTCCTCTAACCGATCCAATTTCTCATGAATCAAATCAATCTGTGGATGCAATCTGTCATTTGATCTGAACTCATGCTTCACACCCTTTATCTCAATCCAGCTATACCCAGGTGTTTTCACTACTGCATTATCTTTCATCCATCTCCTTACTCTTGAGATGTCAGCCCACCTGTTCTGTGGATCCTGTTCAGTCAGCTTTGCAGCTGAAAACTCTGCAAAATCCAAATTCTTATAAATTCTGCAAGCGGTCAACAGGGTGCCATAGGCCGAAAGGTGTGGCTCAAAGGGCATTGAGCGGATCAGGTTGACAGCTCTGTCAAGAAGACCAGCTCGGCAAAGAAGATCCACCATACATGAGTAATGATCGACTCGGGGTTTCAATTCCATATACTTCCTGCATTGTTTCAAAGCACTGCATTCCACAATCGCAGAATCCAGTGTGGATACAAGCTGTCAGTACAGCCACAAAAGTAATCCAGTCTGGCACCACTCCTTCATCCTTCATTTTTCCAAACAATTTAATAGCTTTCCTTCCATCCCCATGCTGAACATAACCGGAAATCATGGCGTTCCATGCAACTATATCCCTTGTGTGCGTCTCATCAAACAGCGTGCAAGCATCATCCAAATTGCCGCATTTGCAGTACATGCTGAGAAGCGATGTGCCCACAGTCACACTCATACTCAGTGGCAACTTCATACACCACTGGTGTATCTGCCTCCCAAATTCAACTGCTGACAGGTTACTACACCCAAGAAGCACAATACTTGATGAATTTGGGTGCACAGTGGTGCCGTCAACCATGGCCTTGAACACCATCAGAGCATCACCCGCACGTGAATTCTTCACATATCCAGAGGACATGGCGTTCCATGAAACCAAGTTCCTCACAGGCATTGCCTCAAAAGAATTCTATAGCTTTCTGCACATTGCCGGTGTCCATATACCCTGACACCATGGCAGTCCAGAGAACAGCATCCTTCTTCTCCGGCACATGCCTGAACCACTGCTCTGCCGCACCCATGTCTCCAGAGCATGCAAGTGCAGAAACTATCGCATTCCATGAAACATCATCCCTCACCGGCATGGCCTGGAACATGGCTTTGGCCTCCTCCAGGGCACCATTCTTGGACAGCCCGGACACCATGGCATTCCAGGACGTAACATCCCGGACTGGCATCGTGGAGAAGATCCTCCACGCGCCATCGACGTCTCCATTGGCGAAGTGGCAGGATAGGAGCGTGTTGTAGGACACGGTGTCCGGGTGCGGTATTCGGCCGAACAGGTTGCGCGCGTCCGCGAGGCGACCGGGCCCAGGCTCAACCGATGGTGGAGGGTGACGACGTCGACGGTCAGCATGCTACCTTGTATGCGTCGGTCAGCATGGCGGAGCACGGGGAGTGGCGCCTAAAGCGGTACGACGACGCCCGCGACGAGCGGCAGATGGTGGCCGGCGGCGGGGTGCCCCCGAGGTGCGGCGCCCGCACGTCGTGGCCGGCGAGGTCGGGGAGGTCGCCGGCGGAGGCGGAGGATGGCCGACGGGTACACAAAGAGCGGGTCGGGGAGGCGGAGGTCGCGCGCGGGCAGGTCCAGGCGCCGCATCAGCGCCGGCTTGGCGACCTCGACCGCCTCCGAGGCGCCCGTCGCCGCGTCCACGCGCACCCACGAGCGCCGCCCGCCGCCGCGCCGCTTCAGGCCGTTCACGTCGATGGACACGCCGCCCGCCCCGCCGCCTGCGCCTCCGGCGGCCGCGGGCGCGGCGGTGTGGGGCCGTTCGTCGTCGCGGCGGCGGCGCGGGAGGACGGGAGGAGGAGGCGATCCTTGAGGTGGTCGTGATCCATGGCGGTGGCGGACTCTCCGACGCGCTGGGGCCCTCCGCCGCCGAGAACCCGAGATCCGGTTGGGGCCAGGGACCCTGCTCCGCCGCTGCCAAGGCCTTCCGCCACCGCCGCCGGGGGGCTCCTCCGCCGCCGCCACGCAGGAAGAGGGGAGCAGCACCATGGCCGGATTGTGTCGCCGCCGCCGCTCGGTGATGGTGAGAGGAGAGGGCGAGGGATGGGAAGAAGAAAATCTTCAGGGACCGTAGGGCCCACCTGTCGGCGCCTCCAGCCGCCGCGGGCGCGGCGGTGGTGGGGCCGTTCGTCGTCGCGGCGGCGGCGCGGGAGGACGGGAGGAGGAGGCGATCCTTGAGGTGGTCGTGATCCATGGCGGTGGCGGACTCTCCGACGCGCTGGGGCCCTCCGCCGCCGAGAACCCGAGATCCGGTTGGGGCCAGGGACCCTGCTCCGCCGCTGCCAAGGCCTTCCGCCACCGCCGCCGGGGGGCTCCTCCGCCGCCGCCACGCAGGAAGAGGGGAGCAGCACCATGGCCGGATTGTGTCGCCGCCGCCGCTCGGTGATGGTGAGAGGAGAGGGCGAGGGATGGGAAGAAGAAAATCTTCAGGGACCGTAGGGCCCACCTGTCGGCGCGAAACATAGAGTGAAGGGGCGCTCGGAGGTGCGGACGGAAACCGTGAGGTCGAAAGGACCTACGATGGACAGAAAACAACGACAAAAAGTTCTTTATAGGAGTAGAGATAATAGTACAATGCATTCAACTAACGCTCTAGTTCAAAAAAGAGTAACCGCAACACGGACCGCGGTGAAACATCTGAATCTTTATTGTCGCCGTACTGTTTCCATCCACGATACGAGATGGACCCCCAAGCGCGAGCAGGACGGGTGGCCGGCGCCAACGCCGAGAAAACCTGCACGGCTCGTGACATTATCGGCACGGGCAGCGGAAGATTTCGCGAGCCGTGCTGCCCAATTAAGGCGTGCGTGTTCTTATATTTGGCGGGCCAGCAGCCAGCCAGCCGGAGTCCGGCGGCCGCGCCCGATAAAATAGCCTCGCGCCGCATGCTGGGAACGTTGCCGTTTCCCAAGCTTGGGGGCACACAGGAACCCAACCAATTCTGCTCCGATCGCACGAACAGCAACCGCAGCCCGCCTGCCTGCCAGCCGATCGCGCGCGGGCCCTTCCCTCCATCCCTCTCCTCGCCTCCCGAAATCTAGCCAGCCACCGTCCCCCCTAGTCTTCCCTTTCTCTCCGCCAAGAAAGGCTCCACGTTGACATCGAGGGTGCTGTAGCGCGGCGCGCGCGTCTCAGCCATGCCCGTGCGCCGGTGATGGCCCGGCCGTTCCAGAAGATCGGCCAAGGCCTCGACAGGTTCTCGTTCAGGCGGCGGAGGTCTTCGTCGTCGTCGTCGCCGCTGTCACTGCCCTCGGACGGCGCGGACAGCAGCCCCATGGAGGGAACGCCGCCGGTGGCGCCTTCCACCAGGCGGGCTCTGTCGAGGAGCTGCGGGTCCAAGGGGAGCCGGCTGTCGGTTGACCTCCCGCCGCCGCTGGCCGGCGGCCCGTCGGATAAGGGGAACGCCGGGAGCTCGTCGTCGTCCGCGGTGCCGCCCAGGCCGGTACGGCATGAGGGCCCGCCCTCAGGTGACGATTGTTCTTGGACCGTCGACGCTCGTACCGCTTTTGCTAATTGCGGTCTTTTTTGAGGAATGATTTGAGTTTGTGGGCTGCAGATGGGGAGATGGTGAAGGAGAAGTTCTCCAAGCTGCTGCTCGGAGAGGACATGTCCGGCACCGGCAAGGGGGTGTCCTCTGCTCTTGCCCTGTCCAACGCTATCACTAATCTTGCGGGTAATGCCTTTTCTCTTTCAAGGATCCTTTTCTTTCCCTAAAATCATTTCTTTCCTTCTGTGATTCGACAATCTGAGCAGCCCTAGATATCCAATGGAACCCTGATTAACAAGGCGTTGTTTCTCTTGTTGACATCTTTGCAGCTTCTGTGTTTGGTGAGCAGCGCCGTCTGCAACCGATGGCCGACGACCAGAAGGCGCGGTGGACGAAGGAGATCGACTGGCTTTTGTCTGTCGCCGATTACATTGTCGAATTTGTTCCTTCGCAGCAGGTGTCCGAGAACGGGACCTGCATGGAGGTAAGAAATCACCCCATTTTCAGTACTTTCTTGTTGTACTATTCACTATTCAGCTTCTCTGCCTCAATTCAATTATCCATCGGCACATAGTACCATTAGCATCAACTCAACTGCCTTGAATTGGTCTGTGTTCCTGTCAAACAGATAATGGTAACCCAGCAGCGTCAAGATCTACAAATGAACATCCCTGCGCTGCGCAAGCTTGATGCAATGCTCCTTGTAAGCACGGGCTCGCTCATCTTGATCTTCTACCAAACCAATTCAGAGGGATGCCTGAAGTGCTAACTTTTGGCATTGCATAATTCTCTCATGAAACAGGAGTATCTTGATAGTTTCAAGGACGAGCAGGAGTTCTGGTATGCATCGAAAGATGCAGACAAATCGGAGAAGGGCAACGTGCCGAGGCAGGATGACAAATGGTGGCTCCCAACTGTTAGGGTCCCTCCTAATGGCCTGTCAGATGCATACAGGAGATGGCTTCACCACCAGAAAGATCTCGTTGCACAAGTGTTGAAGGCAGCAATGGCCATCAATGCTAATATTCTTATGGAAATGGAGGTTCCAGAATCATACATGGAATCCCTACCAAAGGTGATCCATAAGACCAGACTGCTAACACCTTGCCGTGTTATCTTTACAACAATTCTAACTGTATAACTTTATCACCTTCTGTTGTGGTGTCTGCTAGAATGGGAAGTCCACCCTTGGAGATTCGATGTACAAACTTATAACCGACGACTATTTTGACCCTGAAGAGCTTCTAAGTTCTGTAGACCTGTCCGATGAATACAACATCGTTGATCTGAAGAACCGAGTTGAAGCCTCAGTAGTCATCTGGCAGAAGAAAATGACCCATAAGGACAGCAAATTGTCGTGGGGACATGGAATCAGTCACGAGAAGAGGGGGAAGTTTGAAGGGAGGGCAGAGAATGTTCTTCTCCTTATCAAGCACAGATTTCCTGGCATTGCTCAATCGGCTCTAGACATAAGCAAAATCCAATGCAACAGGGTACACAAAACATCCACAATTCACATTGTCTTTTACAGATATGCTTCAGCCCTTTGTTTACTCACATGCCTTTGCATATCTCCCCTCTATTACCTTCTTTTTTCCAGGATGTTGGCCTTGCCATTTTGGAGAGTTACTCCAGGACTCTCGAAAGCTTAGCTTTCACAGTTATGTCTCGAATCGAAGATGTTATCAATGCCGACTTGGCCACTCAAGATCCCAAGAACGCGGATTCAATGAGAATCCCCAGTTTAACTTCGGACGACACGGATAAGGTTGTCTCAGATGCTAAGGCCGAGGTAGAGAAGATGAGGAGAATGGAACCACTTACAGCGTCGCTGTTTGACCTCGTGGGCCCACGGGACCAAGATCTCAACACATATGTCAAGGAGGGCGCTAACGCTCCAAAGCTAACAAAGATCTCATCGATCGCAACCAAGAGGTTTTCTTACCTTGATAATTTGGGTGGAACAAGAAGCCCAATAGCTAGACACTAGCTGCTATATATAGGGGTGGGGATAGATGGATCATGCTGCCAGGAAGCCTTTGGAAGAAACTTTGTACATAACACATATGTCCAAAGCATCATGACATTCGGAATCGGGGGTTGCCGTTTGAGGTTCTGTAAACTAACTAGGAGGAAGTTTTGGGGCATGAGGCCATTCCAATTTAAATGTGAAGTCTTGGCATGTTTATACATGAAAAAAAATTCAGAGGATCTTAACTCATGAACTGACAATCAACAATAAGCCTGTGGGATTAGTGCTTGTACGGTTTCAAAAGAAAGGTAGGGGAAAAGATTGCAATTCCCTAGTAGTGCCTTGTTCACAACTTTTTTTTCCTGGACATGGAAAGGGGGAAACCCCTTATGACTTCGGTTATTGATTATTATAAATCACAGTGCTTACAAAACAACAATAAAAGATCATTTCCGAGAAGATGGATACTATTTTAGTCATCATCATCTGCATCTAACCAGACAAACTACTTTACAAATTAAAACCACACCGAACCCTTGACTGACGATAATGGAACGACTAAAGACAGTTCTTAAAGCACAAAAACCTCATGGTTCATACTAGGCATTGTACCATCATCACCAAAACTAAGCATTTTTTCTTATTCACTTTATTTGAAACTTCTGATCTTCATTCCGATCTCTTCTTAAGCTATCCTTGCTCAAAATGCTCTTCTTGAGCACTTTCCACGAAAAGATGCATGGGCGAACAATAGCTTGAGCTTTCAGAGCTAAAAGAAATACCAGTGAATTGACTCTTATGTCTGTGACCTGACAAATTATCTTCATTTTCAATCAAGAAGGACAAGCTTGAGGAAACATTTTTCAGAGTATCTACCCATTTTATTTTCGAGCGCTTCCCATATTGTTCTGGTGTCGATTAGTTTGAACAGCAAACCCAGGGAGGTACGTCACCGCGTGAGGTGACTCTTATGTCTGGTCCGCCAAAGTGCCTCTTGATGTAGCAGAACAAATAAATAATCAGCGACGAATGACAGTTTAAAATGCCCTTGACGTCGATCAGCTGTTGCTTTCCGATTCTAGACGTCAGATTGCGTTACACAAGTTGCTGTCTCGCTGACCAACAGTCCAACACTACCTGCCGAAACACACGAATGGGAACCAGCTCCAGGAAGAAACGAGAGCAACGACAAATCACCACGGAAACATCCAGATCGAAGTAAGCTGGCAGAATGCAAACTGTGGCCAAAGCAAACTTCCCGCCCTTCCGAATGGGAACTGGCAGATTGCAAACGTTTCAGCAGCTAGAGTGACCATCCAGGGCCGCCACAGTGACCATCCAGGGCCGCCACCTCATCGTTATCATCGATAAGTCCCCAACAAAAATATAGCAACATCACAAAGATGTCCAATCAACAGGCTGCAAATTTTAAACACAAGCCACATCATGATGAACAAAAAATGTGTTGCCAGGAACACAGCCCAAATCAGGAAGACCAGAACACAGCCCCTGTAATGTGCCAATGCCCTTTCATTTCACTGCTCCTGCGGACGATTAGACTGTCTACAAAGGAGGATCTTCGAGTTCAAACAGAGTACAAGCTCACCATCACATATCCAGCGAACAATCTGGCAATATAATCCCCAGATATGACAAAAGGCTACTCTTCGCCTACAGATTACTTCTAACAAGCTCACATTCGATGCACACTAGGCTACACGAACTATGAAATTATCCTGCATACTAGTGACTTATTAGTGCAGTTGTCTTGCCAATGCACTGCGCCGCGATAAAACGCCGTTGGCATCCCTCAAACTCCTTGCCCTTCTGTACTCGATTTCTGCATCTGAGCACGAATGGCCTGGAGGAGATTTCTTCCTCACTTCTATGGGTTTTAGCGATATTTCATCTGCTGCCTTTCTGAAAGGATGGCTATCTTTCGCAATACCCTCATCCTCAGACTGATGACCACCTTTTGATCCTGCAAGGCGAGGATAGAAACACAATAAGCATTTTAGGAAACAGAAACATGACATTAGCAAGGGATTACAAATTTGTTCATATTAAAAATCTGGGTTTAACTGATAAAAGACACAGAGTTCAGTTACAAAGTGGTGTTTTAAGTCAGCAGATAATTATTTGGCATAGTAGCAAGAAAAAAAAATCTACAGTTTGATTCTGCTATGCCCAGACACAACTGAATTGCTGAGAAAAAAGTTAAGGATATTTACCTTTGAATACATCCAAGTGCAGCACTTTATTTGGAGAATCAATGGATAGCCGGTTTGCTGATTTCTTTGGACTTGTGCCATCTTTCACATAGACAAATGATTTATCTACCTTCTGGGCCTCATTAGGCAGATCATTAAATGCACACATCTCAGTAGCAGGAGCAATGTTTCCGAATGGTGATATACTGAATGACTCGTCAAGTGCATCTGGTATCTCCACATAAGACTGAGTTTGGGCAATTTCATCCGCACTAAACCCAAATGAGGCTCTGTAAGCTTCAATTTCATCAGCATCTTGCTTCTCCCTGGACACACTAACTCTCCCGCCATTGTGTGGAAATGTCTGCTGAGCCTGGTCCAGGTAGAATTGAGCAGATGCTGCTGGCCGAAAAAAGTTGCTATCTAACATGTAGTTTCTCGGGGTAGATGAATCCAGCCCAAAAATATTGGCCGGTGAGGTCCTAGCATATGGTGTGTCACATGCAGATCTAGACGTCTTCCACTGTGCAGTGGCATCTTGCTCAGGAAGGGGTGAAGCCCTCAAATAAGGCGTGTCGCAGGCTGACCTAGAGGTCTTCCAATGGGCTGTAGGAACCTCTTGCTCAGGTATAGGTGAGGAGAGACCAGTCCTCGGAGTTGCTGAGGCAGGTGATATGAGGCTGCTACAAGGGCTTTCAGGGTAAAGTGGGTAAGATGCCTGGAGTCCCGAACCACCAGAATAGGTTGTTGATAAGAAAGGCATGTTATGCTCCTTGCTGGCAGTTTTGATGTCCATTGAAGAAGAAAGAAATCGAGCATACGGAACATCTGGAGACGAGGGAGTAGTTGCATGGGCTAGTTCAGGTGGTGGGGTCAATGGTGCTGTGGACGGCTCAGTTGTGTAAGTTGAGAAAACAGGTGGTGAGACAAGTTGAGGCTCATTAGCATATGGCCCAACAGCGAACATGTTAGATGTCGGACCACCAGGTGAGTTTGCAGATACTGACAGAAAGCAATTTGGTGATTGAGCGGTCGAAGGAAGTGCCGAGTTTGAAAAGGATGCTGGTGATGATGGAGGAGCCAGAAGAGATAAATTCAGAGGCAAATTTTGGTTCGAATTGGCACCGGATTGGACACCATTCCCACGAGCAGTTGATCCATTCCCATCAGAACGTGCTGCAGGAACTATTCTTTTGCCACCCTTCTGCAATCCAAAACATGATAGGCCTGAAAAACAGCCAGCCCATCTGCTCCGCTGTTTATAGTAGAGAAGCGCGTATTAGTCCAAGCACATAAACTTAGCTGTTGCTAGAAACAGAAATAGAACGTATGGCTATTAGCTCAACCATGAAATTTCAAAGGACTAGTGATCTCTGCTCTGCACACACAAAAAGAACCATTTTTAACTATAATTATGTAAAGGGAAATCATATAACAATAAGTAAGCATAAAAGGCGGTGCTAGGATAGAGCTTAAGCAATGTTGGTGTTTGACAAAAAAATGTGAAGGTCTTAATGTGGAAAAAGATTTAATCATACAACAGAATTATCCCAGGTGTAAAAGCTATTTTGCTTGACTTCAACTATAAACGGTGTCTGCGATATCCAGGTTTCCTAAAAACAACAATTTTGTAGTATGTAGATTCCCTGTAGGAATATTATTGCAAGAGCAAGACAGTGTTCTGAAACAGAGAAAAAAATAAAGTAGGGAATGGTGCCAAATGTGTGCATTTCAACATTAGCTGCAAAAACAAAAGTTAATTGAACAAAATATTCAGTAGAAGCAAGCAAGCATGTAGTACTGAAGCCTAATTATTGATGGTAAAGATGCCCCAGTTTCAAGCTCTAACCAACTGCAGGGCAGTACAATTCGTACTAAGTACGCAAAGGCTGTGCCAATCTAGGTCGTCAAGGCCTACTAGAAATTCCAGTCCTCACCACACATCTAAAGCATGCGAGGAAAAAGCTGCAGCTAAAGCACAAGTCCGATTTGATGCGCCCATGGAACAAGAAGTCGTGTAGTGTGTGTACCCTGTCCTGCTGCAGTAGTTGGGAGTGGAATCTGGCGTCGGCCGAGCCTGCTGCCGTCGCGGCAGCACTGATGGCAGCGGCACCATTCGCCGCCCTGGTGCCACTGCTGCTCCCAACTGAAGACATTTCTGACTGTACCACCGTTGCTCAGGATCACATGCTCCTGGAAAGTATTGCAAGATTTCTCCGGATCCCAACCTGAGTTCAGGGGCGGACCCATAATTTTTGCAGAAAATCGAAGTTAGTAGGTAAAATACATGGTCAGATCCGAACACAAATAGCATGCATTAGGTTTCTGGGTGTTCGATTTCGCACAGCGGGAAGGGGAAGGAAGGGAATGGACGGTCATACCTGTCAGATGCTCGTCGATGGCGAAGCGCCCGACGAAGAACTGGCGCCGCGGCGCCGCTCGCTCAGTAGCCGCCGCAAGGAAAGGAAGGCCGAGAGAGAGAGAGGATGAGGGGAAGGAGCGAAGAGTGAAGAGGAGAAAGAAAAACGGGAACTCTTATGGGGCTGATTGGTTTGCCTGCGTCTGCGTGAGCCCCAGATGCAAAGCGGAGGCTGGAGCCTGGCTCGCCAGATACACGGCGAGCGGACTGCGGGCGTCGTCTCCCGCGGGCCTGGCTCGAACAGTGAGTTGGTTTTCACTGCTAAATGATTCATTCAATAGTACGGATTAGTACTATGCTATGTATTTTTCGGTGATGTTGATGTGTTTTAGAGAATATTATTAAGCTACCATAAGATGAATAAATGAATGTTGAAGTATAGTCTTGCACAACTTCATACACGTAGTCAAGTCAAGATGAATTTGACTCACGGATAAAAGCCATGCCAGAGCGATTTGGTGGGTTGAATTGAAGCTGAAAACATATGCACATATCATGAGTTTTTTTTCATGTCATTGATGAACTAAGCCATGAAACCTTGTATATTCAAGAATTCAAAGAGTCCGAATTACTTTAAAATATGATATAAAATTGTTCCATATGTACGTTTCAAATTATGCTTATGCTCTTGTAATATTTATGAGGTGTGTAACAAAATGAGATACATAATGTAGGTATTTCAAAAATGTTCTATATGTACTAACAATTGTGTGTAAATTTGCTAATGGTTCTCCATTTAGATTTGTAATGTAGGTATTGCAAAAATGTTCTATATGTACTAACAATTGTGTGTAAATTTGCTAATAGTTCTCCATGTAGGTTTATATAAGTGCTACTAAATATTCACTAGGTTGTGAATTTGTTGCATGCATTAGAAGTTGATCAAAAAATTCACTAAATAACTTCATAGATTAAGGTGAATGATCATGCCAATGCACAAGATAAAAAAACTCAGTATGCATGTAGTTAAGGCGCAACAAAAAATACATCCGTTTTAAATATGTGTCGTATGATATTTTTGGATCACATGATGAAGGTGATTTAAATAGAAAAAACTAGAGATAAATGCATAATTGATACACAAAGTTGTCAAGTGAGCCCATTTAGATAATCATCTCTAAATTGCTCATTTGGAAGCAACAACTTAGCAGTTGGATGGATATGGGTCACTAGCAGCGCACACATACAAAAAAGGCCACACCAGCAGCCAATTGGTCCCAATTTGAGTTTAAACTAGTGGTTTCGATATTTTTCGGTAAAACAATCTTGCTCGGTTTCGATATTTTTCGGTAAAACAATCTTGCTTATCTTGCAATTTGGTGTCATCTCTTTCTTCCCTAATACTTCATTTGCTTCCGAGCCACCAAGTCCCAAGGTCTAATTGCATGTCTTATGATGATTTCAGCTGAAAGTTATATAAGTCATTTGATATGTTTCTTAGTGTTAAAGGATTACTTCATCTTCTAGATGGTGTAAAAGATGCACGTATTAGAGAATATTTAATGTTACTATCCAAGGATTTGCCTAGCTCAAGACTCTAAAAGCTAGTTCGAGCTGATGAAGAACCAAACTAAATGAGATAGCTTCTTTGTTCCATTAACGATATGAGCTAATTAGGTCATGCTCCCCAACTCTCATGAAGATCACATTCTTATGCATATGCTACTCGCTCTGTCCTCAAACATAAGAGATTGAGATTGTGAGTTCGTGCTAAGTTGAGATATCCTAAATTTGACCAAATTTAATTTGTAGAGAAGATGATGAACATCTAACACATCAAAGAAGTAAACTATGTGCATTATTTCATAATGTATATGTAAACTATGTGCATTATTTCATAATGTATATGTAGTGATGCTCATTTGCTATCATAAATACTTTTTATAAACTCGTTTAAATTTTGAATAATTTGATTTAAAATAAACTCAAAATCCCTTGTATTTATGAACAGATGGAGTAAAATAGTAATTTTGCTAAAAGATACTACATTTGAGTTACGCATCTAAAACTCCATACGACAACTTATAACTGGTTGTCCTTATTATTCTATTATCATTTATGATCATGCCTTCAGAGGACGAAGCGTGCTATATATGTTTGGTTCCATGGGAAGGAAATTATACTCCTAGAACGTGAAGAGACATCATCACATGATGATCCAGAGAAACTTAATGGTCCTCACACCAATCAACGAGGGAAAAAAATTATGCAATGAGCAAATCATCGAATGAGGTAGGTCACAGCAGGCAAGTATAGACAAGCTCATCAGCACTCGTCATTGAATCAGCGTATAATTATGTAAAACAAGGGTGTACTAGCCCTTATCTGTTGGTGGTCCTCACAAAAGATTCCATGTCTTTGGAATTTAATCTTTTTTGTATGCTTTTGTGCTAGTATCTGTCTTTAGTAGCCACTTAAAAAAAAGCTTTCTCCAGTAAAAAAAAAATGGCCACAAGATCCCAGTAGGATGCTACTTTTAGCGTTGTTGGGTTGGGCCCTCAAAGGCCCGTGATGACCAAGAAACTAGAACGCCCAGGACTCGTATGTAACTATCTGCAAATTGTAACCTCCCTAGTCCCTACACCAAAATGCAAATTTCGCAACGACTCACACAGTTTAGGAGGTAGGCGTGTATATCCCTGATGTCCATTTAGTGAAGAACATTGTTCTTGTTCTCTTGGGGATAATATATAAGATGGCAAGATGCCCATGTAAGATTCATAAAGCGAATTGACCTCGACTTGGGCTCAAAAGGCAGTACCGACACGATCATCGCCATCATTCCCGTGCCAGGAAGGCGCGTACGCTACGCAGAGTGGCGCGGTCAAAAAGGGCAGCGCCCTCGCCCCCTCTCCTTTCGCGAGTGACGATGCACGGGTGGTCTCCACGTGACAGCTTTTGGTGGTAGTTAGCTGGCGCGCGCGCCTCTTTTGGTTCCGTCGTCCCCCTCTCCCCCCGGCCCCCGCCCGTCCAACGACATTGACGCAGCGCTCGTTCGTAGCTCCCACCAGGCCACCACCAGCAGCGAGAGCAACCTTTCTTCTCCACAGGCATATGCATGCATGCATGAATCCCCAATCGATCTCGTCCAGTTACTTGCATTGTGCAGTAGCCGTCCAAACAACACACCCGCCCGATCGATCGAGCTAGACAAGCAGTGTCGCCGTCGCCGAAGACTTCGGGCTGGGGATGGAATTCGGTCCAAGTCTCATCTCTTCTGCCCGGAGTCCTGGTCCGCTCTACAGCTGATGAGGACAAACTTTCGATGGCATTGTTGTGTTGCGGCGGCGCCTCTACGTCGATCGCCTGGCGAGTGTTGGATCGATCAAGCCGACGCGATCAGCTCGGGGGTGGAGCTTGCGTTACACGAAGCTACGGCAATCGATCTTGTCCACCGAGACGCTCTGCTCGCGGAGTCGCGGTGCTGATCGAGGCCCGTTAGGAGACAGGGTGCAGCAAGGGATTAGGGATGGATCTCTGGATCGACGAGATGGACATGAGATTCTTGCTTTGAGCAACTGAACATATGTGAGATGCTCTGAACGGTTAAGACTTGCCTCGAGCATAAAAGGCCACTTACACCCACCATATTCCACAGTCCATTAATCAATCTCTAAATTAAATACATCCACCCCTTCGTATTATATTGGTCTGCTGGACAACGTAGATAAAAGGCCAGCCCGGTTGTCATGCACACAACAGAAATGGCGAACATGAAGCTGACGCTACAAATCTTAATCGAAAATCCTTGACAGTTTTAGATTTTGCACTCATGCCCGTACAAGAGTTTGGTGTGCGTTTGTAATAAAAACAAAGGCCCTGTTTAGTTCCCACCCTAAACTTCACTATTCATCAAACTTCACTATTTATCAAAGGGAATCTTACATGCATGGAGTATTAAACGTGTATTAATGACAAAACCCATTCCATAACCCCCGGTAACTTTGCGAGAGGAATCTAATGAGCCTAATTTGGTCATGATTAGACAACGTCGTGCTACAGTAAATAATCTCTAATGATGGATTAATTAGGCTTAATAGATTCGTCTCGCGATTTCCTGTCCATCCGTGTAATTAGTTTTATAATTAGATCATGTTTAGTCCTCTTAATATTCGATTTAGAATTGCTACAGTAAACTTCGCAAACTTTTTCCCCGAACTAAACAGGCCCGTACTTTTGTAATTATAGAGCAAAGCCTATGAGCGATTCCTAAACTTGTTCGTGTTTGCCGCCTAGGTCCCAAACTATAAATTTGCGGTTTAATGTATGTAAACTTGAAAAGAAGTATATCACTGGAGGTCCAGAATTTGTCAGTGGTTGTGAACTGACCACATATCTCATGACAGCCACGCGCATGAGTCTCTCTCTCTCTCTTCATTTTATCTTCACTCTCCTCATCTCCCATGAAACCGAGCAATGCCCTTCACGGAGTATCGACGACATCTCATCCACCCTTCCCCTCTATCCCCCCTTCCGTTCCTTGCATGTACGAGAAGACCAAGTGGCGCAGGCAACAAATCTAGTGGAGTGAGTCCGGCACGTGTTATGTTTGTAATGAGATGGCAGAAGCTGATTGGACTGTGGGAAATGGATGGATGGATTTTTTTTTTGACCGAAGAAATGGATGGATGGATTCAGGGCCGGCTCTACGATTTCAAAGGCCCTCGTGCAAATTCATCAAACTCGTCCTTATGGGCCCTTTAAGCTAAATATATTTTTCATGAACTTATATGTTATATCATTAACTCTCATAACAGTGCTACGAATTAATATTGATGACACAAACGAAGTAATTAACTTCCAAGAAAAATCATGTTTTTAAGTTATCGGTGATTGAAGAACAATGCTAATATTACAATAGAAATTATAAAAGGACAGCCAAATTTAACTATTATTATTACCTTCAATAAGCACCAAAATCTAAATTCATGTCTCCATCCGCACCCGCCACCATTTCAGAAAAGAGATTACCCCAGAACATCCATTGCCTCATAAAAATATACTTCTTCGAGCATTTCTTGATGCAAAGTCATTAAGCACAGTATCAAGATCAATATTGTCTAAGATTTTCTTCTCAACAGAGCATATAGCTAGACCATTCAATCTTTGCTGCAACATTACAGACCTCAAATGGGTTTTCAGTAACTTTAATTCTGGAAAACTCCTTTCAGTTGATGCTACTATCACAGGGATAGTTAAGAGAATCCGATAGGCAATTGCAACATTTGGATAGCAATCTGCAGCTACAACAAACTCAAGAATCTCCTGTGCAGACATCATAACATCTGGCAAAGTCACTTGTAGCACTTTAAGTTCAGAAAAAATCATTTAACCCAACATCAGACAAGTCATTATGAGAAAAGGTTTCCACAAAACTAGTGCAGCATTTATGTAGATCATTGTCATCCAAGGACTTCAAATTCTTTGAGTTGAAAAGGAGGCCTCGAAGTGCAGACTGCCGCCGCCGCCGTCTCGTCAAAGCCCGGAGCCTGCACCTGGCCTGCGGCCGCGCAGGTGCGCCGAGGTCGAGGCCCCCACGCCACGAATGACGATTGCTGAAAGACGAACTGATGAAGATGATGCGTCGCGTGCGATTGCGGCTGTAGAACACGGAAGTCCGATGGCTAGTTGCTGGGCCAAATGGGCGCAATGCAATATGTATCAGACATGATATGTATATGGGGTATGTCCCTCTGCTGGGCTGGGCTCTAGGCCGACGCACTTTTGGCACACGCCCAGAGCCGGCCCTGGATGGATTATGAAACTTAGATAGCGTTTGGTTCGCCGTTTTGTAACGTAATCAGATTACGGTGGGAAAGTGATGGCGTTACTTGTGTTTGGTTGGACAGGGTCTGTAATGGGTTACCGTGTAATCAATTACCGGTTAGTTCAATCTCGATAACGCTGGTTCTGGAGTGTTAACAGATCACATTACACTGGTTCCGTCCGTCGTTCGTCCTGCACGCGAGCATCTCACCCTTTCCGCGTATCCCTCAACACGAGGGGCCGATGCCCGATAGCTTCCTTCGCACCGGCTCTCTACCTTCAACGATGCGCCGTCGTCTTCATCGGTGGAGGCGGCAAGCCGGCAGCAGCAGCCCCGGAGTTGGAGGCTCGGAGCCAACGCTCTCGAGCGCCTCCACTCCGGCCGCAACGGAGCGAGATCCAACGCGGATGGTTGCGCGAGCTAGATGCGGTGGCGCCTGTGCTCTTGCTAGGGAAAAGCCACTGCCCCCAACACCCGTTTCTCGAGCCGAGTAATACGCACCTGCTACTTCATTGGGAATGCCATTGACAAGGAGCTCTACAGACGGGTCCTGAAGGAGAGCAGGATAGCTGCTTGAAAGTGCATCTAGGCCCTCAAATGGATTTTGGTGAATTGAGTGACAAAGCGATTAAAGGACTAACTTGTTTGTTTAAGTGCATGAGCAGGGATCTATTCTTATAATTCATTTACAATCAATATGCTCATGATATATTTGTGGTTAATCAAAGCAAGCAAGTATGATCCCATGATTTCTAGATTGATTAGTGGCAAGTCTTTGATGTTTGTGATGGAGACATGGGTCTATGCATGATATGTGGTCTCTAATTGCTTAAGAAGGACTGTCATTAAATATTGGGATGTTAATTTCAATGAAGATTGTTTGGAACATTATTGGTCTCATGTCATGGATGCTCTTTGGACAAGACATGAGACATTATCACTATAATGAAGATAGAGATTTATGGATCAGCTGAGAAAAGAAGAAGAATACATAAGATTGGATATTGCAAGACTTCATGTGTGTATGATAAAATGACATGAGCATATATGTTATATACTGGTCTTAATTGGAAGCTTGCAATTCATGGGATATTCTTTATCAATCAAGAACAAGCATTTGAAGAATCTTTCAAATGGAATTCATTCAATGGCAAAGTAAAGCTAACTTGATGATGCAAGGGTAAGTGGTGAAGAAACAAATCGAGATGACTAGAGCGAGGGACTAAGCAAGCTTTGGTTAAGTGACGACTTATGACCATGTGCGAATTGCTAAGGTGAAGTATCTAGTATCCGGGGGGTTTCGAAGTATCATATCCAAGTCTTGTCAAGAGAAGCAATGCAATGCATATATGTTATGGTTGATGAAGAGAGTGGCCTAAGGATTAAAGTGAACTCAAATATAAGTTATGGAAAATCCTAAGTCACTAGCTCAAGTGGATATGCTCAGTTGAAGATACAATGTTGAAAGCCCTCAAAGAAGTGATTGATCAAGTATTGGCATGATTGTTGACATACAAGCTCAAGTGGTTGATTTATGATTCATCTTATGTCTTGAGTATAGGTATGCCGTACTATCAAGAGGGATGCAACATTGGTTGAATGACAATCTCCAAAAGTGCTCAAGTGAACCCATGTGAGTCTAACCATGAGAGTTTCTAACTTACTGTGGGTTCCCTGGCAAAACCGGTGGAACCGGTTTTGGGAACCGGTTAAACCGGTTTATGTGGCCTGAGTGTCTAACGGCTAGTTGGTTTGAAATCCGGTGAAACCGGTTTTGGCAACCGGTGGAACCGGTTTTCTCTGACAGAAAAACGGCTAGTTTTTGGAGGGATGGGTATTTATACCCATGAGCTCCTCTTGAAGGAGCTGCTGGTTCTTTTGCGTTCCTAACACATTCCTGAGGCCAGCTGAGCTCTCCCCAACCTCTCTTTGTGAGGTTTGAGCAATCCTTGTGAGATTCTTGAGTTGGGTTGAGAGAGTGACTTGTGTGTGAGCATTGGAGAGCAATCCTATCCCTTGAGCACTTGTGATTTCGTCAAGCAATTGTTGAAGCATTTGTTACTCTTGGAGGTTCTTCCTCCTAGACGGCTAGGCGTTGCCCGGTGAGCTACCGAAGTGTGTGGTGAGCCACGGGATCGTTTGTGAAGGTTTCACCTCGCCTCCGCAAGGGAAGAGGTCACTTAGTGGAAAGAGGAGATAGCTTGACCTTGTGTGGTCGTATAAGCTTTCTCAATGGAGAGTAGGATTCACCGTGCCTTGGTGGCTGCTTGGTGCGAGCGGTGAATCCGAACTTCGGGAGAAAAATCTCTTTGTCTCTTGGTTTGAGCTCTTTCCTCATATTGTCATTTCTAGCATATTACTTGTGCTTCCGCTTCGATCTACTTTGGTGTGTTGAGCTGTGTGTAGGGGCTCCATTGGAACACTTGGAAACATCCCTGGAAGCTTCACACCATTTGTGGTTTGTGCTAGAATTCGTAGAGGGGAAATATACTTGTTAGTGCAATCTGTGCAGAACCGGTTTTACCGGTTTGGGAAACCAGTAATAGCCGGTTTTGGTGTTGACAGTTGGAATTAGTTTTTGTAAACTGCAGATTCGCCTATTCAACCCCCCTCTAGGCGACATCAAGGTCCTTTCAATTGGTATCAGAGCTTGGCTTCACATCCCAGCTTAACCGCCGTGAAGAAAAGATGTCGATTGAGGTACACTTTGAGCCCCTTGAGCTTGATTATTCAAACTATGCTTCTTGGGCCGCTAATGTTCATAAGTCTTTTAGAAAGTTAGATCCTGTGGTTGAACATATTTTAGTTGCTAGCATTCTACCTCCCAAGTTTGATATTGACAACATCGATAAGTCACATATCACTCAAGAGGAGTTAGCTTGCTTGCAACTCAATGCTTGTGTTACTGACTTTTTGTGAAGATCTGTTTGTGAAGATATATGGGACATCATCTCTAGCAAAAGGGAAATTTGTAAAGATGCCCATCTCATTTGGTCTCTCATCACGGAGATTTTTGAAATTTTTGAAAGCGATGATGATGAGCAAGAAGTCAAGAAATCACCTGAGAAATGCTCAACTGCATCAGAAACATCTATTGAGTCTCAGGTGGTTCCTGCTAAGAAGATAGAAGAGCAAAAGGAGGAAAGTGCAGTTTCTCTGGAGAAACCGGTCAAACCGGTTTAACCGGTTCTGGCCAGAAAACTGCCCCCAAGTTGAAAGTGCATCTAGGCCCTCAAGTGGATTTTGGTGAATTGAGTGGCAAAGCGATTAAAGGACTAACTTGTTTGTTTAAGTGCATGAGCAGGGATCTATTCTTATAATTCATTTACAATCAATATGCTCATGATATATTTGTGGTTAATCAAAGCAAGCAAGTATGATCCCATGATTTCTAGATTGATTAGTGGCAAGTCTTTGATGTTTGTGATGGAGACATTGGTCTATGCATGATATGTGGTCTCTAATTGCTTAAGATGGACTATCATTAAATATTGGGATGTTAATTTCAATGAAGATTGTTTGGAACATTATTGGTCTCATGTCATGGATGCTCTTTGGACAAGACATGAGACATTACCACTATAATGAAGATAGAGATTTATGGATCAGCTAAGAAAAGAAGAAGAATACATAGAATTGGATATTGCAAGGCTTCATGTGTGTATGATAAAATGACATGAGCATATGTGCTACATATTGGTCTACAATTGGAAGCTTGCACTATGTGGGATATTCTTTATTGATCAAGAACAAGCATTTGATGAATCTTTCAAATAGAATCTATTCAATGGCAAAGCAAAGCTAACTTGATGATGCAAGGGTAAGTGGTGAAGAAACAAATCGAGATGACTAGAGCGAGGGACTAAGCAAGCTAAGGTGCAAATTGCTAAGGTGAAGTATCTAGTGTCCGGGGTGTGTTCGAAGTATCATATCCAAGTATCCATCAAGAGAAGCAATGCAATGCATATATATGTTATGATTGATGAAGAGAGTGACCTAAGGATTAAAGTGAATTTAAATATAAGTTATGGAAAATCCTAAGTCACTAGCTCAAGGTGGATATGCTCAGTTGAAGATACAATGTTGAGAAGCCCTCAAAGAAGTGATTGATCAAGTATTGGCATGATCATTAACCTACAAGCTCAAGTGGTTGAAATATGATTTATTTATATGTCTTGAGTATAGGTATGCCATAATATCAAGAGGGATGCAACATTGGTTGAATGACAATCTCCAAAAGTGCTCAAGTGAACCCATGTGAGTCTAACCATGAGAGTTTCTAACTTAGTGTAGGTTCCCTGGCAAAACCGGTGGAACCGGTTTTGGGAACCGGGGAAACCGGTTTATGCGGCCTGAGTGTCTAACAACTAGTTGGTTTGAAATCCGGTGAAACCGGTTTTGGCAACCGGTGGAACCGGTTTTCCTCTGACAGAAAAACGACTAGTTTTTGAGGGATAGGTATTTATACCCATGAGCTCCTCTTGGAGGGGCTGCTGGTTCTTTTGCGTCCCTAACACATCCTAGAAGCCAGCAGAGCTCTCCTCAACCTCTCTTTGTGAGATTTGAGCAATCCTTGTGAGATTCTTGAGTTGGGTTGAGAGAGTGACTTGTGTGTGAGCATTGGAGAGCAATCCAATCCCTTGAGCACTTGTGGTTTCGTCAAGCAATCTGTCGAGGTTGTACTCGTCAGATATTTGTCCGGCAGACACCCCGCTTTGTGCGAAGATTGATCACGGTGATGAACAGAAAGACACGGGATTTTTATACTAGTTCGGGCCCTCGAGATCGAGTAATAACCCTACGTCCAGTTGCTGCTTGTATTATTTCGTCGAGTACAGATTACAATGCGTAACAAGTACCCTCGGGTGGATTGTCTAAAGCTGCAAATCAATGGAACATACCCTCTACGCACAGGACCCCCGCTATTTATATCCAGGGAGACGTGCCTTACAAGACAAAACAGACCTAAACCTAGTAGGACTCGAACTGTCTTCGGGCTTCCCTTCTGCGATCAGGCCATCGTGTCTTGTTCGGAGTCTTGGTCGTCTTGGAATCGGTAGTCGGCAATCCTCGTGGTCGGGTACCCTGGTATTATGGCCTCAACAGTAGCCCCCGAGCTTATCTTGTTCAGAAAAGGTTGATTGTTCAGTAGCCTTCGGGTCTTTTTGCTCTTTGGATGATTTTTGGATATGTTAATACCTAGTCAATCACTTTTGTATGAGAGCCAGAAAAGTTCCCGAACTCTTGAATGTAGAAACCTGCATCTGAATGATAAGGTCAAAGAAAAATATCAGCCATAATAATAAAATAGAACGGTTCCGTCTTGAAAAATGGAACGCCCCAGGATTAATGTAACTGCTGCCCAGGGCATTAAAAACCCACTCCGCACGTCTCCCGGGATTCTAGCAGCGCACGCGATACGGCTCTGCTCTGGCTCCTCGATTCTCGCGCGAAGCGTCGCACCCCTGAGTCTTTAAATATTAGATCTCCTGGATTGACATGTACTTGAAACTTCCATTCTAAGCCTTCTTCCTCCACTCGCCATGGGAAAGAAAAAGCTTAGCAGCAGGTTCAAGCTTCCTCGTCTCCTTTTCGGAGACTCCCCTCGCAGCTCCGGCGAACAACCGCCCGACAAGCCGGAGGACCCGCCGGCGACGACACCACCCACCGCTCCTCCTCAGGCTCCGCTCCTAGCTCTCCCCTGGTATGGGGATGATGGAGTCGAGGTCGAGCCACCAGAGGAAGAGGCTCCGGCGATGGCGCCGCCATCTCCCGAGGCTGCTCCGTCAAGCATTGCCGCCGGGAAACGCCCTGCGTCTTCCTCCCCAGCCCCGGCATCTCCTATCTCCCTCTCCTCCGACGACGAGCCAACACAAGGAGGGAGCGGAATCCGGCTGAGGCCAGAGGCAGCGCACGCAGGCGCATCTTCGTCTTCTGCTCCGGTGGATACCAGCGGCGACGAAGAATTCGCCCGGCGCCTCTTCGTCTCCCTGAACCGCGACCTGATCGGGATTCCTGGAGACGGAGCGCTCGTGGATCTCGTCAGCGACTCTGAAGAAGAGAACGCGATAGATGACGATCCACCGGCGAGCACACCATCGCCCTGATCAGTTTGGTTGTCAATCATCAACCCAAGATCAGGGCGCTTTAGTATTTTGATTTCAGGATAGTTATCAATCCATTGTGAAATGTTCTCTCTTTTGGATTTAATGAAGAAATTTCACTTGATGGATGTAACTCAAATTCCTTGTGCTTTGGAAATTTATCTGTGTCAATCTGTTCACGAAATTGCTCATCCAGAAACAAAATTCCCGAATGAAAAATTTCTTCCGACCAGACTAACTATCTTCAGTGTGTTCGGGAGATTTGACCCTGATCAAACATGATCGGGGCATTTCCTTGATTCACACCGATCGGTTGGTCATTTAAAACTGATAACTTACCAAATAAGCTAACAGCCGTAAATGCATTGAATTTGGTCTTACATATTTTTTGAAACGACGCGTGCCGTAGAAAAAGGAAAGAATCTTTTTGACCCAACAGTCACTGCGGATTACGCGGCTCAAGGGCAGGTTTTTCGGGGTTCGAGCTCCCGTGCAGAACCATAAAGCCCCCAAGCGCGGCCGCTTGGGATCTATTTGGGCCTTCGTCTTCCTCGTTCGCATCCACAAAACATTCGCCATTTTCTTCCCTCGTCCACTTGCTCCTCCAATCCTACTAACTTCCAATCGCCATGGCGTCCACGCACCAATCATCTTCTGGCACTGAGTCCGCAGGGGACCAGATCAGCACCGCCGCCGGACGAGAACTCCGTAGTGGGAACACGATCCCCACCTCGGATGAATACTGGTACAAATCAACTACGACGGCCAAGCACTTGCAGAAACTGGAGGATCTTGG
Source organism: Alloteropsis semialata (assembly GCA_004135705.1). NCBI lineage: Eukaryota > Viridiplantae > Streptophyta > Magnoliopsida > Poales > Poaceae > Alloteropsis > Alloteropsis semialata. The sequence goes on along the minus strand of CM014277.1, from coordinate 28,489,564 downwards.
ACTACTCCCTGATACCACACTCTTCCCTCGCCGCCATGCCAAAGGTCAGACGTATCCAACCCCCAACACTCTCGAGATGGTGGTGTTCTTGGAGTTCTTCCACTGTGGATTCGGGGTTTTTCCTTCTGATTTCTTCCACAGCGTCTGCGAGCATTACCAGATAGAGCTTGTGCACCTAAAGCCCGGCGCTTTGACAATGCTTAGCGTCTTTGCCTTTCTGTGCGAAGCCTGGTTAGGGATTAAGCCTTCACTGTTGCTGTGGAGATATTTTTACAGTCCTTCATACTACAAGAACCAAGTGATGCTCGGGTCCATCGGGTTTTCCTTGAGAAATCGGGAGATGTACATCCCCTTCCCAGTTAAAGATTGCTGGAAAGGATATGAACATCATTGGTTTTACATCACCCTTCCCCAAGCCTCATTGGCAAAAGGGAAGTATCTGATGCCCTATCTCAAGGATTCGGCCAAAGCCCTGCCAAGAATTACCCCGGAGATGCAGAAGCATATTGATCGGATCTTGGAGCTCCGCAATGCTGGTCTGACGGCGGTTCATGTAGCGGAAATCTTCATTAGATGGAGATTTATCCCACTTATGAATCGCGACCGCTACGCTTGGACATTTACGGGCTACAAGGACCCGAACAGAATGAAACCCGATGGTGAGCATTTGTTTTTCTGTTCGATTGTTTTTCCGAGTTCGTTTGGTCATTTGAATTCATGACTCTTAACTAGCAGTTGTCCCAGAGACAGAAGTGGCCATGCGCCTGAAGAAGATGTTCGGGGCTGATCTCCCGGACTGGGAAAACGTCCCAACACCCTACAGCGCTGATAACCCTCCTCCAGAGGTAAACTGTTACTCAGAAAAAGCTTCTTTTTTCTTTAATAGTGATATGATACACCCCTTTATTCCCGACCAGGCCCCAGCTATTGTTGATGCCCCCGCCCAGAGCGGTGCCATCAATGTCGAAGAGGAGGGGGATCAGCCCGTTGATCAAGGCACCAGGGCCCCGACCAACGAACAACCTGAATCATCACCTGGTTTGGAGAAAGAGGTCCCGAGCAGCCCCCAGGCGATTATCCCCCGAACCCGGAAACGCTCTCGTAGTGTGGAGAGGACAGTTCTCGATTCGGGAGCCTTTGGATCGCCTGGGCCCGCCAATCTGCAGCCCATTCGTGATCAGCCTCGTCCTGTTGCCCAGGTATCGAGCATGATCGTATTCGGGCGTTTATTCGCAGCTTTTGATCGCATAACCAAAGCTAAACATGATCGGGAGATTTCTCGACAGGAAAATCGTCCGACCAGACAATCATCAAAGCTTATTCCTGGTGCCAAGAGATTTAAAGTTAACATCCCGACGGCCGAGTAAGAGCTTTGACAATCTTTGATTATGTATGAACATTCTTCTTAAATATTGTTTTCACTGTATTTGATTGTTCGGGAATTCAGGCATCCCGATCCCACGGCTTCTCCTCCTGTCAGACCATCTGCCAGAGAGAAAACTCCCGAGCCAGACTCGAGAGCACAACCTGACAGCTCAGAGAGAAGTGCAGAGATTGTGGGACCCATCCCGATGCCCCTGGGCCCGATCATTAGCGCGCTTTCGGAGCAATGGCGTTCGCTAGACGCTCGTGCCTCTGCTGCAGAAGCGTCTGTGATCAGACTGGGAGCCCAGGTGACTATTCTCCAGTCCGAGAAAGAAGGTACATGCTTTAAATCTTATGCCTTGCTTATTGAGTTTTTATCCTCAAACTTTCGTTCACATGCTGCCTTTGACCCTGTAGCTGACTCCAAGAGCAT
>CM014277.1:28473925-28486766 GCA_004135705.1 Alloteropsis semialata | reverse complement strand
CTCACACACACACACACACACACACACACACACACACACACACACACACACACACACACACACACACACACACACACACACACACACACACACACACAAAGTGTTGGATCACTACCGTACTCACTAGTGTTAGTTCATGCCCATACAGCAAGAATGGACATGAGCGCCGTCCCGACCAGCAGCGAGATGTTGGCGATGACCTGCAGCCTCGCATTGCTCTGCACCCTAGGGTTCATGAAGTCTTCGGCGAGAAGGTCGACGAGGGCCATGTAGTTCAGGATACCGGCCGCCGCGGCGTTGAGGACCCCTTCGATGATGAGGGCCCTAGGGCTGTTCTCGTCGTAGGTGGAGGAGATCCCGATGCCGATCACGACCCCGACCGGCGTCGTGAGCGAGAAGAAGAGGGCCATTGTCAGCACTGACTTTAGGCGGAATTTGGCCTGTACAAAACCAAGAAATGTTCGTCACCCCAAATAATCACTATGCGATCATTATAATTTGCTAAATTGTAGACTCTAATATGAAAGTGCCGAGCACCATCCAAATGTAAATTTCCTCTTGGCTATCACCATGCGGATTAGATTGTACACGTCTGACAGATTAGGGCATAGATAATAATGAACACATAACACTAGGTCACTAGCATACAAATGTTCCTATATTGTTGTATGTATTGATGAGCACTTACACTTAAAGTCCAGGTTGGATTGGTTTACGGTGGCTTTGGCTTCACCTGTTTTGTGCAAACCGAAACACTATAGCGTGAAAGTGTTTTGTATACCGAGATAAAAATAAACTAAAAGTCGAGTGAAGGCTTCACCGGTCTTGGCTTCACTTGAAAGGCCGTTTTGGGAGAAGCCCTCCCAAACGGCCTGTTTACAGCGTCTCAAGTGCCAACCTTGTAAGCTTTGGTACTTCCTAGCAGACTGTAGAGAGTAAATCAAGGTGTATACCTGCACAATGCATCCTCCAAGCCTATTCCTTCGAAGAACTGATGAAACGTCAGCGCGGCCACGAGCGGTCTGATCGTGCTGGGACTCTCAGATGCACCCAAAGACATACCGATGATCACCGAGTGCACTATGATCCCCAGCTCGAGCACCTTGAGGACATTCATGCAAATACAAGGCAACAGCATATATGAGCAAACGTTTGATGCACGAGCATGAGCGATGGATCAATCAGAACCTGCGCGATGACGCGGTGGCGGATGAGCTGCGCGCCGCCGTCGGCGTTGGACGTCGACGCCATCACGGACACCACGCCGTGCGTGTGCCCGTGGCCGCCGTGCGCATGGTCCGGTGTAGCCTCGACGTCCCCGATGGCCGCGGCGGTCTTGGCGTGCGCGCGCTGGAAGTAGCCCGTGGCGATCGTGTCGACGACGAGCGTGGCGATGGCGGCGAGCATGGCGATGAGGCCCGTGAACGGGAACTTGTGCCATGGCCCGTCGACGAGGCACGGCGAGCCGAGCTTGTCGAAGGCGTCCGGGAGAATGTGCACGAACGCCGTGGCGAGGATGACTCCCGCGGCGAAGGCCTTGACGGCGATGAAGAGGTCCGTGTCCGGGTCGAGCGCCGGGAACCTCCGGCCGAGCGAGGGGATGGCGCAGCCCGCGGAGCTCGCGACCAGGATGCAGAAGATGGCCACGATCTTGAGTGTCAGCGCCCTCGCCTTGTCGGTGCCGTCATCGGTGGACGGCGAACAGTCACAGTCCGCGAGCGCGAGCAGCGGGAGCGAGGCAACGGCGAGGACGCAGAGGGCGGCAAGCTTCATACCGGCAGCCATCTCTTAGTCCAATTAAGGCCGAGAGCTAGGAATAACGGTGGTGGACAGAGTGGCCGTATACTACTAGTATATATGCTTGCTGGAGCCTGAACATGGATGTACTGCTAAGAAAATGAGATGAGACGAAATGACGAATGTTAACATAATCTTGTGGAAAATTTCTTGAGAGAACCAATAGCACGGCACCAATTCATTAACTCCTCTCGACATGGCAAAATTTTACTAGTTAGCAAATGGTGGGTCAATGGACTCACATAGTCACATTGGATAGCTACAATCCGAACACACATTGGCTATTTGGAGTGCGAGCTGCTCAGTTTCATGCCTGCACTGCATGGTACGTAAACTACCATGCAGTTATTCAGTCTACCATCTTTTGCGAGTACTTTGCGCTTCGTTCTTGTCAATCACCTTCTCCAATCTCCTAGATCCCCAAGATCACCAATTCACCATCTTGGATGGATCCCTCTTTTCCTGGAAAGAATCTCTTCGGCCACTGTCACACTCACACTCACACGCCGTCCTCGTATTCTTCGCCTGTAGAGACCAACGCATGCAGTCAGAACCCAGATGAAGGCCTTGTTTAGTTCGCTCGATTCGATCGAATTCGCGCTCTGTTTTACGTAATGAACAACGTGCCTCCTCTCTGCTTTTTCGATTTCCAATGCATTTTTTCTACAGTACATTCGATCAAATTCGCGCGAACTAAACAAGGGCGAAAGGTGTTCAAAGATTACGGCTCCTGCAGGCTGCAGTCATCTCGCATGATACTCTCCCCTTGCATTGCAGCACAACATCACTCCAGTTTGCTCTCTTCCTGCTGCAGCTGCTCCGTCGTCCGTCCATAAGGTCAACGCGCCCTATCGCCGCCACCAATCATCCGCTCCGGTCCATGACACGGTGTCTGATTGGTGCTCCATCATGCACGCCTCCCTCAGATGAGATGGCCATGGCGTTTAATTTTTCAAAAAGAGCATAGAAAAATGGTGGTCGAGATGTCAGGAACTCAGGATGTCGACACAGTTTGGGCAGAGCGCGACATGGTAGTCCGTGGTTCAGCGGCTAGCCTCGTCTCAATTAGTTTTCTTATATGGTTCACATGGGACGTGTCTGGACTCTGGAATCAGCTAAGATCCAGGGGCGTGTCGGCTCGGCACGCTGCAAGGTAAAAGTTTATTTGTACAAGCAGCTTGCAGCTCGAAGCGCCACCCTTATCGACCAAGAAGCTTGCAAGGACGAAGGTTTGTAGTTTGTAAGCTTCACCGCCAATAGCAAAACAAACTCGATATGTGTTACTAACAGATCACTAGAGTAGAGCAGAGGAAGGAAGAACGGAACAAGGATTGGGAAGCAAGATGAGTAGCGAAGAATGATTAATCGAACACTAGTTGATATACAAAACCATTGAAATTCCCTCGTCTCCCAACGCTAGCTGTTCGCATATAAGCCGAGAGAACGGACCAATTTTTTTTTTTACGAATTTTCAAAAACGATCTCCGGATGACAGAATTTGCAAATCTGTCGTCCAAACCGCCGTATCAAACGGCGGATAGAAGAAACCGCCGAATGAAACGGCGGTAAGATGCTATAGTACCCTAACCACCGAATGAAACGGCGGTTACTGTAGCATCCTTACCGCCGTTTGGCGGTTCCTTCCTCCTGCGTCAAAAAAATCATAACTTTTTCATATGAAGTTAAATGGAGCTAAAATTTATACAAAAATTGTAGATCTCGACGAGATCTACAACTTTATAGTTCAAGCTTTTTTCATTTGAAATCATCTTCATATTCAAATAATCCACGCAATGCTCATATCTAAAATTTGAATTTTAGATCTGAACATAGTCTCAATTATTTGAGCACCAAAATAATTTGCAATGAAAAAGTTTGAATAACAAAGTTGTAGATCTCATCAAGCTCTACAATTTTCATATGAAGCTTATCTCCAACCGAATTCATATGAAAAAGTTATAATTTTTTGAAAATATGCTATCCAGAGAAGAAAAATTAGATTTGAATTTTAGATCTGAACATTTCTCGATTATTTGAGCACCAAAATAATTCACAATTAAAAAGTTTGAACAACAAAGTTGTAGATCTCATCAAGCTCTATAATTTTCATATGAAACTTATCTCCAACCGAATTCATATGAAAAAATTATAATTTTTTGAAAAGGAAAATTAGATTCGAATTTTAGATCTGAATATTTCTCGATTATTTGAGCACCAAAATAATTCGCAATAAAAAATTTGAATAACAAAGTTGTAGATCTCATCAACCTCTACAATTTTCATATGAAGCTTATCTCCAACCGAATTCATATGAAAAAGATATAATTTTTTGAAGATGTGCTGTCTAGAGAAGGAAAATTCTTTTGGTTCATTAGATCTGAGTATTGCGTGAATTATTTGAATATGAAGATGATTTCAAATGAAAAAAGTTTGAACTATAAAGTTGTAGATCTCGTCGAGATCTACAATTTTCGTATAAATTTTAGATCCATTCAAATTCATATGAAAAAGTTATGATTTTTTTGACGCGGGAGGGAGAAACCGCCGAATGAAACGGCGGTAAGGGTATCCCGCTACAGTACCACGGGGGTACTGTAGCATCCTTACTGGCGTTTCCGTTCTGTGGTTAGGTTACTGTAGCATCTTACCGCCGTTTCATTCGGCGGTTCCTTCTAATTTGGCGGTTCCTTCTATCCGCCGTTTGATACGGCGGTTTGGATTACCCGCAGGGTACTGAAGCATCCTTACTGCCGTTTCGTTCGGTGGTTAGGTTACTGTAGCGCCTTACCGCCGTTTCATTCGGCGGTTCCTTCTAATTCAGCGGTTCCTTCTATCCGCCGTTTGATACGGCGGTTTGGATGACAGATTTGCAAATTCTATCATCCAGATATCGTTTTTGAAAATTCGTAAAAAAAAATTAAAAAAATTCGAGAGAACGAGCCAATGCTTACGCTACTCTCACCGTCTCACGCTTACAAGGCTGTTGGCCCATTCAGGCCCGTTAACGAGTGGGTTGGGCTTCCTGTTTCGCGAGCTGCAGACGGAACCGGCTTCAACAGCTTGTGCTTGTGCACAGCTGCCGTGCTGCTGAATTTTCCTCAAAAAAAAAAAAAAGCTGCCGTGCTGACTTCCCTCAAAAAAAAAAATTTGCTGCCATGCTGACAATATGCCCTTGAACATTGAACGAGCAGACTTGTATTGTCGGTGACAATAGATACTGGTGGAGCCAACATGATAATGAGAATAAAATGAACTGGATTAGTTGGGAGAAATTAATCCTACAATTTCAGAGACATACATGCTTTCAGTCTTGGCACACGCTGGCAAAGCAAGAATGGACGTTATTGAAGAACTCTGAATCCTTCTGTGCAAGAATTTTAAAGGCCGAGTACTTTCCCAACACGACCTGTTTAGAAGCACAGTCAAAGCAAGGGATATTGGTCTCTCGGAGGTGCTTATAGGGGTAGGGTTTGCGTGCGTGTATCATAAGGGTAAGTGTGCGTGCGTGTATCATAGGGGTAAGTGTGCGTACGTGTGTGTGCGTGTGTGAGCGTCTGCGTCTGTACTGATCTTTCGCAAAAAAAAAACACATGATGAAGTTTTCTAAAAGGGATAGACCTATTGAAGAAGGGAATTATTTGAAGAGGAAATGGAGAACAACTGAATATATGGTGTGACCCTTGGTTACCGATGGAGTGGACGAGAAGACCAATAACCCCTCGGCGTGCAAACATCTTGCAGAAGGTTTCTGGAGTCTGGACTGATCGACACTGTCACCGGAGATTGGGATCAAGAACTGATAATGCAAACCTTTTGGGAGGAAGATGCAAAGGTCATGTTAGCAATACTGATTTCTTTCAAAAAATGTTAGCAATACTGGTACATGCTGAATGGGCTGATGCCGTAGTGGTGTGTCCGTGTGTGAGTGTGTGTTAGCAATACTAGTACTACTGGACATTTTTTACTAGCCTGGCCCAATTAAGGCCCAGCAGTCAGGCCTGCCCGCCCTTGCGCTGGGGAAGTCGCGTCCTTGTTTCTCCGAACGCCGCCGGCCACGGAGTCGCCCGACCGACGCACGCCGCCATACGCCGCCGTTCTCCAGGCCGCACGAAGCCACCACCGCGCCGCAACCCCGAGCGCCGACGTCGTGCCGGGAGCCAGCGGACCGCTGACGCTCCGCGGCCGAGCGGGCTCCCCCCTCCCGCGCCCGCTGTGCGCCTGCGCCGCCCGGCACCCTGCGCGGCCACGACTGGTACTACTGCTGCTATACTCGTACTCTTCCGGATTAGAATTACTGCTTTCTTCCTTTGATTCCTTGATTCCTTTAATTTGGTGCTTGTAGTCCGATTTAGCCTCATCACTTAGTTGCCCTTGCTCCTGGCAGCTCGTGTACATTGTGCTGTAGTTCGGGCTTGTAATTCGGATCGATTTACACTATTCTGTGTCAAAGAAATGATGCTTTATTGTTTAGATGTTAGATTAAAACTTGAGTCTATTACACCTGTACGATGAAATCTTGAGTCTGTTACACTTGTATGATGAAATCTTGAGTCCATATACTTTGGTTTCCAAAATGTGCCCAGTAGGAAATATAGTTGTACATTGCTTCTTTTGTTCATCTCTGCTGATCACTTGCCAGCAATGGTTTGTCCGACATAAGATTGAACGTATAGCTTCTGCTTCTGAGATGTTACATTTTCAATTTTACTTGGCATTTCATTTGTTTTGGGACTTTTATGTTGCCCCATGGCTTTAACCCTGTGCCTGTGGGATGAACAGGTCCCAATATTGCTTCCATTTTTTCACTTTGTCAGCTAATAGCCATACATTTTAGCTGATCATATATAGTAGGCACGGTACCTATCTATGTCGATGCAACTTATAAATTTTCATATGTTTTAAAGAACATTCTCCATCAGTTGATTTATCACTATGCACACAGGATTGAAGCCATGATGAAAATTAACGCTTTTATTAATTCCTCATCAGTCAGCAGCTTACTCATTGTATGATTGTAGACGACTAAGCATCATTTTCCTACAGCATATATACACTGCTTCTGATCCTTGAATGTTTAGTTCATACTTTAGCGTAGAAAATACTAAGCTCTTGCGTCAAATAGGGCCACGACTCTCCTTGACTAATAGAATTGTTCATTAGATTTTTTTGTCTACTTTTTATTTATGTCTGTGATAAAATTGATGTAGGAATTTTTAGACAATTTTTAGACAATTTTTAGACAATTTATGTCTCCTTGGCTTAAACATGATTTCTATAGAAGCATCCAATTTGCACTTAAACTTCTGAACTTAGATATATAATCCATTTTCTCTTGCAATATCACACATTTAAGTTGGAATTAAGTAACTGAAACAGGTTAAGTAATGGTCAAGGGATTAACCTTTGTGGCAGACCGCCCCAATCTAAGTACCATAGCCATACTCATGTACGCAGATCATGGGTCGATTCGACCGATTCACGTCTCGTCGAGCGAGACAGGCCGAGAATGAATTGCACAATGACGAAGGGGCTAGTGATGATGCCCAAGGGAGCCCTTTCGCGTACCTCAACCTCGACCAAAATGACGTTGAACAAAATAATAGCTTATCAGAGAATGAGGTAATTCATGTCATTGTGTACAAGAGTAACCTAATTATTAGGTGCATCGTTGGATATTAATAGTGTTTAGTATTGGCAGGAGCCAGTTCAGACTGAGGCAGAAATGTCGGAAGAACCGAAAGTCCGAGGCAAGAGAGGCCCGAACAAGATGCCAACAGGCCGAATGATAATCACCCGTGTAGATATCACCGGGGAGCCAGTCTCACCACAGAAGATTATAGGGCCTTACAAGACTGCCGCAGGGCGCATAGTGAAGGATTACGTTCCGATCATATATCATGGCTGGAATTCAAAGGCAACGGAAATGCAACCTCCTAATCCGATAAAGGAACTATGTTGGAATAAGATGAAAGAACATTTCATTTTTCCTGATCCAAACTCAGAGGCACTTGCAAAGCGCAGAGTACTGCAAACGATGGGCAAGTCAGCAAATAATTTTAGGACGGTACTAAATAAGATGAGGAAGGAAGGTCGGGTGCCTAACTGGAAACACTATCCGAACCAGGAGCAGTATTGGGAACGTTTCTGTAAGTACTATGAGACGCCTAAGGTACAAGAGACCTGCTCAAAAAATACAGTTAATTCCTCTAAGAATACCTGCCACCATCATTGTGGGTCTCGTGGGTACCTTGGGAAAATAAACGACTGGGAGGAGATGGCTGAAGCGGTGACAAGCTCTGGTGCAACGCTTGAGACAGATGGTTGGGATGAGCGTGCCGTGAGGTACCTGCTTGCTCGTGGTGCTTATTACAACCCTGATGGCTCCCTTAGTTACCGCACACAAGAATCCAGGGAAATAGCTAGTAAAATAAAGCAAGCCCAAAGTGAAGTTGAGGGCGGACTCTTTATTCCGAATAGAGAGAATGACGTGCTTACACGTGCTCTAGGAAACAAAGAGCACCCTGGACGCACAAGAGGCACCGGAGTTGTTCCCTGGGGCCTTGCCTTCGTAGACGATGCAAGCACATACAGAAGCCATAAAAGGAGCAAGGCAGCACGAGAGTCCCAATGGAATTCTATGATACAAGCCGTTCGCCAGGAAGTTGCCGAACAAGTGACCGAACAAGTCCGCCAGCAAGTAACCGAACAAGTAACTCAACAAGTAACCCAGAAGCTTCGGAAGGAATTCAGCGAGCAGGCTCGGCACCAAGGTTCGCTTCCGGAACAAGGCGGTGATATTCACACTAGCCCTGTCGTGCACCGTAGTAGTTGCAGAAGTGTCGGGCTTCCTGCGGAAGATGCAGGCCTGTCTTTCCCAGTGGATGCGATCACAGAACCAAGACAATGCAAGCTATATGTCCAGGACAAATTCTGGAAGACCAAGGTTGCGGTTGGGCAGGCATGGCCTACGGGCGAAGGGGTTCAATTGCATTGCCGTCCATTGCCGGATGGATACGCCAAAGTCACCATTGATGCCATTGTTAAGAAAAGGTTCCGTAGAGTGGAGCTAGATATCCCCGGGCAGGATGATAAGAAGAAAATTGGGGACAACATTGGTTGCTTTGTGGCTTGGCGTAAGCGCTATATCTCATTTGACGACGAGTCTGAAGAATCAGACTGTGAGTCGGATGAACGTCCATTGTCACCTATTCTTGACAATGATGCACTCCCACAGCCAGAAGGATCTGAAAGTCGATCAGCAAGCCCCAAGCCCAAAAAACGTGTTTCTCAGGGCCGATGTTCAAGGGTGAGCACGCCACCGAGCACAAGGGAAAAGAGCATGCAGTCTGCTATGTTATGTTCTAAGAATCCAGTGTATGCTAATACACCATGTGGGCAAGAGGAAGAGCAAGAGCAAAGGCCAACCAAATCTAACCAAGACACTAGGAAAAAGCAAGTGAATGCGAGTATAACATCGCTAATGCCAGAAAAGGACCAAGCGCCACCACCCATTGAGGCGGTACTTCACTTCTACAAATTAGCAATGGTTCCACAGACAGGGAATAACTGGAAGCCTCCATCAGACTTCGGGCGCACTATATGTAAACAATCCAACCGAAAATTAAGCGATCAAAACTTCCTGGAAAATAAGAAGGCAAGGGAAGAGTTTTTAGAAGCAAACAACCTCACACAGGAAGGCCTTATACAGTTAGAAGAGGATGGTAAGCTTACACCTCCGCCGCCTATATGGCCGTTCCAACCGGGCGGGGATCTTGTGGAACCCTGGCAAATACCTCAATTACCCACGCGAATGCAGAATTTGCATCAATGGTACAAAGGTCAGAGTGGTGAGGCGTTTGGGGCGAGATACAAGGAAGAACATTTTCATAAGCCACCGTCCAAGTCAAAAGAGGCAATAGTCTGGGTTTATTTCGAGTCGCTATATGAGTTGTACCAGCAGAATGCCTTAGATTGTTCAATCATGAGTTTATTTTCTCTGTAAGTGTCTAAACTATCTTTTTCCTACAACTTATAGAATGAATAAACCTTGTCTAATAAGTTTCTCATTTTGTAGCATGGTGGCACACAAGTTGAAGGAAGAAGGCACGACAGACGTAGGATTCTTAGACCCTCAAGCTATTAATGAGGAAGAGATTAAAAAGCCTCACTGCTTAACCTACTTGGTGCATGCTATGCTCAAGATGCAGGACAAGAAGCGCATACTTCTTTCATACAATTGCAAGTAAGTGTCTTCAAATCACTACTTTCTTTGGTCAATTTTAGAAATGATTTATTTGATTTTATCCTAAATGCAGATTTCACCATGTTCTCATCGACATATGCCTTGATCAGAGCACTATTAAGGTTTATGACTCGAAACGGAGGAAGCTTGAGTACATCCAACCTCTCATCAACCTCCTCAACACGTAAGTCAGGACAACCATTTTCTTCTTTTCAATGTGTATATGTATTTTAGATAATCTACCATCTAATGTTACCAATTCTTCGTAATGTATGCAGTGCTTTTGCCAAGTACAGGAAGAAAGGGGGCATTATATTTAGGCCATTTTCCAAAAAATTTGATATCATTCAAAAGAAATGGATTCTTAGGCAGCCGGCTGGAAACAATCTATGCGGCTTCTATGTGATGCATTATATGCTATGCGCAACTAATGATGAGTTCGGAGAACAAGCAGATCAGGTACGCAACGATTGTTTTACTTTTCATATTCATTGTTTTACTTTTCATATTCATTGTTTTACTTTTCATATTCGGAGAACAAGCATATCAAGGGGTGTTTCAGTTCAGCTAAAAACTATTCTTGCTGTGTGTTAGCTTTCTAGTAGATGTACTTAGAAAAAAGTTTACATTGCTAGCATCTGAATTTTGCTGTTTACTATTAATGATAAACTTATCGATGTGGGAAAACAAAAGCTCATGAACCATGCAACGAATTGTTAGTGAATGGTACATGAAGAAATCAATCTTCCTTTATACATGGCCGCATTAATTCAAGTCACAACAACAAAATATATATAATAAACAAAACTGGCTGCATGCATGATCTTACGTTTGAGAACATGGCATGCATGAAAAATGGCTACAATGTATTGGCAACTTCTATTGTCCCTCCTCTTATGTTCTGTTTAGCAATATTGTGATTAAGGGGTTCATCTGCGTTGACCTGGGGCGGCCAACCTGTATAGAAGCGTGCCCATTACGTTATAATTATTGTATCAACCAATGTTTGTAAGAAAGGTGCATGTTGTGCCACGTTGAAAGTTGATGCTTTCATAATTCTGAATCATGGTTATTGCTAGTAACAATCTGTCAGCTCGTGACAATCTGTTCAGTGCAACGGTAAATAATGTGAGGTTTCCAGTGTCGGTATATCATGAGATAACAGAAATTGTAATATTAGAGTGTGCCAATTTTTGGTTTCTATATTAAATATTTGTAAGATGCATGCATGCAATACTTCTGCCTATATTAAATATTCATTGATATTTTGTCAGTAACTACATTGCTATTATGGTGTTGTGTGCAGAATTGTAGTCTCCATACTTCTGAGTTGCTTCTTAGTGAGATTTGGGCACTTCAGGAACAACTATGTGGATTTATTTTAGACCATGTTGTGACACCAGGTGGTGAGTTCTGTGTGATTTAGGACTAGGTGTATGGACTTTGATATGTATGGTTTCATGTATGGACTTTGATATATGTATGGTTTATGTAAGGACTCTATATGTATGGACTCGATATGTTTGGACTCAAATGTGACACTGTAATATTATTATTTGGAGTTGATGTATTGTTGTTTGTTTTTGCTGGATTGATATATATTGCAATATTGTGCTTGCCAGATTATGCGTAATTATTATTTTTTTTACTAAAAAGAGTTATTACAGCCGGTTTAAACCGGCTGTGAAAATAACAAAAAGCGGCTGTGAAAAAGGGCATCACAGCCGGTTTTTTGAGCAAAAACCGGCTGTGAAAAATCCCTGTCACAGCCGGTTTTTTGCCCAAAAAACCGGCTGTGAAAAATCCCTGTCACAGCCGGTTTTTTGCCCAGAAAACCGGCTGTGAAAACTGATTTTCACAGCCGGTTTTTGTTGGACGAAAACCGGCTGTGAAAATGCCCTTTCACAGCCGGTTTTGTTTAGAAAAAAACCGGCTGTGAAAATACACTTTCACAGCCGGTTTTTTGGATGAAAACCGGCTGTGGTAGCGCCTGACGAAGCGGGTTTTGAAGGTCTAAAACCGGCTGTGAAACTATTTTCACAGCCGGTTCAAGAGAAAAACCGGCTGTGAAAATCAGTTTTCACAGCCGGTTAAAAACCGACTGTGAAAATGCGATTATCAGCGCCACTTAACCAGCGCCACTTTTGAAAACCGCCTGTGATGTGGGCAACCGAACCGCCTGTGATGCTCCTGCTGTAGTAGTGATTGTTGCCCACGAGCATGATCTATATGGCTCGATTAGCTTACATATGGCACTCTCTACCGACATTCTAAGCGTGACTAAAGTAGCTAGGTACCTAACAGATTGTCATTACTGTACATATGCATATCCCGGTGATCAAAATAGGGGTAAGGTTTGCATACGTGTATTCATAGGGGTGAGTGTGCGTGCGTGTGTGAGCGTCTGCGTTTGTACTGGTCTTTCGCAAAAAAAAATCGACTTTGTTTTCCATGGCTTCTTTTTTTAAACGTTTTCCTTTCTAACTTTTTTTCCTCTTTGTTTTCTATCTTGTTATTTTTTCTAGCTGACATCACACTTTCTTTAATTTCAGTATGCTTACTTAAGGTAGATTCGTTTCATGTTGATCGAATGAACTTTTACTTGCTAGTTTCTAACAAAATTTTGTCGGGAGAACCATTTTGAAGTTTTTATCAACTTGGTGGAAGACGTTTGGTTGCCAAAAAAACGTGTTTCGAAAGCTTTTTCCTCTGAAAAAGATTTGCAAACCAGCACATGACTAGTTCGCTCAAGGACCACACAAGTTTTCTTTAAGGAGGTGTGTGCTAATGATTAATGAATGG
>CM014277.1:28446733-28470758 GCA_004135705.1 Alloteropsis semialata | reverse complement strand
TCGCCCCGTCCCGGCCGTCGCCCTGCTGGCCGACTCGGAGCTCCGCCGCCAGCGCCACCCCCGTCGCCAGGTAACGGCCCCCCTTCCTCCCGCGGGGCCTCGCTTGCTGCCGTGGCTCCTGGCCGTGCCCGCTGCCCCCCTGGTGGCCGGTGGGCACCGGATCGGGTTTCGACGGCCTCGCGTGGCTCCTGGCTCGGCGGATTTCGGGTTCCCGTTTCGGATTCGTTGCCCTAGCAGTAGCTGTGAGGTGCGTGGGTCCGAGGGTAGGCCGTTGGTTAAACCCTAGCGGCGTCAATCTGTGAAATTTTGCCCTTTTTTTGGCGGGGCCTTGTGCTGGCTTTATGAATTGGGTGGGTTCACATCGAGCTGGTTGGTTATCCTGGCATCAAGCGTGTGGCTTCTGTAGCATTTGTTTCTATACACATGTTGCGGTTAGAATTACGTGATTTTGGGGTTCGTCCGTTTTCATCCTGTTTCGTCTTGGTACTTTAGTTTGATGCGGAAATGTGTACCGCTCAGCATCATGAACTGTTAGCTCTACAGTTTCTTTTTTTACTCAGCATCATGAGTAAAAATTAAAAGAAGACAAAAGACTGATGACTCTGACTTAATCCTTGCAGGCTGCTAGTTCACTTGCTTGTGCTCAAAGAGGCTGGGTGAACATTGATGTGGACAAGATTGAGTGTGAATCATGTGGTGCACATCTTATCTTTACTGCAGTGACATCCTGGTCCCCTGCTGAAGGTATGCTCTTAGTCAGCAAAATTTCCCGTGTGCTTTTTCAAGTTGGTTATATGGTTTTCTTACCATTTTTGGTGCAAAAGTGTTGTTATTAACCGCAGAGACTAATCAGAGCCTGTGAATATTGCAAATAAGGGAACTAGTTTTATTTCTAATGTTTCCTTTTATTGTATGATCTGTTGCATATCACAAGCTCCCTGCTTCTTTTGTTAACTGTTGGGATTTTTTTTGCTTAAAAAAAGCAGAAACCATTTCCTGAATTTACCATTTATTTCTACCAATTCAGTAGAGGAAGAGAGATTATATTGTGTATTTTAGTCTAACCTTTGTGTGTGACATTAGGTGCAAGTTTTGCTTATCCTAATTGCAAATTAAAGTGATCTAACCTGTTTGCAGTTTATGGTTCAATCTGTTTTGCATGTAAAGCAGGAATCCCCAGCATTTACCTGTTTCTTCTATGTTACCCTGGGTATTTTTAATGTTTCCTTTTATTGTCGATCTGTTTCATTGGAAGTTATAGAACTTAGTTTAGGTTTCCAGAGCTAATGAACTTCTTATCATAAGTCACAAATCTAAATTTCTGTCTGGTGTTGTTTATGCTTTTTTTTTTGGCTACTTAGTTAAGCTAGACATATATTACTAGTATCTCCTCACAAAATGAAACATGTTTATCCTGTGAGACCTGACTTCCTTGTTGGGACCTTTATGTTATGTTGTAGTTGCAAATGCGGGGGAAGCTTTTGCTGAGCAACTCGATGCATCGCACCACGATATGTTATGTGGAGCTACAGTGAGAATCTGGGACTTCAGATCTGTGCCACGCCCTTCTCATCTTAGTCTGAATAACATAGGCATGCCTAATACAGTAAGGAAGCCTGTATTGACCCGTGGAATTAGTGCTACTAGTGAGATCAATGGATTGGCTCCTGAAGGAGCAGAGAGAGAGAATCTTGAAGGACGTGATGAGGCAGGTACTGATGAGCGCAAGTCTCTTTATTAGTAATAAATTAGTATACTTGTGAGCACTTAGTAGTAGTAGTAATGTTGGACTACAAACTTGTATTAGACTTCATGTAATAAAGTTGATATATGGATTGCAAATGTACTATGTTGGTGATGAATTGTGAATGCATTATATATTTGTGAATTATTGTGCTGTGAAAATTGAGACATTCTAATTATTTTTTTTATTCTGGAAAAACATATCACAGCCGGTTCAAACCGGCTGTGAAAATTCCCTTTCACAGCCGGTTTTTATTTGCAGAAAACCGGCTGTGAAAATGCCCTTTCACAGCCGGTTTTGGTTGGAAAAAAACCGGCTGTGAAAATGCACTTTCACAGCCGGTTTTTTGTCAAAAAACCGGCTGTGATAGCGCCTGACGAAGCGGGTTTTGAAGGTCTAAAACTGGCTGTGAAACTATTTTCACAGCCGGTTCAAGAGAAAAACCGGCTGTGAAAATCAGTTTTCACAGCCGGTTAAAAACCGACTGTGAAAATGCGATTATCAGCGCCACTTAACCAGCGCCACTTTTGAAAACCGCCTGTGATGTGGGCAACCGAACCGCCTGTGATGCTCCTGCTGTAGTAGTGATATACCTAACAAATGTGCGGCCAGCCACAGGAGAGGTTCAACGCTTCCTAAAATCTGAGAGCTTTACATCTCCTGTAAATTACTAACCTCTAATAGAGTATATATCTTTCACTACGGGAATCCCTGTGTATGCCGAGTGTCTCGGGCACTCGGCGAAAACAGAAATACACTCGGCGAAAGCTTTGCCGAGTGTAACACTCGGCAAAGAACACACGGCAAAAAAAGACTCGGCAATCAGCTCTTTGCCGAGTGCACACTCGGCAAACATTTTGCCGAGCGCTAGATGTGACACTCGGCGAACATTTTTGAAAAATATAAAAAAAACAACAGAGGCCGCCGGCCGCACCCCGAGCTCGCCGCCGGCCACCGCCGCACCACCCAACTCGCCGCCGGCCACCGCCCGCACCACCCTGCCTCCAGCCGACCGATTCTCACCGCCGGGCCCCCAGCAGGCCGCCGCCACCACCCACCTCACGCCGGAGCCTGCAGAGAGAGAGAGGGGGGAGGCATACCTGGCGCCGATGTCGTCGTGCCCAGCAGCCGCCGCGAGGACCTCACCGCCGACGGTGAAGGCGAGGCAACCCACTAATGCCGCGCGCCGGGCTCGTTGGATCCGGCCACATCAGAGAGGAGAGAGAGACTGGGGAAGAGAGCGGGGGCGCCGGCCACTCCACCACCACTGCCGCACCTCCACAGCTCGCTTGCCGCACGCCGCGCCTGCGCGTCCCCCAGTCTCCGCGCCACCGCAAGTCCGCAGCTCGCTCGCAGCGCCGCCGCTGTCGTGGGCTGCCGCCGGAGCTCGCAAAGAGAGGGGGAGAGGGAGGGGGAGAGAGAGAGAGGGAAGGGGAAGTACCTGCCGCCGACCGCCGAGCCTTCACGCCCGCCGCCACCCGCTGCCATCACCACCACCACGCATCTGAGGAGCAGGAGGAGCTTCCCCCACCGCCGCCGGATCTAAGAGGGGCGCACCGGATCTTGGAGAGGAAAGCCCGCCGGAGCTCCTGCCCGCCGTTGCAGGTCTTGCCGGAGCTCCTGCTGCCGCGGCCGCCCGTCCTCGCCCCGCCGCCCCTCCTCACCGGTCGATCTATTCCGGTGAGGGGCGAGCGGAGGGGGGAGGAGAGGAGCCGCGAGTGGGAGGTGGAGGGAGAGGGTCGGGGGAGGGAGGTGGCCGGAGAGGGAGGGAGGTGGCCGGAGAGAGAGGGACGTGGCGGCGCCAGGAGGAGAGGGAGCGGGGGTGCGGCGCCGGGAGAAGAGGGAGGGAGGGAGGGGATGGGGACGGCATCGATAGAGGACAGAGGGAGGGGATGGCCGGCCGGGTGGTGTTTATTTTGTTGGTTCGCCGAGTGGCCAGATCTGGCACTCGGCAAACACTGCTTTGCCGAGTGTCAGATTAGAAACACTCGGCAAAAATTAATGTAGTGCCATTTTATTTTTATCTTTTTTTTCTTAGCATGTTTTTCTAAATTTATTTTGTTGCACTTTGAAAGCACTTTGTCAAATTCACTCAACAATATATATTTTATTTTTCTACTTCTATTATTCTATTATTTTATGTAGTTATAGCTCAAATTCAAATTATATTAATTAAAATTCAACCTAGATTTTGTTGACAAGATGATTTCAAATGAAAAAGCTTTCATAACTTATTGTGATCTACAACTCTCAATTTGACTGTTTCTTCATCCGAGGTCGTTTGAAATAACTCAAATTTTAAATTTTGAGAACTACAAACATACTTTTCATTAGCAAAATAAATTCAAATTAAAAAGAGTTCAACTACAAAGTTGTATAACTTCTGAAGATCTACAACTTTCATATATATCATTTGTTCATCCGACATAGTGAGAGTAACATTGTTCACAAATTTTATAGATCTCTCTTCTAGTTTCAGGAAACTCTATGAGAGATATAGATTTTGTGAACAATGTTTATATGAATTTGTTAAATGAAGAAATGACCAAACTAAAAGTTGTATATCTTGAGAAGTTATACAACTTTGTAGTTTAAAAGTTTTTAATTTGAATTGATTTACTACTTCAAAATGTGGTTTGAATTATGACTTTGCCGAGTGTCAAAAAAAACACTCGGCAAAGATATTGTTTGCCGAGTGTTTTTTTTTGACACTCGGCAAAAAATATCTTTGCCGAGTGTTTTTTAAAAAACACTCGGCAAACCCCATTTTTGCCGAGTGTTTTTTTTTGCCGAGTGTTTTTTGAAAAACACTCGGCAAACAATTTGTTTGCCGAGTGCCGAAAAAAAACACTCGGCAAACACGGGGACACTCGGCAAACTTGGGATTTCCCGTAGTGTTTGATCAACAAACTACTCAACTTGGTATCTCCTGCACATGGATTTGTTAAGGCCGGCATGGCTGGATAAGAATGAAAGGCCTCGTATTAATTTACAGGAATGGAGTCTTTTGTTTTGATATATCCTAATAAAAGTCTAACATATGTTCACGTCCTTGTCAGTTTGATAATTCCCAACCCAATACCAATAGAGTAAGCACAACCCAAAGCATCACGGTCTGACTTTAGCTTGTCGTTACCTGCACATACTAATGGCATCTCCTCGCGGAATCCACCCACTCTAAAATCACTAAATCCACCTCACAGACTGAGCACAGAAAAGCAGATTAATTTCTCTCTCAAAGCCCCAGACCCAAGCAGAAACAATGGATGCTGATTCCACTACGATGACGTTGGCCGCTGCACTAGCCATCGTTGCCGCGCTTGTCGTATCGCTCCCGGTGCTGTACCGTCTCTTCTTCGCCGGCGCCGGCGACAAGACGAGCAGGAAGGCCGTTCCTCCCGGCTCCTTCGGCCTGCCCGTCGTCGGGCACACGCTTAGCCTGCTGAGCGCCCTTCGCGCCAACACCGCCGAGGACTGGCTCCGCCGGCGCGCCGCGGCTTACGGCCCGGTGTCACGGCTGTCGCTCTTCGGGTACCGGACGGCCTTCCTCGTCGGCCCCTCCGCCAACAAGTTCGTCTTCACCAGCCCTGCGTTGACCACCATGAACAGCGAGGCCTTCAGCCGCATGGTCGGCCGGCGGACGCTCCGCGACGTGGTCGGCGACGAGCACGCCCGCGTCAGGGCCATGATGGTGCAGTTCCTCAGGCTGGACGCCGTCAAGCGGCACGTCGCCAGCATGGACGCCGAGGTCCGGCGGCACCTCAATGTGCACTGGCGCGGCCGGCGCAGCGTGGCGGTGATGCCGTCGATGAAGTCGCTCACCTTCGACGTCATGAGCACCGTCCTCTTCGGGCTGGGGACGGACGCCGCCGTCCGGCGGGAGCTGTCGGCGGAGTTCCAGCAGTTGGTACAGGGCATCTGGGCCGTCCCGCTCAACCTGCCCTTCTCCAGGTTCGGCCGGTGCCTGGCCGCGAGCCGGCGTGGGCGGCGCGCCGTCGCGGGGGTCATCGAGGAGAGGAGGGCCAAGCTTGAGCGCGGGGAGAGCACGCCGGCCGACGACATCATCACCCACATGCTTTCCAAGGGTCTCCCCGACGAGGAGATCACCGACAACGTCATGTTCCTCATGGTCGCCGCGCACGACACGACCGCCGCCCTCATCACCTTCCTCCTCCGGCATCTCGACACCAACAAAGACGCCTACGCCAAAGTTCTCCAAGGTAATCTACAGTTGTACACTATGGGAATTTCAGTTTAATTTTGACCAATATGGAGCTCGTGCTAATGGAATCATTCCAACCATGGATGACGGGTCGATGTCGATCAGAGCAAGAGGAGATCGCGCGCAGCAAGGCGCCAGGGGAGGCTCTGTCGTGGGACGACCTCGGCAGGATGAGGTACACCTGGGCGGCGGCGATGGAGACGCTGCGGATGGTCCCGCCGGCGTTCAGCATGCTGAGGAAGGCGCTCGCCGACGTCGAGTACGGAGGCTACCTCATCCCCAAAGGGTGGCAGGTGATGTACGCGACCAACATGACGCACTGGAGCCCGGCCATCTTCCCGGACCCCGGCCGCTTCGACCCGGCACGGTTCGAGGACCCGTCGGCCATACCGCCCTACGGCTTCGTTCCGTTCGGCGGCGGCGCGCGCGTCTGCCCCGGCAACGAGTTCGCCAAGGTGGAGACACTGGTGGCCGTGCACCACATCGTGACGCGCTTCAGGTGGAAGCTCGCCGCCGGCTGCGACGGCAGCTTCTCCAGGTCGCCCATGCCGTACCCGTCTCAGGGCCTGCTCATCGACATCGAGCCTATCCATTCAAAGCTCAATTAGCGCCTGAATCATGAGAAATGCTATATCGCATTCAGAACTCAGAGGGGTAATTCTGGTGCATACATTGAAGTACAGGGGAATACACCATCATTTGCAATTTTTCTCGAAGGACACCACCATTTGCGATGTAAAAAATGGAATAAAGGATATTGTGTGTAGACATGTGTGCAAGTTGATGGCAAGCATAGTCTTTTGTATTGCAAGTAGGTTGGTGGCCACTTTCAAGAACATACGCTGACAATAATTTTGACATAAACATGTGAGGAAGCCTTGGGTGGCACTTAAGTTTACTGAAAAATAATTGATTCGGTAAAACGCTATAGAAAATGAGACCCATCCCTTATATCAAGAAAGATTTTTGTTTTCTCATAATACAGTATTTGTAAAGAAAAGGGAACTTCTTTTGGTTAAACAAAAACGGTCTCGATCTGTGATTCTTTATTAAATATAAAAAATACTCCATTTGGTAAGGTTAAGGTATGAACTGTTTGTTGAATAGAATGATTTAAAAATATACCATTTCTATCAAAAATCTCACTCAGGATAGAGTATGATATGAGCATAACCACCAAAATGTACATTACAATTACAAGTAGTTTTTTGTCCTGGATCAGCCACCCTCTCCTCCATTGCCAAAATTTTTGCACTTGTTGCCTTCTTAAGGATTTGAACTCGTGACCTTTAGCTTCGCGCAAGCCTCTCCTAACTAATTCACCATACCATAACTTATGACTGATTCGAGATGCAATCCTTTTTTATATTAACTTTTCTAATTTATATAAATTTTTAGAGGTCACACCTAATTTGCGATTGGGTTGCATTGTTTTGTGGTTGTCTCTTACATTCCCATAGTTCACGAGCAACTCCAGCAGGCCCTCAAAATAAGCCCCTACTCGCTTTGGTCCTTACTTGCACATAATTTGTATGACTGGTACAATTACTTCTTTCCTGAGCAGACGTTTTCCATGAGTTTATATAATTGTTCAATATGGAGCTCTTTCTTCAGAATACTGGGTTTTACTCCAGCCCCCTGATGCAAGTTATCTGTCGAAATGAACAATTGAGTTTGATTTAATTTTGTTCATAATACTGCTTTGGTGGTGGTTGTCTGAATGAGTCCAGGATAATTATTTCCTTTCTAAAACAAGACTAGCAGCCTGGAAGATTAATTTAAGGTGAGAGTCTATTCTGAAATGAATAGAAGATAACTGCTTACTGTCTCTGCCTTACAATTATGCCAATAGCTGATTTTTCTACTAGTGTTTACCATGTTGAACGTAATGTTTTGAGAGTTAACACCTGTACATGTGGTACAGCAATGCATCGCATCAACTGAGTTTTTTTCCCTCAAAAAAAGTCTTCTGGGAGATAAGAAATTTTTGGCCTTTGTACTGAAATCACTACGCCAGAAACAGACGAAGGTGACACAGATAAGAAACGTGTCACTAATATTAGATTAGTGACGGACATAATAAAAACGTGTCACTAACTTCTTTCGCCAAGGCTCTGTGCACACATAATAGTGACGCGTGTAGAAAAAGCATGTCACTGCTAAATTATCAGTGACGGTTCTTTTTATGGCGTGTCACTATTGATGAACAAACTAGTGACGTGCATTTAGAGGCGTGTCACTGTTAAGACATATAGTAGTGACGTGTGTTTAAAATAGTGACGTGCATATAGAGACGTGTCACTGTTGAGACACATAACAATGACACTTGTTTTATTGCACGTCCCTAAATGGATCGGTACATGATCGCGGTATGCACAAATTTGTTCTGATCTATCACAACTTGGGCCTGGGCCGCAACGGCCTTTCACTGGCCGGCCCAATAACTGCCCGCGCGCATAAAACGTAGCCCTTAGGGTTACTCACGCTGCCCGTCCGCCGTCCAGCCACCGATCCGCCACTCATCTGAGCAGCTTCTCTCCTTCCCTTCCTCTCGCCGTCCCACCGAGCGGCGGCGCCCCGCGTTCTGCCTCCTGCCGTCTGAGGTGGCGGAGATGGAGGCGCACCTGCAGCAGCTCAACAACGGCATCTCCACCCGCGCCGTGCTGCAGACCCTCGCCGACAAGTTCTCCGCGCACGCTCTTCGGCTTCAAGGACCCGGCCCCCGACGCCGAGCCCGCCTCCGCGGCCGACGGGCCCGCGGCGGCGCCGTTCCGGAACAAGGAGAAGGTGCTCATCACCTGCTCCCGCTGCATCACGTACAGGTGGGTGCTCCCTGTTTTCCCCCGTCTTACGCTGTCGTGGGTGATTCGATTGACGCGTGCGTGCCTCGCGCAGGTTCCGGCATCTCATGCAGGACATCCTGTCGCTGCTCCCGCACGCGAAGAAGGACAGCAAGGTCGAGTCGAAGCAGAGCAAGGGAAACGCGCTGAATGAGCTGCTCGAGCTCAGGAGCTGCTCCAGCTGCCTCTTCTTTGAGGTATCTCTAATTCTCTGTGTCTGTGTCCCCCCTGCACGCTCTAGTTATACCATTGTGATGATGTTGTAGGCTGCTAACTCAATGGAGTATAAGAGCAGGTTGTTTGAATTGCACCGTCTTATGTTTGATAAGTTGGTGGTGCAAAGCCAAAGCTTGGGGTCCATGTTTAACTTCTGAATGTTTTTTGAGCTCTCAGAATAGGTAGCAACTTTCATTTTGCTCTGGTGCAAAATAGTCTATTGGGCTCCATATTTGACTAGATCTGTGCCATCCAGCAACTGTAATTCTTCAATTTAAGTTAGCACTAGGCTTGTCAATTCTGATAATGTATTGATTTTGTGGCTAAATTTACTCTGACTTGTTCGCTTTTCTCATGAGCATTGTTTAACCATGATGTGATGTTCACTGCAGTTCACACTATGGAGGAGTTGAAGCACAAATTTTATGGTTATATATTTGTCAGGAAAATGACTAATTCATCCATTGAAAAACAAATTTTATCTGACTCACTGCTGTTTTTTTTAAACTACCTAGGCCACAATGCTACCTATTTGAATCTAATAAAGAAGCTTGATGACAGTGTCTCTTTTCATATGGCATTGCAATCATGTGGCCAGACTAAAGATTACAGCCAAGAACCAACTGCATTAAGCTGCTCAGGTGTGTGCTTTTTCTCTTTGCCCTTTTGATTGCATATCAAATGCATACACTCTTGATAGATAAATATTGTGCCTCTAGGATATATACTCTGCTCTGCTTCAGCTGTAAAGAAACACTTGGTGATTTATCAAATTTCATTGTTTCGTGTTCTTATGTTACAAGTGATTTATGAAAAGTTTGGATAAGCTTCAACTACTGTTTTTGCTTCTTACACATCATGGCTGGCTTTCCAGTATGCCCTACATACTTAGCACCGGTCTTTGCTCTGTGTATAGCAGATTCATTTTCAATACAGCCATGGTCTTACGCATCATGGCTGTGCCTGTCGCTCTTTTGGTGGATCCTGTCTCCCACTTGGAGTGCGAGCAGTGGCTGGAAGCGCATGGCACCACGGGAGTTGATGGTCAACCACCACCAGGACCTTGCTGCACGCTAAAATTCGCAATCTCCCTAAGGTGAGTGGTGAACCCCAGCTATTTCTCTTCCTTGCTGCAGTGAAAAGGACATAGATATGTTGTGTTACAAATCTTCATTGGACAAATGTTTTTTTCCTACAAAATCGATGAGTAGTGGTAGCAAAATTGGTCAGCCTTCTTCATACAGTTAGTGCGAGAGAAAATGATGAGACTTAGTTTTGATGACTTAAGTAATTAACTAATATCAGAGCCAACATCTTGATTGTATTTTTTAATTTATTTGTTGGTGGAAGTGAAGTCTTCTCTATGCTGAAGGAATTTTTGTTTTTGGTGGATGGTGACAACTCCTGTTGGGCATTGGTTCCATGGCCTCCAGAATCATTTTGGCACTGATATGAACATAGTGAGAGAATATATGACCAACATGAACATTTGTCATACTGTTTTACCCTGGCATTCTTGGTCCTTTTTCTCGGATGAGTAAGCTATTGTTTCTTTTACCTTGCAGAACATTTCACTTTCATTCAATCAATGACCTACTGGTAGGCTGCAGTTTTATGTAGTCAACCAAAGCTCTGTTCCAAGGTCTGATATGCCATACTGTTCTGGGAGGAGAATCGCAATTTGTATGTTCAACCACTGCTATTGTCATTCCATCTTTTCTGAATACTCATGCCTATGCCAACTATTTTGAAATGGTTGTCTCTAGAACATGTACTCATAACATGGATAGTAACTGTAGTATTGACTCCAATTGGCTGATATGTGTCAGTTATCTTACATGATGGTGATCCTGCAGGTGTCGCTGGGTGAATCAAGTAATGTGGTTGCCTTCTAAGTCTGCTCATTGCATTTGCCTATATATGATGTGATCCACTCAGCATAAATGCTTAGATATATGACTCGATATGTACATGCATGGAGAGAGTTTCATATCAGGAGTAGAAATTAAGTCCAGTATTTAGAACTGCTATTTTTCCTCAAAGTAGGCTATCCTGTGACTTACAAATTCTGATCATGTCATAATAGTGCAGTAGGTTATTTATTCCATGAATCTTAAAATCTGTCTTGTCCTACATATCCTACATATTTCCATTTTGGTTATTTTGTATTACCAAATATTGTTCGCGTTATATGCCTGGTTCTTACAATTTGCTATATGTTTCAGGTGCGAAAAAGTAGGCTTTACGAGAAGAGTGGCGATGTGGAGGACTTTCAGATTCATCTGCTTACCATATACTAGTCTGTTAGATTATATGCTTTTTGATTAGTAGTAGTAATACTGCAGTACTCTGGTTCTTGAACGCCACTTTCGTGAAATAGTGTTGCAACTATTCAAGCAATCTTTGACTAACAATTTTAGGATTAGTTTAGTGTCATACTTTTGTTCAGAGATAAAACTGTCCACATCTTCTCTTATCTGTTCATCTTATTTGATCCATATCTAATGGTGACATTTGGAGTGCATTTAATTTTCTGAAGTATTGAATTACACTTTTCTTTCAGGAAAGAGACTATGGCTCAATTTCATTTTAAATGGACAGAAGGCAGTCAAGAACATCCCATTGCCCATGTACTATGTTATACAATTTCGGGAACCATAGCAAGAGGATCCAGTCCTCAGTTAGTTTTCTTCTTCTTCCATGGAATAACTAATTAATTATGCATGATTTACTGGATGTCAAATGTTCTAACTTACAGTGCCATGGGGTGGATTACTTAGGATTCAGTGTTTGCTGCCCCAGTGCAAATCAGTGGCCTTAAGCTCTAGGTCCAGCCTACAGGTCTATGAAACAGTTAGCAATGACTAATTAGTTTGGCATTTCACACAGGTAAGGAATATGATATATGATGTTCATAATTGTTAAACCTGAAACTCTAGCTGACATGCTATTACAAATCATTATTGTGATGCCTAAGTTCATATTGTGCCTGTCTTGGATTTTTCTTAATGGCTTTGATGAATTATGTGATGCTTGCCTCTCATCCTGCATTTTTGAACTAAAGCTGGCATCTCTATCCTGCTTTCAGGAGAGTATGTGACTGAAAAAGCCACATCGGTAGGATACCAATATCGCCAATGGACCTGCCATATGATACGAAGAACAAGGATTATAGTTATGTTTGGTACCACACACCTTTTTGTGCCTAGAACAATATTCTGAATATGCAAGTTGTGGATGTAACAATGTGCAGTAGTAGGAAGTTGGAATACACATATTATGTGGAACCATGCATATATATCTGTAACTTGTGGATCTTACCGTGTGAATGTTCTGATTTTGTAATGAATATCAATTGATGCAGCTATATTGTAAAATTCCACTTCAGGAATGCATTTTTTAAATGTCCAAGAGTCATCGGTGACTTCTTTTCATAAAAGACGATACTAATGTTGACCGTACCGGTGACACAGTTGACCTAAGTTACGTCACTATATGTTCTTATTAGTGACGTGGTTCAATGGGATGTGTCACTGATATGTACTAACAGTGACATGGGTTAAAATAACGTGTCACTAATTTGTACTATTAGTGACACGGGTTAAAATAACGGGTCACTAATTTGTACTACCAGTGACATGGGTTAAAATAACGTGTCACTAATTTGTACTACCAGTGACACGGGTTAAAATAACGTGTCACTAGATGTTCTTATTAGTGACACGGATCAACATGACGTGTCACTGATTTTTGCATTTAGTGACACGGAATAGTTAGAACCCGTCGCCACAAACACATATTAGTGACGGACGTTATTTGTAATTAGTGACGGACCCATATTAGTGACGCAAATTTAGTGACACAAGAGTTGTCCGTCACTAAAATACATTTTCGCGTGTCACTAATGTCCATTTCTGGCGTAGTGAATGGTCCTTCAACTAATGCTGCCACCGTACAGAATGGAGAATGCCACTCTGTTATGCCATTGCATTGCAAAGGAAGTGACGTTGTACAGTGTTTAAATTGCCGTGCAATACTCATCTGTGATTCGGACCATGTATCCTCTTATTTTATCTTTATTTCTATGCAATAAATGCCTGTAGGATGTCACTGATTGCATGCCAGTTTGATTTTCAGGAACTTCTAAGAGGGGTGCTAGGTAGAAACTAAGCCAATCAAGTGCTGGGCTGCTGATGGATGCCAATATGAGCTAGATTTAGATAGCATGAACGAATGTATAGACGGTTAATGTGATACTGATTAATTTGATATTCTGAATTTGCACCTACATGAATGAATGTATAGATGGTTAATGTGGTTGCTCCTATGGTCAATGTTATCATGAAATCAGCTTTCTTTTTTTTGTCTATTTATAAACAATCACGTTGAACCATTGGTTGGTAAAGCCATGTGTACCCTCAGCCAGTTTGTCGGTAAATATGGTAACAGACCGTGGACTGGTAAAGATAGGTCAGTCTATTTACCCTCAGCAGTCTGTCGGTATTAGTCGCTGAAAGGGCGTCTGACTGTTGGTCGGTATAAACTTATTCCGACGCCACTTTCAGCGACTAATAGTTGGGGACCACAATAATGTAGTCAGCTATCTGGAGCTGTGATACAGTGGTACTCAAGTGTGGTCTTGTTTCGAAGATCTTGTTGCAAGAAACACTGATGCTATTGGAATTTAATTTGATGCACTCTTTGAATTTATGGTTTTTTATTTTCAAACTTCCATGCATGTGGCTCACATTATCGGTTGTGTCTTTGTACGAAATCTGACTTTTTGAGAAACACCAGTATGAATATAGACGCTCACAAATACACGTGCACACTCACCCATATGAATAAATGCACGCAAAACCTACCCCTACGAGCGTCTTCAAGAGACTGGGCTGGCTATTTAGAACTTTAAGATTGACAATGTTACCACAAGTGCCTTGCTGTCGAGGGGTAGGTGGCATACTACTTAAACAATAGCGCCGGTAAAATCCTAAAATAAATCTAAAGAAATACGATAGCTGTGCCAAGTCAGAGATTCAAACTGGTTCCACCATAAAGAAACTAATAACCAACTAAGTTTTTGCGTGTCTTTATACAAATTTAATATTTTTTATTCCAGAAGTTCATATAATATGTTGGAATTGTGCTCGCATTGATTGGTTATTTCGGTGGACCAACAAGGTCTTCAGGAAACAAACGGTAAATATGTCACCTGAAGCGACAGACAACCGCGCCCTGTTGTTCTAATTGACGTCAACATACTCACCCTAAATTACTCGGGGCAACCTTGGCCCCGTTTGGTTTCCTAGTCTAGCATCTAGCACGGAGAGAATCTTTCTTGCATGGAGTACTAAATGAAAGTCTATTTGTAAAACCTCTTCACGGATGAGCGTAACTTTTCGGGACGAATCTAATGAGCCTAATTAATCGATGATTGGCTACAGTGATGCTGCAGTAACCATCCTCTAATCATCCTCTAATCATACGGTCAAAGGCCTCATTAGATTCTTCAAGGTTCCTAGTGCAGGGGTTCTGGAGTTAGTTTTGTAAAATATCTTTATTTAATACCTTTAATTAGTGGTCAAAGTTGTGAACAGTTTCTAGCACTGGAAAATCAAACGGGGCCTTGAGGTATGCCTGTGTGCGTGTGCGTCGCACATGCGATTCTGACTGACGGCTGCCAGCGACAAGAACAGATTCAGAGGAAATACAGTCCGGCACTCCAGGAATATATTCTGTTTGTAAAGCACAATGCAGACACAACAAGCAAAATTATTCGCGCGCTTTTCGTGGACCTTAAGGCTTGTCGCCTGCACTGATTCGCCGGAGGATGTACGGCCGGCCACCAACGAAGCAACCTCAAGATCGATCCAGTAGCTGAGTAGCTAGCTAACGACCATACCTCGGGCCGGAGCGAGAAGGCCCGCCGTTGCATATAGTGGTGGTGGAGGAGGCTAACGAACAAATAATGTTGTTGCGCTGCGACATTGGCTCGAGCAACTCGTCGATCCACCGGTTCTGCCATGGCGATGAGCTCCCATTGTTCGTGTACGCCCTGGAGCCGCCGGGAAGCCACAGGGCGGAGGAGGCCATCTTCCTCGCGTCGGCCGTCATGTTCGTGCTGGGCGGCCTCCTCTTCGTGCTCAGCTTCGTCAGCCGCGTCTCCGGCTGCGGCATCTTCATCACCCCCGCCGTCGGCGTCTTCCTCTACGCGTCCCTGTCCCTCTTCCTCCCGCTCATGTCCTACATGCTGTCCCAGGCCAAGCAAGGGAGGAGCGGCGGCGACCTGCCCTTCTACGCGCACGTCATCCTCATATGGATGCTCCTGGTCGAGCTCTTCCGGAAGAAGGTGGACGCCATGCTCGCCGCCGTGAGCTCGTCGCCGCTGCGGGCCGTCCACCAGCAGACGCTGTGGGGCGGCATCGACCAGTTCGTCCGCATCTCTTGGATCGGCTACCTCATATACACCAACGTGCATGGGTTCCGGAAGCCGGGCTTCGTCGTCCTCTGGGCGCTGACCATCGCTAAGGCCGCCCATAGAGTCGCCGCCGTGGAGCTCGCCAAGAGCTCCTTCGCCATCGGGAAGAACCCGCACCTCGTCGTCGGCTACACAGCCCAGATGATGGCACACGAGGAAGAAGCAAATGAGATGATGGATGGGGACCAACCAGCCGACGCCGCAGGCAGCGCCGCTCTTCTGAGCAAGTGTTGGTATGCAGTCATGGGAGAGGAGAAGCTCAAGTGGAAGGCAGGCCGAGATGGCTGCTCGGTCGAGCTGCTGCCAGTGCCATTGCCCACAGAGACGGATCCAGAAGGGAAGACGACGACGACGACAGCAAAGAAGAAGAAGAAGAAGAAGAAGAATAAGGAGAAAGAGGAGGAGGAGGATGAGAAAGAGGAGGAGGTAAAGACGAAGAAGCTCATCACCGTCGGCGACATATGGGAGCTTGCTGAATGCGGGGGGAATGGCGGCAGGCCAGCGGCTGACCCCTTGCTCGATGCCCATCCTGCACTGAAAGATCTCTGCCTCTCCATCGCGCTCTTCAAGCTGCTGCGCGCGAGGTTCGAGAAACTTCCAGTGCACGAGGGTGTCGCCCGGAAGAACCGTTCCTTCATTTTTGGATGCCTCGGCGACGGCAAAGACGACGACGACGAGGCCGAGAGGGCTTTCCAAGTGATCGAGCGCGATCTCAATTTAGTCGGCAACTACTACCACTCGGCGTCGGTGGTTCCGGCCGTGCTGTCGAGCGGCCCATGGTTCCTGGTCGGGAACTTCATCCTGGTGGTCCTCATCGTGGTGAACCAAGCACTCATGGGCCTCTACGTCACCGGCCAAGCCCAGGTCTTGACCGTCGTTGGCTGCCTCGCCCGTGACGTCGCCAAGGGGTCGCCCATGGCGGCCAGCTTCTTCAAGTGCCGCTGCCGCAAGCTCCTCAAGAGTCTCATCGTCAGCTTCACTTCCATCAACGTCACCGTGTGCTTCCTGCTCCTCTACACGTTCCTGCTCATGGAGGCCTGGGAGTTCGTCGTCTACGTGCTCTCCGACTCCTTCCTGGTGTCGCTGCTGTGCTCGTACGCGCGCAGGCCCCGGTGGCAGTCGTCGCGGTGCGTGCGGCGAGCCTTCGGCGCGCTGCTGTGGGTGAAGCGCGTCGGCCGGGCGCGCGCCGGCACGCGCTTCAACCAGCTCTGCGTGCTCGGCCTGCGCCGCCGCCGCCTCCACACACTGAGGGTGATGGTCTCCCAGCTGCTGCCGATCCCGTTCTTCCTCGGCATGCCGCCGGTGCCGGTGCACAAGGAGGTGAAGCGCGCCGTGTTCGAGTCCCTCAGGGCCAAAGGGGGCGGCGAGCCGCTCAGCAACGGCGCCGCCGTGCTGAGCGGGTGCAAGCAGCTCGAGTGGGCGTGCAAGAGCAGGAGCATCACCGTAGTCATCCTCGTGTGGCACATCGCCACCAGCATCTTGGACACGGAGAGCTCGCCGGGGGTACAAGGATCACAGGCGGCGAGCACGGAGGAGGAGGAGAAGACGACGGCAGTGGCGAGGACGCTATCCCGGTACTGCGCGCACCTGGTGGCCACCGCGCCGGAACTCCTTCCTTGGGACGTGGAGGGATCGAAGCTCGTGTACGAGTCCGTGAAGCGCGACGTCCGGAGCAACAAATGGCGCCAGAGCAAGACGGAGACGGTGGCGAGTATGGGCGACAAGCTCGGGAAGCAGCTGCTGGAGGAATACACTGTCGAGGAGGCGTGGGCGTTGCTGGCCGAGTTATGGACGGAGGTGGTCATCTTTGTCGCGCCCTCCGATAACATCGAAGGCCACGCCATGGCGCTGGCCAAGGGCGGCGAGTTCGTCATCACGCGCTAAATAGTAGCTTCTCCAGCCTCACATTATTCAATTCTACAGTACTTTATATTCAAATATTTGTCGTTGTTGATTTTTTGTCACAAAATTAATCATTAGTCTTGTTCAAAATATTATATGTATATCATTTATTCTGTTTATAATTTATTTTATCATTATATATATTTTAAGCGTGAGTTATTCTTTTGCATAAGAATTTGAAATAAAATGAATGGTTAAACATTTTTTTAAAAGTTAACAAAAAATATTTCAATACTGTAGTTGTATGCCTGTTTTCTTTATTTGCGTTGGTTTTTCCCAACTGAATGTTTCCGTCCTGAAACTCCAATGCCTGTTTTCTTTATTTGCGTTGGTTTTCGCAACTGAATGTTTCCGTCCTAAAACTCCATGCACGTATTGGTCGGTATCAAAGTAAAAGATGAGACTACTACATAATTGATTTTTCTAGTCATTATTTTTATAGCCGGTTTTTAAAAAGTGGCAGTAAATCATTTTCACAGCCAGTTTATGGCTTGCCCTGGCTGTGAAAATTAAATCCATTTGTTTTAGCCACGAACCGGCTGTGAAAATCTATTTTCACAGCCTGTTCGTAACACGAACTGCATGTGAAAATCCATTCTCACAGCCGGTTCTAAGCTACAGTACACAAAACTTTTTATTTTTATTTTATTTTTTTGATATTTTTTATTAGTCTAAGAGCACATAAGGGACAAAAAAATCAGCTCAATTGGATCTAAGGTCTGGTCTCTAAAAAATCATAAATATTCAAAACGTTTAATATTAAAGAAATGCAACATCAATTAGCTTGCACACCCTAAAATGTTATTTTTGCTTATATTACAAGGACACAATTTTTAAATGTTTTACACTACATATATGTTGCCATGGAGCAGTTTTGGATTTTTAAATGATTAGCTATTTTTTAACTATTAAATAAATTTCTAGTTACTTATTCTTAGTAATTCTAATTTAAACTACATTTCTCTTAAATAGCTTTTATCAAATATTATAAAAAGAGTGTCTAAGGACATATGCTCTAGTTTAGATCAAATCGTGAAAAATATACGAAATGCCAATATATTTGCTATGTATGATTCACACTTTAATTTACTCCTTTACTTGTAAAATAATAACAATATCAAAAACTTGTCCAAAAATTATAAAAGTTGTCATGGAGTCATTTTATAGGTGTATAACCTTCTCATAAAAAAATCAATGCATTTCAAGAAAATTAGACTATACATTGTTCATAAACATATACATCTCTCATACTTTCATACACCTTAAGGCAAATTTTGATGTTTGTACATCATAAAACGTATTTTTGCTCATATGATATATAAATATGTTTTTACATGTTTTATACTGCATATATTTTGCCATGGTGGAGTTTAGGAATTTTTTGAAATGATTTGCTATTTTCTATGAATTAAATGAATTTTCAGCACTTAAAAATCAATTTTCATACAACTATTTTTTATTTTTATATGATTTTTCTGATATTTTTTACTAAAGTTTCGTGCTTGTAAGGAACTACCACAAAAAGTTTCAACCTAATTGGTTCAATGGGGTGGCCTCTAAAATTTTATAAAAGTTCGGCAGAGTTAATATAAAAGGAGTGCATCACTCAATAAATCACAAGCAAGTGTGTGATGCAGTGGTAAGTGGAGCTATGCACGAAGCAAGAGGTCACGGGTTTGAATCATGGAGAATGCAACTAAGTGTAAAAAATTTTGTAGTTGGAGGTGGTGATGCCTAGTTAATGTGGTTGGCCTCCCATGTGGTTAGATTTTTTTTGCACTCATTTAATATTTTTATTTGATTTCTATTTTTGGTTTTCGAAATTATTTTCACAGCGGGTTTATGTCAAAAACCGGTTGTGAAAATCGATTTTCACAGCCGATTAAAAACCGATTGTAAAAAGCTGATTTTCAGCGCCACTTTTAAAAACCGGCTGTAATAGGCCCAATCGAACCGGCTGTGATAAGCCATGTGTAGTAGTGTGAGTTTCTCGGCAACGTAGGAATGGAATAGCTTTGCCCTCCAGAAAAAAATTACTCAGTTTCTTTTCCAAATATTCGATCTTAACACAGGTAATTTATAGTTAGTTTCAAGAGGACGAGTTGTACTAAATTCTAATCCAAAATACACTTGTTTCCATACGCATCAATGCGGTTCAGATTCTAGTTGCCTAGAGAGCAGAACCGAATAGGCATATTTTTTTAATAATAGAAACAAGAAAGTATCAGTCCGTACATTATTATACGCAATACTCAAATGCTACACACAAAATAAACTAAGTTAGCACCAAAGCTATTAAGAGCCAATCAGTACGTCTCCAATCCATGTCATCTTGGATTATCACACTACCGGAAACACTACTGGAAAACTCGCTATCAGTACCGGGTCCAGAGGCTCATAGGTACCGGTTCTGCAACCGGTACCACGCAACCGAGACTAAAGACCTCGGTCTTTGGTACTGGGTGCAGTACCTATGATGGCCATTGGTACCGGTTAGTAACACCAACCGGTACCAAAGAGCCCTCCCACGTATCCTAGGGGGAGGCCATTTGGTACCGGTTGGTGTTACCACCCGGTACCAAAGGGTGTATTTTTTTTTAAATGTTTGATATTTTTGTTTATTGGATGCAATTCGTCTACGCATGTACGTACGCATCATAGGTAAGTACATGTGTAAATCTTACACAATCTTTCACGCAATTGAAATTATCACAGCTATATATATATTACAGAAGTTATATATGCACAAGTTGTTTACAATTGATGAGCAGAACTGGAAGAAGGGGCGGAGCGATATTGAGCAAGATCACGTCCGTCATGGTGGTACTCTCCATTTGGATTTATAACTTGGTCCATAATGAATCCAAATAGTTGGTCCGCAATAGCTTTTGCTTTTTCTCACATTGAGAGCTCTTCATGGTAAAACATCCTCTGCATTAATCACAAATGAGAACATTTTAATCTAATTATCCATGAGATAACACTAGATCATACACATTAAAGAATAAGTCATATGTAAGTATGAATTGTTTGATTTCGTACCATGAGTTCTTCGTTAGTCGGTTTTTTTGGAGAAATAAAGGTGTGCATCCACTGGCAGACGTAGTATCCGCATAGATTTGTCCCTTTTTCCTGTCTGGCACACTGAAAGTGGAGACGAACAAAGTTAGCCATGACAACTCCAACCACATACCGGAAAGTCCGTCTTCACATCCAATTTTTCTTTGAAATTTCTTCGAACATGTGCACGA
The DNA here is from genome assembly GCA_004135705.1 of Alloteropsis semialata. Lineage (NCBI taxonomy): Eukaryota > Viridiplantae > Streptophyta > Magnoliopsida > Poales > Poaceae > Alloteropsis > Alloteropsis semialata. The sequence goes on along the minus strand of CM014277.1, from coordinate 28,450,105 downwards.
AAACGCGTCCATGCCATGTCAATCAGGTCTAAAACTGGTTGGTATTCCTCTTTTTTTTCCGCATTGAGTCCAAGACAAGAACGCAATCGGTGTGTATGAGAAACACAAGGAGAATCCAGTGGAAGCTATAGATATATACAAATACATGCACAAGTATTGAGAACAAATTCTTAAAGTTATACATATATATAGAGAAGTACTCACTTGAAATTGTAAGGCAGAAGAATGTAATTCTTGCTTCTTTGTCTCTCTAGGTACAAGTATATGTTGTCCACTGTCTGTAGTGACTTACGAGATACAAGTACGGCATTTACCATCAATGGATTCGTGAAGCCATCATCATTGTACGATTTCTCGCGGCATGTATGGATCTCCATCCTACATGACAAAAATAGATTGTTACTGTTGCAAATTATAATTAAGACGGAAAGTATTGCGAGAATAGATCAGTGAAACAACTTAAACAACCCAGCAGCTCATCAAAGAGAGATCTATGGCAGCTTGATGGTACAACATATACACATCCTTGAAATCCAAAATTAAGACATCCGGCCCACGAAAGTAATCACGGTCTTGTATCAAAACATTGAGCATCTCTCTACCCTGTTTGGACATCTTCATGTACCACGTATGGAATCGGTACGCTTGAGTGGTAAGTAGCTTCACAGAAAATGGGGGCACCATTGGTTCTCCACACTGAAATTCCCAATGTGTCACTGTTGCCATAGGAATTTCGCCATCTAAAAGTTCTGACGGTGAGAGGCCCGTATCCGCGACCATCCAAGCAAGTGCTTTGTCGTCAACATTTTGTTGCACTTGTGTCTGGCCAGCTGCGCCCGTCCTCCTAACTGAGCTCTGGCCGACTTGTTTCTTCTTAGGAGTGGCCGTCTTCTTGCCCGAGGCTCCACTGCTGGCTTGTTTCTGCTGACCAGCGGCCGTCTTGTTACTAGAGCCTTCACTGACTTGTTTCTGATAAGACTTTGCAAGCTGGCGGTCGTAGTCAGATACTAAGAGTCTCTTCTGATTCGCTGCTCTCATTGATCTGAAAAATTTCTTCGCTTTCGAATCTATTTTTACCGGCTTATTTGGCTCATCTAGTTTGAAATGTTTTTTGACCTGAGCTTTGACCACCAAAATAGTTTCCTCGTCAGTTTGGTCATAAGGTAACTTCTTTTTTATGGCGGCCATCATTTCTTCTTCGGTAGTCTCTTATTCGACCGTTTGATGTAGCTTTTTTTTTGGCGAGTTGTCCGCCGTGGGGGCGCAGCTTGGCACTTTGGGGCATGTCGTGCTGGTGGAGGAGGAGACATGTGTGAGCCGGCAGCATCCCTACTTGGAGGTGGCAGCTCTTGCTCATCCTCGTCCCTTCTTGAAGGTGACGGTGGCTACGGGGGATCCCTGGGTGGAGTAGATGCTGGCCCTTGACTGGCAAATTTGACATAACACTTCTTCCATAGAATGATACCGCCGTGGGCAGCATCTGCTAACGTCCTTTCTCCGTCGCCACCTTTGATGTCAAGCTCCAAGTCATCATATCCTTCACAAATTTGTTCCACCCCCACCTTGCAGTAGCCACTTGGCATTTCTGCCCCATGAATGGTCTGCCGTTGCTCCATCGGATAAGCCATACCATAAGCCTTCTTAGTGGATAAGTTCCTGCATGGTATATTAGCTCACATGGCATACACAGAATGATTTCGTCCACTGGATAGCTTGCACTGTCGTCCCCCGCATCGGCAGGTGGGAGCTCCGTGGAAGCAACACTGCTTCGACGTTGGGAGGGCGGGCTAACACCAACTAAACCACCAACTCCGGTGGGTAGAAGTATTACTCCCGGCACCGGCTGCCCTTGGCTCAGCAATGTCTGTATTTGTCTAGACACTTCATCTGCGATGCTGACCTTTGTTTGCTGAACCTCTCTTTCTAAGTTCTCAACTCTTCTATCCTGTGCGGCCTTGGTGCGCATACGACTTTTGTAGGTGTCATTGTTCGCTGAAAATGCAACCTTCCACGGGACCACGCCGACAGCTCTAGCTCTTCCGGGATGTTCGAGATTCCCTAGAGCCCTTGTTAGCTCATCATTTTCTCTGTCGGGAACGAATCTCCCATCTTCTTTCTCTTTAAGTGCTACAAGGATACCAGCGGCCGCCTCTTTTATCTCATCGTTGTATATAAGTGACCCATCATTGAGATCTAGAGTGCCCCCATGAGCGCAATACCAATGCCTCGATCGCTCTGGCAAATTGATTGTCGCCAGCGTGATTCTTCTGGCAAACAAGTCTTCTTCCATCTTGTCCCAGATTGGAATTTTCTTCTTGTAGCAAGTTGGTCCAAGAGAGTGGAAGTACCGTTTCTTCGCGGCATTGATCCTTGCTTGACGAGAGTTCTTTTCACCTAACTCTGACCGCCTGTACTGCACGAACGAATCCCAATGACCCTTGAGCTGTGGGTAATCGTTGAAGTTGGGTGTCAGGTTCTTCTCGCCATATTTTCTGTACAAGTTCTTATTCCAAGTTTGAAATGAAGTAGCCATCGTCTTTAGAGCCCAATTTTTCACTCTCTCCTCTGAATCTTCAGACACCGTGAAGCGCTCTTTCAAACTTGCCCATGGCATTTCTTTCTCTGATTGCGGCACGTAAGTTGCTTCATTGCTGAATTTCCACCTCTGCAAGCTGATGGGCACTACTATGAATTTTTATAGTAATAATACAATTTCCTACAAATTCAAAAATTTCTACAATAACACTTAAATAGTATTATTCTATAAGTATAATACCATTTGCACAAAAAATTTCCTTTAAGTACAATTTAAAATGAATTTTCTATATGTATTATTTCTTATAATACAAATTCCAACAATTTCTAGAATTTCTATAATACAAATTCTTATAAGTATTATTCTATAAGTATAATATTATTATAACAACAAATTATTCCTATAAGTATTACATTCATAATACAAAAATCCTAGGAAATAAATGACATTGCCTATGAATGTTAAGACATTTTCTACACATTTCCTAAACAAATTCGTACAAATTTTGTAGAATACTAAGACAATGCCTATGAATTCCTAATAATTTCTATGAAATAACAAGTATTATTAATAATAATCTATGATTTTTCTATAACATTAAAAAGAAAAAAACTCACACACACACAACATACTACACAGCGCGCGGGAAGGGCCTGCGGCGACGGACGACGGGTGCGGCCAATGCACGGGGAGGCCGGGCGCAGGAAGGCCAGGGACGGGCAGCCCCGGCGACGGGGAGGCCGGGGCGTAGGGCAATGGGGAGGCCGAGGACGGGCGGCGCCGGGCGATGTGGCGGCACAGGGGAGGCCGGAGACTGGCAGGGCCGAGCGCGGGGA
>CM014277.1:28426071-28443756 GCA_004135705.1 Alloteropsis semialata | reverse complement strand
TAGCAAATGGCATCGGATCTGCTCGATATTTGCGAACTGCTTTTGATTCTTGCAATCAACACATGGGCATGAAACATACCCCCTTCCCTTGGATGACTGATGATAAATGCCTTGGCAACATCTATAAAAAGACTGAACTCCTTTCACAAAATTATCACCTCTACCCAAAGAATCATACATCCATCCTCTATCCATCTGTGAATTAGAATAGAACAATTTTCGTACTTTAGTTAAAAGGCCCTAAAAAGTTTCATGAATGTAGCCTTCAACAAATTAAACCAAATTCATTTAAACATTTATTGGCCCCTAAACAAATAGCTAGTTTAGTTAAATACACTAATCTAGTACTTCAGACTATACCCATAATTTCAAATTTATGAAACGTAACAAAAAAATGCTTGTAAAATTAATTATGGATAGATACTAACCTTCGAACAAGCGATTGACGATGTTCAACCTTTAGAATTCAGCACCATGCATGTAAGCCAATTCGACAAAATGATCTAAAATAGAAAAGAGCGTCTTTCTTTCATATTAAAGTCAAATTTAATAAAATCTAACCAAGCAAATAAATCAACCATCAAACATAGGGCGTACGTACCCATCAAATAACCACTCTGGACTTGTGTAACCTTCAAAACTCTATCTTCTCCATGAATCAATAGGTGAGAAATGCCTCTATAATAATCAAAGAGCAACCACTTATTCATTCTCATCCCTAGTTTGCCTAAAACTAACCAATCACAATAACAACCTAAAACAATTATGTGCACATACCAACCTTTAACCATGGTGGAGGTGTGAAACCATCCAAATTCGGCCTCCTACACGAAAAATTTGGTGAGAAATGACCTCTAAATTGATGAACACCCTCTCCACTAAATTCATCAAAAAATTGAAAATCAACCCACAAATGCATTGGTGGAAATGAGGTATAGCTAGAGACCAACCTTTTGCTAAGTTGGTGAGGTATATCCTTCAAAAATCAGGCCTTCGTGAGCAGAATTCGAAAAAGTGGCCGTAACAATGGTGAAAATGGTGTTTGTGTCGGGTTGGGGAAGAAGGAGGGGAGGGGTGGCAGCTGATATATGGGTGCGCCATTTTCACAGTCGGTTTTTAAGAAAAACCGGCTGTGAAAATGCATTATCACAGCCGGTTTTTCTTAAAAACCGGCTGTGAAAAAAGCCTGCAAATGTCAGGTTTTGTCAGGTATAAAACCGGCTGTGATAGGTGGTTTTCACAGCCGGGTTTTTAGCCGAACCGGCTGTGAAAATCTAGCCCTTTTCACAGCCGGTTCGGCTAAAAAACCGGCTGCGAAAGCCACCTATCACAGTCGGTTTTTCTTTTTCCAGCCGCAGCACTAAAAAAACCGACTGTGAAAATATTTTCTGCGCCACTTTCAAAAAACCGGCTGTGAAAAAGGTGACTTGAAAAATAGTTTCTGTAGTAGTGATAAATCATTCTACCACCATCAAGAAACAGAGTCAAACTGAAAATTCTGCATATGTACCTTGTCGACACCAAAAGATGACTCAATTACTTATCTGGCCCTGAAAACTTGACTATGCCTTATGTGACTCCAACTTTCAACTTCTATGCCCTACATGGCACTACCGTGAGGTCTGTTCACATCTCCGTTAGATTCTGGGCATTCGATCGGCAAACAACAACTTTGCGGACCGATCTGCCCTTCTACCCTCCTTTCTCTCCCTGCTCTGCAAGCGCGCTGCCCATTCGTCCCTCCCCTCTCCCTACGCCACATCTCGCTCCCCTATCTCGCAGCCCTAGATCGACGACGTGGATGGTTGGGCGTGGTCGCCGCGGGTTTGGCGCGGGCGAGCTCGCCGTCACGGCGAGATTCGGCGCAGATGGCCAGGCGGCGGCAGCCTCGGCGCCATCACGACGGCTCCCGACGGACTAGATGGCGTGTTGCAGGCGGCGCCGGCGAGCCCGTCACGGCGTGATCCCGCTTGGGCGGGACATGAAGGGGCGCAGTGGCCGAACGCAGACATGGCTCGTCCATTGCCGTCGTACAGCGGGGTGGAACAGAGCGCGGCTGGGACCACAAGTGGCGCGTGGCCGATGCTGTTGGGCGGAGGTAGAGTGCTGCAGGGCCATGTCAAGGCTGTGGAGATGTCCCAGAGCCTGACAACGCGTGGAGGCGAGGAGGACTGGAAGGCCAGGGTGCGGACGCCTGCTGCGGTGGAGACCGACCTTATGCCGGCAGCTCTCGGTGGAATTGTTCACCGATGTGGACGGAGCTTTCATTGGCTGACCATTTTTCCCCTCGCTGAGGTCAAAGTGCATAAAAGGCACCCATTTAGCTCTATGTTGTTCTATGTTTTAATTAGCTAATGGCCTTTTAAATTTATAATATATAAAGTGTATATATTCCACTTTAAGTGTTTGCACTCTAGAATGCTGTGTGGAAAATGTGAAATCAAATTCCTAAATAGTTAGATGTTATGGTGATTCCAACAGAGGGCACGTGAAAAGCATAGCCCAATTTTCATGAAACATAAGAGAAATAGCTAAAATTGGTTACATGGGCAAAATTGTCTTTTCATGTCCCACTTAACAGGGAACTAACAGCAATGTCACATAGGGCATAGAAGTTGAAAGTTGGGGTCAGATAAGGCATAATCAAGTTTTCAGGGCCATAAAAGGAATTGAGTCATGTTTTGGTGTAACACAAAGAATTAGAACCCTCACAACCCGTGTGCCAACTGACCTCCTGGCAAAGTGCCCTGGCTTCAACTCCGCTCTATTCAATATTTCAGATTTGATTTTGAGACATCGCCCCATATTCAACAGAAAACACTTTGATGGCCACCGAATGCTACATATGGCAGGGTCCAGAGTCCTTTTCTGCACACTTACGCCATTCTAAGACCCTGTACTTCAGATCATAGCATTACAGGCTTACAGGCTTCATCGTCATGGCCTCCCAAGAATCTGTTACCTGAATGCTGCCGAACTGTGTGTGGCCGCAAGCCTTGCTGTAGGGTACTCGCCGTGGTCCACCTGCCCGCTCTTGAGGTAGTAGAACAGCAGCTCGTGCACCCTACAACGCCAAGAACAACTAAATCATCATAACCAGTTTAATATATATGCAACTTGTCACTCCAAACATTTGATAAAACAACCAAGAACGTGGAACTTAATAACTGAGTTGGCATTTTACAGTGACACAACAATCAAATTAATTTGGTTTATCAAACGGCAAGTGGACCAAGTCACCCATGTGCAATAGCAGCAATAGTTTATATATGATCACAGGCACACCAACTACTCACCAGTATTAGCACCATACATATGAACTTAGACAATTAGCAGCCGCCGCCGCTGGCGGCCTCCTCCCCTCCGTCCCTCCTCTCCCTTCTCATCCCCCTCTTCCTCCTCTCTCTTCCCTTCCTTTCCCCTTCCCTCTCCCTCTCCTTTCCCCCCTGGATCGGGGCTGTTGCTCATGGCCTCCGGCCGGTGCCGGCGCCGGCGCCGCTTTCTCCAGTAGGCGGTGTGCGGGCCCCTGCCAGGCGCTGGCCCATGGGCATGGTCTGCGCAGCTAGCGTGACCGCGGCCGCTTGGTGGGCGGGCATGGCCGGCGCTCCCTCCATGGGTGGCGCGGTCGGGGCGGGCGTGGCCCCTTGGCGTGCGACGTGGCCAGCGCGACTGCGGCCCCTCAGCGTCCGACAGGGCCGGCGCTGCCTCTGTGGGCGGCGTGCCGCTGCTGCTCAGGCCCCTCATCTGCCTTCGCCGGCTCATGGCGGCGGGCCGTAGACCTGGCTCCGGCGCGGGTGGGTCGCTTCTTCGCCTTCGCCGGTGGCCATGGCTTTGCAGCTCGCCGGCAGCCACTGGCACTAGCCCGGGCCTCCAGTGCCCCCACCCTCCCCGGTACTGGCCGATGTTGCTGGCATCAGCAGCCTATGTGGTGGCTGCAACAGGCTTGGCTGCTTTGGGGGGATGGCCGTGGACCTGGTGCTGGGCTGCTTGTGGTGCGGGTCTGACCCGTTGTGTCCAACACCGTATCTTCGGTCCCCACAAGCCCTTCTACACTCATGGTCATTGGAGATAGAGCCCCCCGTCATGGTCTGGTGGTTCCTCCCTCGGCAGCTTGCTAGGGCTAGGCTATGTAGGATTCTTCCTAGGAGAAAGCCTAGACCGGTTGGTCAGGCAATGACGGTGCATCTGGCGTCCTGTTCCTCGTTGGAGGCATTGTCGTCGAAGCTCGTGGCCTTTCCACCTGCTGCCTCATTCGGTCGACTATGCACTTCTAGATTCTTTCCAGGCAAAATTCCGGACCATGTTGGTCTAGTGATGGTGGCGCATGAAGCTCGTCATATTCCTTCCTGGAGGCATCGCCATGGAAGCTCATGCTTGGTGCTGGATGCTTGGGCGGACCTGGGCTCAATGTCAAGGTTGTTCTGGTCGCCCCTAGCTGCAATACCCCGGCTTCTTGGTGGAGGACCTCGTCATCCGGCTGCATCACCTCTCTGCCCCTTCCTGTGATGGGTTACCCCATCCTTTTCCCCCCGCTTCAAAAGCTTGTGACTTTTGGAATGCATTGGTGTTGGCAGGGGGCTGGTGGCGACACGGATTAGGACCGCTTGCCGCTAGCATGCCACCCAAGGTCGCTTACATGACATGCTTGTGGTGGTGCGGGGTGGTGTTGGAGGTCCATGTCGATGCGGTGAGGCTGCTCCACCTCGCCGATTATGCTGCGAGGGGTTGTGGAGACTAGAATCGCATTAGGGTAGGCAGTGGCGGACCCAGCCAAAAAATATAGGTGGGGCGGAGATAAATAGAAAACTTAACTGATAGTAAAACTATGGACTTGTTTAGATGAGCAAGTTTCAACTATTCACGAGTCACATTAAAAGTGGTGCTACTAATTAGAAGTATTAAATATAGATTATTGACAAAACCCATTTCATAAACCCCGGGTAAATTCGCGAGATGAATCAATTGAGCCTAATTAGGTCATGATTAGACAATGTGGTGCTACAGTAAACAATCTTTAATGACAGATTGATTAGGCTTAATAGATTCATCTCATGATTTTCCGTCCATCTGTGTAATTAGTTTTATAATTAGATCATATTTAGTCCTTCTAATTAGTATCCTCAAACTTGATGTGACATTTTCGACAAGTTTATCCACTCCCAACAAAACAAGGCCTATATCGCATTCGCATACCATATTCATAACAGAGCCATATAAATTTGAGTAGAAACGCTAATTTGGTAACTGAATGGCATAGTCAAAGATATAATGATGATATCTCTCTTGAGAAGAGTAAACGGTTTGTTTTGCCCCCACAAAATTAACTTACATCAAATTATCAAAATAAAAAACACCAACCTGTCAAAGTTGGTTGGGCCAGTAACGAGGAGTAATGGCCGAATGGGAAGCAATTGATGTCTAACTGAGTTGATTGGAACAGTAACAAAGTCTTGTAGCCAGCCCAAGTGTTGTCTAGCCCAACCGTGTAAGGCCCAAGTGGCAAAATCATCTCTCGCTCTCGCTCGTGTTCTGCATCATCGTTGTGATCTGGTGCCTAAAAATCAGGGGGTACGGGGATCCTAGCTGCGCAGGCCACCTGGGGCGACCGCCCCACATCGCTGTAGCGGTAGGTCCGCCTCTGAGGGTAGGGGTTCTGTCCGGTGAAAATCTGGTCGTCCTTAGATGAATGGATGAATGGTCGATGGAGTTGCTTCTGTGTCATCCCCTTCCTAGAGGCATCGTCCCATAGTACCTCCTTTGCCCTCTGGTCTCTGACCCTTGGTTGCCCCCCTTCCCCCAACCTCTCTAGTGAGGTCGTTCTTGTTTTGGTTGTGGTTTGGTTTGGTCTCCTGGTCATTTTTGGTAGTTGTAGGTCTTCTTTTGTCGCTTCGAGACACTTGGTGAAGCATTCCATGTGGCTTCCTTCTGGTGTCCCGATCTACTGGATTCGTCGCTCGGTGTTCCTCGGTTTCCCCCCAATAAAAGATGTGCTAGTACTTTTTGAGTTGTGGTCCTTTTTGTTTGGTGTTGTTGTAGTGTTCGTCGCTAGCGTCTGGACGTGTTCTTGTTGTGTGTGTTGTTTGTGTCGTTGGTTGTACTTGTTACCTTCCTTCTTTGCTTAATGAAATACGCGTTAAGCATGTTCTCTAAAAAAACTTGGACAATTAGCACTGTTATAATGAGTAAAAGAGCTGCATGCAGAGAAAGAAAGAGGAAAGCTAGAGCAAATGCCAGGCTGGCAACAACAACTTTTACTGATTATCCTTTTCAGTTGTTGTTGTTGTCAACCGGGACTATGCCACTGGGACTTCAGAAAAGAAAGAAAAAAATCACAAAAGCTTTAGAGCTCCCCGCGCTCGGCTCGCTCTTGGCCACCGCCGGCGCCCGGTCCTGGATGCCGGCCGTGCTCCCGGCGGCGCCCGCCCACGCCTGCTGTCCTGGCTGCGTGGAGGCACCCCAGCCCGCCCGCGCCCGCCAACCTGGCCGTGCGCCGCGCCCCCGCCTTTCACTTGCCTGGATAGAGGGAGAGAGGTAGAGATAAGGTACGAGAGAGATGGGTGGAGAGGAAGAAGGCTGTGGAGAGAATGAGAAGGTAAGGGACAGAGAGAGGTATGGACAGATAAAAAGACGTCGCTCGGACTTAGGAACTGGGACTAAATGTGGTCCCCTTTAGTCCAGGTTGAAGCCACCACCCGGGACTAAAGGGCGCACCCTCTTTTTGTCCTGGCTAGAGCCATCAACCAGGTTTAAATGCCCTCCCCTGCCCCTGGCCGTTGGACCCGGGACTAATGCACCCATTAGTCCCGGGCCCAAATATGGTCGGGACTAAAGGTTCTGAACCAAAGGTCTTTGTGTAGTAGTGTCTGCAGGGAAACCAAAGCTAAACCTTGAATAAATTCTGTCAAAGATTTTAGTCTACTTTTCTTTTCCCTTTTTCTTTTTGTTGGGAAGCTCACCTCTTTGAAGAAATCTTGCGACAGGATGATCAAAATACCAGCATTATCACCAGTATTCTTTATCGCAGCAGCAGGAACCATGGTATGCCATTCTCTCAAGCATCTCAACATAATCATTGACCTGGGATTAAAAAGGGTAGCAAAATCTCAGTCCGGATCAGTGTCATAAATATATCCAACTTTGGAAAAAAAAGGTAGGTGTCTAATACCAAAAGTAACTCTCATGTTCTTTTATAGGCATATATTGCAGACATGCTATTGGCACCTACTCCTTACTTTTCTGCCTAATGTCCCTGTGCTCATCCATCCACCTGCAATAGAACACGTCGTACAATTGCCTCAGTTCTTGCTTCCTAGGAAGATGAACCAGAAACTGTAACTTTGAGCTAGATGACTTTTGTTGTCTTTCCTTTTCCAATTTCACTAACCACAATGTCAATTTGAAACATATGTTGCAAAAATGAATGGCAAACTAATAACAGAAGGCAACAATTAACAATACAATGGTAGGCACACACTGAGATAATCCTCATACGCGTATTAGCTCCCCGCCCCGCCACCCCCCCCCCACCCCCTAAAATCAACCATATCAGTTAATGGATGATGCCAGTCTCCCTAACAATTTCAATATATGGAGCCACCAATATACAAGATAATAAGAATCTTCAACTTTAAATCTTCAATTGATGAATCTGTGAGCACTTCAACTTAAAACAGAGTAGGCACGCACACTGCACACAAGAGGTCAAGAGCAGGGTACACAGGTATGTGTAGAAGAGCAGAGCAGGCACATAAGCATGAGGCTGTTCAAGAATCAAAATCATGGCGGTACCTTGTGTCACCGCTCTCTATCGGGCAAGCTTGGGCAACAGGAGATGAGGTGACAAGCAGCACGAGAGCTTAGCTCTGGCACTCAGGCAGCAACATACACGACAAACGGATTTGATTTCTATTTGCTTGGATTTATAGAGAAATTGATGTGACAAAGAGCTTTTTTAATAAATCTATTAATTACGATACAATTTGACAGCTATTTCATATATGTATTATACAACATGAAGTAAATTCGAAACATTGTGTTTCTAAAATTTTGCATGGATGAAAATAAATTTGATTAGTATTTGAAACCAATGCACAGGAAAAACAAATATTGGAAAGACAAATGTTTAGAGAGAAGAATTGTAAAGAAAAATAGCCAAATATTGGTAAACAACTTTTAGTACCGGGCTCATACAAGGCCCCGTACTAAAGGCTTACTATTTTGGCCTCCCGCCAAATTCACATCCCCCTTTTAGTACCGGGCCCAAACAACGCCTGGTACAAAAGGCGGCCCTTTAGTACCGAGCCCAACGTAGGGTCGGTACTAAAGTCCCCTTTAGTACCAGGCGTTGTTCCTGCGCTGAGCCCTCCGCTGCCGCCAATTGCCCCGGCCCTCCTCCGCGCCACTAGTCCTCTGTCGCCACACGCCGAATCCGGCCCCAACCTCGCTGCCGCGGTCGGGACCTCCTCCACTGTGTCCACGCGCCCATGGCCCACACGGCCTCCTCTGCCTCCAGCATCCTTCACTTTCCCGGTCGCCGCTGCCGGCCCAACCAGTGTTCCTGGCCGGGCCACGACCATGCCCCTCCTCTGGCCACCTCTCTAGCGACCTCCTTCGTGCCGTTCGCTCTGGCCTCTGCCCTGACAACCGACTCTGGCGAGGCTGCCGTGCACGCTGTCAGTGCCGACCCTACCACAGCTGCCTCTCCCTCCCTGGCCAATGAACCCGGCCCCGACCCTGGCACCATTCCTCCGGCCACCGCTCTGATGACATCCTTCCCGTCTTCCGCTCCTCTTCCGCAGGTACGCCGTCGGTGTCCGCCATCGACCGCTCCCCAGCACAGGCTGGTCGATTCACCCGAGCGGGGGCTAACGTTAGTCCCCCCCCNTGATGTCGCCTTTTTATTTTTTATGCATTGTAATAATTGTATATAAAAACCTAGGAAATTCTAATAAATCCGAGGAAATCCTAGAAAATTCATAGGAAATCAGAGAAATGTTTATATGTTTATGTATTTGTTATATATTTTTTATGAGATTCATATAATATATTTGTTTATGTATTCTTTATACATATAACACCATAGGAAAATATATATAAGATCTTAGAAAATTCAAAGGAAATGATAGAAAATCATAGGAAATGTTTTATGTGTATGCATTTTTATATATTCATTTACGTATTTGTTATATTTATGACATCATAGGAAAATATATATAGCAAATCATAGAAAACTGAAAGGGAATAATAGCAAATCATAGGAAATGTTTTATGTGTATGTATTGCATAGAAAATTATAGCAAATCACATAAAATCATAGAAAATTGTAGAGGAAATGATGAGCTTGCCCAAAGCTCTCAGTTCCTACCAGACGCTCGAGCAGATGAGGAAATCCTGTTCGAGTCGATTGGGGCAGGAACCGAACATGTGAACCCGGACTCTGACAACAGCCGTACTGACATGTGCCTCAACATGTCAGGAGATGTTGGCGATGTCAATGAAGAAAATCCTACTGTTGAAAGAAATGACGCCAATGAGGTAAAAAATATTAGAGGAGCATACTTTGTATTGTTTACTTTCCATTGTTTGGAATTAACAATATATTTGTTTTTAGCGATCCGGGTCATCGTCGCAGCCGAAACGGAAGCGAGGGCCAATGAAAAAGCTTGAGGGACATATAATCATCACTTTAGTCAACACAATGGGTCAACGTACTGCACTAGCACACGCCAGAGCTAAATTCGTCAATCAGATTGGATTTCTTGTTAGAGACTGCATTCCAATCAGTTTCAAGGACTAGAGAATCAACAAGACATGTGATGCTAGGAGTGTCGTCCCTCAAATGGAGAAGGTCATGCTATGGATAGAGCTACAACAACACTTCACATTCCTAGCGGGCGAAGAAGAAAAATGTAAGGTTTGGGCTCTAGGAAAGGCTTCCACTGCTTTACAGACATTCAAGAAAAATCTAAACAGAAATTTTATCAAGAAAGGCTTACCGAATTTTGAAAAGCAGCGCAAAAAATTAAGAGATCACTGGAATCATTGGTGCAGTATAGGGTGTCCGAAGTGTGTGTAGAGGAAGTCCTTCAGAACACGCAAAATGCGAGTAAGAAGCAACACTTCCACCACCTTGGTTCAGGGTGCTTACCCGACTACGATTTGAAAATGGAACAAGATGGAAGAGACTATCATTGGAAGAGGCATTGTAACACAGACTTTGGAACGGCCAGAGCAAGTGAAGAGTTGGTATTATGCTCATGGCGGCTCACTCGATCTCCAACATGGGTTGTGAGTCTTTTCTTAGAAGACAGAGATGCGACCGAAAGGATCCATGGGGGATTTTCATCCTGACAGAGAAAGGGACGAGCTAACTTATGCCCTATAGATTCCAGAGCACACTGGCTGTTGCTGAGGCAAAGGCATTGTTCCATGGAAGGTTGCATTTGCAGAGGATATCGAAACATACAGAAGCCGACATAGATGCAAAGCCGATCAGGATGAGAAGATTTGCAGATTAGAGGAATGCATGACCTCTCATGATGAAAGGATGGCTGAAGAAGTAAGCCGGCAACTGGCCATGCAGCAGGGATCATTGGCCAATGTTCATGATCAAGTAGCCGCATCTCAACGGCAAAGTAGCGCAGCTTCCACGGAGCTCGCAAGAGCTGACGAGGGTGACATGGAGCAGCAGGGCCAACCAGAACGCTACCTCGTGGATGACATCACTGAGAAGACTGCATGTGAGCATGTTACTCTGGTCAGAAACAAGAATGTACTGGTGGGTTTTGCTTATGCTGTGCCTGGATAGACATATCATGGATCCCACATCTCAAGCTCGATGTTCCTCGAGGTGACAAGGAGGTGAATCTAGGCCAGGTCGTCCATGGTTTTATTCTATGGTAGAAGCGCTTCATCAGATTTCTAGGTATGACTGCTGCAGACTTAGGATCCTCTCCTTAGAGCTCAAGAGCACCTCTGCCAATCATGAGTCTACCAGCTCCAGCTCCATTCAACCCAGACCCATCGATGAGTCCTCCAGCTCTGGCTGTGTTCAGCCCCGAGCATGGTATGAGTCCTCCGGCTATGATCCCTTCGCAAGAGGCCCCAACTATTCCCAGCAAGAGCAAAGGACCCAGCCTCCGGTTCAAGCCTAAGTAGAAGAAGGAAAAGGCAAAGAAAGGGAAGTTGTTGCCTAAAAAGTTACAACTGATGATGAAATCAGTGCGCATGTGGATGCGGAGGTAAAGGCACACTTTGCGAAGCTGGAGCCCGAGAAGAAGGAAAAGATCGATCCGGGTGCCGTGAAGTTCATTCTTGAACAGGGTAAGCCTCTACCTCCCAAGAAACAGATATCGGACCACGACCGCACTCTCATAAAGGCCAGTGAGAGACTAGCATAGGAAAAGAAGAGTGGAAAGCAAGTGGCCCAGCTCGTATTGCAAGCAAAGCAATCCGTTGAACCGCTAAAGTGCTTACAGAATATGATCAGCATGTCCTTGAATTTGCGCTAGACATTGGTCTTACCACAGCTCAGATTCGAGGTGAGGACCATATTCCTAAGTACGATTGCATGGGAAAATGGCACTTCAAGCTAGGGAAATCTCTTATCTGGCCACAGTTGGTAAACCTTCTACCAACACAAATGAGAAGGTTGCATAAATGGTACATGAGAAAGTCAGCAGAAGGTGTGGAAAAGGTCAACGAGGAGGTTGCATGAATGGTACATGAGAAATTCACCAGAAGATGTGGAAGAGGTCGCTGCTCGTTTCAAGACGAACAATATTTTTTTGGGGAGGACTTGATATGGTTATATTTCGAAGAATTATACATGCTTTTCCATCAAAATGCCCTTGACAAGTCCCTCATGAGCGTCTAGATTCTGTGAGTTAATTTAATTTTTTCACTAAATAATAATGTTATATATTTTGTTCACAAGTCTCATCCCTCTTTTATTGTGTTTCCTGAAGTATGGAGATTCGTCTCTGTCGGCTCAATGGATTGTACAAGTATGGCTTTATGGACCCTCAAATTATAAACGAGGATAGCCTTAGAAATAAGCCGATTAGGGCAATGAAGAATATATATCATTTCATGGATAAGTGAAATTACACGGAAATGATACTCTTTGCATACAACTTTGAGTGAGTTATTCTTCTTTTTCTGTAACGTTCTTAGCTATATTTTTTTCTTCCAAAGTTTGTAAATTGATGTTAGTTATATGCCTTTGCGTTTACTGCTTCCATTGGATACTTCTTGTCTTATGCATTGATCGAAGCATGGTCTACGTGCTAGACTCTCTCAGAAGACCACAGGGTTACCAAAATCTCGAATTTTTTTATTTTAGTATTATTTTAATAGAAAATAGCAGCCGTAGGGGTCAAAATGGGGGAATTGCAAGTTTGTTACCCAGTCGGCTACTGAAAAGCCGACTGGGCACCTGTCGGCTACTGAACAGCCGACAACCCCCATGGCGCCGAGCTGGCAAGCAACCGCGCCACGGAGCGGGGGTTGTCGGCGCCGACAGGACCTGTCGGCCATCCAGTAGCCGACAGGCCAGTCGGGCCGCAATTGCCGACTTCTCTGTCGGGGCTTGAACGGCCCATGGGCCTGTCGGCTGTCCAGTGACCGATAGGCCCATTTCGGCTGCTGGTCAGCCGACAGGTCCCATTTCCTTTCCATATGTATATATGTTTATTTCCATTGCATATTTCTTCTTCCATTCTATAAATATGTTTATTTCCATTGCATAAATATGTTTTGGTTATTTTGTTTTCACATATTTTCGTTCCAGAATCCAGACACATGTTTTGGTAATTTCTATTCCACACAAATGTTTCGGTCCTTTTCATTCCAACACACATGTTTTACAATTATTGATGAACTGGCTTTGATTTGCATCGATAATATGGTTGTTACACAATATATGGTTCCACAACAACAATATATTATAACACGATAATATAAAATGGTTCTTAGATATGAACATCATAACAGGACTAAGAGGTTATGGTGTCAAATGCATTTTTTTGCTAAGGATACGACTACGATACAATGGCATGTGCGGCACACCTTGCTAACCCAAACATGCGCCGTTGCTAATCTTAACATGCCTTAGGGAATTTAGATAGGTGGTTCCAACAGTCTGGTTTACTCGAATGAGTTATATCCATCCAATGAGAAGACAGAACCACCCGAGTGCTGCGAGGGCATGTAGTACCTTGAGGGAGGATAACAAGGTGGGGGTGGGGGTTGGCTTTTGTTTATGTGACATGGGCAGCAGCAGTTCGGATCATTACAAATGATATCTGCTGTCTCCAATCTGCATCCACCGCTCGAGCAACAATGGCCCCGCCGTCCAACGGTAGACCAAGTAGCATCGACACGTCCTGTAGTGTCAGTGTCATCTCACCAACAGGGAGGTGGAACGAGTGTGTCTCTGGTCGCCATCGATCAACCAAGGCTGAGAGAAGGGCGCGGTCCACTGGGAACCAAAGGCTGCCGTCCCGTGTCGGCTCAACCAAACGGCACAGTGGTAGCAAACCAGCTGCACGCAACCTACCACAAAAGAAAGATGTTAGGATGATTAAATAAATAAACTTCTAAATACAATAAATCTGTGCGACGTGAAGTACCTAGGAAGCCACCGTGCATCAAGTCGCCAACACTCGTCGTGCGTCCTCAGACAAAGCACATACGGAAGCTTATTGTCCACCAAATTTGATCGGTGGTTCGCGTCGACACTCGGATCTATCAACTCAAGATTCGCCATACCTGCAAAAATGAAAAAAATACAGTAACAGTAATAAAAAACCAAAGCAAGATACATAATTATTACAAATATGTGCTAATAGTATTTGAGAAATTATTACAAAGGACCGCCGCCTCATTAAAAACCTCACACCTTCCTAACATCATACAATTCAATCCTAAGGCGTCACCCCTGAGGAAAAGAGTACGACTCCAACTCACAAACTAAAAATGATTAAAAACAATAAACTTACTATACTACTACTTCGACAAACGTAAATTACAACACATTATGAATACTACCTAGGACCTGCCTACTTCTTCTTCGGGTTGCGCTTGGGGATACGTATTTCGCTGGTGCCGTCTGGTTTATTGTGTGTAGGATAACTATCACAATCCTTGCGATAATGGTCCCCGCCGCATGCCAAGCATGATTTCTGTGCACCTCTGGCCTCAGCTGCATCCATGTCATTTCTAATACGGTGGCTCTGTCTTCTTCCACGTTTGTTAACAATTGTAGTTGGATCAGGAACCCAGTCAGGGCCATCAGGTGGGTGCTTACTAAAATCAGCAATCGCCCGTCAGCCCAAAAGCTCACCACTCCAAGTAGCTTGTACCACCTCCTTTATATAGTAAGGGGACATAAAAGACGTTGTAACACCAGCCTTTGCTCGAGCAGCATAAACATGTGAACATGGCATGTGAAGAAGCTTTGGCTTGTTGCATGTGCACTGGCAAAAGTTCACCTCTGGCCATAGTTGGCATTCATGTACAACTTCATTACTACCAAGGCCATGGCCCCCCTTGTCACGTACCGTGACCTCATACACAAAATCTTGGTTACCAATGTAATGCACACGGTGAAGATTACCCTTTGCACTTACTTTCTTAATAATTTCAGACATCTTCTGACAAAAAACCATTTGAGGATCCTGGACAATCCTAGATGCATCGTGAAACTGTAGACGCATATATTTTATAGTCCCTCGAAGTATACACTCCACTATTGCTGTCAACGGTAGAGCCCGGCTACACTTTAGTACCCAGTTATAAACCTCAGCCAGATTTGTTGTCATGATGCCATATCGAGAGCCATCCGTGTCATAAAGCAATGACCACTTTTCAAGTGGCTCATTTTTTATCCAATCTGTAAAGGATTTCAATGACCTTCCACCCTTCCTTCTCCTTGTCACTGATCTATGCTCCGAAGGAAGGGGTTCAAGTCCACACGGCTCCTCGTCACGTGCCACAACCGGTTGCTTGCGTACCTCCTTCATGTGGGTAGTAGTGAGTTTGTCTAGCTCCTCCCATATCTCATCGAACTTCTTTTTCTGATTCTGTTTGCACAAAGTCTTGAAAAGGTTCATCAGACACTTACTTCTGAATTGACTGTAGAAATTTGCCCCTAAATGCCTCATACACCATCGGCTATGCAGGTCCGGCCAATGGACATCCACCCTATCGTTCTCCTGCAACCTTTTCACGGCTGCCAATATACCCGCGTGACGGTCGTGGAGGACGCAAACATTTTGCCTTTCACAAACAACTGCCCGCTTCACCAAGCTAAGAAACCACAACCAGCTGTCCGTGCACTCGGATTCCACAAATGCAAAGGCAATGGGAACAACCTTGCCGTCCGCGTCAGTCCCTATGCATGTGAGAAGCTGCCCTTTGTACTGTCCAGTCAAGAAAGTGCCATCCACGCAAAGCACGGGACGGCAATGCTTGAAAGCTTCAATCATGCACCCAAATGACCAAAAGGCGCGGCGAAGGATGCGATCACCATTTGTGTTTATGTAGTCATCGATATCAATAATAGTTCTAGGGTTTCTACTTTGCAACAATGCTAATAGAGATGGCAAATGGTGGTAAGCGTCCTTATACGTGCCGAATCTCCACTCCAACGCCTTCTGCTTGGCTCTCCATGCCATGTCATATGATATCTCATAAGCATATCTGTTCTCTATAGCAAGCATGATTTGGAACGGAGACATAGATGACTTCTTCACGATCTCTGGATACATCACATTTGCCACAAACTCGGCAGTCATGTTCTTGTGCTTCGGTACAGTACCTAGCAACTTGCAACAGTGTGGGACAACGATGGACACTACAAAGTTGCTCTCTGCCTTCGGTAAATAACCATGCACCCGCCAAGGGCATCCTTCGCACATACACTTCACATCATATGTAGTAGCGTTTGAAATGACCACTTTGAATGGTCTCTTCTCTGAGAAAGCCCACTTCTTGACTGCATGCTGAAGATGAGACTTGTCATGAAACATTTGGCCTTTCATGATCTCAAGCTTACCATACTCCTAGTTAGAATTGTGTCCATCATTAACCGTCAGTCCATCCAAGTCAAAGTTGTTCCACTCATTAGGGACATTTGTTTCATCCTCAAAATTTCTCCCATCTCTTCCATCTACAAAGGTCCGATACTCATCATCATCACACTCCATCTCATCAACAATTTCCTCATCCACCTCGCCCTGATCAGCATCCACTGGCACCCCTATTTCGTCGTCCTCATCATTTAGATGCTGCATCTCAAAAACAGGCTGCATGACAACATTCTCCACCACTGCCTGACCCACATCACTCTCATCAACTGCCTCTGCCCTACTGCTCTCACCATGCTCATTATCACCATGCTCATTATTTACCATCTTCGCTTCAACAAGAACCACCAGGGGAAATTGATGGGAACTAGGGGGCCCGATCTACCGTCAGGTAAGGATAACTCTTGATTGGGTGGAGTAGAGACACAAACGATCCGGCTTCCGATCAACACGACCCGAACCCCGCAATCGCAGCACCACTTCTCCTCTGGTTATCAACCGTGCGCAGCCCGATTGACCTCGCCGAGAAGGCTATCCCCTGCAATGCGATCAAGAACACATGCAAGGGCAAGGAAGAACACAACTCACTTGTAGATATCCTTGGATTAAGCACTCGAATGTGGGGTTTCACAAACCGATAAACGGCGACTGTTCAACGACAGATTAATCTAAAGCAAAACCCAAGCATCTAGGGCGGCGGCTACTAAGTCTTATACATCCCAGAGGTGGCGGCCAAGGAGGTGGACGACCTAGGGCACCCTTGGGGCGTGCTCCACCTGGTGGGGGCGCACAACAACTTGGGCCAGGGTCCCAAGCAAAATTACAAGGCCCGTGGCCCAATAAAAGGTGACGCAGCACCCTGGCAGATCCTGTACGTCCAATTGTTTCGATGATTCCTGTTGCCTCAGATGGAATTTTGAGGTGATACCGGTGCCATTGGAAGCTATATGAAATTATCTTTCCAACCATATATAGATCATCGAAATGGAAGTCCGTTTGTGACCGGGGCGTCCAATCTAAGGCGGACTGTTCCTGAATTCCGAGCAGGACTCGAACTTGAGATGTATTGGGCCTCCAACTTGGCTTGGACGTCCATTGCTGGCCCTTTTCACCTATGTGTCTTTGTTCATGTAATTTGTGATCCTCTTCATGGTTCCTAATCATATTAATATCATAAGGTAGCAATCTATTCTTAGAATTACTAAAACTACATAGGAACAAGCTCACCTTATCATCAACTTGAATGGACGTATCTAAGCAGTTCATGTCCTCATCAAAAATTTGAACGGACCATTCAACGCCATGTCCACAAATGCCCTCCAACCTTTTGAGTTCCTAAGCACATATAGTTCCCACTTCCAACCATGCTCACGCTGCCTAGGAACCACCCCACTCACTTTCAGCCTAAAATACGACGGGTTCACCTCCAGCATACTATGCAACCACCCTAACACTTCCTCCCATCGCATCTGTATTGGGTTTGTCAAGATTGTGTCAACAAATACATAGTTGCTCAAGTCTACCCCAGAATCACAAAACGTGGCGTAACCATTGCCATGATGAACTCTGATATTTACTACTTCCGAATGCATACCTG
>CM014277.1:28398487-28425800 GCA_004135705.1 Alloteropsis semialata | reverse complement strand
CCCGAGCGCGCCCCGCCCCCGGCCACCTCCTACTCTCCTCGCGCTGCGAAAAGAACCGAGATCCATGCACAGTAACTCGAGGAAGAGGATGACCGCGGGGTAAATGGGAGCTATCGGCCTCGGAGCAGCCGATAAGGCCTGTCGGCCTCTCAGTAGCCGATAAGTGCCAGCGTGGCGAGCGTACGTCCGATAGCCTACGTGGAGCATACGTGGAGGCTATCAAATCCACGTCGGAGGTCCTGTCGGCTATTCAGTTGCCGATAAGTTCTTATCGGCCGCTGGAAAGCCGACAGGTGCCGAGTCGGCTATTCAGTAGCCGACTGGTCACCAAACTTACAATTCCCCCATTTTAACCCCCACGGCTGCAATTTTCTATTAAAATAATACCAAAACAGAAAAAATACACACGTTTCAGCAAGTATGGAGGAAACTCCGTCGAAATCATCGAGGTGAATTCAAGGAAACACTCTACTTCAAAGGTGACTTTCCGGTACATTTTCAAACTGCAAGCCTCTTGTCATTTTCTCCATACCATTTTTATTTTCTAATTAACTTTTCCACACAACAAGTGCTTCCGCCAAGAATCTGGAAACAATCTTTGCGGACACTACGTACTGGACAACCTCCAGGACCTCATTGGTAGCACCCCTGCTACGAAGGATGAGATTAAAGTATGTTTATATTGTTAATTGTTAGTAACTTTTATTATTTTTTATATGACACCGAGTAAGTCCTATTTCTTACGACAATATGTTTCGCACGTATAGATGATGGAGTACTGCCGACGGACCGAATCAGAACAGTTCAAGAGCAGTTTTGTGGATTCATTTGCGAGGAGGTCGTAGATCCTAAGGGTGAATTCCAATATGATAACTCCAATCTAAACGTGTGCTGCTGTGATAACTCTGAGTGATGTAATATATTGGTAGTGTATAATATGTAATTAATGTATATTAGTTCATTTATGAGTTCCTCAAATTTATATATGTATATATAGTGGCGTATAGACATATGTAGGACTACAAGTATGAAATCGAAAACAAAAGAAAACGAAAAGAGTAATTTAAGTTACCAGCCGATACTAAAGGGGGTTACAAACCAGTACTAAAGGCCATTTCTTCGGTCATGTAAATTACTGTGACAAAACATCGTTTGATCACTCTGTTAGTGCTTACTAATAATTTGATCACTCTCCCAATAGACAATTCTGTTTCTTCAAGGAAAATACTTAGTTTCCGAGACTTTTATTCCTTACAAGCAAACAGTATATAGAACTAATTAAAGAAGCACACGTGCAGGGGAAGAAGCTGGTAGGATCCATGCATGCATCTTTTATTTTATTAGACTCGAGACAGCTGACTTTCGATGGCATGCACTCTGCTCCATCAGCCGGACATGGGGACAATGTATGCGCCAATAGCGTCGAGGACCTTGCCAGAACGTCCAAAAAAGGCGACAATGGCGCTCTCCACCACCGGGATGTCAAATTCCTTCCCAGATGCTGCATCTCCATATGGCCCGCACTTGTTCTTGTCGCTGGTGATGATGGTCAAGGACTTGACACCGTCGCTGTCGAACGTGCCGGAGAGCCTGGTCACGTACACATGTGGCGGGATGGGAATCTAGTTGTCCGATCCAGGAAAAGAATGGCAAACATATGTAAACGCACAGTCATTATATTGTCTGTTTCATTGAAACCATATTCAGTCCAGATGAACACATACCTTGTTGTAAACACCATTTGCCGTGCCCCATGTATCGCTCATTGTATCATCATTCCCCGCGGTGTCATAGGTGAAGCAGATGGCGCTGATGCGACCGCCTAAGCCGTCGACGCTCCAAATTTCAATTTCCTTAAGGCTAGCCGGTGGCTTGTTGGTGCTGTCGATGTCTTGGTTGTGGCCTGCTCCACAGCCAAACGGGCCAACCTTGGTTGCCTGCATGTACATACATTATATTTATGCACATGCCTATGTGTAAATATATATTACTGGCGAGTGGTTAATCTAAGTAGCTTGATCAAGTAGTAGTCTCTAAGCCAATATGTGCATAGTCGACAAGTTCACAAGAATCTATTGCATGTCCAAATACTATGGATTATACCTGCACATTGGAGCAGCAAACGATCTTTCATAAATATATGCATTGTTTAATAAATTCCATGTATTCATGGATGGAAATTTAGCTCTAATCAAGCACATACCATTGATGCCTAACTCCGAGCGATGAGGGTGCTATGCTACCTCGATCCTGTTGGCCTGGTTTGTGAAGTAGAATGCGTACCTATTTATAGAACCTGTGTGTGTGTGTGATCCACTTGTTCTCAGTGACTGCTGTGTCCATGTCCATAATTCAAAGATGCAAAGTACCCAATAAATAACAGTATTACTTCTTGCACGCCAAAGATATATACATGCATGCACTGTACTCAATGTGATGTGAATATGATAGACCGAAGTTCGAGTGCACACATCATTCATTATAATGTGATGTCATCATACGTTTGAAAAGTACACTCCATTCTCGTCAGCTCTGATGACATCATCACTCCCCTTAGTAAGACGAGCAACTAACTTAGTTGCTCCATTTATTGCCCACGTACTACCCCTGGTACCCTCCCTCTATATATTCTACACATTGTGGTCCAATGCATTTACGTGCTTGTTGCTTATATGACTATCGCTTTACTTCCGCTGCGCGCATGGACTCTGTAATGTAATAACTTTAATTACTTAAACTTGGATTGTAATATTTATCCATGTGAACCTCTGTGATGTACACCCTGAGATGAGTTTGTACCCTCTGAGCTCGCCTTCATGTGAGACTTGCTGTTATTTGGTTTTCGATCGAAATGTTGGAGCTTTAGTCGGGACGTTGCCGGACAATTTGCATGATTAACTCAATTGAAGTACGTGAGAGACTTGTGTTGGTTTGGTCTCTGTTGACAACCAAAATTGGCACAGGTCAAGACAGACCGGTCAAACCGGTTTGCAAGACCGGTCTAACCGGTTCAGGACCAGATGATCCAGTGTTTTGAGGATTGCAGCAATTGGCAGGGCAGGATTATTTGCTGTGGTGCTTGGGATACAGGAGGACTACAAGAGTTGATAAAAGGAGCAAGACAGCAGATTAGACGCAAAGGGGAAGACCCAGAACCAAACCGGTTTAACCGGTTTGGGGAACCGGTCAAACCGGTTTGCCCGCTGTAATTCGACTAGGTTTAGGATTCCGAGGTTGTAACGAGTTGTAACTTGGTTTCCTTGCGGGACAAGACCTACCCTCCCTATAAATATAAGGGGATTCGGCCGATTGAGGACACACCCAATCAATTCAATCAAATCTACTATTTTTGCCTTTACTTTTTTACATTATCTTCAAACCCTAACTTTTCCAACCTCTACTTGCTGTTCTTCCTGCGTCTCCGCGACGTTTGAAGGCGTCCTAGGTGGCCTGCTGACCCTAGGGCATCCTTGCATGCGTTCACCCTGACGAATCTTTCCGGGTGGCGTGCTTAGAGCTTGCTCCCGACCTCTCTGGAGGAACCGGTCTAACCGGTTTCCCTGACCGGTCTAACCGGTCTGCGCAGAGGGGCTGCGAGCAGTTCGTTACGTGCTGCGCGATCTAGCGCTCTCGTGTGTTGACCTAATTCTGTGTCAACATACTTTTGGCGACTCCGCTGGGGAATTTGGAGATCTTGATTGTCATAGCCGATCTATCCAACTCCGGCCATATGGGATCTAACACTGAGTTTGATCTTGAGAACATCATCCTTGTGAAGGACGATGAGCTTTCTACTGAAGATCGTCAAGGGCTCGAGGAATTCATGAAGAAGAAGGCAGAAGAAGATCGCCTCTACTACCTCTCACACTTCAAGAAAGACCGCAAGGGCGTGGTCACCAAGATCAAGGATGTAGATCCATCTGCTTCATCTTCAGCGGCACCTCCCAAGGAAAAATCCGAGGTAAATCCACACGAGGTTTTTCTAAAATACATGGAGGATAAGATGGCTGAGAATAATGTCAAATTGGTTAACTGAATGATGATCAAGCGGTTAGAATCGGAAGGCAAACAGCCCATGGCTGAACAACCTGCCGCCAATCCTAGCGTTTTAATTCCTAAAATTCCTATTGTGCCTGATCTTAAAACACCGGCATCGAAGCCCATAGAACAACCTATGTTTAGCATGCCGTTGAATTATTTTGAAGGCCAATCTGTTACACCATCCAACCCAATACCTACTCGGCCTGCTGCACCTCAGCCATTCGTAGCTTCTTCTAATTTAGCTGGTTATGGTCGAATTAATAATGAAGTTGCGAACTTCACCCCGCAAATTCCAACTTTTGGATATTTTGCACCCTCCACCAGTACAAAATTTATTTTCACAAGGTCCAGTACCTTACGAACTTTTCGAAAGGTTCGGCCAACAGATGCAGGGACCAGTGTCGGCCAATCAATCTGGCCTGCACCAACCGGTCAGACCGGTATACGGGGCCAGTCAAACCGGTCCTAGGGGTCAAATCCGGCCAACCAATCTGGCCTGCACCAACCGGTCAAACCGGTCTATGGAACCGGTCAGACCGGTCCTGCGGGGACAGACTCAGGAAATTTATTTTCTATTCTTGTTCAGAATGTTCAACAGCCAAATTCACATGATAATTCGTTAGAATATTTAGATAAAATATTTTCTAAGTACAAACTTGATTTGGCTTCAGCTCTTAAAGAGAATTTGGGAGATATCAGGGATAAGGCTAGGTTAATCAAAAGGCTTATGTTCCTAGATTTGATTTGGTTCCTTTCCCCACTGGTTTTAGACTTCCTAATTTTATCAAGTTTAATGGGGAGGATACTAAAAGCACTTTTGAGCATATAAGTCAATACATGGCACAACTAGGCGATTCTAGCTCTAGTGAGGCTTTGAAAGTGCGTTTATTTTCTTTGTCTCTAACTGGTACTGCTTTCTGATGGTTTGCATCATTGCCTGCTAATTCTATTACTTCATGGGAATAATTAGAGCAGAAATTTCATGATCACTTCTTTTCAGACAACAATGAGCTTAAGTTATCACATCTTACATCGGTTAGGCAATCATGTGATGAAATTGTTAATGATTATGTTAAACATTTCCGTGATACTAAAAACCGTTGCTTCGGTACTAATATTGCCGAAAAAGATCTTGCTGATTTGGCTTTGAATGGTTTACGTTCTCACATTAAGGAGAAATTAGAGGGTTTTGAATTCTTTAATGTAAACCAAGTACATCAAAGAGCTTTGGTTACTGAAAGCCGAAGCAAAGATTTAAAGGAAAGCCATTGAACTCATCGGGCTAATATGCATAATCTTGAATGTGATTCTAGTAGTTCCGATGATGAGTCTGATGATGTGTTGGCTGCTGAATTTGTATGGCCAACATCTAACAAAGCTTTTACTTGCACATCTCTTAAGCCGACTCATAGCAATCAGCAAGAGGAGATGAAGTTTATTTTTGATGTATCCAAGTGTGATAAAATTTTTGATGAATTGCATAAGAATGGATATATCAAATGCTCTTTTACTATTCCATCACCTGAGGAGTTAAAACTGCGTGCTTATTGCAAGTTTCATAATTCTTTTTCTCATGCGACTAATGATTGCAATTTCTTTCGTCGACAGATTCAATCGGCCGTGAATGAAGGATGATTGAGTTTTCATAAGATGCAAGTTGATAAGCGCCCGTTTTCAGTCAACAACATGGTAGTCAATACCACGGATCTTCAGGATGCCAAGATGTTGGTTCGGCTAGACAATGCCGATACAACAGGAGGCAAGAATGTCGTGATTGGAGAACTAAGGAGGGTCATGGAACATGACAAAGTGCTTGGGAGAGAGGTGCTGCTTAAGCAAGCTCCTGATGGAAAGAAAATCTTGACTATTATAGTGAAGACTTCTGAAATTGGGGGCAATCAAGCTCTCAAGCACGGGATCAAAGGCTGGTTGCTCCTGCTGCTCAGGACAAACCGGTCAGACCAGTTGCCATGACCAGTTAGACTGGTCCGCCCCATAGGCCGTCCGAACTTTTGTGCCCAAACGTCCCGAAGTTGGCACTTGAAAGACCAACAAGGATAAAAATCAGGGGAAGACTTTCAAACCAAAGGTGACCTTTGATCAAGTTATGGCTAAGTTTATGCAAAACGTGGCCGTTCAACAAGATCGGCCGCTAAAAAAGAGACCAAGATCGCCGCTGAGGAATTTTGGTGTGATGAAGGCACCAAGAGGACAGTGGGATCAGGGCCCAAGCTCATTCAATGGTGCTGGTCCTTCTAGGCCGTGGAGGACGTTTCAACCTCCCACTCCTCAACCTATTTGGAGAGATGGTATAATGTACATGTCTTACTGTCCTGCACTGAATCAACCATCGCCTGAGGCTCCTGTACATACCAGAATGAATCCACCACAGCCTAGGCCTACAAATTTTCAACCAAGACAGAGGTCTGTGCCTCAGCAGCACAGACCGGTCAGACCGGTTACCCAGATCGGTCCGACCGGTTTCCAGCGTAGGCCGGGTAAAGAGCCGGCTAGGCAAGAATATCGTCCCGTTTAGAAGAAGCAAGAGCCTGCACCTGTTATTCCAAAGCCAGTTGTGAAGAGTGTAATTCAAATTGGCTCTATGGCTGTTAATCCATCAATGGCCGACAGACCTAACGTTATTGGTACTTCGGCCGTGAAAAATGCGCCGTTAGTTCAATTCACGCAGCCGTGGTGGTGTCCTCCTGGCTTATATCATTCTCAGAAGAGGAGATTGCAGCGGTTGCATACCCAAAAACAATGGGAGGAAGAATCGGAAAAAAAAGAGGGAGGAGTGGTTCAATGAGGCTAAGCCGATGATTCCGCCGTCTGGTCAGAGTTCCAAGGATGGTTCTGGTGTTCAAGACGTTCAAGCTAAAGAACCTGAAAAGTCGAGCCCTCTGCAGCAAAATCGGCTAACATGGCCGAGACTGGTCAGACCGGTATCCCGGACCGATCAGACCGGTTAGCTTCTGTTCCAGTTCTGGCAACTGGAACCGATCAGACCGGTCTGGAGGAACCGGTCAGACCGGTACGGAGGAACCGGTCAGACCGGTCTTGCCTGGAGAATCGGTAGCCGATGCGTTTTCTTCTTCGGCTAAAGTTTCGATCCCGCCCACTGCTATTTCAGATGTTCAAATGGGCAATGATGATGAAGCTGTTGACTTTGAGCCTTCACCCAGCAGAACGGACATGGAAATCAATGTTATCTATATGAACGCTGACTATTGTTTTGTCGGAGATGATGAGAGGGTGGCTCAAGTTGACTTTGCTCCCAAGAATGCTGTGTTTCAGAGGCTCTTAGAATCGGACAACCATCCGAAAGCTCTTTATGTAAAGGGTCACATTAAAGGGAGGCCGATTTCCAGGATGCTCGTTGATGGTGGTGCCATTGTGAACCTCATGCCATACACCTTGTACAAGAAATTGGAAGGTTTGGACAGCGAGCTCATCAAGACAAGCATGACGATCAGCTGCGTTGAAGGAGGAGAACTGATGAGTGCCAAAAGAGTTGCATCATTGGAGCTCACTATTGGGAGCAAGACGTTGGCGACCGCTTTCTTCGTCACAGAGGTGCAAGGTAAATTTAGCGTGATTGGATTTATGCAAATCAATGTATGCCTTCTACCTTGTATCAATGCTTAATTCAATGGGTTGGTGATGAAGTTGAGGTGGTTCATGCGGATTCTTCGGCATGTGTTGCTATGGCCGATGCATCCATATTGGGGACTCATGATAATGTCAAGTGCTTGGCCGAAATTGATATTTCGGACTTTGAGTTCCTTGCTTGTACCAAAGATGGTTTTGTGTCCGTTGCTCTAAGGCCAGTTCAAAAATCGGTTGATTCAAATAATGAAGAGTAGATGGATGCAAGCGAGAAGTGGTTGAAGGAAAGGGTGGAGCATTATCGGTCAAACATGAACGATGCATGTGAAGCCATTAATGATTTTGAAGAAGTAGAGAAGCTAGGGCAAAGATTTACGTCGGCTGATCCTTTAGAAAAGGTAGACATAGGTGATGGTTCTATACCAAGGCCGACTTTTGTAAATCAAAAATTGAAAGTCGATTATAAAGCTGTATTAATCAAGTTGTTGAAGGAGTATTCTGATTGCTTTGCTTGGGAATATCATGAGATGCCTGGTTTAAGCCATGAGTTAGTTGAACATCGGTTGCCAATCAAACCCGGTTTTAGGCCATATAAACAAGGCAATAGACGATTCAATCCTCTGTTTTATGATCAAATAAAAGAAGAGGTTAATCATTTGCTTGAAGCTAAGTTTATTCGGCCGTGTTGCTATGCTGAATGAATCTCTAATATTGTGCCTGTTGAGAAAAAGGGTACTAATAAAATTAGAGTTTGCATTGATTTTAGAGATCTTAATAGAGTGACTCCCAAAAATGAATATCCTATACCTATAGCCGATATGCTTATTAATGATACTTTTGGTCATAAGGATATAAGCTTTCTTGATGGCAATGCGAGATATAATCAAATTTTTATGGCCGAGGAAGACGTATACAAAACGGCCTTTAAATGTCCCAGCTTTGTTAGTTTATTTGAATGGGTTGTGATGACTTTTGGTCTAAAGAATGCCGGCGCAACTTATCAAAGAGCAATGAATTTGATTTTCCATGACTTGCTTGGTGTTATCCTAGAAGTCTATATTGATGATATTGTTGTCAATTCGGCTAGATTAAATTCTCACTTGGCTGATTTATGTCTTGCTTTTGAAAGAATGCATCGGTATGGTTTAAAGATGAACCTATTGAAATGTGCTTTTGGTGTATCAGCTGAAAAATATTTAGGCTTCATGGTGCATGAAAGAGGCATAGAGATAGACCCTAAGAAAATAGGTGTTATTGAAAAGATTAAAGCGCCTATTTGCAAGCATGATTTGCAGAAATTCTTGGGCAAAGTTAATTACTTGAGGTGGTTTATTTCTAACTTGTCCAGAAAAGTTAGTGCTTTTACTCCTATACTTCAGTTAAACAATGAAGCCGATTTCACTTGGAGGGCAAAGCAGCAAGAGACCTTTGAAGAAATTAAGAAATATTTGTCTTCGCCGCCTGTACTCAAAGCGTCTAAGAATGGGGTGCCATTTAGGCTTTATATTGCAGCCGAAGATAATGTTATTGGAGCTGTTTTGACTCAAGAGACAAATGGCAAGGAGCATATTATTACTTATTTGAGTCGACGGCTTTTGGATGCAGAAATAAGGTATAACTCTATTGAGAAATTATGCCTGTCTTTATATTATGCTTGTACAAAGTTGAGGCATTACTTGTTGTCTAGTACTTGCATTATAGCATGTCAAGCCAATGTTATTAAGTGTATGTTGCATAGACCAATTTTGAGTGGTAGGATCGGTAAGTGGGCATATGCTCTTATTGAATATGATTTGGCTTGTGAACCTTTGAAATCCATAAAAAGTCAAATTGTAGCTGACTTTATTGTTGAACATCGGATTAATGATGAGCATAATTTAGAAGTTGACTACATGACTTTTACTCCATGGAAATTGCATTTTGATGGATCAGTTTGTAAGAACGGATGCGGCATTAGAATTGTTCTTGTTTCTCCTAATAGAGCTGTTTTTGAAGCTCTTAGCCGATTAGAAGATGAGTGCACAAATAATCAAGCTGAATATGAAGCTCTATTATTCGGACTAGAGATTTTGCATGACATGAGAGTAAAGCATGTTGAAACTTTTGGTGACTCATTGCTAGTTGTACAGCAAGAATCCAAGGTTTGTCAATGCTTGGAAGGTTCATTGAATGTTTATCTTGACAAGTGCCTTGATATTATATCATTTTTTGATGAGTTCACTATATATCATGTATCAAGATGTGAAAATCCTAGAGCTAATGCTTTGGCACAGCAAGCATCCAGCTATGATGTCCAGAAGGGACATTTTCATAGAAAAAAACCAATGCTTGCTATTGGCGAGGGAGAAGTTCTAGCGCTCGTAGCAGGTCCAGACCAAACCGGTCAGACCGCTGCGCAGACTGGTCAAACCGGTCCAGAAACCAGTAAAACCGGTTCAGAAACCGGTAAAACCCATTCATCATCTCTTGGTCCAAATTCGGCTGTTGAAAATTCTCAAGGCCGAAGCAGATGATTGGAGAGCACCCATTATTAAATATTTAAAGAATCCTAGTTCTGGAATAGACAAGAAGATTCGGTGTTTAGCCTTCAAATATACGTTAGTTGGCGATGAGTTGCATCGTCGCACCGCCGATGATTTATTGCTAGAGTGTTTGCGTGCTGATCAAGCTAGAGTGGCCATAGGTGAAGTTCATGAAGGAATTTGTGGAATGCATCAATCGGCTCTTAAGATAAAGTGGTTGCTTAGGAGAGCTGCATTCTATTGGCCCATTATGATGGCCAATTGTTTTCGTTACTATAAGAGATGTGAGGAATGTCAGAAATTTGGTAATATTCACATGGTACATGCTGCATTACTTCATCCTATCATTAAACCATGGCCTTTCCGCGGATGGGGATTGGATTTTATTGGAGAGATACATCCTTCTTCTTCAAAGTGTCATCGCTTTGTGTTGGTTACTACGGATTACTTTACTAAATGGACTGAAGCCATTCCTCTCAAGAATATGACTCATAAGGACATAATTGAGTTTATTACTGAGCATATTATTTATAGATTCGGCATTCCACAAACTTTAACTATGGATTAAGGCACATCTTTTATGTCTAAAGAAGTGCGAGCTTTTGCCGATATGTACAAAATCAAATTGCTCAATTCATCTCCACACTATGCTCAGGCCAATGGTCAGACCGAGTCTAGTAACAAGACTTTGATAAAATTGATCAAGAAGAAGATAGAGGAACATCTCCGAAGGTGGCATGAAGTTTTGTCTGAAACTTTATGGGCTCATCACATATCTAGACATGGTGCTACCAAAGTCACTCCTTTTGAGCTTGTTTATGGTCAAGAGGCCATTTTGCCCGTTGAGGTAAATCTGGACGCCTATAGGCTTGCTAAACAAAATAAGCTTTCGGTTGGTGAATATTATGACTTAATGATGGATAACATTGATGAAGGGACTAATAAGCGTTTACAAGCTTTCAAGAAAATTGAGAAAGACAAGATCCGAGTTGCTAGAGCATACAACAAGAAGGTTAAAGAGAAGACTTTTTAAGTTAGTGATCTAGTATGGAAGAAAATATTGCCACTTGGTACTAGAGATGATAAGTTCGGCAAGTGGTCTCCAAGTTGGGAAGGTCCATATCGAGCATACAAGATCAATGACGGGAATTCCTATATGGTGGATACATTGCAAGGAGGACGTTTGCCTAAGGCATTGAATGGGAGGTACTTGAAAAGGTACTATCCAAGTGTTTGGCAAGAAGCATGAAGTGGCACATGGCCGATATTTGGATATCGCCCTCAGAAAATTTAATGGCCGATGAATTCTGTTAAAACATCGTCCTTAGGTGACAATTTTGGTACTGGTATGTTTTATGGTATGCAAGCTTTACCAAAAAAACAGGGGGGCATATGTTGATAACCAAAATTGGCACAGGTCAAGACAGACCGGTCAAACCGGTTTGCAAGACTGGTCCAACCGGTTCAGGACCAGATGGTCCAGTGTTTTGAGGATTGCAGCAATTGGCAGGGCAGGATTATTTGCTGTGGTGCTTGGGATACAGAAGGACTACAAGAGTTGATAAAAGGAGCAAGACAGCAGATTAGATGCAAAGAGGAAGACCCAGAACCAAACCGGTTTGGGGAACCGGTCAAGCCGGTTTGCCCACTGTAATTCGACTAGGTTTAGGATTCCGAGGTTGTAACGAGTTGTAACTTGGTTTTCTTGCGGGACCAGACCTACCCTCCCTATAAATATAAGGGGATTCGGCCGATTGAGGACACACCCAACCGATTCAATCAAATCTACTATTTTTGCCTTTACTTTTTTACATTATCTTCAAACCCTAGCTTTTTCAATCTCTACTTGCTGTTTTTCCTGCGTCTCCATGACGTTTGAAGGCGCCCTAGGTGGCCTGCCGACCCTAGGGCATCCCTACGTGCGTTCACCTTGACGGATCTTTCCGGGTGGCGTGCTTAGGGCTCGCTCCCGACTTCTCCGGAGGAACCGGTCTAACCGGTTTCCCTGACCGGTCTAACTGGTCTGCGCAGAGGAGCTGCGAGCAGTTTGTTACATGCTGCGCGATCTAGCGCTCTCATGTATTGACCTAATTCTGCGTCAACAGCCTCATACGCTTGAGCCGGAATAATTGGGGTGGTTTGCCACAGCTAAGCCCAAAATTCCTTCACTTGGACCTCGTGGCTTCGTGGCTGATGGCTTTGAGAGGTATCTCCAGCCTCCATACACAAGAACTTTCCCCATAGGAAGGACTTCCCTGTGTCGAGACCGGCTAACCACAATGTGATTTTTTGCCCCATGTGTTTGTATATCACCTTCGAGAAGCAAGGTGCGTGCATACGTGTATAGTCTGTCTATTTCCCGTAATGTATATACTCAATTGGTAAGATGGAGTAGACTTCTGTTGTAGTTATCCCGAGGGATTTTGTGTTGTGAATGCGAATGCACATGTATTATTTCTTTAATAAATTTCCTTTGGTCTGCTGTGAACTGTGATGCAAGCTTATTTCATATGCAATCATAGTGGTTGGTTTATATTTCGCAGTCGCAGATACGAAGTATAGTAGTGTGTCGTAGGTAGTCCGGGTTGTTGCACTTTCCAATTTATATTGTGAGAATGAGAGAAATGGCTGGTAGGAATCAGTGCCTGACTGCCTGCCTCGTCGTCACAGGGATCGCTCCCAACCCAGTGGTTGCCGCATCTCATGGGATTGTTCTCTTCATCGCGCATGCTATCAATTCGAATCAGCACAATCCACCACGCATCAGGCCGCTGCTGTTGCCCACTATTACAACAATCAACATTACCGCCGGTTTATAAGGCCCCGTTACCAACGGTTTTTGAGGCCTTGCTGAAAAAGCGGCTGTGAAAGTATAGATTTTCATTGCCAGTAAAGATAATTTTAAAAACTGCAGTAAAAACAGCGTAAAAAATATCAAATAATAGCAAAAAAAATTATATTAACTCATGACATCTGCCTTCATGTGTTACTCATCTTACCACTGCTCTATACCATCACTTGTGATTGAATAGGGGATGCAGTCCATTTATATTAACCTCCTGAATCTTTATAAATTTCTAGAGGCCACAACTAAAGTCCGATCAGGCTGTAATTTTTTGTGGTTGTCCGTTACATGCTCCTAGCTAAAGAAAAAATATCAAATAATAATAATAATAAATCTTTATACAAAAAATTAATTTATAAGTACTAAAAATTCATTTAATCTATTAAAAAATAGCTAATCATTTCAAAAAAAATTAAAGCTCCTCCAACTGTTTCAGCGGTGGTTGTACCACACATACAAAAAATATCACATACTGAAAAATTCAAAGCTCTCCAACTTTTGAAGAGTGTGAGATGTATGTGTTTGTGAACAATGTTTACTCTAACTTTAAAAACATGTGTTGAATTTTTTATGAGAAGGCTATATGCCTATAAAATACTCCATGCCAATTTTCATAATTTTGGATGCAGTCCTTTATATTTAGCCTTTTTCTTATAATATGTTGAACCTTCATGAATTTCCAGAGCCCAGGCTATAAGTCCGATCATACTGAAATTTTTTATGGTCGCTCCTTATATGCAACTAGTTCAAGAAAAATATTAAAAAAATAAAAAAATTATGTTACAAACCGGTGGTGAAAGTGACTTTCCCGACCGGTTCGTGTTACAAACCGACGGTGAAAGTGGTGCTGATTTTCACCATCGGTTCGTATTACAAACAGGTCACCACCGGTTCGTATTACATACCTATGGTGAAAGTGGTGCTGGCTCGGTCAAAATTGGTGGCGATGCTACAGCTGGGAAAGACACAATCTGTAGTAGTGGCCCATTGAGGCGAACGGTAGGATCAAACTGATTTTGGGCACATCATCAATGATTGCGTTGTTACTTAATTTGATCCTATCTTCAAAGTACCGTGCACAACACCTCTCCCAAAGCTACCGCGGCAATAAAATAAATATCATCTATTTCAGTGAACTCGTGGGCTTGCTCTTTAGACAGCATCCTAGCTCGTTGGTGTTGTCTGGGATGCTGGACTGTATTGCGAGGATCAGGAACAAGGGGACATTTGTGTCGGATTTATCGTCCGGCAGTCCACCTGGGGGTACCTAGATGGTTGATTTGTAGGCAAAGGGCAATCGCGAGACTAGGAAGCTCGAGGTAACACAGGGACACAGGGATTATACACGTTCGGGCTACTCAAAGGTATAATACCCTACGTCCTGTGCTCGGTGGTGCTGTATTGCTCTGCTCGGCGAGATTCCGGAGAACGATGATGAGTTCTAGGTTACAATGAGGGGTCTGGTAGCTAAGGGTTGAATGAATGAAAGGGTCGACCTAGGCCGCCTTATATAGGTTGACGGCCTAGGGTTTACAAGTCGGTTATCTCTAATTATTATCTGGCTACAACTAGGAAAGTAATCCGAGTCGGTCGCACTGTGATACCCGCGTAGGATCCGAGTGTATCACCATACGCCTTGCGGGCTAAGTCTTCTCCATTCTTGTCCGTCAAGCCGAGGATACTCGTGGGCCGGCTTGGGGTCGGCCCACATCATTGTCAGACGTGGGCCCAAACCGACTTCGTACCTGGTCGGTAGTGGGCCCAGGTGTACCCATATCCCACAAGTCCCCGAGCAACGTGCAGGCACGTGTCGGACTGTTGATGAAGAAGCGAAGCCATCAAGGTCGGCTGAAGCGCCTTGGTCGGCAGGCCGACACAAGGGTGGGCGGTGCTCAAAAAAGAAAATAGGTCATCAGGGATGACCCTGGACAGACCCGGGGGTGAAGCCCCGAGTGGCGTAGTGCCGAGCTGTGGCCAGGTCAGACACCGGGAGGGACTGCACCACTTTGAGGAAAGTGACACATCCTGATGGGGCATATGGAGAGCGACGCATGGAGCTCTCCATATGGAGTAGTCCTCGAGCATTGGGCCGATTAGAAAAATCGGGCGAATGGTCAAAGAATTGAACACCAAGCGTCGGGCAGACATGCCGCCCAAAGGATAAGATCGCCACTGGTGTCTGAGCACATCGTGACAACAACAGTATCCACATGAGTGCACAGAGCGCACCCCTGGTCGAAGGCTGTCAGAAATATTAAGGGCAGACTGAGCGCCTCGGGGAGAAGGGTTGCGCAACGCAGAGCTCACACCCCGAATAGTGCAACTGAGGTCACATGTGAACAGTTAGCATGGGGCTATAAATAGATGCAAAGGTTTGGGACCTTGCACTTATCGGAAGAGAAGCGTAACAACCACTTAGTAAACATGTTAGGGACTTGTTGTTGGGTTCATCCTCCGGGGAGAAACCATGAGGACTTGAGAGCTTGGTGCTAGAAGAGTGCTTGCGAAGATCTTGAGGTGTTGATGAGCGTCTGCATGCTTTCCCATTCTTCTAGCATTGCCTTGGGCCGAGGGCCTTGTAGGGTGAAATGCTTGTAGAGCCAAGGGAAACCCGGAGGCATTCGCACACAACCCTCAAGTGGGGTTAACCCATCGTCGGTCGCCATGGTGCTACAAGAGAGCTTGCGATGAGCTCATGTGGACGAAGCTTGCTGCGTATGCAGGAATTCGTGACACGACGAGTGCCCCAAGCCGTCATCTTGATGGTTAATGCTTTTTATCCTTGTAACCGGCCCATGGCCGGCTCTTCTTTGTAATTGTATAGTTTGTTGATGAATGCTCTTTTATAGGCTGGCTACAAGTATGATTTCTGTTGTCCTTGGCCCAGAGGCTATCTTGGCGACGTAGGTTCTTAACTAGGTCCGCAGCATCGGGTCCCCAGACGTCAGGACTGACCGAGTCAAAGAGACCCGCTAACCGAAGTCGGAGCGCCGAGTCCCCGAGCGTCGGGGCTGGCCGAGTGCGGAGACCCGTTGACCGGAGTCAAGAGCGCCGAGTCCCGAGGGTCGGGGCTGGCCGAGTCCGGAGACCCATTGACCGGAGTCAAGAGCGCCGAGTCCCCGAGGTCGGGGCTGGCCGAGTCCGGAGACCCGTTGACCGGAGTCAGAGCACCAAGTTCCCAAGCGTCGGGGCTGGCCGAGTCGCGGAGACCCGCTGACCAGAGTCAGAGCACCGAGTCCCCGAGCGTTGGGGCTAGCCTAGTCGCGGAGACCTGCAGACCGGTGTCAGAGCGCCAAGTCCCCGAGCGTCGGGGCTGGCCGAGTCACGGAGACCCATTGACTGGAGTCAAAACGCCAAGTCCCCGGGCGTCGGGCCTGGCCGAGTCGTAGAGACTCGTGGACCGGAGTCAGAGCGCCGAATGCCCGAGCGTCGGGGCTAGCCGAGTCGCAGAGACCCGTTCACCGGAGTCAGAGCGCCGAGTCCCCGAGCGTCGGGGCTGGCTGAGTCGCGGAGACCCGTTGACCGGAGTTGTAGCGCCAAGTCCCCGAGCGTTGGGGCTGGCCGAGTCGTGGAGACCCGCTGACCGGAGTCAGAACACCGAGTCCCCGAGCGTCGAGGCTGGTCGAGTCGCGGAGACCCGTTGACCAGAGTCAGAGTGCCGAGTCCCCGAGCGTCGGGGCTGGCCGAGTCACGGACACCCGTTGACCGGAGTCAGAGTGCCGAGTCCCTAAGCTTCGGGGCTGGCCGAGTCCTTTTGGGCAAAGAGCCATTGGCGCATGGTAAGCCGTCGGGCTGTGATCGACAGAAATTCCGTGGATTCCGTCCGTTAGTCGTGGTGCCGTTAGGGTATTTGGAGCCGTTGGTCAGGGGAATAAATCGAATCATTCGCTGGCGGTTTGTTTACTACTATCATTCCCAGATCCAGAGTCATACCGCCTTCCACTGCCGCTTAGTGCCGCCTTAAGTCCAATTCGATCGCTGCATATTCACCGCCGCCGGAATCCGACCACCACCGCCGCCGCAACTCATCCCCTTTGTCGTGCCCGCGCATTGGGAGCGGAGATGACGGACCCAACGGCTTTTTTGAAGACATCGGTGTCGGAGGAGAAGGTGCTGTCGCCGACGAGGGCGGCGGATTAAGGGGTCCCTGCGGGGAGGCCGTTGCGGGGAAGACGGCGACGTCCGCCGGGGCCCAGTCGGGGGCTGCAAGAGATGCCGCCGTCGAAGGGGATGGCGCCGCTGCAAGGCCGGTGCGTTGTCTGCCGAGGTCGTGGAGTTGACCTCCGTGCCTGGAGGAGTGCCGCCCTAGGAACCGTCCTGGGGCCAATCGTCCATGACCGAAGAGAAGCTTCAGGCCATGGTGCGGCGAGGTGTGCTGGGGCCCAAAGAGGAGCTGCTGTGGCGGCCTCCTGGGGACTATGCGCGGCCTTGGGAGTGCTCGGAGACGGAGACAATCATATTCGAGTCATTCTTCGAGCGTGGCTTCGGATTGCGCACGGGGGACTTCTTCCGGGGTCTGCTGCATTACTAT
This sequence comes from Alloteropsis semialata, assembly GCA_004135705.1. NCBI lineage: Eukaryota > Viridiplantae > Streptophyta > Magnoliopsida > Poales > Poaceae > Alloteropsis > Alloteropsis semialata. The sequence goes on along the minus strand of CM014277.1, from coordinate 28,408,255 downwards.
GGTATTGAGCTTACCCACCTGAATCCAACCTTAATTCTTTCCATCTCGGTCTTCATTCATCTATGTGAAGCCTTCCTAGGAATTTCGCCGCACTTCAACTTGTGGCGGCGGTTGTACCGCATGAAGATAATTGGAGAGGATGTCGGTAAGGGCCCCGATAACTAGCGGAGCAGGGTTCTCTTTGAGGCCTAGCATGTCCAAGAGGTACTTCGTGTTGGACATGAACGACTCCAACAAGGGATGGTGATCAGATTGGTTTTATGTCGTGAATCATCCCCCAGCCCTGTCGACCTGGACCGGCCATCGGTCGAAGAAATTACAGATTGGGAATCGCTTCTTGAGGGCTAGGATCTGCAGGAAGTTGAGCAGCTGTTGCAACTGATAGCCGAGGCGAAGGAGAGGAAATTGACTGTGGCACCGTCATGATTTCCTTCATTCGGCGTTTGACGCAGCCTATCAAGGACCGGGTTCACCCCAGATATGAATTTTCAGGCGCCAGGGACCCGACTCGGGAGCAAGTCCGATTGGTGTCCGTCCCCGAGACTACGAAGAGGGTCTCGAGCTTTATGCAGCGGGAAATCTTCAACCAGGGTACACCTGTGCCCTTCTCATTGCACAATCCACCGCCACCAGTTAGTATTTGTTTCCCATATGACTTTTGTAGGTTGATGCCAGATATATGGTTTTGTGTATGTGAGTCTGAGTTGCTGTGTTGATCATTTTGTAGGAACGCGCGACGAAGTATTTTTGTCCGGCTCCGCTGCCCAAGGGCAATATTTGGCTGGAGAAGCTAATGACGGCGGTGGAGGCATCCCGGACGCCTCGTGTGGTGGACGAGGAGCTGGCCAAATGGGAGGCTGACAACTTGATTTCGGCTCCCCTGGGGGAGACGGATGATGATCAGGTGACCCTGGCGGCTGCCATTGGTGCAGGGAAACCAAAGCGCACAGCTGTGCACAAAGTGATGACGTCAAGATCGACGAGGTCGGCCGCCCGGGAGTCATCGCCGAAGTAGCTTCCCAAGTCGGGGCAGGCTGCGCGGGCCGAGTCCCAGGCTAGGAAGAGGAGGAGGCTGATATCCTCGGCAAGCAAAGCCGAAGATGAAGCCGACGGGTCCCCCTCAAGCCCGACCTGGGGGAGTCACCCCGGGCCGACGCTGCTGGTCAAGGGACCCCCTTTATTCAGTCGGTGGAGAGGCCAAAGATGCTCCAAGGGCCCAGCCAGACGCTACCTATGCTTTTGAAGAGGGTTGAATTCAAGTGTCCGTGCAAGAGCAGGTAGGTTGCTTGTCATATCTCGGGCATTGTCTGAATTGTAATGTTGAGGTTATTGTTGGTATTTCTTAGCATCACTACTTAGAGTAGTAATGGTACTAGAGATACTTCATCATAAATCTAGACGTTACAGATATTCTGCAAGCGCACAGAAGTACGTTGTAGCATTTCACCGGGAGTATTCCAGAGTATCGTTATTTGTTTATCCGCAGGGAAAGCATTTAGTTAAAAGAGAGATGTGCCATCCAATGCTCTTACGTACAACAATATTAATGTACCATAATCCAAACAGGGGTAAATGATATAGAAGTGAATGAGTGGGTTGACACACAGAAGTTCATTGCTCATCATTATGTTAGTCTTAGCTAGTATAGTACACTAGTGAAGATTAATAAGGGTTCAGTAGCATCATACTCATGGAACTTGGATATACTACAATACCCTATACAAGCTCATTCAATGATCATATGCAAGAGGACATATCGAGGTATCCAGTGGTTCCCTCATCAAGGGACGACAGTAGGACGTCTTATCATAAAGGCCTAATACCCACTCTCGTACGTGGAGGATTACAAAGGACGGACAGGGCTGTCACCACCTGCCGCCTACCTCTACTAATCTGTGGGGCAACGGTACCCTCAATAGTATTCCATATCCCAAACACCATGTTTGCAATACAAGATACAACTCTATCTATCACGTTAATAAATAGAGCAACCAAAAGGCACATTGAGCCAATGTCATAGCATACATTCACTTGATTAAGGTGTAAGACATAAGTAGTATATACTAAGTGGATAAGGTATAACTGAGGCATACAACATAAGTATGAAAGTATTTCCATTAAGCTCAGAGTATTACAAGTAAGTAAGAGAATACAAGAACTGAACTCTAGAACTTACCAAGACTCCTCCGGAAGCCTTTCAGAAGATCTAACACTATGACTATCACTACTAAGACTAAGACTAAGCTTGTAGCAAAGGAGAGCTCTTCTTCTGGTGTGTGTTGAGTACGGCGCCCCTTGCAGGTATTTATAGCATCACAAAGGCGGTTGCAGCCGGCCAGAGGCGGTTGAAGCAGTTAGGAGGTGGGCCTGGGTCGGCCGAATCCACTAGGTCGGCCGACCCTTGGATCCACCGTCTTCATCTCTCCATGGCTCAGATGTCATCTACATAGCGGTTTACAGCTCCAGGTCAAAGGAGGGCCGAGTCGGGCGCACAGGAGGATCGGCCGACCTGGCTGGGTCGGCCGACCCCCCATAACCGCCATTAGGGCCCACCTTCCTTTGGGAGACTTACATGTGGGTCCTAAGGTCGGTTCCAGTTGGGTTCTGTCAGTTTGGGTACATTTGTCTCTGGTTGTGGGCCCTTCAATCCATGTGATGGACATGTGGCTCATCCTTCACCCTTAACTTCCACCGACCATGAATCAATGTTTACGATCCTTCATTAGTGTGCTTCTTGACCTGTGTGGGAAATGGGCTTGATCGGGGTTCAGGCCAGGTCGCCCGACCTAGCCAGGTCGCCCGACCTGGGCCTGTGCCCAGTTTCGTCCATCTTTTGCACCGTAGTCCCTGTACTCAAATATATTCCAGATATGCATGGTATACTATTATTTGAATACTAATGTCTAAGTTATGCCTTGATCTTTATTGGTTTCTGAGCCTAGTGACGGTCGGATTTTATGTTATAAGGACCGTCAACAACTCCCCCAAGCTTAACCTTTGCTCGTCCCGAGCAAAGATTAGAACTTTTAGGCTCAGTGGATTAGGAGTTGCTTCCTCATTACTCCTCAAAAGTACCAGTGGTTCAGCAAGATATTCTACCAAGGATTGAATAAGCTGGTAAAATAAACTTCACTTATTACCTTGGCCTTTCATGGGGCTTGTAGCTTCTCATTGTCTTGGGCGGTTGATGGCTAGAACGACTTAGACCAAGCACCTTTCCTTCTACCTTGCTTGACAATCAAACCAGAGGTTTTGAGATTTTCAAAAGGGGGAGTTCCTTAGGTGGTACTCTCAAGTCACTCATGGCGTATTTTCTTACCAATTTCCTCTCTCAATTCTCATGTCACTCATTGGAGTGGAGCTTGTGCTAGGAGAGCTATATTGCATACTTGCAATGCACATATTGTAAAGTCAAAATCAGGATTCAAGGAGAAATAAATCATACCTTCAAACCAAGATGTGCACGTGTGTGAATGGCATAGTAAATGATAGCTCTTTTTTTTTACAGGTCCCTCTTCCCCTTTTTATAAAGTTGCTTTTAGAGACATGGCTTTATTTTTGAACCAAGAGCCTTCATTTGCTCTCTCTTTTTATCTCTCTTCTCTTTTTGTTTTTTTTTCATCAGCTCCATGTCTCTTTTTGCAATAAAGTTAGGGAAGAGTACCAAACCTTATGTAGAGCTTTTTATTTTGTAGATGGATGGGTGTTATGTTTACTTCCAGAATAGAAGTATAACATGTGTATGGTGGTGTGTATGTGATCTTGGTTTTAAAAGCATGAAGTAAATCTCTAAGAATCACAGTGACCTTGACAAAACTCATTGCAAAGCAAGTTGCTTATGTAGGGGTTTAAAACATATGAGCTTTGGTAGGGAATTTCATCACCATAAGGAACTCTTTTGTTTTATTTTAAAAGAGAAAACTCCGGTTATCAAGTCCAGCTTAGTAAGATCTTAGGGCACTCAGGTCTTATCATATCTTAGCTAACAACAACCTAGACCAGAGCGTGCTTATGCTACCCACAGATAGACAAGATAACAGAAAAGATCATGCTCAACCAGCAAACTCAAAACTTAAGAGAATAACAGGTTGAAACATAGGCACAAGAGAGAAATAAGAGCAACTTTTCATCATATCCAAAATAAAAGATTTAAGCATGGACTTAAAACATTTATGGGATTATTATGGATGGCTCTTATTTACTAACTTTATTTGAACGAAAAAAAACTTTATTCAACAATACTTACCTGATCTTACCTTATTGAGGGGCCTCCCCCAAGCTAGTCTGTTAGCACCGATGTACCTGTCGGCGCAGGACTCGTGTTTTACGTCGTCGAGCGAAGACGTCTCCTTTGTAGGATTCAACTTGACGAAGCAGCATCTGACCCTGGAGATGAGGATACAGATGATTTAACCTGCCATACCTGTTTTCCCTTTTTCTGGCGGTCGACAGCCTGTTCCGGTGTTTTCTTTGTCTGTGCTTTTGCACCTCGTGTAGACTTCTTGTTGTGTTTTGCATAATACCGGATGGGGAAATCCTTCTCCCAGAACTTCTCCATGAACTTAATTAGGTTGTCTTTCTCTGGAGGTGTCACTTCCACCTCTTTGACGTTCTGACTGTTTCTCCCGTACTTGATCTTGATCATGGAGCATTGCTCCACCTTTGGCCTGAACTCAAACTTCTCCTTCCTTCCATTAATGTTGAGCTGGATCTCTCCAGCACCCACATTAATGTGAGCGTCTGCTGTGCTCAAGAAAGGTCACCCAAGGATGAGCGTCTGCTGTTGCTCACGTCCATGTCCAGTACTACGAAGTCGACAGGAACGAAGCAATCCCGGATGCGCACCGGAATGTCCTCGGCTATCCCCTCCGGGTAGCGAACCGTGGAATCGGCCAACTGCAGTCTCATGGGAGTAGGAGACAAGGTAGTATAGTTAAGGCGGTCAAAAACTACCTTTGGCATTACGCTGACACTTGCCCCTAGATCACAGAGTGCATGCTCAAAATGTTGTGTCCCAATTGTACATGTGATGGTGGGACATCCTGGATCCTTCTTCTTCTCCAGGACTTTATTTAGGATCGCTGCGCTGCACTCCTCAGTCAGCTTTACGACCTCGGTACTTGGGAGTGGACGTTTGTTATTGAGAATATCCCTCAAGTACTTTGCATAGGTCGGTACCAGCATAGCATCCAGCAAAGGCACATGTATATTCAATTTTTGAATAACTTCTACGAACCTGGCGAATTGCTCGTCCGTGGATGGTTTCTTTTGACGTTGCGGGAATGGCAAGTCGTTGGAGTCGTAGAACTCATGCGGTGCAGTCTGTCCAGCTGGTGCTAGTTCAGCTTCCAGCTCTTCTTCCACTGTGGGAATCCCTTTTCTTGATGTTGCTGTTTTCCCTGCATGGTTAGGGGGAACCGGTCTCGAGTAGCCTTGCCGCTCCTCATGGATACAGCCTTAACATTTTCAAAGGACGAATCCGGTTGTCCGGGAATTCGCCCCTTATCACCAGACGGAACAGCGGCAGCTAACTGAGCTAATTGGGTTTCTAACATCTTATTAAAACTCAGCTGGCTTTGGAAGGTGGAGGACAAACTTTCTATTTTAGAGTTTATGCCCTCCAGAGCCTTATCATTAACAGCAAGCCTCTTGGAAATAGACTCATTAATCTTGGCCTGACCAAGGACAAGATCTTTAAGGGAAGGTTGATTGGAGAAAGAGTTATTATTGTTACCTCCCTGGTAAAATGGGCGTTGCTGATTCCAGTTCTCTTGAGGCTGGTACCCATTGTTGCCGTTCATGAACTATACCTCCTCTTGTGTCTCGGGGCAGTTGTTCCCCGAGTGGCCAGTTTCTCCACAGACTTCACACATCATGTGTGAGTCCAGTGGCCCTTCGTTGTCAGCGCCTCCATCCTTGGTGCGGTCATCAAGGCGCTTCATAATAAGATCCATCTTGGCGGCCAGCATGTCCACCTCCTTTTCGGTGTGCATACCGCGTTTGCGTCCTTGAAGACGGTCGTCATTCCAGGATTGGTTTGACACCATCTTCTCGATGAGAAGCTTGGCGGCGTTCACGGTCAAGGAGAGGAATGCCCCTCCAGCAGCAGCATCCATGTGTTCACGGGCTGTTTGGGACAGCCCATGGTAGAAGTTCTGAAGCAGGAGCCACTCTTGCATGCCATGGTGGGGGCACGCCAGAATGTAATCTTGAAAGCGATCCCATGCTTCTGGGACCGTCTCCCCGTACTCTTGCTGAAAGCTGGAAATTCTTCCCCGAAGGGCATTGGTTTTCCCAATGGGGAAGAACTTCGCCAAAAAGGCGTTGGAGCACTTGATCCATGTATTCACCGCCTCACGGTTGGAATAGAACCATTGTTTGGCTCTACCCAGCAGCGAGAACGGGAATAAACGGAGCCTGATGGCCTCTTGATCCACCCCTCGGATGGTGATGGTACTGCACACCTCCAGGAAGTGCTGCAGGTGAGCACTGGCGTCCTCATTGGCTTTCCCACAAGGGCTAGCCTGCACCATGTTGATAAGCGGAGCCTTCAGCTCAAAAGCATGATCCCCCACTTCCACTGCTGGACCCATAGGGATCTGGGCAGCGGACGGAGCGGAGTAGTCACGAATGGTCCTGTCGGCCATGGCTTCTTCCGGTTGGGGTGCTACGGGAACGGGTTGTTCTCCTCGGTTGGAGGATTCTCCGATGACTGGTTCGGTTTCCGACAAGAACACCTGAGGGATTACGACACGAGAGCGTACCCTCCTTCCTATGGTATTTGGGTTCTCAACGTAGTTGGATGGTAGTGGAAACCAGTCATGCACTACCCTGTTTCACATCATAGAGAAACAGAGCAAAAAGGGTAAACCTGCTAGATTACTAGCAATTAATCTTATTGCACGAAATGCATGGATGATCAAATCTCTTTAACCACTGCTTTCCCCGACAACGGCGCCAGAAATGCTTGTTGGTATTTCTTAGCATCACTACTTAGAGTAGTAATGGTACTAGAGATACTTCATCGTAAATCTAGACGTTACAGATATTCTGCAAGCGCACAGAAGTACGTTGTAGCATTTCACCCGGGAGTATTCCAGAGTATCGTTATTTGTTTATCCGCAGGGAAAGCGTTTAGTTAAAAGAGAGATGTGCCATCCAATGCTCTTACGTACAACAATATTAATGTACCATAATCTAAACAGGGGTAAATGATATAGAAGTGAATGAGTGGGTTGACACACAGAAGTTCATTGCTCATCATTATGTTAGTCTTAGCTAGTATAGTACACTAGTGAAGATTAATAAGGGTTCATTAGCATCATACTCATGGAACTTGGATATACTACAATACCCTATACAAGCTCATTCAATGATTGTATGCAAGAGGACATATCGAGATATCCAGTGGTTCCCTCATCAAGGGACGACAGTAGGACGTCTTATCATAAAGGCCTAATACCCACTCCCGTACGTGGAGGATTACAAAGGACGGACAGGGCTGTCACCACATGCCGCCTACCTCTACTAATCCGTGGGGCAGCGGTACCCTCAATAGTATTCCATATCCCAAACACCATGTTTGCAATACGAGATACAACTCTATCTATCACGTTAATAAATAGAGCAACCAAAAGGCACATTGAGCCAATGTCATAGCATACATTCACTTGATTAAGGTGTAAGACATAAGTAGTATATACTAAGTGGATAAGGTATAACTGAGGCATACAACATAAGTATGAAGGTATTTCCATTAAGCTCAGAGTATTACAAGTAAGTAAGAGAATACAAGAATTGAACTCTAGAACTTACCAAGACTCCTCCGGAAGCCCTTCAGAAGATCTAACACTATGACTATCACTACTAAGACTAAGCTTGTAGCAAAGGAGAGCTCTTCTTCGGGTGTGTGTTGAGTACGGTGCCCCGTGCAGGTATTTATAGCATCACAAAGGTGGTTGCAGCCGGCCAGAGGCGGTTGAAGCAGTTAGGAGGTGGGCCTGGGTCGGCCGAGTCCACTAGGTCGGGCGACCCTTGGATCCACCGTCTTCATCTCTCCACGGCTCAGATGTCATCTACATGGCAGTTTACAGCTCCAGGTCAAAGGAGGGCCGAGTCGGGCGCACAGGAGGATCGGCCGACCCCCCATAACCGCCATTAGGGCCCACCTTCCTCTAGGAGGCTTACATGTGGGTCCTAAGGTCGGTTCCAGTTGGGTTCTGTCGGTTTGGGTACATTTGTCTCTGGTTGTGGGCCCTTCAATCCATGTGATGGACATGTGGCTCATCCTTCACCCTTAACTTCCACCGACCATGAATCAATGTTCACGATCCTTCCTTAGTGTACTTCTTGACCTGTGTGGAAAATGGGCTTGATCGAGGTTAAGGCCAGGTCGCCCGACCTGGGTCTGTGCCCAGTTTCGTCCATCTTTTGCACCATAGTCCCTGTACTCAAATATATTCCAAATATGCATGGTATACTATTATTTGAATACTAATGTCTAAGTTATGCCTTGATCTTTATTGGTTTCTGAGCCTAGTGACGGTCGGATTTTTTGTTATAAGGACCGTCAACAGTTATGCCGATTGAAAATGTAGGCTCGAGAGCCATGAGGGCGGTGCTGGTCTGGTGTCACTTGCAGGGGCTAGTGGCAAGACGTTGTCAGTTCAACCATCGGTTGCGGATGCTGGGTCCGGGCCCAGTGTCGAAGTAAGCTCGCTGAAGCAGACACCGAGTGGCCTGGCAGCCGATGACCACGCTCGGCCGCTGAGTCCTCCGCTTATCTCTGAGGGGGCGAATCCCCCAGTTGGCAACAGGCGGGGGGAGCTGCTTGAGGTAGGTGGCATGGATGAAGACCCGGGGAGGGTGACCGAGGTGGAGGACCCGAGGAGTAGCCCTCCCCCGCTTGAGGATGACGACTATCGGCTGCTTGGGGTGCAGCTTGATGGAGCTGCCATGGAGCCTGTAGGTGGAGCAGGTGTGGCCGAGCTCAGGGCCAGGTCTAGTTCATCAGTGTTGACTCCAGAGCGGGCTCTGGAGCTTGACATTGTCAACCATCATGATGAGCTTCGGAAGCTGGAAAATGTGGCCGATGCACTGGATCGCGTCGTTAAGGTACGGTTTCTTCATGAGCATTGTTGTCCTTGCAGTAGCTGACTGTTTGTTGTTGTAATGCAGGGTTTCACGGCCCGGGCAGTGAAAGACCTTGCCTTCAAAGAGCAGGCTCTTGAGGATCACCGGACCCTAGCGAAGATGCAGGAAGAGAGGCTCTAGGCTACCAATACCTCCAAGGAGTTCCTTATGAAGAAGGAGAGGGAGCTGGCCGACGTTGTGAAGCTCAACGGAGAGCTCATGAATGACATGAAGATCTTAACGGAAGGTAAGTTTCTCTGGTGCACCAGGGCTGGCCTCGTGCCGAGGCTTCTGTTGCTAACGACTTTTCCTTGCAGACACGGAGAAAAAGGAGAAGGTTCTCCATGGGAAGGTGGAGAAGCTGACCGGGACCAAGTGAAAGCTCGAGGAGGAGGTCGTCTTGCTCAAGGCGGCCAACCAGCATCTCAAGGCCGAGTCCGAGTGTCTCGTGGAGGCCAACCAGTGCATGAAGGATGAGCATGACCGGGTCATGCATGGTGGGTGCTCCTTGTGAGGTGTGCTTCTATTCTTGTTGCCCAGCATATTTAGGGACTTCTTTTGAAGGCGTCCGAGCCGAGCTTCTGGAGTTGCGGCAGGCGGCCGAGTTCAATACCAACTCGTTGGTTCCTGCCAAGT
>CM014277.1:28354319-28395391 GCA_004135705.1 Alloteropsis semialata | reverse complement strand
CCCACACTTGGATTTTTGTGTCACGAGACAACAAAAATCAAGTGTATTGGCTTCCTTTGAAATTTGTTCCATGAACAAAACTTACCAAGGTGTTACTGCTGATGTAGCTCCATGTTCTTAAGCATCACCTGTCCATCGTTCTTTTCAATCTCCACCTGAAACGGTTAGCGACCAAAAATACCCGAAGGAAAGTTTATACTAACAACATGTCTTGCTTTTATTCGAAAGGAAAAATAAATGATAATCCGGGCCATCTCCCGGCAGTGCTTTGTTTATGGTCTGAAGCTAGACCATGGGGATCCTCACATTGCAGCTGTCATTGGCGACGTTGTTCCCATGATTATCGCCAATTGTTAATGTACCGTTGAAATTCTAGCTGCAATGTTAATGCCAAAGATGCAAAACGAAATCTGCAATGTTTATGATAAACAAATGCATCTACAACCAACCTTCTAAACATTTTAGAACTGAGGACGGTAAGGTGGTTGCAGTCCTCGTGTGTGCTTGTGGCACAAAGTGTGATTGACTCTGGAGATTTGTTAAATGAGCATGACTCTTGTGGGATTTTGAAAGAGAAGGTTTCATGCTCATTTATAGAATCCTTTCGCTCGGACTCCAGAGTCAATACTTCAAATGTGTCCATGGCCCTTGGGTTCTCCAACTCAAGAGTTCATCATTGAAAATCAAAGTTGTTTCTCGACCATTATCGAGAATAACTTCCTGAGGGCCTAAGGGACATGGCTTCCGCTTGATTGAAGGTGATGGTGAAGGTCGCTCGAGATGAGAAGTAGGTTCGAATGGCGACACAAACATTACCTTCTCCAGCGGACTATACTGGGGAGGAGGCTTTGCTCTTGGAATTTTTGGGCAAGAGATAGGATTGGCAAAAGCAGCTTTCCCAAGTATGCCATGAAGGCTCCCATGAGATGCTTCATTTTGGAGAAGCTTTTCTAGTGAGAGGCCTATGAGAAGATCAAAATCAAAGATAGAAAATATATGGAAATCTAGATGAACCTTGATTTTGTCTATTTTGATCGGCACAGCCCTTGCAATTCCATGACTTTCAAAGATGTGTCCTGAGGGACTTTTGAAAAGCTTGTCGGTCGAGGCTAGAGGCATGTTGCCCAAAAAAGTGTTTGCAAAGGATTCAGACATGATGTTAGCCTCGACGATTGGGTTGTAAAGGGCTTCTACGGTAATTCCCCTTAAAGAGCAAGGCATGGTTTTGGAAGGTGTAACCATTCGAATTGCTTCGGAAGAACGCTTTACTTCCTTTAACCATTCCATTGGTGGTTCCCTTATGGATATATGGGGGAAAACCTCCTTGAGTGGATCTGAAGGATGATAAATGGGAGGTGCCGTAGCCTTTTTGTGCCTAGTGTGACCCGAGAGATTTCCAGAATCCTCGGATGCCGAAGGTAGAACTTCTTCTTCCTTCGGTGACTTTGGTTCGGGTGTGGGTTCTAAGGCTGGATCATGCAAGGCGAATAGGTTTGGCACGGATACGGCCATTCTAGGATCATCTTGCTCGGATCTTGTCTTAGAGCTATGCTGGGGTTCGTGATGTGTTTCGATGGAGGGAGTGTTTTCCAGAATCTTTTCTAGAAGAGCTCTCCCTTCATCCAGGGTTACGTGCATGAACGAACCACTAGCAGCACCATCTAGGATGAAAGCAGCTTCCTTTTTTAGGCCCGATCGAAAATGTTGCATGAGCATGAAGTCAGGTATGCCTAAGTCTGGGCCAAACTTGTTTAGTGAAACAAATCTTTTCCAAGCTGCACCTAGAGTTTCCTTCTCACCCTGCCGGAAGCAGACGATCTCCCTCCGAAGGGCACATATACGGTGAATGGGGAAGAAGTAAAGACAAAACTTGTCCTGTAATTTTCCCCAATTTCCATTTACATCCCTAATGGTTTGGTAGTACCATCTCTTTGCCGTCTCATCGAGAGAGAACGGAAATAACTTCCATTTGATGGTCTCTTGTGTCATGCCTGAGATTCTCAAACATGAGCACAACAACTCAAATTCTCGCAGGTGATCATAAGGATTTTCGTTGTTGGCCCCTGAGAAGGTTTTATTCCGAACCATGGCTATAAAGCCGGGGCGGAGTTCAAAGCTAGATGTGGTGATTGGTTGATCAGAAGGTGGTAGCTCAAAGAACTCACGCCTTGGAGCAGAGAAGCCTATAATAGAATATTGCTCCATGGTAGAGGGGGTAATTGGTAAAATAAAAGAAAATAAAAAGATACGAGGACGAACGAGGTTCGAAGATAATACAGCAACCGTTCCCCGGCAACGGCGCCAGAAAGCTTGTTGGTATTTCTTACGATCACAGATAAATCCGCAAGCGCACGGATACCGTTGTAGCTTTCACCCGGAAGTATTCAGGGTATCGAATCCACAGGGAACGTGTGTACTAATCTCCTAACTAGATCATCCAAGGACAACAAGAGATATGATGGCGAGGGTAGAGAGGATTCCTATGGCAAAGGACCTTGATGAAGGATAAGCTCAGCGTCTATAGTTTACTTACTTTGGGCACCGGGGTATCCTAGGCCTCTAGAAATTGCCGGCCAACAGCTCTACGCCGTACCCGTACGTGGAGGATTACAAAGGACGGACAGGGCTGTCACCACCTGCCGCCTACCTCTTCTAATCCGTGGGGCTACGAGGCAAACAAAGGTAACTTCTAGCCCAGACACCACGTCTATGCTATCAATTACTACTTTAGTCTTGTTCCTAGACCAAAGTATTCACTAAGCATTCACAAATGATTAATGAACGATGAACCCGCAAGCAACTATAGCAGAGAACTTACTTAATCAAGAGAACTCAATACCATAAGAGATCACGAACACTTACTAGAAGAAGGAAGCATCCGTCGAGGTACAAGATCGGGGAAGAGTGCCGACAGACCCGGCACTTCCCCCGGACTACCCCTCACTCTCTCCCTATTCTCTAAATACTACACTGGAGTAGAGCTTCGCCTTCGAGTGGAGCTTGTGGCTTCTCCATCTTGTGTGTTCTTCATCTTGTGTGTGTTGAACCAGGAGCCGGGTGCACCTATTTATAGCTTGGTAGGACGGTGGAGAGGTCGCTCGAGGCGGTTGAGACTGTTCGGCCCCAGGACTAGGTCGGCCGACTCAGGGGGGTCGGCCGACCCTCCGATGCATCGCCTTGCCCGAAGCACGGTTCAGATGCGTCTCTGAAGTCGGTATGGAGTCGGTCGTCGAAGTTGGACCGGTTCTGTCGCCCTTGGGGGTCGGCCGACGTGACAAGGTCGGCCGACCTGGGGTTGGCTCGCCTCGGGCCCATCTTCCTCTGAGTCCCTTCCATGTGGGTCCTAAGGTCGGTTCTGTGTGGGTTGGCTTGAGTTGAGTATATCTAGTTCTCGTTGTGGGCCCCTCAATCCAAGTGATAGATACATGGCTTCATCTTGTCCTTTGATCGAAACCGACATCCAACCAGTGGTCAAGATGTTCCATGGTTGTGCTTCTCTGCTATGACCGAAGATGAGCTTAATTGGGCTCGAGCCCAGGTCGGCCGACCTAGGGTGGTCGGGCGGCCTGGCCCAGAGCCCAAATGTTCTCCACTTTTGCCAATTAGTTCCTGCATTCACATATTCACCAAAACTCGTGGAATTGATTAGATATAAACCCTATCATTATGTTTGGTGATTATATTTGACATATTCTCTGCAGGAGTTGACGGCCAAAAGTGGTACTTAAGGACCGTCATCACACGCGGGTTGAGCATGGAGCTCAGGGTTTCACGGTTAGGGACTCGGGCCGACCAGATTAGCTCAGCTATTGTCGGGAGGAACATGCGGTCGGGCAAGGACTTCGGAAGTCAGAGTCGGTGGGGACTCTCCCGGTGGTAGTGGTAAGTTAAACGCTGCCTAGGTCGGGCCCAATGACTTGGATGCCGGGTGAGGAAGGAGTAGCGGGGCATGTGACGCAAAGTCATTGGGGAAAGAGGAATGCATTTTATTAATATGAGAAGGAAGATACATAGCTGTTGGAAACATCTAGGGGTAAAACCTCGTGAGGTGCTGAATGTTCCACACATTCGGGACTGGGTCGCCGTTGGCCCACTGGAGGCGGTTTGTCCCTGGCGAGACGACTTCCTTGACAATGAAGGGTCCTTCATAGGGAACCGACAACTTGTGCTGGTCCTTAGTGGACATGACTCGGCACAGGGCCAAGTCACCGACGTTTAGAGATCGTTCCCGGATGTTCTTGTCGTGGTACCTGCGAACATGTTGCTCGTGTCGAGCGTGTTGGATCAATGCGGCGAGTCGGTGCTCCTCTATGCTGTCGATGTCAAACTGCCGACTCGTTTCTGCTTTTCCTTCTCGTAGTGCTGGACGCGTGGGGCACCATAAATGAGGTCGGCTGGTAAGACGGATTCGGAGCTGTATACCAAGAAGAATGGGGTGTAGCCTATTGCTCGGCTCTTCTGTGTCTGTAGTCCCCATATGATGTGGGGTACCTCTTTGCCCCAATGGCCTGCGTGCTTGTTTAGGTTGTCGTACATGGCCTTCTTAAGTGAGTCCTGGACCATGCCGTTTTCCTGCTCGACTTGGCCATTGCACCTGGGTGCGTTGAGAAAGAGTAGTAGACGTCGATGCAATTATCCTGACAAAAGTCACAGAACTCGTGTCCTATGAACTCGGATCCTAGGTCAGTGACAATGCGGTTCGGGACGCTGAACCGGTGGGTGAGTTCCTCGACGAACTTGGCAGCTGTGATAGATTTAGTGTCAGTCACAACCTTGTACTCGATCCACTTGGTGAACTTGTCGACTGCAACCAAGAGATGCTTGAATCCGCCCGGAGCAGTTTTGAATGGCCCGACATTGTCGAGTCCGCATACCGCAAATGGCCAAGAGGGGGGAATCGTTTTGAGTGCCTGAGCTGGCAGGTGCTTTTGCTTCTAGAAGAATTGGCAACCAGTGCAGTGGCGCACCAGGTATTTTGCGTCGGATAGGGCCATGGGCTAGTAGGACCCTGCTCTGTAGGCTTTGCCGACTAGAGTCCCGGCGGCTACGTGGTTGCTGCACGTGCCGGAGTGAATTTCTTGCAAGAGGCTAATTCCTTCATCATGGAGGACGCACTTCATGAGTATGCCTGTGGAGGGGGACTTCCTGTACAAGGCGTCGCCGATGACGACGTAGTTCATTGAGTGCCGAGTCAGCTTTTCGATTTCTTTCTTTGTACCCGGTGACCAGCTCTCCGTGAGAAACGCTATGAAGGGGGCACGCCAGTCGGCTTCTATCAGGAGGACTTCGTTGGTCGCTAGGCCACTCAGGAGTGGTTCCGGGTCGGGCAAAGGGCTACCGTCCTCAAGCATCTTGATGGACGGGGTACGTAGGTCTTGAACAAAAACACCGACTGGTACCTGGGACCTGGTGGACCCCAGCATGGATAGGACGTCGGCAGCGATGTTGTCCTCTCATAGGATGTGGTGGAGCTTGAGCCCATAGAAGTGGGCTTCATGCTTGCGGACCTCAGCGCAGTATGAGCTCATGGTTTCTTTGGTCGTGTCCCAGTTCTTGTTAACTTGCTCGACGACTAGCTTGGAGTCGCCATAGCACATTAGCTGCTTGATGCCGAGTGAGACCGCGATTCAGAGACCGTGGATGAGGGCTTTGTACTTGGCCCCATTGTTGGTGGCCTGGTAGTGTATCTGGAGAACATATATTAGGTGCTGCCCCTACGGGGAGATGAATAGCACTCCTGCACCGGCTCCTTCAAGGTTGAGGGCGCCGTCGAAGTACATCTTCCAGTGCTCCGGCCGCTCCTCTGGGTCGGGGCCTATATCTCTGTCCACTCGGGCACGAAGTCGGCCAGTATCTGGGATTTGATAGCCTCCCATGGCTCGAAGTTGATGGTGAGCTCTTCGAGTTCGACGAACCACTTTATCATTCGTCCGTTGGCGTCTCGGTTGTGCAGGATGGCTCCGAGCAGGAAATTTGAGATGTCCCAAATGACGTGGGCCTGGAAGTAGCGGAGTAGCTTTCTAGCGGTGATCAGGAGCGCGTAGAGCAGCTTCTGAGGGTGGGGGTATCGGACCTTGAAGTCACCAAGTACCTCACTGACGAAATATACAGGGCGCTGGACCTTGTACGGGTGGCCGTCCTCTGGCCGTTCGATGACCAGGTCCATACTGACCACGTGCGTGGTGGCCGAGATGTAGAGCAGTAGTTCTTCCCTAGGGGTCGGGCCTATGAGTACTGGGGGGTTGACTAGGAACTCCTTGAGGTCAGCCAGGGCCTTGCTAGCCTCAGGGGTCCATTCGAACTTGTCCACCTTCTTTAGGATTTTGAAGAACGGGAGTACTTTTTCGCCAAGCTTGCTGTTGAATCAGCTCAGGGCCGCCATCATTCCTGTAAGCTTCATGATGTCCTCCTTGCACTTAGGTTCTTCAAGGTTCCATATGGCATCTAGCTTGACTGAGTTCGCCTTGATACCGCGTTGGCTAACCAGGAAGCCCAAGAGCTTTCCTGATGGTACGTCGAACACACATTTTGTCAGATTAAGCTTCCACCTGAAGCGACGTAGATTGTTAAAGGTTTCTGGAGGTCGGCGATCAAGGAGTCGGTGTCATACGTCTTGACGACGATGTCATCCATGTAGGCCTCAACGTCTCGCCCGATTTGGTTTTGCAGGCAACCCTGGATGGCCTTCTGGTACGTGGCACCAGTGTTCTTCAACCCAAAGGTCATCGTCTTGTAGCAGTAGATACCGTGCGGGGTGATGAACGCTGTTTTATCCTGATCAGATGTCTTGAGGGCTATTTGGTGATAGCCCGAGTAGCAGTCTAGAAAACAAAGGAGCACACAGCCGGACGTAGAGTCCACGAGTTGGTCGATTCGCAGGAAAGGGAAAGGGTCTTTAGGGGCAATAGCGGTTGAGATCCGTGTAGTCAATGCACATTCTCCATTCACTGGTTTTCTTCTTTACAAGTACAGGGTTTGCAAGCCACTCAGGGTGTTTGCATTCTCTAATGAAACTAGTAGCTAAGAGCTTATTCAATTCTACCATAATGGCCTCCTTTCGATCTTGAGCGAATCGGCGTAGCTTCTACTTGGTAGGCTTCGCGTTCTTGCTCAAATCCAAAGAGTGCTCAGCCTTCTCCCTCGGGACTCCTGACATGTCTGATGGCTTCCATGCGAAGATATCCCAGTTATCCTGGAGGAAGAAGGTGAGCGTGTCTTTCTATTTGGGAGTGAGCCCTGGCCCTATGAGGGCCGTTTTGGCGGGGTCGTCGAGTCCTAAGCTGATCGCTTTGGGGCTTCTGCAGGCGCCAGCGCCATGGGCTGCTGCTTCTGCTCTGGGAGAACTGGCTCACCGGTCGCCGCCTTGGGGGCTGCCTCTGCCAGCAAGGCATTGTTGCCGAGTTGCCGGGATAGCTTGGCTATCTTGACGGCTTGCCTGTAGCACTCGAAGGAGGTCTTGATGTCTCCACGGATGGAGAGGACTTCATTGGGCGCCGGCATCTTTAGAATCAGGTATGTGTGGTTCGGTATAGCCACGAACCGAGCCAGCATGGGCCTGCCAAAGATGGCATGGTAGGAGCTCTGGTAATCGGCCACCTCGAAGTACAGGAACTCCGTGCGGTAGTTGTCTGCTGTGCCAAATGTGACTGGCAAGGCGACCCTTCCTATCGGATAGGAAGCTTTTCCTGGTACAATGCCAAAGAACGGGTCTTTGGTGCTTAGGAGTCGGTTGTAGTCGAACCCCATGCTGTTGAGGGTGCTGGTGAAGATGATGTTCAGGGCACTTCCATCGTCAACCAAGACCTTGGAGAGGAGGACTCGTTCAACAACAGGAGCGATGACGAGTGGGTATGACCCTGGCTCGGGTAAGTATGCCTAGTGGTCGGCGCGACTGAAGGTGATGGGCATCTTCGACCACTGGAGATACTCCACGGGCTTGGTGGAGACCATCTTCACCTCACGCTTGTGGAGCTTGCCTTTGCGTCTATCTGGGAAGGTGCCGGGTCCCCACAATGATGACATCGACGTGGCGGTCGGTGGGCTGGAAGTCGCCATTAGCGCCGCGCCTGGGAGCCTCTGCTCGTGCGGTAGGTCGGCACTCGTCGTCTTGATGACATGGATCTTCCCGGTAGGCCGGAGCCTCACGGTCGTGGTTGTCACCACGATGGTAGTCATCTCGGCGGTCGTGATCCTCTCTGCGGCGGTAGTCGTCACGCCGGTCGCGGTCGTTGTGGCCGTCATGGCGGTAGTTGTTGTAGCGGCCACCGTTGTTGTAGTAGCGCTGTTTCTTGGTTGACAGCATGGCACCGAGTTCCTTAAGCAGTGAGTGACAATCACGGAGATTGTGCTTGGCGTCCTTATGAAAGGGGCACTGGAAGTTTAGAGTGTCGTGGAACTCTTCCGCGAGGAACCTGGGTTCCAGCCGGCTTTCCTCTTCTGCTAGGGCTACGAGGGGCTCGGGCCTGCCTTGCGCCCATGCAGCGGCTCATGGTATTTCGAGCTCTTGACTCGGTCATCGTCTTCAGGCCACTTTTGCTTGTTCTTGAATTGGGCCAGTTCAGCTTGGTCGGCTCGGACTTCCAGATCGACCACATCCATCAGCTCGGAGACTGACTTCGTGTTAACTTTGAAGAACATACGGAATAGTGGGTTGTCGATGAGGCCTCATCAGTACGCATCGATGACATCCCGATCTTCAACATCGGTGAGCTTGTTCCGATTGTTGAAGAAGCGATCTGTGTAGTCGCAGAAACTTTCACCTTTCCTCTGCTTGACGTTGTCCAGATCGAATCTGGAGCCCGGCCGAGTGCAGCTTGCTTGGTAGTTCTTCGTGAAAGCATGGTAGAGGTCTGCCCAGCTGTCAATGGTGTCCCGAGGGAGGCCCTCGAGCCACAGTAATGCCTCCTTGCCTAGCATCACAGGGAAGTAGGCGGCGGCTTGGTCATTGGATCCGTGGGCGGCTTTGACCGTCGTGTGGTATGTCTTGAGCCAGAGCTTGGGGTCGGAGCGACTGTCGAACTTCTCGACTTGAACTGACTTGAGGGACTCAAGCCACTACACGGCGCGGATCCTGGCGGAGAAGGCAGCAAAGCCATCAAATGCGTCCTCCTCGTTGTTGCGGTGGTTGCGACGAGGAGGTCGGCCTTGGTCGACCTGGGGTCAAGCATCATCATGCCGTTGGCAGTGATCGTCCCGCGGAGGGCCGTATCGTGCGTCGTACTGCACATGTTCCATGAGCTCGTGGACTACGCGGCGCTTGTCTTCTTCTGCTGCTGCGTCACCTGCTTCTCCTACCGGCTGGCGGTCGGATCGGCCATAGTCCCGATCGTATCGCTCACGGTGCTCGAGTTCTGCCGCATCGCGTTCACGATGCCTGGCGTTGAGGTTGGCGCGGATGTTCTGAATGTTGTGCCTCAGACGATCTCGGAGATCGCCCTCCTGGAGGTTGGCCGGGTAGTAGTGCCATGACGCCTGCCGCGCTGTTCCTAGTAGCGATCACGGCAGTAGTACGCGTCGCATGGGTTACGCCGTTCTTCTTCTTCCTCCTCGTGGTAGTTCTGGGCCACCTCTTCCTCAACGACAGGCAATGGTGGGTTCCTCTGATGGGGTTGCCCACGATTTGATCTGCTGTGGGCAGAGTGGCGGCTGGTCGAACGAACCGAGTTGGATCGACAAGACCTGGATCTAGATCTATAGGATCGCTCGACTTGGGCCTGAGCGGCTTCAAGGCGAGCTCTAGCGCGTCGTACCTCAAGGGTATGGGCCATGTGCTCTAGCTCGGTGAATGCAGCCGCAATGTTAGCCTGTGGCGTGCGGAAGGCCGCATGGGCGGCGAATGCTCTGTTGAGGTTGAGTGGGTTAACGCCGCCGGGTGCCCGGGCGGCTGGGGGTGGTCGTGCAGGTGTTGCTGGGGCAGTGTCGCCGGCTACTGCGGCTGCCACTGCGGCCATGGCATCTCCTGCTGCTACCTGAGGCGGTGCTACTTCATCATTGCATCGGCGGGCACGGTCACCATTACGCTCGTGACGGCGGTCCCTGGCCGAGTCGATTTCCTCGTCCTGAGTAGCTTGATCTTCAGAGATGAAGACTTCACGCCCCGAAGGCGTGGTATAGCTTGAATCATTGCTCGGGTCGGCCGGAGCCGGCAGGAACACAGTTGTAGCGACTTGGAACTTCCCGCAGTCCGGGGACTGGGTGGTCGTGGGTTTTTTTCAGATCAGATCTGATCCATGCCTCTGCGCACCCGTGCCGAGTAGTCTGCTGAAGTGTTGCACAGTCCCGCCGGAAGCTGGTTGCAAGGTCGGCGTAGGGCCTCCTCTGGCATAGCGATGCACTCAGAGAGGGTGCCTTGGACGCGGTTTAGCCCGGCGAGGAGCTCGTCGGGTGGTGGAAGTCTTGGGCGGGTGGCCAAGCCCGGAGCTTGGTCACGGAGTGCCATTGCGTCGAACCGCTGCTAGAGCGGGGCAACGATTGATGAAGAAGTTGGCGAGGAGCATGGAGCTAGCGGCGTGGTGAAGTCAAGCGACGAGCTTGAATCGGAGGAGGCAGGGTGGATCTTGGCAAAGAAGCTAATGCCCTCAAGATGCTCAGGGCAGTCCTTGAGGCTTTCGGGGAAGATGATGCCGTGACGATCTGCCATCGAGCTAGCTGTAATGCCCCGCGATTACCCCTACCTAGCTCACCAACTGTCGGAGTTCTAGTCTGGCAGTCCACCTGGGTACCCAGATGGTTGATTTGTAGGCAAAGGGCAATCGCAGGACTAGGGAGCTCGAGGTAACACAGGGACACAGGGATTATACAGGTTTGGGTTACCCGGAGGTATAATACCCTACGTCCTGTGCTCGGTGGTGCTGTATTGCTCTACTCGGCGAGGTTCTGGAGAACGACGACGAATTCTTGGTTACAATGAGGGGTCTGGTAGCTAGAGGTTGAATGAATGAAAGGGTCGACCTAGGCCGCCTTATATAGGCTGATGGCCTAGGGTTTACAAGTCGGTTATCTCTAATTATTATACGGCTACAACTAGAAAAGTAATCCGAGTCGGTTGCACCGTGATCTCCGTGATACCCGGGTAGGATCCGAGTATATCGCCATACGCCTTGCGGGCTAAGTCTTCTCCATTCTTGTCCATCAAGCCTAGGATCCTCATGGGCCGGCCTGGGGTCGGCCCACATCATTGTCAGACGTGGGCCCAGACCGACTTCGTACCCGGTCGGTAGTAGGCCCAGTGGTACCCATATCCCACAATTTGGTTTGCAGCCGCGTGACGTCTGACCAAAATATTGGTCATCGGACGAACCAGCGATGTTTGTTTGGATGGAAGCCAATCAACGGCGTGCCATCTACAGCAACGCCCGCAATAGATGATTCAGTACTAAAAAACGCTCCATCGGTACCGGTTGGTAAAGGCCATGGAATGTTATTCACCCGGTACCAAAGGGGGTCATTATTATCGAGTCACAAGTCACACGATTTTTCACGTGAAAATATGCGTGTGCGGCGCACGGAGTTCGAACCTATGACCTATTGCTTTGCGCATTGCTTTCTTACCATCTCACCTACACACCGCAACTGACCAAGTCCCAGATGTTTTTCCTTTTGAATTAACCCACGGAGGACCATTTGGTACAGGTTGGTGTTACCAACTGGTACCAAAGTATTCTCGGGGTCTACCAAATTTAGATCCGGTACCAATGACTACCATTAGTATTGGGTCTTAAAAACAGGTACCAATGTGGGTGACAGATAGACCATTTTCTGATAGTGATTTTTATGCCCACGCGACAGGGAGACGCGGGCGGGCGAAACCTTCACCAAATTTTGGCAAGCCCACGTGTTGGCTGGGCACACGCGGGCACAAACCAAATGGCCCTAAAATAGGTTGCTATGGTAGGGCTGGATTTCTTTGTCTCAACATGCATGCAATGTCCCATACGACTCAATGCAGATCATCCGCAATATGCTGATTATTCATCTTCTCACCAAAGTCATCTTTCAATTATTTACACATGTGAGCAGATGTACATTTAATTCCATGTCCACTACACTACCGGAGAGACCGTCATCGGTACCGGTTCCAAACCCCCTTTGGTACCGGGTTTGGAACCGGTACCAAGCAACCGAGACTAAAGGCTCGGCTCTTTAGTACTGGGTAAATACCCGGTACCAAAAGGGGGCCAACCGGTACCAAAGGTTTTTATGCGCAAAAAAAATAATTTAAATCCCAGTACCAAGTCACGCGATTTTTCACGCGAAAATACGCACGTGCGGCGCGCGGGGTTCGAACCCATGACCTGTGGTTTCGCGTGTTGCTTCCTTACCATCTCACCTACACACCACAGCTGACTAAGTTCCAGATACTTTTCTTTTGAATTAACTCGTGGAGAGGCCTTTGGTACCGGGTCGTAACACCAACCGGTACCAAAGGGGTCCTTGGGGCCCACCAAATTTAGACCCGGTACCAATGACCCCTTGGGTACCGGGTCATAAGCAACGGGTACTAAAGAGGGGTGACCGATAGGCCATTTTCTGGTAGTGCTAGTATTAGAGCAGTTCGCCATCGGCAAAGACACGTTTCGTCACGTTCAACCTGGTAATTTGCGCACATGTTCTTCAGGTAAATTACTGTCATACAAACATCTTTTCACATGCATTCTCAAGCTTGCGAGCTGTTGTTACTGCTTACTAATAAATTGATCACTCTTTGAATAGACAGTTGTGTTTCTCCAGGAAAATACTTAGTTTCCGAGGCTTTTATTCCTTACAGGCAAATGCATTTACTACAGCACAAATAATAAGAAACATCCATATCCAGCACGCAGCAGAGACTGTGGCTTGCTGAGTAGTACTGACACGTAGGATCCATGCATGCATCTTTTATTTTATTGGACTCGAGGCAGGAGAGACTTTGGATGGCATGCACTCTGCTCCATCGATCTACCCATCAGCAGGACATGGGGACAACATATACGCCAATAGCGTCGAGGACCTTGTCAGAACGTCCAAAAAACGCAACAATGGCGCTTTTCACCACCGGGATGTCGAAGTCCTTCCCAGACGTTGTATCTCCAAATGACCCGTACTTGGTCCCGTCGCTTGTGACGATGGTCAAGGACTTGACACCGTTGCCGTCAAACGTGCCGGAGAGCTCAGTCACGTACACTTGGGACGGGATGGGAATCTAGTCATTCAGAAAATAATTATGTATATATGTAAGCGCACAGTCATCATCTGTTTCACCGAAATAAACCACATTAAGTCCAGATGTACACATACTGATACCTTGTTGTAAACACCATTGGCCGTGCCCCATGTAGCACTCATTGTATCGTCATTTCCTGCGGTGTCGTAGGTGAAGGAGATGGCGTTGATGAGCCCGCCAGGGCCATTGACGCTCCAAATTTCAATTACCTTGAGACTGGCGGGCGGCTTGTTCTTGCTGTCGATGTCTTGGTTGTGGCCTGCTCCACTGCCGAAGGGTCCAACCTTGGTTGCCTGCATAAACAGCCATTATATTCGTGCATGCTTATGTGTAAATATAACTAGCGAGAGGTTAATAATCTAGGTAGCTTAGATCAACTAGACCTCTCAGCACATATTCATAGTCGACATGTTCACGAGAAATATTGCATATTCAAATACTATAGAAATACCTATACATGTATTCGTCCATTGAAATTTAGCACTAATTATGCACGTACCATTGATGCCCTAGTTCGAAGCAATGAGGTGCTATGCTAGCTCGATCCCGTTGGTCTGCTTTGTGAATGGGAATGCATGCCTATTTATATAGAAACTCTCTGTGTCTGGTCCGCTTGTTCTCAATGACTATGCCGTGTCCACGCCGATAATTCAAAGATGCAAAGTACCAATAAATAGTAGTATTACTTCTTGCACGCCATAGATACATACTGTACTAAATGTGATGTGAACATGACAGACCAAAGTTCGAGTGCACACATCATTAAGATACTACTATTTAAACATTTGCCTATCTACCCCTTAATTAATTTGGATCTACCATTCACTGTGTTTGAACATGTATGGCATCTTGCTTCTGGGAAAAAACCATCATAAGTAGAGCAATAATCAAAACGTCTTGGCACTAAAGCTGTCACAATTACACCTCCACATCAAATTAATCTCGGTATTTATCCTTTACAGTATAGGTGTACCATGCGTTAAGTGCTTTAAATCTTGCAGACCTGTGATAGAAATGTGCCCATGTGCGCCTCTAAAAACATAAGAAGGACGAGTACGTTGTGAATGAAAGCCAGACCCAAACTTATGGCATTATTATTGTACCAATCTAGCAAAATGACCTCATAACATAATTCTCTCTTGAACCCTCTCTGAACATTTTCGGTACATAAAATTTTTGTTTCTAAGGTGATTACCTTGAAGTTAAACGACCCAACAAGGTGTCCTCAGTTATTGTAAGCATAAATAAAAACATCGAATATGTGATGTGGCAGCTTCAGGTTTAATTAACATGAGAATATGTCAGCTAAAAGCTAACAGCTCCTATGTTTCTAAACATTTTCGATAAAGGAAATCTGACTCCGGCCTCTGCATGAGTTTTGCACTCAACCAATCATTATTACAATTTCTAAAAATGTCTTTGCAGATCATTCATTCTAATGTGATGATATCATACGTTTGACAAAAAAACACTCCATTCTCGTCAGCTCTGATGACATCACAATCATGACATCATGGCTGCCCTTAACCAGACCCGAAACTAACCTAGTTGCTCCATTTATTGCCCGCGTACTACCCCTGGTACCCTCCCTCTACATATTCTACGCATTGTGGTCCAACACATCTATGTGCTTGTCTCTTATATGAATAGATTCCTGTTTGTTCAGTGTGAAGTTACAGTTTATAGCTTTCAACAGGAGGCCAGTTATTGAACACATTTAAAGCATCACCAATAAATTACCACGGTCACGTGAGCGAAAGAATCACTCCAAACGGAGATAGAAGGGTCGAGATACGACCAAAACGGAGATCCAAAGGCTTAACCGTGAAGAAATAAACTTCCAGGGATTAGCTTGAAAGAAACTGAGGGCATATATACATAATAATGAATATAACTCGGGGGCTAACACGTAAAAGGAAGAGGACAGGGTGGCAGGTTCTATTACTTGAAAGGCTAGGGGTCTAGCTACAAGAAATAAGGACTTATATGTAATTACTTTACATGGGGAAAGGACCGCGGGTTGATTACCAAAACTCCAAGGTCTCTTTAACAAAGGGCCACAGCTGACTGGTATGCCGACCGCTGACTTGAATCTGGACCGTTGATCGTGTGACGGACGGCACTAAAGAATCTGGACAGCGGCTGGTGGCACTGCACAGGAGTCACGGCGCCGGGCGGCGAACCTCGCCAGTGTAGACAGATCTAGCGTTATAGGGCACCAAACGCGACGCGATCAGGATGAGAGTGAAGCTCTTGAGCTCGCAAACTCAGCCAAGGGGTTGTCGGCGCAGATTGGAACAGCGTAGAGGGCGAACGGCGACGAGGGGAGGCGGCGGCGGAACTATGCATGAGCGGCAAAGAATTAGAGAGTGCACAGAGAGAAAACAAGGAAAAGAATACACTTTGGAGCTTCCTTATCACCTTACGATCCTATTGGTCTTATTCTTGTCGATGGACAGACCGCGGTGGAGGAAATTAGCAAGGGCGGCTGCAGCTAATGCTCGGTTGCGGCGGCAGCGGCCAGAGTTGCTTGGCTTAGGTCCCCTCGGCGTGTGGGCCCAGGGGCGGCGCGGCATTGGACTTGGTCGGAGTCCAACTCGAGGTCGAGGACGACCCTGACCATCGGGTCCCACCTAGCAGTGAGCGGGAGAGAGAGAGCGTCCGAGACGCAGGCCGACGGCAAACTGGGCCGAAGACGGGGTGGAGATGGGCTGCGCTGAGAGAAATAGTTGAACGAGTAAAAACAGACTCGTGGAGAGTTCAGGGAGAAAAACTGAACTATAGTAAAAACAACTATTCTAAAGATCAAAACAAATGCTATTCAAATTCTAATTTAAATAAATTTAAATTCATACTTGAACAGCAAACCACCAACAAACACATGTAACAGCATTAATGCAACAATAAACTTAGTGAGTCTATTAATTAATTATTTAATTTGAATAAAATCCTAACTAATTTTATTTAAATCATAGAAATTTATTAAAGCCTTAAATAAATCCTAGAAAATTCTGGAATTGTTTCTAATATTTGTTGTGATGAAAATTAGGGTGTTACACTCACCAAATCTGGTCCGTTTTGCGGTGACTAACTCAGTAGCAAGCCTGCAGCCGGATGTGCACCTGAAAGCTCTCCCTAAACTGCTAGCTGCTTGTGACCCCGTTGCCTCACAAAGCGTGGTTCTAGCAGCTTGCAACACCGAAGCAGTCACAGATGATTACAACAATCCCAGCGCGATGACATGACACCTCCATGCATTGATCGTGTCAAGCTTGTGGATCAACCAGTGGACTACTCCACGACGATAGTCACATCGCCGGTTAACTGGCGGCCGGCAGAGGAAGTCCTCCCAGCAGATTTTTTGACAGAACCAGCCCCAGTTGCAGCATCAGCTAGCAGGGACTTGAGCAGGGTGTATGCAAGACGCCCTAGAGAAAAGTGTGCAACAGACAATTCAACCACCAGAGTGTCCACCAAGAACGCCGCTTCCTCTAGTAGCAACTTCAACTTTCGTTTAGCAAGTGTCAAAGGCGATGAACACCGCTCTACCTGTCCCCATAGTGAAAAAAACTCTGCACAATTTAGAAATCAGACCAAGCGTCTTAATACATATGCAAAAAGATTCATTATTGGCCCACCATTGATTACAAGATTTAGCTTTTATGAATCGCTATTGGTTTGATACGAGTAATGGCAGTCGTTTCAGCGGCTAATTCTGTGCCAGCAGCCACATGGACAAGCTGCAAGCATAACCACAATGACTGTTGAGTTATGTTCCAAATTCACAGATAAAAGGCTAACTTCTGACGGAGCGTAGCGGAGGCCCGTCGCCGGAGGCTTGGGCCGGAGCGTAGCGTACGGTACATCTTATTTACCCTGTGTTAGGGTTTCCACCAGAGAGTTCGATCCATATTCTTGTAAGCCGCCGTCGTTGGCGTTGTAACCTGACTCTCGACATAGTGAAGTTCTTGCTGGCTGGCGCCCGTGGTTTTTCCCTTCCGCATTGGTTGGGTTTTCCACGTTAAATCTCGTGTCCCCTTTGCGGTTTGATTTACTTGTTCCATCGATTTCTTCGCCATCGTTTATAACAAATGATTGGGCGTAAAGCGTCTGTAGGTGGCTTTTCAAGTCCGCCGTCAAATCCCAGGGCTCAACCCTGGACAGGCGGTGGAAACTACCAAGCTGGAGTACGGTAGGGGCAGAGGGAATTTCCGGTGGAGCGGTGAAATGCATTGAGATCGGAAAGAACACCAACGGCGAAAGCACTCTGCTGGGCCGACACTGACACTGAGAGACGAAAGCTAGGGGAGCAAATGGGATTAGAGACCCCAGTAGTCCTAGCCGTAAACGATGGATACTAGGTGCTGTGCGACTCGACCCGTGCAGTGCTGTAGCTAACGCGTTAAGTATCTGCCCCAACACGTCGTCTCCAGCTCCAGCCTCTGAGCAGAACTCATGCATTCGACCTCTTCCGCAGAAGCGCATTTCACAAAAAAAAAAGGACCACGAGTGCCTCCAGGGGCTTGAGAAGGTTGCTAGTTCCATTGTACATAGGTGCTATGGTTTACCAGTGGCAGTAGTATCCATAGGCAGTCGCTTGTCTTTGGAACCACAGATACACCACATCTGGAATCAAATGTACAGTCAGTTAGGAACTGAACTATCCAGCAATGACAATGTCCGAGAAATTTTTAATCTGAGCTACCATGATCTATCAGAAGACCTCAAAATCTGCTTCTTGTATTGCAGCTTGTTCCCTGAAGATTACCTAATCCTCCGTGACAGCCTTGTGAGGATGTGGACTGCAGAAGGCTTTGTGCTGAGCAGAGGAAACAAAACAGCAGAGGAGGTGGCCGAGGGAAATCTCATGAAACTGATCAACTGCAATCTTCTGGTAAATGTGCATAATGACGAGCGAGGAAGATTGAGTGCTTGTAGGATGCATCCTATTGTGCGAGGTCTGGCTCTTGTTGTTGCGAAAGAGGAGAGGTTTGGATCTGTAAATGATTATGGCACAATGATAGACATGGATATGGATGTTCGCCGTCTGTCATCTTATGGATGGAAAGACAATGCTACACTAAAAGTTAAACTTCCACACCTTCGGACTCTTGTATCACTTGAAACAGTTTCATCCTCCCCTGACATGTTATCATCAATTTTGTCCGAAGCCATCTACCTTACTGTCCTGGAGCTACAAGATTCCGATGTCACTGAATTACCAGCATCTATAGGCACTTTGTTCAACCTACGTTACATCGGCTTGCGGCGCACAAAGGTCAAGTTACTCCCTGACTCTGTTGAAAATCTATCTAACCTCCTCACTTTGGATATCAAGGGAACAAAAATACAGAGGCTGCCAAGAGGGATTGGTAAAGTCAAGAAGCTACGGCACCTTATGGCTGATCGATGTGGTGATGAGAGCCTAGCGGTGTTCCCGAACATTTCTGGAGCGCAAGAACCTAAAGATCGGTCCAACATGTCAGAATTCCTGTACCACTTTGGAGTCGAAGCACCTAAGGATTTATCCAGTTTGGAAGAACTGCAGACTCTTGAGACTCTGGAAGCCAGCAAGGGCTTGGCTGAGCAGCTGAAGAAACTAAAGCAGCTTAGAAGTGTGTGGATCCACAACCTTGGTGCTGTCGATTGTGCAAATATTTTTGCTACCCTGTCCAATATGCCAGTCCTCTCCAGTTTGCTCCTTTCTGCAAGGGATAAGAATGAGGCACTTCGCTTTGAGGCTCTGCAGCCAATTTCCCGTGAACTCAACAAGTTGGTTATCATAGGGCAATGGTCCAAAGGGGCACTGGAGTGCCCAATATTCCATGCCCACGGGACATTCCTCAAGTATTTAGACATAAGCTGGTGTAGCCTTGGGGAAGATCCACTGGGCATGCTCGCACCATACTTGGGTAACATCACATATCTTAGCCTCAATCACATGCGCAGTGCGGAGACTCTGGCTCTTTCTACAGGCACTACTACAAAAAACATTTGTAAGAGCCAGGGGTTTTTTTTTTAGGGGCGGACTAAAAGGCGACGCGCCCCTACAAATGCATGAATGACACTGTAACTAAGGGCCGCCCCTACAGACCGCTTTACAGGGGCGGGTGATGCCATGAGCCGCCCCTGGAAACATCCAATTTTTGCAGGGGCGGGTGACGCCATGACCCGCCCCTGTAAATAGCACTTTCTAGGGGCGGGCGATGGGATGGCCCGCCCCTGCAAATGCTTCCCTTTCCAGGGCGGCCCATGCCATGACCCGCCCCTGGAAACTCATTATCAGGGGCGGCTGGCCCCATCAACCGCCCCTGTAAATAGCATTTCCAGGGTCGGGCAATGGCGTCGACCGCCCCTGTAAATGCTGTCTATTCCAGAGGCGGCCCATGCTATGACCCGCCCCTGAAACTCATTATCAGGGGCGGCTCGCGCCATGAACCGCCCCTAGAAGTGTTGCTCTGTGCATAAAGCGAGAGGTCTTCTTCCACAACCCGACAAGTGGACTCCAAACCGGAAAAAGGAGAGGGAGGTGCTGCCCAAATTTCCCAAGACAAGTGGAGGACAAGTGGATGGTTTGTCCCCTCATTAGGAGGTGAGTTGTTGCTTATCCTATGACTATTCTTAAGCTTATTGCATTGATTATATGGCTCAATTAGATCTCCATGGTAGTACCTCTAGCTAGATCTAAATCTCCATGTATGGTAGTACTTGGCCGATTGGACCCCAATTAAGCTCAACCTTTTGGATGGAACTAGGTTAGTGAAGTAGGGGAAGATGATTCTCCCCTTAATTTGCCTCGGATTTGACTTTTTAGGCTCATTCATGGATGGGAAAATTGCTAAAACCATGGAGGAGAGACAAGAAGATTTATCTTTTTTACAATAAGCGTGCATTTCTTTTCTTTTTGTTACATTTTCAACGTTAGCCTCATATAATGTCTTATATTTTTTGTTCATGGATATGTGTTATTTTTTCTTGACTTATTTTTTAATAGAATTTTTCAAGGTTACAAGATGGATCGGTCATGGATGTACAATATATCAAGGCATGGTGAATATTTTCGCCGAGAGCTTGACAAGTTTCTTAAAGTCGCAGAGAATCATGCAATGGACGAGAAGACCAAAGATATGCGTTGCCCCTGCCGAATGTGCCAAAACCATTGTGTTTTCAATGACTTGGTTACAATCCGATCACATGTGCTGGTTCATGGTTTCGTGAAGGAGTACACATTATGAACATACCATGGTGACAAGAAGGATACCGACGTTGTGGACCAGTTGCAAGACATCTGGCGAGACCCTGAAGCCGTCAACAGATACTTTGACGGTTATGATGAAGATTATGGTTTCGAGGATGACGGAAGTGATGATGGTGTTGACTATGGAAGTGGTGGTGATGGAGTCGGTGGTGGTGAGGACATTGCTGGGGATGAAGGTGCTGAGGACATTGTTGGGGATGAAGGTGGTGATGAATTTGATGACAGCGATTTCTTGGGCCAGTTGTTGCATCATATCGAAGAGGAACTATTAGTTGGCAGTGTGAAAGGTGCACAAAATGTTGAGTCGTTGAAAAAGGCAGCTCAGGAAACTGTGTATGAGTGTTCAAAGGGTTGTCCGAGACACTGGACTGTGCTTCGCTTCATACTCGAGCTGTTGATTCTAAAGGCTAAATATGGTTGGTCCGACGTTAGTTTCAATGATCTCCTTCGTATCTTAGCATGGTTGCTTCCAAAGCCTAATAAAGTACCGGAGAACACTTATCGAGCAAAGAAGCTTATTAGTCCCTTCACGATGGGTGTGGAAAGAATTCATGCTTGTCCAAATCATTGTATATTGTACCGAGGGAATGCATTCAAAAATTTGGACAAATGCCCGGTATGTGGTGCAAAACGGTACAAAAACAATGCTAGCTATTGTGGGGGCGAGGACAAAGTTCAAACAGACGGGAATAAAAGAAAGAGGAGGGGTAGTGTTGCTTGTAATGAGGAACCTGACACTTGTGTAGGCGTTGATGATGATGGGAAGCAGAGGAAAATTCCCTCCATGGTCGTGTGGTACCTCCCTGTGGCCGATCGCCTGAGGCGTCTGTTCTCAAACCCAAACGACGCTGAACTGATGCGCTGGTGGGATTCTGATAAGCGCAGGAAGGGAGACGGAAAGCTTCGCCATCCAGCTGACGCTAGCCAGTGGCAGAAATTCGACGAGAAGCATAAAGAATTTGCAAAAGATCCAAGAAATGTTCGGTTTGCTTTGAGTACGGATGGAATGAATCCATTTGGTCAAAGGATGAGCACACACAGCACATGGCCAGTTGTCTTGAGCATGTTCAACCTACCTACATGGTTGTGCCAGAAGCGAAAGTATCTTTTCCTATGCATACTTATACAAGGCCCAAAGCATCCAGGCATAGATATTGATGTTTTTCTTGAGCCTCTGTTGGAAGAGATGGCAAATTTATGGAACAACGGTATCAAGATGATTGATGGTTTTACACAGCAAGAATTCACCCTAAGAGCTATGATCTTCGTTCCCATCAACGATTACCAGGCATTGTTTGTGCTTTCAGGGCAGGTCAAAGGAAAGACGGCATGCAGTGTATGCTTGGACGACGAAAC
This sequence comes from Alloteropsis semialata, assembly GCA_004135705.1. Lineage (NCBI taxonomy): Eukaryota > Viridiplantae > Streptophyta > Magnoliopsida > Poales > Poaceae > Alloteropsis > Alloteropsis semialata. The sequence goes on along the minus strand of CM014277.1, from coordinate 28,373,576 downwards.
CGCTTGGTATTTCCTCGACGGAACTAGAAAGGGAGTTTTCCTGAGGTACAGACGCTTCTTAGAGGAAGGACACAAGTACCGAGGTAAGAAGTTCCATCAATTTTTTGGAGGCGACGCTGTGATAGGTCCCGCTCCTGCAAAACAAGACGGACACGCAGTTTTTGAGATGGTCAAGGACATCGAGGTTGAATATGGGAAGATGACAAAAGACGGAAAGCCGAAAAAAGAGATAAGGCACCTAAGGATGGCGTGCCGTTTAAGAAGAAGTCAATTTTCTTCAAGTACTTACCGTATTGGGAGGACCTAGAGGTCCGCCATGCCATAGATGGTATGCACATGAAGAAGAATGTGTTCGGTAACATGATTGGGCTCTTACTGGATTCAAAGGATAACCTGAAGTCGCGCCAGGACTTGGTAGCTATGAACATTAGAGATGATCTTCACCCTATAGATATGGGGAATGGAAGATATAAACTTCCCGCGGCTAGCTACAACTTAACATTGGCTGAGAAGAGGGCAGTATGTCAGTGTTTACGGGTATCAGAGTTCCGAGTCGTTACTCATCCAACATCAAGAAACTAGTGTCGATGAAAGATCTCTCGTTTACTGGATACAATTGTCACGATTGCCATGTTATGCTGACTGTGTTCCTTGCAATTGCAATCAGGGCGATCAAGCCAGTATACGTAAAGATGGTGATCACTCGGTTGTGTTACTTCTTCGACAGAATTTCTCAGAAGGTGATTGTCAAAGACGAATTGGACGATCTGCAGGTTTTTGTCAGGGAGACCATGGTGCAGCTTGAGATGTGCTTTCCTCCACAATTTTTTGACATCACAGAACACCTCATGATTCACATGGTAGATCAGATAAGGGCACTGGGTCCCCTATACTTACACGAAATGTGGTCATACGAGCGTTTCTTGTCAATCTTGAACCGATACGTACTGAATCGTGCAAACCCTGAGGGAAGTATGATAGAGGGATACAGTACTGAAGAAGTCATCGAGTGCTGCCTGGCTTATCTAAAAGATAATTTGGGGATTGGTTTACCAGCGTCACTTCATCAGGGAAGATTGGATGGTATCGGCATAGCGGGGAGGAAAACATTCATCGACAAGGACATGAATGAGATAAAACTAGCACATTACAGTGTCCTGCAACGCATCACACTAATGGGACCATTCATCCAAAGACACCTGGATGTTGTAAGAGCAGAAAGTCATGGCCACTCACAAGATTGGATCATGAAGGAGCACAAGCGTCGATTCGTCGATTGGTTAAAGGAACAGGACATACCAGATGGGGAAACCATAGAAGAAAAAACAATCAAAAGATTGGCATCAGGACCATCCGCTCAGGTCACATCATGGCAAGGTTATGATATTAATGGCTACATATTTTATACTGCCAAAAAAGACAAGAAAAGCGTGTCTCAAAATAGCGGTGTTCGCACACAAGCCTTAGACGGAAATACCGGCAAAAACATCACATATTATGGCATCATAGATGATATATGGGAACTAGACTATGGTTGTAATATTAGATTCCCCGTCTTTCGGTGTAGATGGGTGAACCACCCAAGAGGTGTTGAGGTGGACAACTATGGACTAACAATTGTTGACCTCCAAAATATTGGATACAAAGATGACCCTTGGATACTTGCTTCACATGTTGCACAGGTTCTTTATGTAATCGACCCTTCTAAAAAACAGAAACACATTGTGATCCCTGGAAAACAAGCTATTATAGGAGCTGACGGCGAACAATACAATCAGTTCGAAGAAATGAACCTCTTCCAAGATCTACTAGAGAAGATACAGAATGTAGAAGCAGGCATAAAAAGGGGCGAAAAGCCATGGGCACGGAATGATGGAGAACCAAGAATTGTCACCGGTTAGATATGACATGTATATTACCTTCTGTTCAAATTTCAATTTGTATGCATGTGTATTGTAAGGATTGATTGCCTCAGAGGGTATGAACGGGGACGTCTTCACATTACTATATTAACTTATATTCAAATTTGAAATTTGTAAGCACTTGCATATTAATCGACTATATGACCAACATTTTATACGCTCGTCACACCATAGACATAGACAGGAGCGTTTGAATGCCCTTTCATTCCGTCGGCACGATCACACAACGTTTACATAAACACTGTTCATATGGTGGCGCGAACATAGTTGACCGTGATGTTGCCTAAACGACAGTTTTATACGGTGAGTCACCAATAGAGAGCACCGGACGAATGCCCATTCATTCGGTGGTCACGACAGTAGCTGGGTCTGACTTCCCCTTGGCACAGGTTTATCCGGTTTGGGTAAAACAGAACGCAACGGACCAATGTCTCTTCATTTGGTGCCGCGCTCGGAGTTGCCCGACGCCACTTCAGCCACCCATTCATCCGGTCGGCCTACGACAGAAGTCACCTTTCGGAACTGTGTCCATCCTGTGTGATCTGAGGATGAAGGCTGCAACGCTACACAGCCGACACATTTATTCGGTGCTAGAAGCGTAATACAGACCCAACGATCACGGCATGACCCTGTGTACTAGTGCAAGCTAAGCCACCACAGGATGAACGGCCATTAAAACGCTCCGTGCTAGACAACGACCAGCTGATGAAACTGTGACATTGTTTCCGATCTAACTCGTCCGCCACATCCTTCTTTGAGTCTCTTGTCTATTTCCTTGCTTCTAGCCATGTGTCTTGAGTTATTTACGATGACTACTGGTCTAACTCGAGTGTGCAACTCCCTCTATGTAGTTATTTTTAGAGTAAAATGCACAGTACATCCCTCAACTATTGGCTCCTTCCCATCCGCGTACTCCAACTTTCAAAGTAACTATCCAGGTCCTTCATGTATGTCCGCGGCGCATCCACGGCCCTGACGCAGCCACGCCAGCCACATAATCCGACGTGCATTGAACATGAACACAAACTCACATTCCATTCATTGAACATGAACACAGCCATTACAGCTACAGCCCTGAAACATACTTGAACACATGGTTCAGTAGGCCACTTCTACTTGAAAAACAAGGTTATTACACCCAGAACAAGAACAACAGCAACAACTATAAGGCTCACAGCTACAATTTTTCCTAGGTCTACCAACTTCTGAAGCTTTTCAGCTACACTGTCACAGCCATTCTTCAGACAAACTACATCAGCAANCTTGAAAAACAAGGTTATTACACCCAGAACAAGAACAACAGCAACAACTATAAGGCTCACAACTACAATTTTTCCTAGGTCTACCAACTTCTGAAGCTTTTCAGCTACACTGTCACAGCCATTCTTCAGACAAACTACATCAGCAAGCAAAGGTGTCAATTCTGACTTGTTTCCTTCCACTACTCCCTCTAAGCGTCCAATTGCAATCTTGACCTGCTCAATTTCATTCAAGGTAACCTCCTGCCTAATGCCGGCGCCAGTAGCCCCTCTTTTCTCCACCAGTCCCATAGAAATCAGCAACTTCTCATACTTGTCAGCAAACAAATACCATGGGCAACTTGTAGTGTCCTGCAAATTGTACAGTGAGTATGAACGATGATGAACAGGGAGGGAAAATTTCAAGGGCTCGACACTTACATCTCTGCGATGGAGCCGACACATGAAGAAGATGGCCCCCGGGACCTTAGATCCTTGACCCGAAGTGAGCTCGAGGATCTCCTCGCCACATTTAGGGCACGGGATCAGGGGCAGCCGTGTTTTCTCGGCCAATCTCAAGGGCCCAATACTCTGCGTGGATGACGAGCTCCCGACCGGCATCGCAGACTCCGTCGAAGCGCTGCGGATCGAAGAAGTCGGGCGCCGGTGGTCGGACCAGCTACCGAGGGCGCGGGCGGCGAGAAGCAAAGCGGCGGCGGCGAGCACTGAAGAAGAAGAGAATGGGGATGAGAAGCGGCGGCGGCGAGAAGCAAAGCAGCGGCGGTGAGCACTAAAGAACAGAACGCTCGCGGGGAGTTTTCTGCTAAATTAGCGATGACCTAGCCCTTCGACTGCCACTCTGGCTCGACCACGTTGGATTATGTGGCTGTCGTGGCTGCGTCATGGCCGTGGATGCACCGCGGACATAGATGAGGGACCTGGATAGTCACTTTGAAAGTTGGAGGACACAGATGGGAAGGAGCCAATAGTTGAGGGACGTACTGTGCATTTTACTCTTATTTTTATCTTGTTTATTTGGCTTCCATTTTAATATCTATTTGCATTCCTATTTCTATGCAGTCTGGGCGGGTGGCACCATTTACATCCAACATTCAGATAACAAAGTAAATGCTATGAAATATATATAACAAGTATCACAGGTTCTTACATCAATGCTAAAGACAAGTTCAAATCCATACGAAAAGGATAAAGGTACATCAATGATACACATTTCTTACACTGCTTCACGTCCTTAGTAATCCAACATAGTTTAGGTCTCCGATCGTGAAACCTAGAACTTCATCAAAATAAAGTAGAGCATGATTTAGTGCGCTCGACGTTGCTTCACATGGACGGTCATACGCACTACCATAAACCTCGAACAACGTAGGTAAGGGCCAATCCAATCATGTGGCTTCTAGAAAGAGACACAAGCTTGGTACTTTGAATATCTGGTGTATACTGGGCTCCCCTCGACGCAAATATAATCAAACACCTCCAGGACTTGATCCATAATTGCTTGAAAGCTCATTGCAGCAACGGTTTCGTCCGGTGATGCCACAATGAAGAGGACCGCTTGAACAGACCTTCATCCGGTGGAAGCTCGGCACCAATTTCACGCGCGAGCACAGTTTCATCCGCTGTCGGTAAACTGTTCGGAGCGGACGAACGTGTAACGCTTTTTGGAGCCACCGCTTCAACGTACGTTCTTCCTGCCCGCGTAAAATATGGCGCACCGTATATTGTTGTGAATGGTGTCGGTTCAAACTAATCTGATTCACACTTCTTTGAGTCGTTGGTCGTTTTCGTTGCTTCTAATGCCATGTCTTGTGCCTTTTGAGCTAGCAGGTCCTAGTTTCAGTGAAGTGTGCTTCTCTTTCATGTCTACACGCTTAGCTTTGTCAAAGTATGTCCTAGCTCAAGTACCCCGTTAACTGTGACACTCGATTCTACAAAATCTTCATCTCGAAGTGACACTCGATTCTACAAAGGTCCCTAATCTTCGTGTACCATTGGTTAGTTACAACACAAATGAGTAGAGATAAAAGACATAATGAACGCGCAAGAATGCATTAACTGAAATAAAACGAGAGTGCACACTTAGATACAAATGACCATCATGAGGGCATAAACAAATCCAAACGACATGTCCATATATGAGAAACTATAAAAGATACAACACTCTCACGCCCCCCAAGCACTGTCCCTAACCTCGTACTAAGGCATGTCGACATGGTCAGAGGAGGAGCAGTCCGAGGAGGGGCAAGAAGCCTGTAAGCCTACCACTATACCATCTGCACCGTCAAGATCCATCTGTACCTGAATCTGCTCGTTAATTGATACGAGAGTGGTGTCGATGGGGTCAACTGGTGTGACTGTAGTAGGAGCAGGGACCACAGGGGCAACCTCGGAAGAAGACGTGACAAAAGGAGAAGAATGTGAGCCTTCCACGGGACCACCTGCACTATCAAGAGCTGTCTCCTGCTCAATCTCCTTGGCCTTTGAGCTTGCCACGGGACCACCCACACCCTCAAGCTCTGTCTCCTGTTCAATCTCCTCGGCCACCGAGCCTCCCACGCGACCGCCCGCGCCCTCAGGCTCTGTCTCCTGCTCAATCTCCTTGGCCTGTGAGCCTACCATGGCAATACTTGCACTATCAAGAGCTGTCTCCTGCACAATCTGCTCGGCCTGTGAGTCTGACACGGGACCACCCGCACCCTCAAGCTCTCTCTCCTTCTCAATCTCCTCAGCCTTCCAGCCTGACACGGGACCACCCGCACCCTCAAGCTCTCTCTGCTGCTCAATGTCCTCAGTAAATGCTCCGGCAGTGGAGTCGGGCTCGTGAGGTCGGTCATCCGGAGGAGTAGGCACTGTAGTGACTGGCAAAGTCATCCTCGGGGTCGAGAGGGTCTCCTCAGGTGCCGTCTCGACAGAGAGTGCAGCTGTGGAAATCGAAGGAGACACCGTAGAGAAGTTAGCCTGACTCTGTCTCTGCTGCTCAAGGGAGGCACACTGCTGCTGCTGCTCAGACATCGGTGGTGGAACTGATAACACCCCAGTTTCTACAGGTGCTATCATCGGAAAAAAAGCCAAGGGTGTCTGCAGGAAAGCACCGGCTGGAGGAGGTGGAGTGAGCGGGTCGTACTGGAGCTGCTGTGGCATAGGAGGACGAGGAGGTGGCTCGATACCTGAGTGCTGGTACAACTGTCCTATGCAGCCAGTAACGTAACCGAACATATGTGAAGCCAACTGCTGCTGCTGAAGAAGCTGTGCGCTGAACAGCTGCTGCTGGTGGCGCATCTCCTGAAGAAAGATCATCTGTGTTTCTCTCTGACGTGCCTGCTCAGCCTCGGAGCGACGCTGCTGATTGACCAGTGTCTGTACTATAGTAGCAAGATAATCTGGCTAAGTAACCTGTGCCTCAGTCACTCGAGGCGGTGGTGTCACTGTCACAGGAGGCGGTGGAGGAGATGACTCCTCGTCTGGAACTGCTCTAGATGGACCCGCCTCGTCGTCGTGAGTACGACGCTCTGGAAAGTAAGGCGTGTAGTCCGGGTCCTCGTCCGAGTCCTCAGTGTCAGTATCAAGGTAGGTCTGAAGCTGAGCCTCTACTATAGCTAGTGCGTCCCGGTCACGCTCAAGTTGAGTCATAGCTGCCTCTGCCATTACCTGCAGCTTCAACCTCTCCTCTGCTACCAACATCGCTCTAGGGCGTCGGCGCTTGTCATCGGGCCGTGTGGCGAAATATGTGCCAAACTGACCCCTGGCACTGTAAAGGTCATTCTTCCAACTTCTATTCCCCAGGCTGGCGATCAAATAGCTAATCAGGTGAGCATATGGCTGTTGTCGCTGCGCTGACATCGCATCAAAAATAACATACTCCCACTCACATATAATCAGATCTACAATATCAAACTCCTCATGATTCATGATGTGAAGAAGGAGCCACTGCTGCAAGGCGGTGATCGTCTCGGCGTTCCCTTTCCTGGGCAAAAGCGACCTCCGTAAGGCCATGTGAACAGTGTACGCCTCGTCTGTCAACTGGTCGGGAGTCCGCGGGCTGCCAGGAACGAACGGCTGACGAAACAGTGGAGCCATCTCCTCGTCTGTAGGGTACGTTGTAGAACGAGGACGGCGGGGAGGACAACTTTCCTCACCGTAAGTGACGTGGTGCAATATCGTACCTCCAAACTGTAGACCAAAGGTAGCTGCAATCGATTCCCTGGACAGCCGCCAAACCTCGTTGTTGAACATGAACTGAATGAAGGTCCGGTGCATGTCAATGTAGAGTGTGGCAAAGAAGACTCTCACCCACTCCTCTACCCAAAGCCTGTAGTCAGTGACCAAGGCCTCGACCCCTGGCATGTACGCAAAGTGGGGCCGTATAGGTACTCCCCTGCAGCCCTTCTCAGTGAAGGCCAATCCAGCATCTTGTGCTCGGCGATCGGAAATCGCCCCCTGATGTACGAGGTATAGAAGCTCTCCTGTAACCGTGTCAGGAACCTAGGGTCGGTGTACGCCTGTCTACGCTCAGGGAACCAGTCAAGGATTTGAACAGCCCTGTACTTCTTGATCCTCTTGGAAGAAATCCGCGTCAAGTCAAGAAGCAACTCTCCTGGCTCCGGTGGTGTCTGTGCACGTCTGATCCGGCGTGCAGCTGAGATCTCCATGCCAGGGTCTGAGTCCGTCTGTGCCTCCTCCTGCTGCTCCTCCTCCTCCTGCTCCTCCTCTTGCTGCTCTTCCTGCTGCATCACCTCGTGCTGCCGTGAACCCTCCCCTGCACTGCGACTGCGTGGCCTCCGAATGCCACCACCACGAACACGTGGACCCGAGTGCCGAGGTGGTGGTCCCTGTGTCGGTGTCTGTGTCTCTGTGCTATGGTGGCGTCCTGAGCGACGCAATGTAGACGGCTGCTCCATCTGTACTGTATTTGTGGCTGCTCCCTCTGGCTGTCCCTCTCGAATCCTGATCCCCTGCCGTGGAGTGTCCTTCTGCGCTCGACTCTTCTTCCACTTCGAAACCTCAATGGCCTTTCCCTTTCTCTTGTCCCCGGCCATCTGCAAGAGATCATATGGTAGAAGATTACAAAATGGCAAAGATAAGATATATAAATAATATAGTAAACAAAGTATGCTCGTGGACAAAAACATAGAATGCTAGGAGTGTCCTTAAGTGCTCGACAAGAGGTGGAAGTGAACCGAAAACACCTATGAAAGGCGACGACCATGAACTATGGCTCAACAAGCTCGATTTTGACCTAAACAAGTGAGCATTGGGTTGATGACATGATATTCATGAGAAAAACAACCCTACTTATTGAACAAAACATCCTAAACATCAAACATCAAACCCTCTGAATAGTGCAATTTGACCGAAACAAGTGAGCATTATGTGGAGGACATGATATTCCCGTGAAACATAACCTTAATTCATGAAAATATGCTCCTAAACTCGAAACATTGTGCTCTAAACAGTGAAATTTTAACGAATTCCATTCAAATTGAATCACATTTGGGCGGGTTTGAAGTTTCTCACCACTGCAGATGAAATCGACGAGGGAGACGGAGGGGGTTGCTGGCGTCGCGCACGGCCGGGGGACGGCGGCGCAGACCGGCGGTGGCCGGCGAATCGAAGGCCGGCGGCGGCGGAAACCCTAGGCTATGGTTCCGCACGCCCGCGCGCGAAATACGCGTGAGGCAGCGGTACGGCGCCGTCGAGGAGGTGCGGAGCAGGGACGGGATGGAGTAGCGTAGCGGCGGGCGGCGGCGCTTGGCCGGAGACGGCCGGAGGGCGGTGAGGCGAGACAGAGCGGCGACGGCGTATGGGCGCGGGCGCGGGGGAGACCGACTGACCGAGGAAGAAAGAAGGACCGACGCGCGGGGTCCACCATGTAACGGTCCGTGCGGCAACAAATTTATCCGGTACTGGTAAATTTAACATGAGCGGACGGATGCTCTTTCATCCCGTGTGTTTAGTAAGATGGGCCGGAGAGGAATATGACCGTTGGAGGTCGTCAGTATTATACGGTGACATTCCAGATGCACTCACCGGACGAAAGGCCATTCATCCGGTCTTACTTGTTTATGGAATTGGCTCCACATTTTCGTCCGCTGCGGGGCCACCGTACAACCTCACGTTCACGCACGAAAATTTTATTGAAATTGACTGAAATTCTTTAGTAATTATTGTCCTATCTCCTCATTTCTCTCTCCTTTCTCACCCTATCCTCTTCCTTCATTTCTTGGCACCTTCATTAGGCCATCCCCAATCCATGTGTCCATAGATAGTGTCTATGTTGCCAACTAAGCAAGACACTATGTTTACAAACTACATCTCTCAATGCATAGTTTCTTCATGTAGGTCCATAATTAATACTCAATCCATCATTCTCTCTCATCTCTACCAATCATATTTGTTGTTTAATTATCATGAGGACACTACCATCTCCCAATGCATGACTTGGTGGTGGCTAATGCATAGGTTCTCGTGAGGAAATTGGGTCTTGCATGAGACCCGGTTTCTTCCTCTCTCCACTCTCTCTCTTATTTAATATAGTGCCATGTAAGCTAATAGTCCTAGGTGGCAATGTAATTAATGATATGGAAGCCATCCTAGTTGGAGGGTTGGGGATGGCCTTAATGCTATGGAAACCATCCTAGTAGGTAGCCCTGCTAATTGGGCTGTAACCCAACTTCTATCCACACCAACTCATATCAAATTAATTATATTTTTACCCCACACCACCCCACTCTATAGTTTGTAGAACCCAATCCAATCCATTAGTTAATACAACCCATGGATTTGCTATAAAAATCCATGGGTCTATAGAAACTGAGTATGGGTTTAGTTTCAGAGCTGGACCCTAAAACTAAAACCTTGCGTTCACACTATAAAATTTTGACAAAATTGATCAAAATTTATTGGAGCTGATTTAATTTGTCAGCCCGCTACTTTGTGCCAAGCAGTACAGATAGACATACATGTGGGCCCACATGAAGAGCCGGACCATAGAACTAAAACCTCGCGTTCACACTATAAAATTTTGACGAAATTGACCGAAATTTGTTGGAGATGACTTAATTTGGCAGCCCGCTACTTTGTGCCAAGCAGTACGGGTGGACATACACGTGGGTCCCACGTGAAGAGCCGGACCCTAGAACTAAAATCTCGCGTTCACACCTTAAAAGTTTGACGAAATTGACCAAAATTTGTTTTAGATGACATAATTTGATAGTACGCTACTTTGTGGAAAATAGTGTAGCTATACGTATTTCCTACATGTGGGCCCATATGCATAGCTATTTGGAAAGAACCAATACAACTCACTCCAAACCATTCCAAACCATTTTGTTTTCTTAGTAATCCAATCCAAACCAAACCATTTGACAATCAAGTCCATTGGTAACCAACTTAGATAAATCCAAAGAATGAACCAATCCAATAAAACCGTTAAGCCCCAAACCAATTAGCAGGGCTACTAGTAGGAGCGTTGGGGATGGACTAAGTACAACCATGAGCTACTTTGTGCAAGTTATCTTTACTAGACCTACACGTGGGCCCCACATCGAATGCCGGACCCTAGAATTAAAACCTTGCGTTCACACAAGGAAATTTTATCGATATTGAGTAAAATTTGTTGGAAATGACTAAGTACGACTATGAATACTTGAACGAGTTTTGTTTGTTTTGGGTGGAAAAAGCCAAACGGTTTAGATTGGTTTTGTTAAACTAGTGAATGGGTTGGTTTAGGTCTGTAAGTGTGCTAACCTCTGAATGGTTTTGGCATAGTTTGTTTAAGTTTCTAAATCATTGCCAGCATTTGACTCGGTCCACCCTTTTATACGGTATGGCATCCCTGGATCTGATCTTTCGAACGGCCTTTCATCCGGTGTAAAGGGTTTTTTCACAGAACTTCACGCACGGCCACACATTAATCCTGTGGGTGTCGACTGCTATTCACCGGATGAATATGTACCTTTGTATCATCAGATGAAGCACGAAATATATCTTCATACTAAATCAATTTGGAGACAAAAATAAATCATTTTGGAGACATAAAGAAATATTTACAAACCGTCGGCGCACCCGAGCAGACGGTTGCGATTCCCAATATACTTACCCCAAATCCCCAATACCTGCGGCGGTTTTAATTTCAAGCTACAGTTGTCATTCTAGTAGTACTAATTTCAGGCGCTCGCCCTCACCCGGCTCCCTCCGCCCAACTCCGGCGAACCGCCCCCGCCCGCTTGCATTCTCGTGCTCGCCCCGCCGCTCGCACTCGCCCCGCCGCTCGCGCTCGCCCCGCCGCCTCCGGCCGCCCACCTCCGACGCGCGGGGGATTTCTTGGCTCGCCCCCGCTGCCTCGGCGCCCACCTCGCTCTCCGGCCGGGGAGGGCTTTTTCTTGCCTCGCCCCGCTGCCTCTGCCCACCTCCGGCCAAGCATTGCCGCCCGCGGCGATGGAGGAGATCAATCGCGCCGGGGCCTCGTCGTCGTCGTCGCGGAGAAGACTGGAGGCGCCGGTTGTTGCGACGTTCTTCGCCCTGCTGGACCTGCCGGAAGAGCTGGTTGGCCACATCATCCGTCGCTGCATCTTTGATGGCGGGGAAGCATGGGCCATCAATCAGTACATGATCCTTGGTCGGGTCTGCCGCACCTTCCGCGTCATCTGCCACTCCCCCGAGGTAATCAAGCGCTTATCGTTCCGATTGCTTCGCCAGTCCTGCCGGCGTTTGCCGACCTATATCAGGTCACCCATCCTGCAGCGCTTGCTCGATGGCAAAAATCCGGGGGCCGTATATTTCAATGGGTTGGAGCTTTTGTTGCGCCGCGCCCGGAGCGACGGGATGCAGCAAGTCCAGAGGGCCGCTGACATTGGGGACTCTTGTGCGGCTTACTTCTTGGCGATGCTGCAGTACCGTAGGAACCCCGCGGACCCTGATGCACTGGCGGTGCTCCATCGCATCAGCGGCGGCCCGTCGCCCCCGCATGGCCGGTGGGAGAACCGCGGCCTGGCGCTGCTGCGCTACAATGTCAGGCAGGACCTCCACCACATTGCGTTCGACTGGTGTCTTCTTCACCGCGACATCGACACGGACCTGGTCCCACAGGATCCTCACGTCTGCGTATGAACGCACTGCAGGCGCTGGGCGGATGGGACGCATATCATCCTGTACTGCAGCCCGCAGTGCCGCATCCGTCATGAGTTCGACCTCTGGACGCGGGGCTTCAGCGGCGGTGTGAGTTACGCCGTCAGCAAGATGTGAGACATGCCCCTGGCGTTCTCGCTGGAGCGCAAGTGATGGTATGCTTTTGTCGTTAAATGTAGTAGTCGAACTTTGTAAATATAACTATGAACTTGGTATGTTATGGTATGGTAGTATGGTCACTGTTATTTTGGTGATGTGCGTGATCAGATGGCATGTCCAAACTGATGCATGGTTGATGGTTGTATGTGAATTGGAGAAATTAAAGTGCTGCCTCTTTAGTTATGTCTTTGAGTTTTGTGCTACCTCTTTAGTTGTATTGTGCGGCTTACTTCTTTGAGTTTTGTGCTACCTCGCTTAAATATGTATGATGTTGCAAGTATGATTCGAAACAGGGCATTATGGGGAGTGTGAACATTTCGAATGCTTAAGTTTTCTAACCCACAGTTTTATACGGTGACCCTACAGAAAAGCCTCACCGTTCATTCATACAATAAAATGAGCCTGTTGGAATGCATTACACTGATCTTATCTTATAAAACTTGAGACTTATCTTACAAACCTTGAGACACAACTTATAGTACAATGTATCTTACAATTTTGACACACATGCATCATCCTATGGTCACAAGCAGCAGTTATATAGTCAGGCCGCGCACAGTTTGATCTGGTGGTTGTAATATAGTGTGGAGCGGATGATCATGCGGTCCTCTGGTGGTTAGATCCTTGCCTTCTTGTTGGCCATTTCCAGGGGCGGGTGACGGTCACCCGCCCCTGGTAATGGACTCCATATAGAAACTGGAGCGACCGGGGGACTTGGCCAAAATTTTAAGACAGGCTGCCGAAATTTTTCGTGCCTTCCCGCGCTCCGGCTGCGCCACCGTCGTCCCCCGCCGCACTCCTCCGGCCGCGCCGCCGTCGTCCCCCGCCGCGTTCATCCGGCCGCGCCGCTGTCGTCCCCCGTCGCGCTCCTCCGGCCGGCCCTCCGCACCCCTGCGACCCTCCGCCTCGCGCGCGCCACTGCCTCTCCGCGCTCCGGCCGCCTCCCCCTCCCGCAAGATCCACCACCGCCGCCGGAGCGACCTCTCCGCCGGCGCGGCCTCCACCCCGCCGTCCCCCGGGCGTCCCCCGAGTTGGCATCCTCCGCCTTTCGCCCGCCGGGCCGGGCGCGCCCTGCTCCTGCTGCGGCCACACCTCCCCTCCCCGCGCCAGCACGGCCGGCCGTCCTCGCCGGCCGCTGTCCACGACCGCTCGCCGCCCCCCTGTGCCGCTCCAGTCGAAGGTGAGAGGAGGTCCTCCATCATGCAACTAAGTGCTCGATGAAATGCTTAGCAAGTGCTTGATGCAGTGGCGGATCCAGAAAAAATTGATAGGGGGACTCAATACTGTACAAAAAAGCTAGTTGTCCGAATCATATCCAATACAGAACCAGTGTTGTAATTTAAAGGAGTCTTATATGGATACATAGATGAATATATCACAATACAACATGAGTCAAGTAGATTATGCAATTTGTCGGTCCATACCAAGCCACAACACTAAGAAATTGACATAGGAGACGAATTATTCATCATCTTCAACCTCTAGCCCCTTCTAGCAGTCCCCTTCTAGCAGTGCTACAATGGCTGATTTTTTTGAGAAGAGGCTGTTGGGGGCTCCAAGAACTCGGCAGCGGTAGAGGGGACTCCAGCCCCGGCCGACCCGGTGCTGGATCCGCCCCTGGCTTGATGTATATATGATACACATGTGTATGAAAAGAACATTTTTAGTTTAACATATTTTGTGTTTTTGATTGTCACATGTGATTTCATCTAGAGGATGGATGAGCCATCGTCATCCAATCATGATGATCATGAGAATGGGTTTGACTTGGACGTGATTGGGTCCCAGACCCAGTGGGACGGTGATGATGTCTTTGAGGATGACCATGAAGAAGAAGATTCCGGGGATGAGGAGAACCGGGAAGATGGAGACGGACCTCAAATAGGACAAGGCGCGTGGGTAGGCGGCGTGTGGATGGACCCTCTTAATCCACACCCCACTGAACCTCGTGTAGGTCGTACGGAGACAGAGCTTGACCCGGATTTCGATCCGGCTAGTGAGGTAACGGCGATCCATACTGATCCGCTTTCATGTACATTTTGATTGGATAGATGAACACCTCATGTACTCACGACTCTTATGATCGTGTTAGGTGCCTCGTTCTTCGGTAAGGAAAAGGAGATGCCGCCGACGTGGAGTAAGCCCCCAACCAGTACAAGAAATTGAGTTGGAGTCATCTGCGCCAGAGGCTGAATGCACCGCCACAACCAGTGAACCTAAAAAAAGAAGGGGGCAACGAGGTAGAAACAAATACCCCACAGGCACCTGGATGGTTGAAGAACTGAGCCCATCAGGAGAGGTTAAGAACCCTCCAAAAGTTCGTGCAAAGTTCCGTAACGCCCTTGGAGCAATAATCAGAACAAAGGTGCATGTGGACCCAACGATCCAAGATTGGTCAAAGGTGCCTGAAGGGAAGAAAGTGGAGATGTGGCATCTCATTGCTAAATCATTCAAGTTTCCTCGCAACACCGACATGGAAAAAGTACGTGCGCGCACCCTGATGAATTTGGGTGAATGTTTCCGCCGATGGAAAGGTGAACTGAACAAGTTAGTCCAGGATGGCAAGCCGAAGCCTGAGGGTTACAATATAACAGATGCACAGTGGGCCGAGTTCATACGGCAAAAGACCTCTCTGGATGCTATAGCCCTTAGTCAGAAGCAAAGAGAACTGGCATTGAGAAACATTCATCGAGTTCGCCTTGGGCCGGGTGGTTACATTGGTAAGGCCGAGTTGTGGGCAAAGGAAAGAGAGGACGCAATAGCCGCTGGGCAACCGGACCCTTTTGAAGGCGTGGACGAGCACGCCTTCCAGTGGATTAAAGGGAGGGAAGGACGCCCGGAGGGGAAGAAATTGGTCTTCCCACAACCTGAGACCGAGGTAGTGGGGGCGAAGATTCTAGCACTTGCCGAAGCACAGAGGAAAGGCGAGTATGTTCCGAATAGGGACAATGATATGCTCAGCGAATCCCTTGGCACGAAAGAGCATGGAGGCCGATCAGAGGCTTGTCCAAACACTTGACCTTTAAGGACGGGTTCAGTAATGATAGGCAGAGGTACAGGTGACACGATCGGTACAAGGATCAAATTAAAGAAGTGGCGGAGAAAGCATTGCAAGCAAGATTTAATGAATATTTCACGGCGGCATTTGCAGAGCACCAGCAACGACAAATGATGAGCCAACCATCATTAAACAATAACTCAATGATGCCGCTGCCGCTGCCGCCGCCGCCCGCTCCCTCAACCCTTTGTCGGAGTAGTGTTGCCTCTACGTCAGCACAACCATACCCGGTAGATGCTATAACTGTTGACACTCCTTGCTCGTTGCACATTCCGATAGGCAGAAGTGGGAAGACAAAGGAGGCTGCCAAAGGTGTGGCGTTGGTGGTGAGCAATAGTCCTGGGTTAGGGGGACAGCCTATCCCGCCATTATATGCATGGGTAAGAGTGCTCACAATTACGGATCCAAGACATGATGATCACTTCTTAGACTTATCCCTTGATGAGGGCATTGAAACCTTGGGACAAGCCGTAGGAAAGAATGCACCGTGGCATAAACGAGATATCATACTGGAACCTCCGCTACCTGAAGATCCTCTCTCACTCACACCCTGCTCCCAGAGGATGGTGACACCGGCACAAGTTCATGCTAAGAACACACAAGAGCATGTGCCACAGCAAGCAATTGTGGCCACCACTATCTCCAACCCGTCAACTCCACAGGTACAACAGGAGGCTCAACACCCATCACCACAAGTACAGCTGGAGGAACACCACCAATCAGCACAAGTACACCAGGAGGAACACCCCCAATCACCACAACTACACCAGGATGAACACCCCCAATCACCACAAGTACACCAGGAGGAACAACCCCCATCACCAGTGCAGCAATATGAGCCAGAGATGGTCATAAAGTCGCCAGCACGACCGAAGCGGTTAATGGGGTCGGTGCCACGGGTGATAAAGGCATACAAGAATACAGAGCCTGAGGTTGTGAACAGGTGGATGACAGCCAACAAAGGCGCAAACAAGAAGCTGACTCCGATAAAAAAAAGAATAGAAAGGAAGCAGTGGTGACTGGACCGGGGTTTTCCAAGCCTCGTACAGACACTGATTTCGTTTATAATGTTGGGGTTCATGACATACCAGATTTGCCAGATTGCCCGCAGAAATTCGTGTATGGCAAAGACTTGCTACCCGGGTGGGCTCTTCATGATTGTCCTGGTGAAATGCAGAAGTTCCATAGTTGGTACCGCAGGGCATGCACCCTAGGTCTCACAACTGTATGGGCACGGGTCGATGTGGATGTGTTTGGTTGCAATAGATGGGAAAACCGAAGTACAGACATAGTCATGGATTTCGATGACTTCCATGCAATGTACCGCTTGCAAATGATGGAGCTAAGCCCCATGAGACTGTGGTGTATGTAAGTGGTTCATCTCCATACACCATGTATATATGCATATGGTACTGGCCTTTGTAGTCTCAAAATGAATTCTTTTGTGATGTGTTGTGCAGGATGCAAGGTCGCCTCGCAATGGATTCGAAGACCAAGGTTGGGTATCTTGACCCTTTTATTATTTGCAAGGCTAGGTGGGACTTCCCCCTCAAGTACCCAGACGACGTCGAAGATCTAAAGGACTGTAAGACGCACAAGGAGAGACAAAAGAAACGAAAGGAGCTTTCCATTGATCTTAGGAAGAAGGTGGCAATATACATAGCAACTATGTTGGATCGACATCGTGATGCGAGTTGCATATGGGCGCCCTACCTTTTCGGGTACGTCGTCTAAATTCCAACAATTCTTGCAGTCCCAATATTATTGATTATTGAGAAATTTGCAATATTGGGACTGCAAACATTGACCCTTTGCAGTTTTGCCATTAGGTCCACATTTCATGGACACAGATGGACCTATTTTGTCATTCACTTGGAGTGGCAAAACTGCAAGGGTCAATGTTTCCTAACTCACAGTTTTATACGGTGACCCTACAGAAAAGCCTCACCGTACGAAAGCCCATTCATCCTATGGTCACAAGCAGCAGTTATATAGTCAGGCCGCGCACAGTTTGATCCGGTGGTTGTAATATAGTGTGGAGCGGATGATCCTGATCTAACCACCAGACGACCACAGGATCATCCGCTCCACACTATATTACAACCACCGGATCAAACTGTGCGCGGCCTGACTATAACTGCTGCTTGTGACCATAGGATGAATGGGCTTTCGTACGGTGAGGCTTTTCTGTAGGGTCACCGTATAAAACTGTGAGTTAGGAAACATTGACCCTTCGCAGTTTTGCCACTCCAAGTGAATGACAAAATAGGTCCATCTGTGTCCATGAAATGTGGGCCTAATGGCAAAACTGCAAAGGGTCAATGTTTGCAGTCCCAATATTGCTAATTTCTCTCTCAAATTCTACATATATCGATTAGCTTGATACTTATCGTCGCTACATAACACTGTGACAGTCAACACTGGGTTGCTTTTATGCTATTGCCGAGGGAAGCCAAATATGTGGTCTTTGACTCATTGGATTACCCGCAATCAGAATACAAAGATTTCTGTGTCATCCTGAAGAGGTAACAACCGATAAGATTCTCCACACCTTACAAAATATTTGAGGCGATGATTATATACTAACTTGTCCCATTCTTTCAAGTAGTGCTCTTTTTCTCTACATTGACCATTATAAAGGGCCGGCTCCTGAGGGAGTAAAGGATTGGATTCCACGCACACACTACCCATGCCATAAGCAACCAGCCGGTACCTTGTTTTGCGGCTATTATGTGTGTGAATATATTAGGAGCCGCAAGCATTACACACCAAATACTGAACGTGTAAGTGTCTTTACCATATTTCAGCACATTCATTTTATGTCTAACTATCACTCGTTTAAGCCTAACTATCATATTTCAATACTGAATGTGTGTGAATATTCATTTTACATTCATTTCTCGTAAATTGCAGTCTAAACCACTCCAAGAGGAAGATCTTCTCAAGATAGTCAGCGAACTATGTCACTTCACAATGCTTGATGTGCTTCATGAGAAGGGCAAGTACATCGATAAGCAACAAGATTATTTCTATGAAGAAAAATATGATTCTCTTCGTAACTGGCACTTGGAGAAGTATCGCCTAACCATATGAGGGTGTGGAGTGTGGACACTAAACTTGTGTGATTAATGTAATATACGTGTAATATCATTTGGATGACAATCTTGTTTTATGTTGGATTTGCTTTTATAGAATTTACAAAGAGATTAAATTGTGTACTGTTTGTGATTACTTTTATATTATTTGCCGGAGAAATGGTATTAGAAAATCAAATAATATTTAAAAATCAAAAGAAAAAATAAATATCAAAATTAAAAAAAAGGATTACCAGGAGCGGACGATGGAATGGCCCGCCCCTGTAAACACCATCTTCAGGGGCGGGGCAGGCCATCGCCCGCTCCTGAACAAGACATTTCCAGGGGCGGGCCATTCCTTTACCCGCCCCTGGAAACAAATCAGCAGGGGCGGGCGATGGCGTGGCCCGCCCCTGAAGAACGTATTTCCAGGGGCGGGTGATGGCATGGTCCGCCCCTGGAAAAAACATCTTCAGGGGCGGACCATGCAATCGTCCGCCCCTGGAAAACATTTGTTGGGGCGGCCTAAATACCCGCCCCTGCAAATGGCCATTTTTAGCAGCCAAAAGCAGGGGCGGATTTCGACGCCGCCCCTACAAACGTCGTTTTACCCGCCCCTACAAACGTTTTTTGTAGTAGTGATAGGCTATAGCGCCGAG
>CM014277.1:28314936-28353319 GCA_004135705.1 Alloteropsis semialata | reverse complement strand
TAGGAGATGAAAAGATTGTAGCAGATTAAAACCTAGGTGGCCACGGCTCAGGGCTATAAAAGGGGGAAGCGGCGCGGCGGAACGGCTGCGGCATTAAATGCGCGGGCCCACCTCCGACGCCACGCGACGTGCGCACGTCGCCTCACCTGACTCCCTCAAAAGCCGCGCCCTCCCTCCACGCGGCGAAAAAACCAGGCCGGCGCTCCAGTGCTCGGCCCATCGACGGTTGGGCAGCGGCCCGGCCCACCAACGAAGCGTCCCCGACAAGCTTCCCAACCCCGACGACCTCCAAGGCAAACTACTCGGGCTCAAAAACCTTAACAAGAGCACCAGCTCTTCTCAAGGCTCGGGGGCTACACCCGGCGGGTGCGCTCGCGCGCCCCCACCGGAAGAATCGTGACTTACCATATCTGCGCTGCCTCTCAGCCTGGGCGCGAGTCTCCATCTCCCCCCC
The DNA here is from genome assembly GCA_004135705.1 of Alloteropsis semialata. NCBI lineage: Eukaryota > Viridiplantae > Streptophyta > Magnoliopsida > Poales > Poaceae > Alloteropsis > Alloteropsis semialata. The sequence continues at coordinate 28,352,865 of CM014277.1, read as the reverse complement.
AGGCTCGGGGGCTACTGACGAGGGTCTGGATTAGGGGTACCCAATCAAGCCCTTAACCCGGGTCCTCACGATAATCCACCCCTCAAAAGCAAAAGCCGAAGACCCAAATCAAAGCGGATTCTCCATGCCCCGACGAGCTCGGAGGCCACCCGACGAGTCTCCGATTCGCCCGAGGAGTTCTCCGCCTCCGAGTGGTGCCCCGATTCGCCCGAGGAGTTCTCCGCCTCCGAGTGGTGCCCCGATTCGCCCGAGGAGTTCTCCGCCCCCGAAAGGCTCTCCGATTCGCCCGGGGAGTTCTCCGCCTCCGAGGAGTCTCCGGCTCGCCCGGTCAAAACTACTCGGCTTCGTCCCGTCCCGGCCCATCCGGTGCCGTACCCACTTGGTACCCGCCGCGCCAGAGCATGATGGGCGTCCGTCCTTCGCCACGGCAGCCACAGTGGCGCCCGTCTCATCCGAACAGGAACGCTACAGTCCTGGGAGAAACGCATGCGCAACATCAGGCGCCCAAGGACGACCCCAGGCGCCCAAGGACGACACCTGGAGCCTGAGGAGGACACCTGGAGTTCCCAAAGGCCTCGAGCGAGTCAACCACGACCCAGGAACTACCCGGAGACTTGCCCGAGAAGTCTCCTACATCAACCACCCGGGGTGTACGATCCCGGGTCTGGCGGAGCGCCCTGCTTCGTCAACACCTGCTCCCCGTACGGCTTGGCGCATGGCACAAGTTAAAGGCCTCGGGGGCAGTAACTCCCCTTGTAATTTTCTTCTTTCTTACCTCCTGCTCCCTTCTCCCCTTGAGACTATAAAAGGAGACAAGGGGACACCAGTGGGGGGACACGGACAACAGACGAACATTCAAACACACACACGAACAGACACCCACTCACACAAACACAGGGACTTGGGACCCTCTCCCTCTCCCGACTAGTTTGTACCCCCTACTACAGACTTGGACTTGAGAACATCGGCACTCACTGGACGTAGGGTGTTGCTCTCCGGAGGCCCAAACCAGTCTAAATCCCTTGTCTCTTGAGTCACCATCCGGACCCTGACACACGATCGTAGAAATTTACTTGCCGGCGGTAGAGAACTCCGACAACCGCTCTAATTACTATGCATCCGGTGGTTGTTTCGCATCAAGATACACAGACGATGTACAGTTTTTTGAAGCCAAACAGCTTGGCCGTAATATTCAGTCCAAGCGCGGATGAATGTGCCGTGTCAAGTTGTGTTGGAATGTATGAAATGAGCCTGTTGGAATGCATCCATATCAACATTACAATAATGATCTTATCTTACAAATCTTGAGACTTATCTTACAAACCTTGAGACACAACTTATAGTACAATGTATCTTACAATTTTGACACACATGCATCTATGGTCACAAGCAGCAGTTATATAGTCAGGCCGCGCACAGTTTGATCCAGTGGTGGTAATATAGTGTCGAGCGGATGATCCTGCGGTCGTCTGGTGGTTAGATCAAAAAGCGCACTGCTTCTTGTTGGCCATTTCCAGGGGCGGGTGACGGTCACCCGCCCCTGGTAATGGACTCCTCTATAGACTGGGGAGTTGGCCTAAATTTTCAGACAGGCTGCCGAAATTTTTTGTGCCTTCCCGCGCTCCGGCCGCGCCGCCGTCGTCCCCCGCCGCGCTCCTCCGGCCGGCCCTCCGCACCCCTGCGACCCTCCGCCTCGCGCGCGCCACTGCCTCTCCGCGCTCCGGCCGCCTCCCCCTCCCGCAACATCCACCACCGCCGCCGGAGCGGCCTCTACGCCGGCGCGGCCTCCACCCCGCCGTCCCCCGGGCGTCCCGAGTTGGCATCCTCCGCCTTTCGCCCGCCGGGCCGGGCGCGCCCTGCTCCTGCTGCGGCCACCTCCCCTCCCCGCGCCAGCACGGCCGGCCGTCCTCGCCGGCCGCCGTCCACAACCGCTCACCACCCCCCTGTGCCGCTCCAGTCGAAGGTGAGAGGAGGTCCTCCATCATGCAACTAAGTGCTCGATGAAATGCTTAGCAAGTGCTTGATGTATATATATGATACACATGTGTATGCAAAGAACATTTTTTCAATCAATAAATGTGTTTACATTGACCGTTTTAGTTTAACATATTTTGTATTTTTCATTGTCACATGTGATTTCATCTAGAGGATGGATGAGCCATCGTCATCCAATCATGATGATCATGAGAATGGGTTCGACTTGGAAGTGATTGGGTCCCAGACCCAGTGGGACGGTGATGATGTCTTTGAGGATGACCATGAAGAAGAAGATTCCGGGGATGAGGAGAACCAGGAAGATGCCGAAGATGGAGACGGACCTCAAATAGGACAAGGCGCGTGGGTAGGCGGCGTGTGGATGGACCCTCTTAATCCACACCCCACTGAACCTCGTGTAGGTCGTACGGAGACAGAGCTTGACCCGGATTTCGATCCGGCTAGTGAGGTAATGGCGATCCCTACTGATCCGCTTTCATGTACGTTTTGATTGGATAGATGAAATGATATGTACTGACGACTCTTATGATCGCGTTAGGTGCCTCGTTCTCCGGTAAGGAAAAGGAGATGCCGCCGACGTGGAGTAAGCCCCCCACAAGTAGAAGAAATTGAGTTGGAGTCATCTGCGCCAGAAGCTGAATGCACCGCCACAACCAGTGAACCTAAAAAAAAGGGGGCAACGAGGCAGAAACAAATACCCCACAGGCACCTGGATGGTTGAAGAACTGAGCCCATCAGGAGAGGTTAAGAACCCTCCAAAAGTTTGTGCAAAGTTCCGTAACGCCCTTGGAGCAATAATCAGAACAAAGGTGCATGTGGATCCAACGATCCAAGATTGGTCAAAGGTGCCTGAAGGGAAGAAAGTGGACATGTGGCAGCTCATTGCTAAATCATTCAAGTTTCCTCGCAACACCGACATGGAAAAAGTACGTGCGCGCACCCTGATGAATTTGGGCGAATGTTTCCGCCGCTGGAAGGGTGAACTGAACAAGTTAGTCCAGGATGGCAAGCCAAAGCCTGAGGGTTACAATATAACAGATGCACAGTGGGCCGAGTTCATACGGCAAAAGACCTCTCTAGATGCTATAGCCCTAAGTCAGAAGCAAAGAGAACTGGCATTGAGAAACATTCATCGAGTTCGCCTTGGGCCGGGTGGTTACATTGGTAAGGCGGAGTTGTGGGCAAAGGAAAGAGAGGACGCAATAGCCGCTGGGCAATCGGATCCTTTTGTAGGCGTGGACGAGCGTGCCTTCTAGTGGATTAAAGGGAGGGAAGGACGCCCGGAGGGGGAGAAATTAGTCTTCCCACAACCTGAGACCGAGGTAGTAGGGGCGAAGATTCTAGCACTTGCCGAAGCACAGAGGAAAGGCGAGTATGTTCCAAATAGGGACAATGATATGCTCAGCGAATCCCTTGGCATGAAAGAGCATGGAGGCCGGATCAGAGGCTTGTCAAAACACTTGACCTTTAAGGACGGGTTCAGTAATGATAGGCAGAGGTACAGGCGACACGATCGGTACAAGGATCAAATTAAAGAAGCGGCGGAGAAAGCATTGCAAGCAAGATTTAATGAATATTTCATGGCGGCATTTGTGGAGCACCAGCAACGACAAATGATGAGCCAACCATCATTAAATAATAACTCAATGATGTCGTTGCCGCTGCCGCTGGCGCCGGTGCCGCCGCCCGCTCCCTCATGCCTTTGTCGGAGTAGTGTTGCCTCTACGTCAGCACAACCATACCTGGTAGATGCTATAACTGTTGACACTCCTTGCTCGTTGCACATTCTGATAGGCAGAAGTGGAAAGACAAAGGAGGCTGCCAAAGGTGTGGCGTTGGTGGTGAGCAATAATCCCGGGTTAGGGGGACAGCCTATCCCGCCATTATATGCATGGGTAAGAGTGCTCACAATTACGGATCCAAGACATGATGATCACTTCTTAGACTTATCCCTTGATGACGGCATTGAAACCTTGGGACAAGCCGTAGGAAAGAATGCACCGTGGCATAAACGAGATATCATACTGGAACCTCCGCCACCTGAAGATCCTCCCTCACTCACACCTTGCTCCCAGAGGATGCTGACACCGGCACAAGTTCATGCTAAGAACACACAAGAGCATGTGCCACAGCAACCAATTGTGGCCACCACTATCTCCAACCCGTCAACTCCACAAGTACAACAGGAGGCCCAACACCCATCACCACAAGTACAGCTGGAGGAACACCACCAATCAGCACAAGTACACCAGGAGGAAAAACACCCCCAATCACCACAAGTACACCAGGATGAACACCCCCAATCACCACAAGTACACCAGGAGGAACAACCCCCATCACCAGTGCAGCAATATGAGCCAGAGATGGTCATAAAGTCGCAAGCACGACCGAAGCAGTTAATGGGGTCAGTGCCATGGGTGATAAAGGCATACAAGAATACAGAGCCTGAGGTTGTGAACAGGTGGATGACAGCCAACAAAAGCGCAAACAAGAAGCTGACTCCGACAAAAAAAAAGAATAGAAAGGAAGCAGTGGTGCCAACTGGACCGGGGTTTTCCAAGCCTCGTACAGACACTGATTTCATTCATAAAGTTGGGGTTCATGAGATACCAGATTTGCCAAATTTCCCACAGAAATTCGTGTATGGCAAAGACTTGCTACCCGGGTGGGCTCTTCATGATTGTCCAGGTGAAATGCAGAAGTTCCATAGTTGGTACCGCAGGGCATGCACCCTAGGTCTCACAACTATATGGGCACGGGTCGATGTGGACGTGTTTGGTTGCAATAGATGGGAAAACCGATGTACAGACATAGTCATGGATTTCGATGACTTCCATGCAATGTACCGCTTGCAAATGATGGAGCTAGGCCCCATGAGACTGTGGTGTATGTAAGTGGTTCATCTCCATACACCATGTATATATGCATATGGTACTGGCCTTTGTAGTCTCAAAATGAATTTTTTTGTGATGTGTTGTGCAGGATGCAAGGTCGCCTCGCAATGGATTCAAAGACCAAGGTTGGGTATCTTGACCCTTTTATTATTTGCAAGGCTAGGTGGGACTTCCCCCTCAAGTACCCGGACGACGCCGATGAGCTAAAGGACTGTAAGACCAGCAAGGAGAGACAAAAGAAACGAAAGGAGCTTTCCATTGATCTTAGGAGGAAGGTGGCAATATACATAGGAACTATGTTGGATCGACATCGTGATGCGAGTTGCATATGGGCGCCCTACCTTTTCGGGTACGTCGTCTAAATTCTAACAATTCTTGCAGTCCCAATATTGCAAATTTCTCTCTCAATCAAATTCTACATATATCGATTAGCCTGATACTTATCGTCGCTATATAACACTGTGGCAGTCAACACTGGGTTGCTTTTATGCTATTGCCGAGGGAAGCCAAATATGTGGTCTTTGACTCATTGGATTACCTGCAATCAGAATACAAAGATTTATGTGCCATCCTGAAGAGATAACAACTGATAAGATTATCCACACCTTACAAAATATTTGAGGCGATGATTATATACTAACTTGTCCCATTCTTTCAAGTAGTGCTCTTTTTCTCTACATTGACCATTATAAAGGGCCGGCTCCTGAGGGAGTAAAGGATTGGATTCCACGCACACACTACCCATGCCATAAGCAACCAGTCGGTACCTTGTTTTGCGGCTATTATGTGTGTGAATATATTAGGAGCTGCAAGCATTACACACCAAATATTGAACGTGTAAGTGTCTTTACCATATTTTAGTACATTCATTTTACATCTAACTATCACTCGCTTAAGCCTAACTATCATATTTCAATACTGAATGTGTGTGAATATTCATTTTACATTCATTTCTCATAAATTGCAGTTGATTACTGATTTCAGCGCTACTAAACCACTCCAAGAGGAAGATCTTCTCAAGATAGTCAGCGAACTATGTCACTTCACAATGCTTCATGTGCTTCATGAGAAGGGCAAGTACATCGATAAGCAACAAGATTATTTCTATGAAGAAAAATATGATTCTCTTCGTAACTGGCACTTGGAGAAGTATCGCCTAACCATGTGAGGGTGTGGAGTGTGGACACTAAACTTGTGTGATTAATGTAATATACGTGTAATATCATTTGGATGACAATCTTGTTTTATGTTGGATTTGCTTTTATAGAATTTACAAAGAGATTAAATTGTGACTGTTTGTGATTACTTTTATATTATTTGCTGGAGAAATGGTATTAGAAAATCGAATAATATTAAAAAACCAAAAGAAAAAACAAATACCAAATTTAAAAACAAAAAAAAGGATTACCAGGAGCGGGCGATGGAATGACCCGCCCCTGTAAACACCATCTTCAGGGGCGAGGCAGGCAATCGCCCGCTCCTGAACAAAACATTTCCAGGGGCGGGCCATGCCAATACCCACCCCTGGAAACACATTAGCAGGGGCGGGCGGTGGCGTGGCCCGCCCCTGAAGAAGACATTTCTAGGGGCGGGTGATGGCATGGCCCGCCCCTGGAAACACCATCTTCAGGGGCGGACCATGCCATCATCTGCCCCTGGAAAACGTTTGTTGGGGCGGCCTAAATACCCGCCCCTGCAAATGGCCATTTTTAGCAGCCAAAAGCAGGGGCGGATTTCGGCGCCGCCCCTACAAACGCCATTTTACCCGCCCCTACAAACGTTTTTTGTAGTAGTGATCCAAATTGCTTTTTCCTCAACAACTGAGTTAGTGGTTTATCTATCACCCCATAGTGTTTCACAAATTTCCTATAGTACCCCATCAATTCCAAAAATCCTCTGAGTTAAGTTACAGTTTGTGGTTTTGGCCATTGAAGCATTGCTGCTGATTTTATGTGGCCTAAATATTCAAGTTTACTCTATGCAAAAGTACACTTGCTCTGCTTCATATATAGCTTATGGGTTCTCAACTGTTCTAATACCAAGCTCAGATGGTGTATGTCAGCTTCCAAAGTAGGACTATAGATTAGGATATAATCTAAAAAATCCATGACAAACTTCCTTAAAAATTGGTGCTAACACCTCATTCATAATGCACTAAAAGGTTGCAAGAGTGTTTGTGAGACTGAATGGCATTACCTTAAATTGATAGTGGTCATGGTGGGCCTTGAATGCCGTTTTGAATTCATCTTCTTCCTTCATACGTACTTGATGATATCTTGAGCGCATATCCAATTTGGTGAAATACTTGGTGCCTACAAATTCATCGAGAATCTCATCAATCAGAGGCATGGGGAAACGTTTCTTTACTGTAATGTCATTCAATCTTCGATAAACCATACAAAATCACCAGCTTCCATCCTTCTTGAGTACCAAGAGCATTGGACTTGCAAATGGACTGGAGCTTGGGGTAATTAGTCTTGCTGCTAATAGTTCCTTCACCTACCCCTCTATTTCATCTTTATGATGTGGTGGATAGTGGTAGGGCCTGGAATTGACAGGAGAAGCTCCTGGCAGGAGTGGGATCTTATGATCATAGAATCTTTATGGCGGTAGTGTTTTGGGGTCTTGGAACACATCTTGAAATTCATGCAACAATTTCTGAACAACAGGTTGTTCTGACTGTTGTATTGGCTCCTGTACTTGCTCCAATACTGCTAAAGCCATCATTGCCTTTGGACTATTTGTAAATCATATCTGTGGAAATTTCTTGAAGAGCTGGATCTTATGGGTGAAGGCCTTGAGGTGTGATAGCTCTACCTCCCTCCACAAACTCCAATGTTCTGTTTGCCCACTGATAATTCATTGGACTGTGGACCTTCAACCAGTCATATCCTAAAATAGCATCATAAGCTTCCAAGGGCAACACCTTCATGTCTGTTTTTAGAGTAAAACCATTGATCTACCATTCCAATTTTGGTGCCCATTGATCAGTGATCATAAGTTCCCCATTGGCTAACCTCACTTGTTTGGGCTCTGTGGCTATGGACTGAATTCCCAGCTTTTGCAGAAAAGATTGGCTCACAAAACTGTGAGAGCTTCCACTGTCCACTAGGGTCAACTTTACCTTGTTACTAACCATTGCCCTCAATTTCATGGTTTCCCTAGTGTCAGTCCCTGATATTGCATTCGGAGACAGTTGACAGAATTCCTCAGCTAATGCATCCTCTATTGCTAGTTGATTCAGTACTTCCTCAGTTATCTCTATATCCAGAGTGTTCACTGCTACAACATTCACTTGTGCATTTGGTCGATTTGGGCACGTCTCTTTATGGTTTACATCATATGGGGCAGCACAATAAAAGCATAAGCCATTGGCCTTCGATAATCCCATACCTGCTTCTCTTTCCACAGAGCACTGGGTGGGGTATTCCCTTTTTGGTCTAGTTTGATCAGATGTTGCTGTTGCTGTCTGTTTTGAATTTGTGTTATAGCACCCTTCCATTTGTTTTTGTCCAACACCAGATGTTGGCTTTTGGCCAACAAAATTGCTTTGTCAAGTTGCTTTAGCATTTGTGTTTGGACTACATTGCCAATACTTGGTTTCAGACCCTTAACACACTGTGTGACAAAAAACATATCATCTCGGCTTGAGTTGTGCATGAACTACCGATACGATACTGTAAGTCTTCAAAAGCTGAAATATAGACTGTTGGAGCTCCAAAAAGGGAATACCGATATTTATGACCAGTATCCACCACATCAGCTTTTTGGTAGCGAATAGTGGCCGAGGCACTCCTGGATCAGCAATGGCCGGCTGATGCTCGAGCTGGTCTGTCTCTGATCGGTTTATTTGAATATTTTCAGCTGTGGAATGCTCTACTGGAAGTGGATTTGACAAATGAAAATTATAGACACATCTGGTGGTGGGACAGCTCAGGTACATTCTCAACAAAATCAGCATACCGAGCCTTTCTCCATGGAGCTATTACCTTTGAACCTTGGCGACGGCTATGGAAAGCATGGTCACCGGCCAAGTGCAAGGTATTTTTATAGCTGGCAATTCGCAATAAATGCTGGACTGCTGATCGCTTAGCAAACAGGGGGCTCCCACATCCTAGCAGCTGCGTCTTTTGTGACCAAGCCGAGGAAGATGTTCAACACATCCTCACCAATTGTGTTTTTGCCCGGGAGTTCTGGTTTAAAGTACTGCAGCCAGTTGGTTTAGTGGCTAGTACCCCGGGACAAGGTGATGATGTATTTGCAGAGTGGTGGAGGAAAGCAAGGAAGAGAACTGAAAAAAGCAAGAGAAAGGGGTTCAATTCGCTGGTCATTTTGGGCGCTTGGATCCTCTGGAAACATAGAAACTCATGTGTGTTTGAGGGGGCCCAACCTTGCATACAAAGAATCCTGCGGGACTTCTCCAACGAACAGCAGCTGTGGCACCTAGCTGGTGCTCGATCTCTGCTGGCCTTAGGTCACGAGGAGACACCGGACTAGTTTAGCTAGGTGGTTTTTAATCTCTCCAGGGTCAGGTCTCACCCTTACATGTTTTTTCCTATTAGTTTTTTTTTCTCTTTCTCTGTAAGATCAGCCCCTCACAGCTCGGTTCGGAGTGAGGTGGTGGTTTTTGTACGGGACTGATTTTTTTCCTTCTTAATATAAAGATACGCAGCTCTTCTGCGTATTCGAGAAAAAAAAAATAGACTTGTAGAGAATCAGTCTGTTGGAGCTCCAACAGTTGTGTCATAGCCTCTCTATAGTCATTTTCCCCAAACTTTGCTTCCACTGCCTGAACGAAGGTGTCCCAATTCTGAATGCCATTTTTTGCCTTGTGCACATGCATCCACTTCCCTGCCTTGCCATCAGTACGAACACAAGTAGTAGATGTCCATAGACTGTCAGGTACATTGTACAGTTTCAAGAATTCTTGGCATGAGCTTTCGTAGGATTGAGTTCCCAGTATTTCTGTCAGTATGACCACTCCTAGGGGCATCAGACGTCCTTGGATGGGTTTTGTTGCCAGGACCTGTGGTAGTTGGTCTTTGCTGTCGGAATGGTTCCTCATCAGTTGCATCAGAGGATGTTGGATTTGGTGGTGCTTCATGCCTTCTCCCATCTGATTGATAGTCGGACATGCCACTGCCTGACCAGTGATCTCGATCTGTTTCCCCAAAAGCTGCTGGTCCTTAAGCATTTGCTCTAACACTTAGGTGGATAAATCATACTGGGTCTCCAACTTGTACTGATTTGCCTCTACCTGCCCCACCTTGGCAAACAACAGATCCATATCCTCCATGATCTTACGCCAACGGTCACCATCCTTTGTTGCTTCCTCATCCATTCGTCCCAACACAAACAAGGTCTGCACTAATGGCTTAGGAGGAGCCATAGTGACTGCACCTCAAACCGAGCGAACTACAAACGATTTGCTACAACCCGCCATGCCGCCCGGGTATGAAAGCAGTTGCTCAAGGTCAAAGGGACTCAACAATCACTCACCGGATTCCTCGAACGAACACTGAAGTGTTCAGCGCCGCGCCCTTGATCTTGCCCCGTGCCCGTGCCTGAATCGCCCCCAAATGAACGCCAACAGATGGACAACACTCTATCAGACCGAAATCCCGACGAGCTATTGTTTTACCACCCGCAAACCGACTCGCGTGAGCGTAGACTCACAGGGCGATCAAGATTTGTGGCCGGTTCTGCGTGGCACACAAATCGACCCCTCGGACCTTGCTCGTTTGCAAATCAAGGCCGACGGAGTGAGTGATAGCGACAACCAGCGGATGCCAAGGATAGCCTGAATCTGATACCACTTGGTACACCCATGGCTGTCGGCGATGAACCGACGACATGAGATAGCATAAGGGAGATCAATTTCGGTCAGGAGGAGGACGAACCCTAACCCGATTCATTCACAAGTTCTATTTTTAGATAAGCCATAGTTCTCCAGCTTACAAGGCGCAACATATATCGCTGGCCACTCATCGGCCTCTAGGCCCACATGTCATAGACTTACATCAAGGTGTAACTTAAATTAGTATAACTCTTTAGAGAAAGCGTATTCTTCATCGTGTAACTTAAATAAGTATAACTCTTTAGAGAAAGCGTATTCTTCATCTCCCGTTTTCCTTCATGCCGGTGTCTTGCTGGGCATGACAAATATTTGTGCACATTTGCCGTCCTCTTATGCCTATGCCGAGCTGTTCTAGGAATGCCGAGTATTCTTCGCATCCGCCGGAGGTAGATGTCTCCTCGAGAGAACAAAAAGAAAAAAATTCAGGTACGGTGTTTCTCTCACTTGTGAAGGACACTGAGGGCCTACACTCAAGTTGGTGCTGGAGTAGAAACCAGGTGTCCGTAGCAACGATCAAAGATCAAGTGAATATATACTTAGGGTGACACCAACTCAGTGCGCAACACGATGCTATGCAAGCTTCAAACCGTTACTTTCGAGTTACGATCCGTACCTTGCGAGGCGCCGCGCTTAGCTTGCTCGTTACTCGTCAGTCGTTTTGAACGAGCGAGAGGGAAGCGCGTCAGGCGTTGTCGACGAGCGAGAGGGGGCGCGCTGCAAGTAAACAAAAGACACCGCAACGCGGGGGCACGTAGCATTGAACCGTGTAGCTACACGAATGTCTGTCTGGTGTGTCTTTGAAGTTGTGGGTGCTCCCGGAAAATCCTGTTGGACGTGGGCGTTCCGTACCGGGCGCGCGCGCTACACGATCGATCCATTTATCCAGCAGCCCTGCGATCTGGTCTGAGATCCGAACGGATCGGCGTTCGGCTACATCGGCGTCAGCAGGCACCAAACAAGGCACTCAAGCAGTTGGTGCAGGTTCGGAATTCCCAAGTCCCGGCCGCCTCCTTCCCGCCGCCGCAAACGCGCAACGACCCTCATCATTCCGCCATCTCTCGAGCGCACAGTCTTTTGAGCACGCACGCACACAGCTAACTCTCCACCTCAGCTTTGCGTCCCTTCTACTCCCCTCCATCCCCGAGCACCTCCCTTTTCCATACATTCTCCCCTTGCCGTCGGTCTTCCTTGTCACGCACGCGCACCCACTAGAACAAAGAGGGTCCCGGCCCCCCGCCAATCACATTCGTAACCACCGTACCTCTTCACTACCTCTGCGGCCACCGGCCGTGACGAAGGCGAAAGGCTAGCGCTGCTAGCTGCAGTAACGCCGCTGCTGCCGCTCCAGCCAGCACACTTCACTGTGACACTACCCCAGGCCCCAGCTAGTCCTCCTGTGCTCTGCTAGCTTGGTCACCAACCCCCTGTCTCTGGGTGACCGCGTGTGGGCCCCACTTGCCATAGGCCAAGAGCGAAAAGGAAACAAAACAATCCTGCGGCGACGCTCGTAGCACGCACCGCATGCAGTGATGGATGCACAGTGGTGCTGCGGGCAGCATTATGTCTAGTTTAATTTGATTGATGCACATGATTTGTCAATGCCACAGCCACACTCGAACCTAAAATACAAAGCTCCTTCCCCAATCCCACTCTCTCTCACTACATAGTGACTCGATTACCTGGCAGCGCAGCCAGAGCCAGGGCAGAGCGCCGAACCAACCGCGTCGGCGCGAGCAAATGAGGAGTCCGCTCCACTCGCTCGGGATCCTCCTCCCGCTCCTCCTCGCGCTGCCCTCGCCAGCGGCGCTCGCGCTGTCGGCGGACGGGCTGGCGCTGCTTGCCTTCAAGTCGGCGGTGACGGACGACCCGTCCTCGGCGCTCTCGACATGGTCGGACACCGACACCGACCCGTGCCGCTGGATGGGCGTCACCTGTGCCAACGCCACCGACGGCCCGCGCGTCGTCGGGGTCGCCGTCGCCGGCAAGAACCTCTCCGGCTACCTCCCCTCCGAGCTCGGCTCGCTCGCGCTCCTCCGCCGCCTGAACCTCCATGGGAACCGCCTCATGGGCCCCGTGCCTGCCTCGCTCGCCAACGCCACCTCCCTCCGCTCGCTCTTCCTCTACGACAACCGCCTCACGGGCGCCTTCCCCACTGCGCTGTGCGCGCTGCCTAGGCTGCAGAACCTCGACCTGTCCAGGAACGCACTAGCGGGCGCGCTCCCGGTGGGACTCACGCGGTGCGGCCAGCTGGAGCGCCTGCTGCTCGCCGAGAACGCGCTCGGCGGGGAGATTCCTGCTGGGGTGTGGGCGGGGATGCCGGCGCTGCAGATGCTGGACCTGTCGTCGAACAACTTCAGTGGTGCCATCCCCGTGGAGCTCGGTAAGATGCCCGCGCTCGCCGGCACACTGAACCTCTCTCGCAACCACCTGTCCGGAGGGGTGCCGCAGGAGCTGGGGCGCCTGCCGGCGACCGTCACGCTGGACCTCCGCTTCAACAGCCTCTCCGGCGAGATCCCGCAGGCGGGGTCGCTCGCCAGCCAGGGCCCCACCGCGTTCCTCAACAACCCGGCGCTCTGCGGCTTTCCGCTGCAGGTCCCCTGCCGCGCGGCGGCTCCGTCGTCGACGTCCTCGCCACCAGCATCGTCCTCCGCCGCGTCGAGCGGCACGGCCGGAGGCACCGGCCGGCAGCCGATCAAGACCAGCCTCATCGTGCTCATCTCGGTGGCCGACGCGGCGGGCATCGCGCTCATCGGGGTCATCGCGGTGTACGTGTACTGGAAGGTCTGCGACCGGCACCGCGCCGCGAGCGCCAAGGAAAAGGGCGGTGGCGACGAGAAAGAGGAGGAAGGACGCGGACTGTTCCCGTGCCCGTGCATGCACGCCGACGCGTGCACGGACTCGTCCTCGGACTACTCCAACGACGACGGCGGCAAGTGCAACGGTGGTAACAGCGGTGAAGCAGGGGGTGGGGAGGCCGGCGAGCTGGTGGCGACTGACAAGGGGTTCAGGATGGAGCTGGACGAGCTGCTGCGCTCGTCGGCGTACGTGCTGGGCAAAGGCGGGAAGGGGATCGTGTACAAGGTGGTGGTGGGGAACGGAACAACACCCGTGGCTGTGCGCCGGCTAGGCGGCGGAGCCGCGGCGCCCGAGCGGCACCGGGAGTTCGCGGCGGAGGCCGGCGCCATCGGGAGGGTGCGCCACCCCAACTTGGTGCGGCTGCGCGCCTACTACTGGTCCGCCGACGAGAAGCTTGTCGTCACCGACTATGTCAACAACGGCAACCTCGCCACTGCCCTGCGCGGTGAGTTGCCCCCTCTCTATCCTCTACGCGGTTACTCTGCTTTGGAACTCCCTTTGTTTCTTTCGTTCCGTGGGGCCCACCTGCTAGTGGCCTTGATGCATTGGACGTGCCAGTCGGCTTGGGAAGTAGCCTAGAGTGTCCGCAAGTAGCTCGTGGCAGGCGTGAACAAACGGAAGCATGGGCGCATGGCTGTACAAATTCTCTTGGATTGTGAGTTGTCCATTACGATCCATGGAGACAAATCCATGGCCATGGACGGGAGTGGCAGTGGTCATCTACTGCTAGGAACCGAACGACCTCTGAAAACTAACGAAGTATTGGAAAAACACATGATTGCGGTCACATTGGTCCCGGGCACGCTAGTTCCATCCTATTACCTTGATCACCATGGAATTTCTAGACAGAGCGGAGAGGAAGCTGATCCTCCGGACGAAGTTCTTATACAAGCTTTTTCCAATGCCAAGCACTGTAGTATTGTGCTAGGAAACTGCGACAGGGCCTTTGTTGCACCGGTGGAAGCATGGTGGCAGAGATTGAAAACGGTGCAAAGGTAGAATGGTTAGCAAGCAAATATTGAGTAGGTGCCTACCAAGTACTTAGCCGACGGTATGGGAGGGAGGCCCACCTCTCAGCAGTAGGATACCAATGGGCATGCGGCTAGGACTACGGTGCTGGAGCCTTTGCAGATGGTTGTATCCTCCCAGAGCCATCGGGTGGCACCGTCCTGTTTTGTCCTTGCATTAGCGTGATTCAGAGTCTTTAGTCGGTCGATGAGAAAGGGGACACGGAGAACTGGGATAATGTGAAACTTGGTACGGAGAATGGCCATCAGTGAGGGATGTATGCCTTTTTTTTTTTTTTTTGCGAAAGAGGGATGTAATTCTGACGGACGTAGAAACAGGGGAAGCCACCAAAAGTGCACTCGGTGTTTTTGGCCAGAAATTTTGCAGGTGAGGCCTGGTCTAGACTCTAGAGTTCTTACAAAGAGAAAATTCCCTACATGACCTCCAAAAATATAGTACATCCCTTGTGTGCTATTAAAAATATACCCATCCCTTAATTGCCGCTAGATTCTAATTTTTCATTCCTTGTGTGCCATTCTGTCGAGTCACCATTAACTGATGTGGATTCTGTTCGTGGACCCTAGATGTCAGTGGGAAGGAGAAATAAAAAGAAAAATCTTCTTTTCCCCTCGACGGCGCGGCGTGCGTGGGCGTCCACGACCGCTCAGCGAGTAGATATGTCCTGCAACGGACAGGAGACAGAGCGACGTGCAGGCTGCTCGAAACGGCGCGGCGAGCGTGAACAGCGCATGGACCCGTGGCGGTGGCGGCGGCCTGCTGGCGCGAGCAGCGCAGGACCCCGTCCCGCGGCGACAGCAGCTGGGTGGCGCGTCGTGCGGAGGGCTGCGACGATGACGGGCCTGCGCTGCGATGGCACGCCACGTGGAGGCGTTCTCGGAGCAGGTCGGCCTGCTGCTCATACCCTATGTACTGACAGCGGGTGGGAAGGCCGTGCGTTGCGGCCTGAGATTGCTTTCGCTCTAGTTCATTGTATTTTATAGTGGCAGGTGTGGAAGCTGCTGCGGTGCTGCCTCCAACGAGCTGAATGCTCCACGAATTGTTGCAAAAGGATAGAGATGTTTGCTTTCTAGTGCTTGGGTTTGTGGATTGCACAGGCTAATCCCTTTACCATCGCGTGCTTGCTTAGCGGCGTAGACGCGGTGTCGGCGGACACTACCGGATCCTCTCACGCCGGCACGCCCGCCTCTGACGCCGCGGCTTCCCACAAGCACTACCATGGACTCGGGAGTTGTGCTTGTGCCTCCGGACCAGCGGAGCCCCGGATCCCGCGCAACGAGCAAGCGCACCAGCTCCAAGTCAGCGGACTTCTTGCCTTCCTGCACGCGGGGAATGGGTATCGCCATATCGGCTCAAACGGATGCGCATGGCCTTTCGCCCGTTTATGCGGCGACGCAAGTTCTGTAGAGGAGGGTAAATTCGTATTTTCACTCAAACTTAACGGCAAAATGGTGGCCATCTAACGGCAATGGCATATAAGAGATAGAAAATTTAAACTGATGGCAACGAAGAGATGGTTATATTTTCAATGGCACATAAGAGATGAGCTATATTTTTCAATGGTATATAGGGAATTCTCTCTCTTACGAAAGTGCTGGTGTGCGGTAAAAGGATAGGGACAAAAGACAAATAAGACAAGTGAGAGGGGAACCAGCTTACAAACGTGCACTATTATATTTAGTGATCAGTGAGCAATAGTCCTCCATTTCATCAGCTCTTAGCACAGTTCAAATACTCCCTCCGATTCGTTTTAATTGACGTTTCAGTCAGCTTTGGAGAAACTAGAGCTGGCTCTTTCTCGTCCCTTCCACACCTCTACAGTAGAGAGCGGCGACCGGAAGGCAATTTTGTTTTCCTCCGTCGATTCGCCACCGCTCTTGCCTCTGCCGCCCTCGTCGGTGACGGAGGAGGAGGGGGCTGGTCGAATCGACAGCGGATTTGAGTTCCCCTATATATAGCTAGCTATATAGTAGGGTTAGGGTATCGGTGGCACTTGTCTGATGGCCGCTGGGTCTTTTGCTGCTTCGGAGCACTGTTGGAGGATGCAGTGTGGTGGATTTGGTGACGACGTCGGTGAATCTGCAATTCCTTCCTTTGGCGAAGCTCCATGGAGAATAAAAGAAGAACTCGGTGGATCTGGACATGGTGTTCCACATCTTGTCGGGTTCTTCATCTGTCCCTCCCTTGTCCTCGTCGGCGTTGTCTCCGGCGAAGTTGTTGGGACTCGGGAGGTATGTTTACCAACTTGTGAAACCGGGTCGATGTTTAGGTACCACTTATTCTGGTGGTTTGCACGCCCTTCTGGGTGTCTTCTTCTCCGACGTGCTGGGGCTAGTGCTGTTCGTGGCGTCAGATTCCTTCTACACCGGCGTTGAGATGGCCGTTGGTCATCCTACTCGGCCTATGCGTTCAACGACTTCACGGCATATTGGTTTTTCCAATGCGCTACTCGTGGTGCCTCTAAACTCTGAAGCTACTTCGTCGGGAAGGTGGTTGGCTGCAGGACACTTCCTTCAGCTGCCGGGATGAGGGCGACCGGGAGTTTCTTACAGGGACGTGGTTGTAATTTGCTTTTCTTTAAAGGGTGTCTTTGTAAGTTGCATGTAAACTATCAGATCTTTATATGAAATCTAAACCCAGTTTTTCTAAAAAAAAAGCTTTGGAGAAACTAAGGACCGCATGTATTTACCTCGTTGCCCTTTCTCAAATGAGAGGACGACCCGTGGGAGGCATGGAATATGGGGGTAAAACGGATGTTAACGACTATGTTGAGTACAAGAGCTCCTTCCATGTCAAATGTTTTGATTCATTTCTGAATGAGCTACCGGGGGCAAACAAATAGATACGGAGGGATTATGCTTTTCCACATTGCTTCCACTAGGTGTTACATACATAGTAGTAAGCTCGACTCCACTTGCCAAAACAGAACAATAAATTGCCCCCCCCCCACACTTGGCTTTTGTTGGTGAACAACAAAGGGGCTAAAGCAGCCCCTCCCTCGAAGCCGTTATTCGCAAGGGAAGACACTCCGATATCGATGTGTGAGGGATGGGCAAACATGTCTGTCGCTTTCTAAAAACTCGTGATCCCCCTCCCTGGAATCCCGGGGCTCTTATTTATAATCCATTGGATATTCTGTTCAGTTACAGTATTGACCTTTACATAACCGACTTGAGTCACAACTTACAATAATGCTCCTGTCGACCGTACTAAAGTGGCCGACAGAGGCGGTATTTCCTCTACTCGTCCCTCCTAAGCCCCGTATAGAGTGATGATGACCTGGCAATGCCAGCAATCATCTTGTGGTTTTAAGACAGGTATGGTTGTATCGAGCCTCAGAAAAGTGGTGATGACCTGATGGGAGCAGGCAAAAGGTAAACAGGATGAAAAGGCAGTGTCTGTCTGCCTGAAAAGTGTACTAGTATATATTAAGGTGTGAAATGTAGTTACGAGTTCTTCAATTATGAAACTGGAGTTACGAGTTACGAGTGGATCAAACGACGTTGACAACTAAAGAAAATTGTCGATCGATGCTGTTCTCACTGTGCTTAGTATATGCCGACTTCTTGACAAAAAGACTTGCATGCCTCTACTCTAAAGGCTAGAGTTTACGTACGATAGACCATCGTAGTCCCTAGCAGTACTTGCTTGTAAAAAGCTGGTCATGTCAGGCCGTCCGGGCAGTAAAGCTTTACCATGCCCGTGAAAACCACGGCAGTACAGTCCTGGCGTAGCAGGTAGCAGCACGCAAATTGGCAATGATCGGCACGGTAGGGGCCGGGTGCCTCCTGCCTTTGTGCTGTGGGGAGACAGACGGGGCAAAAAGAACCTTCACCGGGGAGCAGCTTTCCGACCGGCATGTGCCATGTGGTACAGCACGGCAGGATCCCTAGCTCCCACGCGCTGCTGCTGATTAGCGCTTGGTTGAGTTGTGTCCGTACATTGTTTTACCGCTGGGATTCTTCTTCTACCTGACAGGAGTCCAGAGAGTTAAGTACCAGTGTACCTCACTAGCGTAGGTTTTTTATACGGCAAAGCCTACTATAGAGAATCCCTGAGTAGTCAAATTGTTCGTAAGGGCTTCATCGGAAGCAGAAGCACGATGGTGAGCACAAAACGATTTAGACAGGTTCAGGCCGCCTCGAGAGAGAGCGTAATACCCTACATTCTGTATGATGGATCGCTTCGTATTGATGGTTATGATTTTACAAGGGGTCCTTGCCTCACCTTATATACTCGGGAGACAGGGTCTACAAGGCAAATAATACAGATTCCTAGTCGGATACTATACACAGAGTCCTAACATGAGTAGGCCGGGTTGTTTCCTAATAGCCGACTAGTTCCCTTGACCTGTACGTCTATTCCTTGTATCTGTCAGAGTTGCTGGCCCAATTCTCTTATGGGCCTACGGTCCTTAAAGAGTCCCATGGATCTTGGTCTGTCAAGCCCCTGAGCATCTTCACGTCTGCCGAGTTGTTTCTCAAGAAACTTAGCTTTAGCCGAGTTGTTTCCTCATCATATTGCGCCTCTGTTGAAAACCCTGAAGAGTGAACACGATGTGCTCCTTTCCGACTTCTTTTGCAATCAGCACCCGGGCTTTGATTTTCAAATCAAAGTTAATGCAAAAACTTCCCCATTTAATATAATGGTGTCTAGCTTTTAAAAAAAGATGGACCCAATTGGTCAGCCCCCGAGCCTAGAAATGTATTCAAGGATTAAAACAATTCCAGGGTCTTTAATGAAAAAACATTCCAAAAGAAATATACTATTTCCCCTTAGCCCCCAAGCTTAAAGATGATGTCAATAAGCTTAAAGATTTTTAGGAAATAAATATTCTTCGATTCGGAAAAAATTCGTCCCTTAAGCATCAGCCCCCGAGCGTGGCAACGCCTCCACAAGTGACTTAGCCTTGAGGGAAAATCCTAACAGTTATGCATATGATTAAAACCGCGAAAATATAAATGTGTTGGTATTGGTGAAAACGCCTTTTGCAAAATACGCTTAGGGTTATCTCGTCATTAAATAAAAACATAGAGGAACCACTTCGCATTCCCATCTGGTCTAGCCGCCTTTCTCCAATTCTGAAACCCTCCAAACTCCGCGCGCCCTCCAATCCACCCAAGCCCCGCCTGGTAATCTGCATCCGCGCGAGAGAAACCTGATTGGCGAGATGGGCAAGAAGAGTGGCTCAAGCAAGAAGGAACCCAAGATTCCTATCACGGGAATGCCTGTGTACAAGACCGCACCCGCCCCTTCTCTAGTCTGGAAACCATCCAAGGCCACCGACCAGATGGTGCTGCAATTGGTCGAGCAAGGCTATCTTCTGGACAAGTCCATCTCTTGCTGGCGAGCGGACGTCGGTAAGCCCTGGCCTTTTGATGAAGTCCATCAAGTTGTGGTTTTCGCCCCCTTCTACGAACACAGATTTGCCACTCCCGTTCACGACTTCCTCCATGGCTTGCTCGCCTTCTATGGATTAGAGCTCGTCCATCTCAATCCCAATTCCATCATCCAAATTTCCATGTTCGTCCACCTCTGCGAAGCCTTCCTTGGCATCAATCCCCATTTCAACCTGTTTTGCCTGCTTTACCGAGTGAAACCCAATTCGGATAAAGTGGTTGGCGGTGCGGGATTTCTACTGTGCCAAGGAATGAAGAAATTGTTTTTTGACTTCAAGCTGAATGACTCAATCAAGGACTGGGTAGACAAATGGTTCTATGTAGAGAACCACCCCCTCCCCCCAGATTGAAGAAGCACTCGGGCCACCTGCCCCGTCCCCAGGTCAATTGGAACCAATCTTTGGGCGACAACGAAGCCGATGGCATTGCTACCCTTTTGAACAGCATTAGTTGAAGAATAGAGGTCTGATAGGGATAGGGATTGCCAGTTCATTTATTCGCAGTCGCGTGCAACCCTGCTAGGAAAGAGTCCATGCTAGCTATGAGTACACTGGTCTGATTGATCCAACCTGGACAACCGCTGAAGAGTTGTCTGTGGATGAAGTCGCACTTCGCACAAGTGCGCTTTTCATGGACACGAATGATCTGCCTGTCCGAGTACCAGAGTACTTGGCAGAATGGCCTCCACCTGCTGTAAGTATTCTCCTTACACTGAATAATTTTATTATAGTCCAACTTATTTCATGAATACACTGCTAACAAATCTGCTCTCATCTATCTTAGGACTTGCGCACAAGGTTTGCCTCCGCCCCTCTTTCCATCATGGAGACGAAGACCGGATTACCCGAGCCTCCCCTTTCCTCGCCTCCCAGGCAACCCGCCGGTGGCTCCAGAAAAGGGAAAGGCCATGCGGAACAGGACGATGAAGAAGAGGTGCGCCTTGAGGATGCCTCAACAGATGAAGATTTGGTTTTGCTGATTGATGTTTTGACTTGTTTTCTCTTGAAAAAAGAGTATCCTTCATCGCTCACATCAGAAGTCAAAGATGCTCCGCAGGGCTAGTGCATGTTTCATGGGAGTGGAGAAGGCGAAGAAGGACTTGCCCAAGGTTGATCCTCGTGGGAAGAAGCGTGCGCAAAGTTGCGCCTGGATTTGGATGCGGCATATCAGAAAATGAACTTATACCAGAACCAGCGTGACAACGTCGTCAAGAAGACGAAGTCGCTGAAACAAAAGCTTGCAGGTAAGCCGCCGACTTCTTCTCTCACAATTAGCACAAATCTCATAATTTAACGATAATATGATTGTATATGTAGAAAAAGAGAAGAGAATCAAAGCGCTTGACAATCGAAGCGCTTGACACTAAGGCCACTGATATGAAGAATTTCTTCTATCGGCAACAAAAGCGAGCGAACCAGGCCGAACAGCGAGAGCAGGACTTCATGGCGGAGCTTGCTAAGGAGAAACAGAAGCATAAGGATGCCGATGCTCAGCTCATCTGGGACATGGCCAAGATTCACAGCCAAGAAGACGAAATCAACGCTCTTCGTGCAGAACTCGGAGCCCTCCGGGAAGCTGCTGCTCCGTTGGTGGACTTGCTCGTGCGTGTACCCGTAGGTGGTCCTGCTCCTCCTCTTGTCGATCGCCTTCGAGACGCTGCTGGGCAGGTTCGAGCTTATTGTCAGTGAATAGCCGAGTCTTGCACTAATCAAGTACTTGGCATAGGCTGTTCTAGGTGGCCTGCCCAGAAATTGAGCATTACCGAGGGTAAGGTCAACCCGGCCTGTACTCGGGACATATTCAACGCGTATCTGGAGGAGGAGAAGGACACGGCGGAGAAAATCATTTCCAGCCTGAAGTTCTAGGTTCTTTTGTTATGTAAAAGGAACCTTTGTAATGAACTGTGATTTAGATGTAAATACTCATGTATTGTCAACAAAAGTACTTGTTATTTGTATTTTGGAGCACCCGATCTCTCTGTGTTAAAACAGAAAGCAGATGGCATTGGTTTATGAATGTAGCCTGTTTGAATTGTATTTAAACAACACTGCATGATTCAAAAACTTTGTTGTATGTGTTACTTGGCAAGCAAGTGTAGCATAGGACATGTATCTGAATTCCAAGCTTGATGGCAATGGAATATAGACACTTTATTATCATTTGGCATAAAGCCGACATCAATACATTGAAAGGACTGACTTTTATTGACTCTTAATGACTCCTAAAAAACTTTTAAGGATTAAAACGCCGCAAGTGCTCAATATTCCAAGCATCGGGCACTTATGTTCCATCTTCTCGTTGTAGTTGATACTATGAACGGGCCTTCCCTAGGCGAAGATAGCTTGTGCTGATCTTTTGTACTCTAAATTCTTCAGATGACCAGATCGCCGATGTTGAACGATCTTGACTGGACGTTTTGATCATGATACCTCCTAAGTTCTTGCTGGTACTTGGTTGTTCTGATCAACACGGCTAGCCTTGCTTCTTCTAGCATGTTGACATCTTCTGCTTTGCTCTGCTCTGCTACCTCCTCTGAGTAGTTTTGAATTCTTGGAGCATTGTACTCGATGTCCACCGGGAGTACCGCCTCAGAGCCGTAGACAAGGAAGAAAGGCGATTGCCCTGTCGCATGACTAGGCCGAGTTCTTAGCCCCTAGACCTCGGCTGGCAACTCTTGCACCCACTTGCTTTTTGAGTGGTTCGTAGAGCCTTGGCTTGAGTCCTTGGAGTATGAGGCCGTTATCTCTCTCAACTTGTCCATTGGCACGGGGGTGCGTTACCGATGCGTAGTGGACTTCGATTCCCAGACTGTCGCAAAAGTCAAAGAATTCGTCCCTTGTGAATTGGGAACCAAGATCAGTGCTGATGCGATTTGGAATGCCAAAGCAGTGAGCGATTTCTTGAATGAACATAGCCACCTTTGGTGCTGTAGCTTTAATGAGCGGATTGACTTCAATCCACTTTGTAAACTTATCGATTGCCACGTAGAGATATTAAAATCCCCCTGGTGCTTTCTTGAGCGGTGCGACCATGTCCAGCCCCCCAACATGGAAAGGGCCAAGAGGATGGTATGGTGTTAAGGACCGTTGCGGGGACGTGGGCTTGTTAGGCTAAAAATTGGCAGCCCTAACAAGTCCGCACAATTTCTTCTGCATCCGCCACTGCTGACGGCCAGTAGTACCCGGATCGGAAGGCCATGCCGACGATCGTGCGATCTGCGGCATGATTGCCGCATATTCCAGCATGGATTTCTTTAAGGATCTCTCGTATGACTTTTGGAGGGAAACACTTCATCAAGATACCAGAGGATGCACCGCGGCGGAATAGGGTGGAGCCGACTACTACGTAGTTCTTGCTTTGTCTGATGACTTTTTCTGCTTCCACATCGTCCTCGGGTTCTTTCTAATGTAGGGTCTACTTGATGAAGGGCTTCGTCCACTCGGGTGTAATCACCATGATTTGCTGGTGAGGGGGTGTTGTAGTCGGCTACACTCCCTGCTCCCTGATGGATGGTTGTAACATCTCTTGGACGAAAACGCCGCCCGGTACTTGAGCTCGGTGCGAACCAAGCTTGGACGCTGTATCAACAGCCATGTTGTTGTCCCTGAGGACGTAATGAAACTCGAGTCCATGGTAGTGCTTCTCGAGCTTGTGGACCTCCATGCAGTATGCGTCCATGTTCTCCTTGGTGCAATCCCAATCTTTGTTGACCTGATTGATGACCAGCGAGGAGTCATCGTAGACCACCATGTGCTTGATGCCAAGGGAGGCAGCCAGGCGTAGCCCATGCAGTAGAGCCTCGTATGCTTTCCAGAAGATCTGGAGCACGTATTTGAGTTGGTCTCCCTTTGGAGATATGAATAGAACACCTGCGCCAGCTCCTTCAAGCTTCATCGACCCGTCGAAATACATGATCCAGTGTTCTGGAGGTTCTTCTGGTGTTGCTTGTTGTATGTCTGTCCACTCAGCGACGAAATCGACCAGAGCCTGAGACTTGATCACCACTGGTGTTACGAAGTCGATGGTATGAGCGCCTAGCTCAACCGCCCATTTGGAGATTCGCCCGGTTGCGTATCGATTGTGCAAGATGTCACCAATTGGAAAGGATGTGACTACAACCACTCGGCAAGCATCGAAGTAGTGGCACAACTTGCGAGTTGTGATCAAGACAGCATATAGCAGCTTCTTGACCTGGGGGTAGCATACTTTTGATTCGGTGAGCACCTCGCTGATGAAGTAGATGAGCCGCTGTACTTTAAATACATTGCTGGGTTCTTCCTGCTCGACTACAATTGCTGTGCTCACCACATGGGTTGTGGCCACGATGTAAAGGTGCAGTGGTTCCTGATCAGCTGGTGCCATGAGTACCTGTGGTGTTTGGAGGAAGGTCTTGATGTCTTTAAACGCCGCATCAGCTTCCACAGTCCATATGAACTTGTCCTGCTTCTTGAGGAGCTTGAAGAAGGGCAACCCTCTATCGCCAAGTCTTGAGATGAATCTGTTGAAGGCCACCATGCATCTGGTTAGCTTCTGGACGTCTTTGAGGGACTTGGGAGGCTTCATAGATGTGATGGTGGTGATCTTCTTGGGATTAGCCTCAATTCCACGGTAGCTGACTGTGAAGCCCAGCAATTTGCCCTCGGGCACGCCAAACACACATTTTGGTGGATTGAGATTCCATTGGAACTACCTGAGATGTGAGAAAGTCTCGGACAAGTCAGCAATGAGATTGTCCGGGTCCTCTGTCTTGACCACGACGTCATCAACGTAGGCTTCAACATTGCGGCCTATCTGAGCCTTCAAATAACTTTGAATTGCACGCTGATATGTTGCCCCTGTATTCTTTAGTCTGAGGGACATTGTTGTGTAGCAGTAGGCGCCGAACGGAGTGATGAATGCCGTCTTGATTTGGTCTTCTTCTTGTAGGCTAATTTGATGATAGCCCGAGTAGCAATCGAGAAAACAGAGTAATGAGCATCTGGCTATTGAGTCCACCACTTGATTAATGCGAGGTAGCCCAAAAGGATCCTTTGGGCAATGTTTGTTCAAGTCGGTGTAATTGATACACATTCTCCACTTGTTGTTGTTCTTTTTTCGTACCAGGACAGGATTAGCGAGCCAGCCAGGGTAAAACACCTCTTTAATGAACTCGGCTGCTAGTAATTTTGCCAGCTCCGTACGGTTGGCTTCTTTCTTGTCCTGGGCAAAGCATCGCAGACGTTGTTTCTTCGGTTTGGCAGCTGGATCGACATTAAGTTATGCTCAGCCAGCTCCCTTGGGACTCCCGGCATGTCAGAAGGCTTCCATGCGAAGATGTCGCGGTTATCCCGTAAGAAGCTGGTGAGCGCGCTTTCCTATTTGATGGACAGGTCAGCTCCAATCAGCGCTGTCTTGGAGGGATCACCCGTTCCTTGGTCGATCGCTTTAATGGGGACTTCCTGGGAGGGCTTAATGGTTGATGTGGCTGGCTTTTTCGTTGGAATGTCCAACTCTGCCTCGCTGAGTTGTTTCGCCATTGCTACTATAATTACTTCCTGGCTCGGTTGCTGTAGACTTGAAGCAACCGTTACTGCCTCGGTATCGCAATTGTAGGAGGTCTTCAAGTCGCCCTTCAGGGAAAGAATCCCTTTAGGGCCTGGCATCTTTAGGACAAGGTAGATGTAGTGCGGTATCGCCATGAACTTTGCCAGAGCAGGTCTTCCCAAGATCGTGTGGTACGATGACTCAAAGTCGGCGACCTTGAATGTAATGTACTCGGTCCTGTAATTAGCCTCAGTACCAAATATAACTGGAAGTGATACCTAGCCAAGGGGTATGGCAGCATTGCCTGGAACAATGCCGTAGAAGAGTGAATCAGTGGGCTTGAGGAGGTTGGAGATGTCCAAGCCCATTGTCTTCAGAGTCTTGGCGAAAAAGATGTTAAGTCCACTTTCGCCGTCGATCAGCGTCCTTGTGAACCGTGCACCTGCCACCACCGGGTCGAGCACCAGGGGGTACCTTCCTGGGTTCTTGATATTGGTCCACTGGTCCTCGCGAGAGAAGCTGATTGGGACTTCCGACCACTTCAGGAAGGTTGGGATAGCCGGCTCGATGCATCTAATCTCTCTTTGGATCAACTTTATCTTCCGCTTCGAGTCTGTCTGCGCTATTCCTCCGTAGATGACATTGGCCACCTTGTCGGCTTGTTGGTAGCTGGTGTCTTTGTCGCCCTTATCCTTCCCATTGTTGTCAGGTCCGTCGGGTTTGGAAGCACCTTCCACGGCGAAAGCCTTCTTGAGCCCGTAGCATTCTCTGCTGGAGTGTTTGTCCTTTGGATGAAAAGGACACTGCTTATCGAGTAGTTTCTTGACCTTTTTGCGGGAGGGACCTTTCTCGGCAACGTTGACTGAATATTTGGGCTTGCATTTCTTGTCATTGAAGACGCGCTTGCCGCTGTTTTCAGCTTGCTTGCCTTTGTTGCGATCATTATTGTTGTTGTGGTTGCCCCCTGGCTTGTTTCGATTGAATCGTTTGCGTTGCATGTCTTCGGCGTCAGCCCATCGATTGATAAGGTCGCGCATGGCTTCCACTTTCTTGGCCTGTTCCTTTTGAAGTCTAGGTGGAGCGTAGGGTCGGTGAGACCATTGTGGAAACAGTCAATGACGTCCTAGTCGGTGAGCTCGACGTAGGTTGCCCGCTTTTCCCAGAAACGGCGAAAATAGCTTTGAAAATACCCGTTCTGGCCTTGTTTGCACTGGGCGATATCAAAGCGAGTACCCAGTTTCTGCCACGAGCCCTGGAAATTGTTCATGAAGACTATGTAGAGTTCGTCCCAGGAGTCGATGGAGTCGGGTTTTAGTCCTTCCAACCAAGTCATCGGATCTTGATCGAGGACTACTGGGAGGTAGGTGCACATGGCGTCGGTGTCACCCTTTACCGCCTTGATCACTGAGTAGTAGATGTGGAGCCACTGCTCGGGATCGCGTTTCCCGTCGTATCTTTCGATGCCGGATGGTTTGAACCTTTCGGGCCAGGCGGTAGCTCGGAGGCGGTTTGAAAAATCCAGGAACCCTTCGTACATACCAAGGTTGTGACGACCTTGGCCTGGAGGCCTGTAGATTTGGTCGTACTCCTGGCACCGCTTGCGTTCTTCTTCTTGGCGGTCGCGAGCACGTGCAGAGATGATGGTGCGTGCATCTCTGCTCTACAGCCGGTGTTCCAGATCCCTGTCATCATTGTGGTAGTTGCGGCGTTTGTCTCTATCCCTGTTGCTGCCATGGCCACGATTATGGCTTTGTGCCACACGGTGGCTAGGTCCGGCACCGTGGTTTGCACCTCAAGCGCCGACTACCATGCCACCCTCGTTGCTGTGTTCTTGGCGATCTCTGCTTGGATGATGTGATGGATTGCCGTGATGGCTTCCAGCAGGCTGGTGATGGCTGCCATGTCGACTTGCAGTTTTGGTGATTGATCGAGCAGGGTGCATCGCGTCGTGCTAGATTGCCGCTGTTTCGAGCATTGTCTTCATGCGTTGGACTTTCGAGGTCTGAGCCACATTTTCTAGTTCTTGTGCGACAGCCAGGATGTTGGTTGCGGTGTTGGTGTAGACGTTCTGGCCGGCAACTTGCATGCATTTCTCTTCCAGGTTCTGCGGAGGGATTCTGCAGTTGAGTCGGCGACATCGATCTGCGTGAGCTGCGTTACGTTGCCTGCGTCTTTCCCGATCGTCTGCAGCTTCATTAGCTACAGAGGGCTCATCATTGGAGACTTGATCTTCATTTGCGATGATCACCATGGCTTGTCGTCCTGGTGAAAAGCTTCCCGTGCTTGAAGTTGTAGGGACGATAGAGCCACATTAGTCTGAAGAATCCAACGTCTCACTGTATTGGAAGGGCAATGGATCAATGCACGTGATGATGCGGGACATGTCCAATTCCTCTTGTGGCGTAACTCCCAGCTTTGGCTTACGTTCAAGCCAATGGACGAATCTCCTTCAGGAGTTGAAGTGGTCACGAGTCTGACTTGTTTCCCGCCTAGGGGGAGTTCGTCAAATTCGATCAGAGATCAGAGTTGCTTTGAAGACGCCGCCTGGTAGACTGAGGTAGTTCCCGCGAGTCCGAAGGGAATTCAGGTTGGGGACTTGGCCTCGCGTTTATCAGTGGCTAAGCCCCTCTTTCTCTGGGTCTTGGATTGATTGGATTTCAGCACAACCGATGGTTTGGAAACCGACTCGGACTGCCTAGTCCGCTTCGAAGAGTTCCCAGTCTGAGTTGAATTCGAACTGGGGTTTGAAGTTTCTCGAGTCCGAGTTGAAATCGGATCCGGGAGCACGATCTCGTCGAGCTTGTCGGCGAGTTGCTCCGAGGTCGCCGGCTTGAGAACGTGATCGAAGTTGCCTGCGCTGTCCGCCGTGCAGACCCGGGAGCCGAAGACGAAGGTGGCTCCCTTCTCGAACGCCATGTCACCGTCGTAGGAGATGATGACTGGTGACATCGAGCTTGCTTGACGATTCTCGACAAGAGCCTCTACCTGGTGTGCCAGCTGTTGGTTTTCTATACCGGCTAGCCTACTATAGGGGGTCCCTGAGTAGTCGAGTTGTTCGCAAGGGCCTCGCCAGAACCAGAAGCACGATGGTGAACACGAGACGATTTAGACAGGTTCAGGCTGCCTCGAGAGAGAGCATAATACCCTACGTCCTGTATGGTGGATCGCTTCGTATTGATGGTTATGATTTTACAAGGGGTCCCTGTCTCATCTTATATACTCGGGAGACAGGGTCTACAAGTCAAATAATACAGATTCCTAGTCGGATACTATACACAAAGTC
The DNA here is from genome assembly GCA_004135705.1 of Alloteropsis semialata. Lineage (NCBI taxonomy): Eukaryota > Viridiplantae > Streptophyta > Magnoliopsida > Poales > Poaceae > Alloteropsis > Alloteropsis semialata. The sequence goes on along the minus strand of CM014277.1, from coordinate 28,324,032 downwards.
CTAACTTGAGTAGGCCGGGTTGTTTCTTAATAGCCGACTAGTTCCCCTAACCTGTACGTCTCTTCCTTGTATCTGTCAGAGTTGCCGGCCCAATTCTCTTATGGGCCTACGGTCCATAAGAAGTCCCATGGATCTTGGTTCGTCAACTAGGATGGATTTGGATGTCCGAATTATCCATATTCATATCCGTATTCGTATCCGATTTTAACGAGGATGTTAAATGGATATATCCGAATTTATGTTTCAGTATTTTCCCTTTCTAAATCAAGATTCACATTCAAATAAAATATGGAAACAAATGAAATATCCGATATTATTTGTATCCATGAAAAATAGAGACTCAACGAAACCATCTATCCGAATGCGAATCCGTATTCGAGCTATTCGTTTTGTATTTGTATCCGATAAAAATAGACAAGATTCAAATTTGTATTCGTATCCGAAAAGATTCGCATTCGATTCGTATCTGAAAAGATTCGTATTTGATTTGTATTTGAATTAAAATATGGTAAAAAGTGCTATCTGGATTCGATTCTATATGGATCCGATTTGAATCCACCTCCGTACCCGACGTTGCATGATAGCTGGACGATGCATTCTACATGCACGTGACGTTATACTTGTTGCTGTAGGTAGCGAGTTAATATGGCCGTACTCATGGAGTACCTATTGCTTTTGTTCCACCGCCAATCATCTGCAGCTACGTTGCTATAAACCGGTACATTACATTAGTAGTTGATGTGTTCATTAGTGCGAGCACGTGACCTGGGCTTTTTACAGAATAAAAATAAAAACCTTTCTACCCACGGTTATAACTGTTGAGCCCCAGGCTCATTTTTCCTTCATTTTTCTCGTTGCCCCTTCCAAATCTTGGTGGTAATGTCATAGCATTCCTCAACAGCCTTAATGAATTGGAAGCATCGAGATGGTTGTGTCTTCACCGGGGAATCTAGTGCTTGTGTGCTTTGGACGGCAAGAGGCCGAGATGATAATGGATTTTTGTACTTGGGCCGTCTCTGAGTGTGAGAGATGCGATCGTTTTAAACTATCAAAAATTTCTTCCTTAGCGCTATCCGCTATGATACCTAGCACTTCTGATGTCCTTGTTAACCAGGCTATTCATTTTTCCCTTTTTTATTTTTTTATAATTAATACATTGATTACTTTGGATTTGGGTTTTAAGGTACGTAGTTGTTCATCTTTAATTCTTTTTATTTATGGAATTAAGAAAAAAAATGTTGATCATCATGAAGTGGCACCTATTCAAATTTATTCCAAGATGATTATCGGCAAGATGTATTTTATCCCATATACACTTCACTAGTATAGTCTTTTATCAAAAAAGAAAGAGCTCCAATCGGCTAACCGTTGCCACGCATGCGGTCTCTGCGCTGCAGGTCGGTCCGGGCAGCCGAGCCTGTCGTGGTCGCTGCGTCTGCGGATCGCCAAGGGTGCGGCGCGCGGGCTGGCGCACCTCCATGAGTGCAGTCCACGCCGGTTCGTCCACGGCGAGGTCAAGCCCTCCAACATCCTACTCGACGCCGACTACAACGGGTTCGTCGCCGACTTCGGCCTCGGGCGCCTACTCACCATCACCGGGTGCACCGACGTCTACTCTGTCGTGGGTTCCGGCGGCATCATGGGCGGCGCACTTCCTTACGCCAGGCCCGCGCTGGCGGTGGACCGGTCCGGCGCGTACCGTGCCCCCGAGGCCCACGCCCTTACGGGGCCCTGCGCGCGGCCGCCAAGCCAGAAGGCCGACGTGTACTCCTTCGGCGTCGTGCTGCTCGAGCTGCTCACGGGGAAAGCGCCCGAGCACGGCTCCCCATCCGCGGCGGCGTCTTGGTCCTTCACGCCGGGGCACGGAGAACAGTTAGATGAGGCGCCAGAGCTCGTGCGGTGGGTGCGGCGGGGGTTCGAGGACGCGCGCCCGCTGTCGGAGCTGGCGGACGACGCCGTGCTGCGGGACGCCAGTGTGCGGAAGGAGGTGGTCGCGGCGTTCCACGTCGCGCTCGGATGCGTCGAGCTGGACCCGGAACGGCGTCCGCGGATGATGGCCGTGTCCGACAGCCTCGACAAGATCGGGATCTGACCTGTCACTGGCTTGTTTGTTGGGTTAAAGAATAGTGCTGGAGTTCTCTCTTCCTTCCCCCACGTTAATTATACCTATCATTATTGTTCTTTTTTATGTGTTTTTCCTTTTTCTACCCTTTGATGCAATAATTTGTAGAGATATATGTAATGTGAGCGGATTTTCCTTGACATCTATTGAGTTGCATGTTCCAACCAATCACTACTGGAGAACTCGCCATCGGTCACGGTTCGTAACCCTCATAGGTACCGGTACCGCGACACCGTGACTAAAGGGGGCCGGCCTTTGGTACCGGGTCCAGAACCGGTACCAAAGGGAGCCTTTGGTACCGGTTGGTAACACCAACCGGTACCAAAGGACCCCCCCGCGTAGGCATGCGGGGGAGGGCCTTTGGTACCGGTACCAAAGGCTGTTTTGGTTATTTTTTTAAATGTTTGATATTTGGGTTAGTTATATACAAATCTACGCGTCTACGTGTCTGCTCGTCATATGTCATATGTCGTACACGATCTTTCACGCAATAAGATTGAAGTCGTCGCAATTGTCAATTGATTTTGACCCGACTTTGATTGTATTTTTTTCGAACATTCACATATAAACATTTGAGATCGGCCAATACAAAAGTTAGAGCATTTAAAAGTTATTTACAATTAACGAGCAGAACTGGAAGAAGGAGCGGAAAGGGAGTCCAATTGAGCGATAGCGCGTCCGTCATGGTGGTACTCTCCCAGTGGACTTATAACTTGGTCCATAATGAATCCAAATAGTTGGTCCGCAATAGCTTTTGATTTTTGTTTCATTGGGAGCACTTCATGGTAAAATATCCTCTGCATTAATCACAAATGACAACATTCATTCATATAATAAATAAATTTTGCATGTAATCATTTCTAAACAAGTAACTAATAATCATTCATTCATATAATAAATAAATTTTGCACGTAATTATAAAATTTCCTAACACATTCATTTCTAAACAATAACTAATAATCATTTCAAAACAATAACTAATAATCATTTCTAAACAATAATCAATAACTAATAATCATTTCTAACCAAGTAACAAAGTTTACATGAAATAACAAAGTTTACATGAATTAACAAAGTATACATGAAATAACAAAGTATAATAAATATATTCATAATAAATATACACTAATAATCATATTTCCATATACACTAATAATCATATTTTCATATACACTAATAATCTAATGTCCATATACACTAATAATCTAATTTCCATATACACTAATAATCTTATTTCCATATACACTAATAATCTAATTTCCATATACACTAATAACCTAATTTCCATATACACTAATAATCTTATTTCAATATACACTAATAATCTAATTTTCATATACACTAATAATCTAATTTTTATATACACTAATATTTCCATACTAATAATCTAATTTCCATATACACTAATAATCTATTTTCCATATACACTAATAATCTAATTTCTATACACTAATAATCTAATTCATACCATGAGTTCTTCTTGAGTCGCTTTTTTGGGAGAAACAAAGGTATGGATCCACTGGCAGACGTAGTATCCGCATAGATTCGTCCCTCCTTCCTGTCTGGCACACTGAAAGTGGAGAAGAATAAAGTTAGACGTAACAACTATATATTAGTGTGATTTTACGAGATATGCGGGTACACCAGCCACGTACCGGAAAGTCCGTCTTCACATCCAGTTTTTGTTTGAAATTTCCTTTTTGTTTCACACGGAAACGTGTCCATGCCATGTCAATCAAGTCTAAAACTGCTTGGAAATCCTCTTTTTTCCGCAGTGAGTCCATGACAATAATTTCACCGGTGTTTATGATTATCACAAGCAGTATCCAGTGGAAGCTATATATACATATATATGTATATATACATATATATATACATATATACGTATATATACATATACATATACATATATACGTATATATACATATACATATATATATATATACGTATATATATACATATATATATATACGTATATATATACATATATATATACATAGACATATATATATATGCATATATATATATACATACATATATATATATATGCATACATATATATACATACATATATATATATGCATACATATATATATATACATACATATATATATATACATACATATATATATATATATACATATATATATATATATATATATACATAATATATATATATATATATATATATATATACATGCACAAGTATTGAGAACAAAGTCTTAAAGTTATACATACATAGAGAGAAGTACTCACTTGAAATTGTATGGCAAAAGAATGTAAGTCTTGCTTCTTTGTCTCTCCAGTTACAAGTATATGTTGTCCACCGTCTCTAGTGGCTTACTGGCTACAGTTACGGCATTTACCATGCATGGATCCATGAAGCCGACATCATCATACGATTTTTCGCGGTATGTATGGATCTCCATCCTACATGACAAGAATAGATTGTTATTGTTGAAAATTATAATTAAGAAAGCAAGTATTGCGAGAATAGATCAGTGAAAGAAACTTACACAACCCAGCAGCTCATCAATGAGAGGTCTATGGCATCTTGACGGTACAAATCATACACATCCTTGAAATCCAAAATCAAGAGACTATGCCCACGGAAGTAATCACGGTCTTTTATCAAAACATTGAGCATCCGTCTACCCTTTTTGGACGCCTTCATGTACCACTCATGAAATCGGAACGCTTGAGTGGTTAGGGACTTCAAAGAATCTGGGGGCACCATTGGTTTGCCATATTGAAATTCCCAAATTTTCACTGGTGTTGCCTTAGGAATTTCGCCCGTGCCCGTTAAAAGTTCTGCCGGTGAGAGGCCTGTTTGCGCGCACAACAACGCAAGTTGTTCGTCGTCATATTCCTGTTGCCCTTGTGTCCTCCTAGCCGAGCTCTGACCGACTTGTTTCTTCTTAGGAGTGGCTGCCTTCTTCACCGAGGATCCACTGCTGGCTTGTTGTTTCTGCTTATCATAAGACTTTGCAAGCTGGCGGTCGTAGTCAGAGGGCATGAATCTCTTCTGATTCGCCGCGCTCATTGTTTTGAAAAATGTCTTCGCTGTCGGATCTATGGGCACCGGCTTCTCTGGCTCATCTGGTTTGAAATGCTCTTTGACCTAGGCTGCGACCACCAAAGCAGTTTCCTCGTCAGTTTGGTCGTAAGGTAACTTCTTCCTTATGGCGGCCAACTTTTCTTCTTCGGTCGTAGGCTCTTTCTCCACCGTTTGGCGCTTCTGGTGATGTCGGGGGTAGACCCCCAGGGGTACCCAGAAGGCGGATTGGCCCAACCAGCAAGGGGCGGCCCAATCCGAGTACATCTGGATCGGTTTGTCGGACTGGCTGGCCCACCAGTCGGGGGCCCACCAGTCGGGCGAACCGGATGGGCGCGACGACGCGCGCAGCAAGGAAAGAACACGGCGTGTCCCGCAAGAAGCTCGGAGATCAGGATAAACTAGCCGGAATTGTAGGGAAAGATATCTGTAATCGTTATAGGATCAAATCCTTGTAATTCGGGTAGGTTACGATCTCTGGCCGACTTGTAACTCAAGGCAGCCGGACTATATAAGGCGCCTTGAGACCCCCCTCCAGAGCATCAACATCCACGCTACAACCCACGATCATACAACCCTAGGACAGAACCCAACTACGGAGATCCTTCCAGGAACTTCATACACAGCAATACAATCGCCGCCAACACAGGACGTAGGGTGTTACGTCATCTCGACGGCCCGAACCTGTTCAATCCTTGCGTCTTGTGTTACCATCGACTTCTGATCCTCGATCTGTCCCTCAACAAATCAACCACGTAGGCTACCCTGTGTGGACTGCCGGGTCCAAACATCCGACAGTTGGCGCGCCAGGTAGGGGTTGATCGACGAGATCAATCTACAAGCTCGATGGCAGAATCATCTAAAATCCACCGGCGGCAGTTCCTGTTGGTGGCCGAGTCGAAGACACGAGATCCCATCTCGTCATGTTGAAGGCACGATCCCAGTGATCGCGGAATAAAAGATTACTCGCCGATCCGACCTCTGTGCATCTCCGAACTCGATCTTGATCTACACGCCGAACTCGCCGCAGCAATCGCGGCACCGAGTCATTCTTCTATCACTCGGCGATCGCGAGGGCGCGTCCGTGCGTGTCCCAAACCAGGACGGATCTTCGTGGTGGCTAGTCGGAATCGCTTCCACCGCCGGCTGCACGTGTGTTCTGATCAGATCAGAACATGCAGCATCATCAATCGAGGGAGCCGCCAGCGCTACAGGCACGCCTGTGCTGGCGACACGCATACGGGCGAGTCTTCCAGGAGAGGCAGAAGCGCCGCATCTAGCTGGAGATGTGTTGCCGTGTTGGAGCCGATCAACCGAACCCAGGAAAAATCCATCTGCAAAAGCTGCTGCCACCAAATCAAGCTGCGACGGCCTTCATTATTTCCTAATATTCTATCTCTCTAATCCCTTTGCATGTATTATCTAATTAATTTTCTAATCTTCATGTGTACGTGCTTGCAAAAGGATACGACATGGACTCTTACGAGCCAGGCTGTTGCATGCTGATCTGAACTACTGCGCCGACCCGCCGCCGACAATCTCATCCACTCGGACATGACGCCCATGCAAGAGCGACACGTCATTCTCCAACTCGATGAAGCTAAGTATTATTTTCAATTAAATATTTTACGGCTTTCGTATAATTTCGCACACCTCGGCTCTCCTATGTCTCCGTGACTTTCGCCGACCACCTTGGTCACGCTCCGACTGCATATACAACCTGGTCTGTCCAGACTGCAACTCCGTAGGCTTTTATACAAGTCGCTAAAGTACTCGGGGAGCACGCGCCTTAATCCGTGAAGCCTCGACTCTTCCGTACGCCTACGCTCCTACGCGTGCACGCGGCCCAGCTCCCTGCGCTACGGATTATGGCTATCGGGGATCAGGTGCATAAACGTAACAGGCTAACTACCCGGAGAAATTAATAGACTTAAAAAGCTGGAAGCAGGAATCGTTTTCATGCATTGCCAAATACTTTTCTTCTCAGATTTGCATTTTATTGCATCATATACTGCCGTCGCACTGTGTTTTCGCTGCAGGGTATGGACATCTACACCAAGCTGTGCCGCCGAGGAGTCCGACTCCACATCTGTTGGAAAAGCACGCCAAGGCCTGACGAATTCATCCGTATATTCCATGATTCATCTACAAGATGCAATGGCTGCAAGCTAGGCCGGCCTACGGCAGCAGCTTTGGCTCTTAATTATTTTTAATCTTTTCTTCCGTTTGCCTTTTCGCGCATGCATGAAGTTTCTAGTGTTTATTCACTAACCTATATCTTCATGTTTACGTGTATGCATGGACGGATCACTGAGTTTTTCTGGACTACAAGCCTGCCGCTTCGTCTACTTGGACATGAGGTCTATGCGGCGACACATCAATTCTCCAACTCTGACACAAATCAAGCTAAGTCATATTTAAATACTTTTTACGATATTTCTCGGTCACTGCATATCTCCATACTTCGCCATATTTCTCCATGATCATCGCCGACTACCCTTGGTTTGTTCCCGACTGCTTATACAGCCCGAGCGCTACACAAGCAGTCGGGCTACACCCAACGGACGCATATTGCATTTTTCTCCATCGTTTATTTCTTTTTCCACCCTTATACAAGTCGCTAAAGTACTCGGGGAGCACACGCCTTAATCCGTGAAGCCTCGACTCTTCCGTACGCCTACGCTCCTACGCGTGCATGCGGCCCAGCTCCCTGCGCTACGGACTATGGCTATCGGGGATCAGGTGCATAAACGTAACAGGATAACTACCCGAGGAAATTAATAGACTTAAAGAGTTGGAAGTAGAAATTCTATTACATACAACGCCGAATGTTTTTCTCCAGAATTAGTATTTGCTACACCATATACTACCTATCCTTTATATCTTCATTGCAGGGCACAGGTTTAGATCCCGAGCTTGCCTGTTACGCTCGGGGGCTGGACCACTCCAGCATCGCCGCCAGCTGAGTACTCGAGCCAGTCAGTACTCGGGCTGGTACTACACTCCACGACGGTCGCTAGCCGAGTGCTTTGCAGCACTCGGGCTGGCGCTACACTCCACGACCGCGCTAGCCGAGTGCTTTTGAGTACTGGGCTGGCGCTACCACATGACGAGGAAGACGAAGACTTGACGGACCCTCGACTCGGCCCTCACGCTCGGGGGCTGGGTGTCGGGGCGACTACTCGGCGTGTCTCGGACGGCTCGACTCGGCCCTCGCGCTCGGGGGCTGGGCGCCGGGGCGACTACTCGGCGTGCTCGGCCCTCACGCTCGGGGGCTGGCGCCGGGACGACTACTCGGCGTGCTCAGCCCTCACGCTCGGGGGCTGGCGCCGGGACGACCACTCGGCGTGCTCGGCCCTCACGCTCGGGGGCTGGCGCCGGGACGACCACTCGGCGTGCTCGGCCCTCACGCTCGGGGGCTGGCGCCGGGACGACTACTCGGCGTGCTCAGCCCTCACGCTCGGGGGCTGGCGCCGGGACGACTACTCGGCGTGCTCAGCCCTCACGCTCGGGGGCTGGCGCCGGGACGACCACTCGGCTTGACTCGGCCCTCACGCTCGGGGGCTGGCGCCGGGACGACCTACTCGGCGTGCTCGGCCCTCACGCTCGGGGGCTGGCGCCGGGACGACCACTCGGCGTGCTCGGCCCTCACGCTCGGGGGCTGGCGCCGGGACGACCACTCGGCGTGTCTCGCAGGACTCCGCTGGCCCTCACGCTCGGGGGCTGGACGCCGAAATTAACGTCGGATGATCTAACCAGATGCTCCTTGACTAACCCTTGGACCGATTCCTACGGAATCGCTTCAAGGCTCGGGGGCTACGGCCAACGGACGCACCTCGCGGCGCATCCGTTGATTGTCTGACGACTTCAGAACAAGGCTACTAACCCTTGGACCGATTCCTTCGGAATCGCTTCAAGG
>CM014277.1:28277534-28301017 GCA_004135705.1 Alloteropsis semialata | reverse complement strand
GCGGTGTCGGATACCAATACTAGGGGTATCCAATGACAGTGATTAAGAATTAAAATCCCCGACGACACAGCCGCTCAGATAGACCCCCTGCGCAGAAGACGGCATGCCCGCCTCGTCCGACCCATGCGCAAGACCGCCTGCTTTCTCTATAATTTTATTCCACCCGAACACACATGGGCAGACATGCATAAACAATCACATGAAAGTGCATACATACGCATTTGCATGCATGGATGCATACGTGAATACACTTGCCTGCATGCATGCTTGCTTTTCCAATCGTTACAGCACAGCAAAGCAGACAGCAGCCAACGGCATGCATGCGTGCCCGACGAGTTGCATGCCCAAGCTGCGTGCTTGCCCGACAGGCTGCATGCATGCCCGACGAGTTGCATGCCCAAGCTACGTACCTGCCCGAGGAGTTGCATGCTCAAGCTGCACGCTCGCCCGACAAGCTTCACGACCCTCTCGGCAAGGCTTCGATTCGCCCGACTACTCTCCGATTCGCCCGACAGGCCGCACCTTCGCCCGACAGGTCTTCGCCTCCGAGGAGTCTCCGATTCGCCCGGCAAGTCTCCGCCTCCGACCAGTCTCCATTCGCCCGACCAGTCTGCGGCTCCGACTGGTCCAACCCTTCGCAACGAAGCAACCTCCGAGAAGACCGTAGCACCCGAAGTCAAGCTGCTACACTGTGCCAACCACTCCCTGACGCAACTGACACCAGCAGGACATGGCTACAGTGCTTGGAAGGACGACGGGCCCCACAGCATGGGCAGGCACGCCTCCTTTTTTTCCGTTTTACCCTTTGACTGTACCTCTTCTCCAGCCTTCCCTTGAGATATAAAAGGGAAGCCTGGGCCTCCTGCGAGGGCGAGGGACTCTTTTCCTCCTCTCTCCTGGGCCTCCTACGGGAGGCAGGGAGCCTCTTTTCTTTCCCGAGGAGTACTCTCCCTCGACCTTCTTCTTCCTCCAGCCGGTTACTGGACCGAGCTCGATTCACGCACCAGAGACTTGGGAAGCTCTCCCTCTCTCGCCCATTTGTACCCCCTACTACAAACCAGTGCAAACAACACGAGCAGCACGAACTGGACGTAGGGTATTACACCCCATGGGTGGCCCGAACCAGTATAAACCCCCGTGTCTTTTTACACTACCATCCGAGGCCCGACGCGCGCTCCACGATTTTATTACTTGCCGGCGGTAAAGAACCCCGACAGGGCCTCCTGCGAGGCGAGGGACTCTTTTCCTCCTCTCTCCTGGGCCTCCTACGGGAGGCAGGGAGCCTCTTTTCTTTCTCGAGGAGTACTCTCCCTCGACCTTCTTCTTCCTCCAGCCGGTTACTGGACCGAGCTCGATTCACGCACCAGAGACTTGGGAAGCTCTCCCTCTCTCGCCCATTTGTACCCCCTACTACAAACCAGTGCAAACAACACGAGCAGCACGAACTGGACGTAGGGTATTACACCCCATGGGTGGCCCGAACCAGTATAAACCCCCGTGTCCTTTTGCACTACCATCCGAGGCCCGACGCGCGCTCCACGATTTTATTACTTGCCGGCGGTAAAGAACCCCGACAGTTGGCGCCCACCGTGGGGCCTTTTGCGCGTCACGTCTTTTTACTTGCAGGTCTCGGGTGGCCAACCACGACGACGGTGGTGTCCCCGATGGACGCAGCCACGGCGACGACGGCAACAGCCGCAGCGCCGCCAAGAACGACGGCCCGACAGCATCAGCGGCAGCCGCGACTCCGCCATCGGTGCCGGCCACCGCGGCAACGCCGACGCTAACAGCCACAACATCGCCAACAATGGTCGCAGCCCCGACAGGCTAGCAAGCAGCGCGTCTCGCCGAGGAGGCCGGCAGCCGTATACCTCGATCGACCAACCGGCGGGCTGCACTCGATGTTCCGGCCGGCGAGACCAAATCGATTCGCAGCAGGAAGATCTTTCCTCATTTTTCCATTTCTATCTTACCTTAATTTATTTAGCAATTGCCGCACTGGTCCTTGTCTTTGATTGCTAATGTCACCTTCCGCTTCGTGCTATTGGAGGGATCCGAGCGCATGTTCTTTTTACAGGGTCGCGTACGAGCGAAAGCGGTCAGCACGGCCACTAGCGGCCACGTACGTTGCCACAACTCGGTGTCAACCTCGACCACTCGACCATCCCATGACTGCGACCGTGGCGTCGTGGACTGCTGCTTCGGCACGCTGCATCATCAACCGACATCGACGGCGCCATGGGGAGCAGCGGCAGGCTGCAAGTCTACGGTGCCACTGATTCGGTGGGCCATGCCCGAGCCTCCACGACAAAGCTCAGCCATCAGGGGCGCGCGAGCTACGGCCAAGCTCACACGCCGCTGCTGCCGCTATGACGCTCGCCGCACCACCTCGAGCCACGGCCACTACTCACGTGCCCACGTGGGAGCATACGAGCTGGCCTCTCGACGGCGGCGCCGACGGCCGCGACGACGACCACGGCAACGACGCCGTCAGCCGCAACGACGACCACGACGCCGTCAACCGCGACGACGACGGCGCCGCCGACACCGACGGCCACGACGACGCCCATAGCTCCGCCAGCAACGACGACAACGGCATCAGCGGCCGCAGCGACGCCGACGACGACACCGACAACGACCGAGACAGAGTCGACTCGGGCGAATCGAAAACTGCTCGGGCAAAAACTACTCGGGCAAAAACTACTCGGGCACCACGGCTTGAAGGACGTAACGAGGACGGCAAAAACTACTCGACATAATCCACCACATCGTCCGGCACCTGTTTCGCCCGAGCAGCCACGTCCGGGGCCTCGTCACGCGCTACTACGACGTCTACCTCGCCAGCGCCGCACAGCGCGTCGGCATCCAGCAACGGCGGCCCCGAGCACGTGCAACGGCCGGCCCCGACCTCGACTCCGAACGACCCGGCCGCGCCTCCAAAGGAGTGCGCCGCCCCGACCTCGACTCCGAACGACCCGGCCGCGCCTCCAAAGGAGTGCGCCGCCCCGACCTCGACTCCGAACGACCCGGCCGCGCCTCCAAAGGAGTGCGCCGCCCCGACCTCGACTCCGAACGACCCGGCCGCGCCTCCAAAGGAGTGCGCCGCCCCGACCTCGACTCCGAACGACCCGGCCGCGCCTCCAAAGGAGTGCGCCGCCCCGACCTCGACTCCGAACGACCCGGCCGCACCTCCAAAGGAGTGCGCCGCCCCGACCTCAACTCAAGGTTATATTAGCTTGGAAACCACCATTAACTCGATAAGCCCCTGGCGTCGTGTGTGCATACCCTAAGTTTCCAAGGACTTGATAAAAAACTGCACGTAGACCAGAACACGCATGCATGAATCCACTGTAGTAGTCATCCTACAATAAGATTAATAAAACATATTGTTACAGATAAAGATAGTTAAACTTTAATATAATTACACAACTAAAAATAAAACTAACTTACATAAATCGATTCATATGAAGGGCTAATCCTTTTAGGCATCTGTGTCACGTCTGGCTCACCCGTCTCGAGAGCTTTCAACTTGAAGTAGCTGTAGTCCGGGAAAACGTGGCCAGTTTGACCCAGTTTGACTTTCTATTTGGGCTAATGCTTGCCTCACAGCATCACACGAGGCCACATGGTCTTGCTGCCACGCGCCAGAATGAACGTGGATAATAACCATGTCACCAGGATTTGGGTCACGGGTGGCATTTTGTTGAATGCTAACAGAGATCATAACCCTACCAGTATTTTCGGTCACATTTTCTCTTAATACCAAAGGACTTGATTGACCGATGTTTGCATCTTTTAGCCATGTAATTGGATTAATGATCTGCATTATGAATAATTTCTATTCTCAGTGACATAGTGATTACATTCAAATGCAACTTGCAGAGGATTATCTATATTACCATATTGTAGCGAAGTTGCTGAGGTGTGGGAATTGGGACATGATCAACTTGTTGTGTTGTCGACCATCCAGGCTCGTGAGCCTCTCGAATCGGGATGGTAGGTGGTATATTAGTAACATAGCCACCACGTCTAGCTGCCTGACGCTGTCTTGGCATGATACTAACCAAAATAAACTGCAATATATTACAAGTCAATTTAACAAAACTAGTAAATACTTATCAAGAAGCATAAGACAAAATCAAATTTGGTTAATCAAGAAGCATAAGAAACTATTCTAGAATCATATTACTATTTAGTAATATATATTAACTCCTTTACATTACATACCATAACGCTTCAACATAAGTACAACATTATGCTTGAACAGCAATAAATGTTTTCTTTACAAGAGTGCCTTCGTTATGATCGTTGCGAGCATAAGGAGCATCTTCATTGGCCAACAGGATGCTTGTGTCAACCTCCACACTGAACGGAGACACCTCGTCACACCTATTATAATCATCTTCATCGGTGACGTCCTCGACACCCATGATTTTTCTTTTCCCCATGAGAACTATGTGCCGTTTTGGATAAAGTTCGGAGTTGTTTGTTTGCAGAGTCCCCGTCTTGGGTTTGGTAGACATGTCCTTCACATAAAACACTTGATGCACATCCTTGGCGAGCATGAATGGTTCGTCTACATACCCAATTTTGTTGAGATCCACAGTTGTCATGCCGTAGCGGTCTATAGTAACACCTCCACTTGTAAGTTTCACCCATTTGCACCAAAAAAGTGGTATTTTCAAAGGTCCATAATCTAGTTCCCAGATCTCCTCTACCTGGCCATAATATGAGTCCCTGTTCTCTTTGTTGTCATAGGCATCTATACAGACACCACTATTTTGGTTGGTGCTTTTGTCGTCTTGGGCTCTCGTGTAAAATGTATACCCATTTATGTCATAGCCTTGGAACGTCAAGAATGAGGATGATGGTCCCCTTGCCAAATACGCCAGCTGTGTATGTATTGTCTCGTTACCCATGAGCTTTTGTCGCAACCAACCAGCGAAAGTTTCTATGTGATGGCGTGTAATCCACTTGTCAGACTTTCTTGATTTTGGTAGCATATTATAGTCTTGTGCTCCTCGATGTAAGGAGCCACCATGGTTGACGACTGCAATACAGTGTAATGGGCTTTCATGAATAAATCGTAGTCACTACACCTTGTTTGTTTCATTCCTAACATGCCCTTTCCAAGTAGTCTCCCCTCATGGCGTGACTCAGGTAGCCCAATCGGTTTCAGTTTGGGGATATAGTCAACACAGAACTCAATGACCTCCTCTGTTCTGTATCCCTTGGCGATGCATCCTTCTGGAAGAGAACAGTTACGAACATATTTCTTTAGAATAGCCATGAGCCTCTCAAAAGGATACATATTGTGTAGGAATACAGGACCAAGAATACCAATCTCTTTGACAACATGGACCAGGAGATGCGTCATAATATTAAAGAAAGACGAAGGAAATATCATCTCAAGGCTGACAAGGCTTTGGGCCACATCATCCTGCAGCTTTGCTAGATTACTGGGATCGATTGCCTTCTGGTCGATTGCATTGAGAAAGGCGCATAGCTTCACAATAGTTGTTCGGACATTAACGGGTAGAATTCCCCTCAGTGCCACCGGAAGCAATTGTGTGAGCAGCACATGGCAGTCATGGGACTTGAGGTGTACGAATTTCTTCTCTTTCATATTTATTAGACTCTTTACATTCGATGAGTAGCCGGACGGGACCTTAATACTGTTCAAGCAATCAAACATGCTGGTCTTCTCCTTCTTGCTTAGAGTGTAGCTAGCAGGACGCAAGTTCCAACGCCCTTTCTCTCTTTTCTCAGGATGCAGGGGATCTCATTGTTTCATACGTTTCAGGTCCTGTTGTGCTTCAAGCGTATCTTTTGACTTTCCGTAAGTACCAAGGAACCCTAGCACGTTTACGCAAAGATTTTTCGTCAGGTGCATCACATCAATTGCATGGCGGACATCTAAGACCTCCCAATATGGTAGGT
This sequence comes from Alloteropsis semialata, assembly GCA_004135705.1. Taxonomy (NCBI): domain Eukaryota; kingdom Viridiplantae; phylum Streptophyta; class Magnoliopsida; order Poales; family Poaceae; genus Alloteropsis; species Alloteropsis semialata. Next base: position 28,295,077 of record CM014277.1, on the reverse strand, counting down.
CCCAGAATATTGACTTTTTCTTCCACATGGGCGCCTTTCCATTTTCACTTGCCGCTGGCTGGCTGCCAGGTCCCTTCCCAAAGACCACCTTCACATCTTTTACCATAGCAAATACATATTTTCCATCTCGATGCCATGGTTTGCTACGACCTTCCGGCTCAAAATGCTTTCCTTTCTTTCTTAGCGGATGTTTCTCAGAAAGGAATCGACGATGGCCAAGATACACACACTTTCTACAATGTTTCAGGTAAATGCAGTCGGTGTGTTCTAGGCAATGTGTGCATGCTTTGTATCCCTTGTTTGACTGTCCCGACAGGTTACCAAGTGCAGGCCAATCATTGATGGTCACAAACAGTAATGCTCGTTAGGTTAAATTCCTCTTGCTTGTGCTCATCCCACGCCTTTACACCATCTTTGCCCCATAACAACAAAAGTTCCTCAATCAGTGGCCTTAGATACACATCAATGTCGTTGCCAGGCTGCTTTGGCCCTTGGATTAGCACTGGCATCATAATGAACTTCCGCTTCATGCACATCCACGGAGGAAGGTTGTACATACAAAGAGTCACGGGCCAAGTGCTGTGGCTACTGCTCATATCACCGAAAGGATTCATGCCATCCGTACTCAAACCAAATCTTATGTTCCTTGTATCTTCTGCGAAGTCTGGGAACGCTCTGTCGATTTTTCTCCATTGCGACCCATCAGCGGGGTGTCTCAACATATTGTCTTCCCTCCAATCCTCTTTGTGCCACCGCAACAATTTAGCATGCTCTTTGTTTCTGAACAAGCGCTTCAGACGTTGTATTATAGGGAAATACCACATCACCTTGGCAGGGACTCTCTTCTTGGGGGCTCTCCCTCAACATCACCAGGGTCGTCTCGCCTGATTTTATACCGCGAACAATTGCAAAACGGACAAGCGTCCAAAGATTCGTACGACTTGCCCCGATAAAGGATACAATCATTGGGACATGCGTGTATCTTTTGTACTTCCAGTCCTAGAGGGCAAACGATTTTTCTTGCTTCGTATGTTGTTTCGGGCAATGTGTTGCCCTCTGGAAGCATCTTCTTTATCATTTTCAGTATCTCTCCAAAACCTTTGTCAGACAAGCCATTAGTTGCCTTCCATTGCAACAGTTTCAGTGTGGTACCCAATTTTTTCTGGTCCTCTTTGCAATCTGGGTACAACAATGTTTTGTGGTCCTCCAACAAACGCTTCATCTTCTCCCGCTCTTTCACACTTTCGCAGTCTTTCTCTTCATCACGGATCATGCCACCTAAGGCGTCATCATCCTCATCTTCTGCAACTGCTTCACCCTCGCCCATTGCTGTATCATCTGCAAAGGCACCATATTGTGCAAAGTCTGGGATGTTGTCGTCACCTTCTTCATCACCTTCTTCAAAGAATATCCCCGCTTCGCCGTGTTTGGTCCAACAGATATAGTTAGGCATGAAACCACTCATAAGCAAATGTGTGTGGACCACCTTCTTCGAGATGTGATAATCCTTCTTATTCTCACAGACCTTGCATGGACAACATATAAAACCCGAGGTCGAATTAGCCTCTGCCGCGTCGAGGAATTGATGAACGCCATTAATGAAGTCAGATGAGCGTCTATCCGCGTTGTACATCCATTGCCGATTCATCTATTCACAAAATACAATGAAAAATTCATCCCCCAATATGAATTTCTAAAGTTCGTAATAAACCTAAATAAGAATATCATATATAATCTCTAAATATCTTAATAACCGTAAACATCAACATCATTTGATGCCACCAAAAAGATGTATTTCTAAAGTTCGTAGTAAGCCTTAACAAGAATATCTTTTATAATCTCTAAAAATTTCGACAGCACCTCCCCTGCATCGGGAGGTTTCCAAAACCTGCGACAAACCAAGGGCACGATGGCCGACAACCACATTCCAAAATCATCAACGTCTTACTTTTGCTCATCTCAAAAAAAATTGAAGGAGTGATTTGCCTCAGATATGTTGTCTTTCATTTGACCTTGAACTTGGAGCATAAGAAACATTACAGGTGGTAAAAAAATTGGTTCATGGTAGGCATGGAACCATGGGACACACCCAGCCCAACCATCACAACCGATTCGTTGCTTGGGCATGGATGTATCCCACGGTTTGATGACAACCATGAGAATCATAACTATATAATACAAGCTCAAGCTCAAGGTCATCATATGTTACCCAGCTAGAAAACTAGGTAAAATTTGATATCATCATAGGCATGCCAAGAGTTGGATTGTTTTAGTTCAAGATATTGACAAATCATGGATTAATTAGGCTCATTAGATTCGTCTTGAAAAGTTACGCTCATCCGTGAAGAGGTTTTGCAAATAGACTTCATTTAGTACTCCATGCAAGAAAGATTACTTTTTGCAAAATTTTTTGAAAATCCATCTGAACACGGCCATAGAACATAACTCCTGCAGTATGGCTGGCCGGTAGCGAAGGGTACCAATGGTGACATGACATTGAGAGTATGGTATGATCAATGGCTAAACAATATTTGCATTTTAGGAAACTTATAAATTGTTTTAAAAATTGAAAGTTGCCTAAACAACTTTTGTATGAGTGACCACGTCGTTAAAGAGGGGGTCCTTACTTCAGCAAGTACAAAGGCAGTGATACGAAATTAAACCTCAGCATAATGCTTATGAAGCCCAGTGTCCAAAATGCAGGCTTGTGCTGAAGCTGTTAGTAACCATATGGAGATCTACCCCGACCAGCGTGCCGAACATTCTTATCTCGTGAACTTTTTTGCCCAACAAAAGGGCAAAATACTTACAATTACGGTATTTACTGATGAGGACATCGCTATGCTGAATGTACACGCATTGTGGTCTTCCTCAAGTTGCAATTCGTCCCTAATTCAGCCACCATGTTCGGTTTGGATTCAGCCAACACCCCTGCACGGTTTCAGCGATATCTCCTTCATATGACATCGAAACAAGGCGTTCTTTGATGCGTCAGAAACAGGACGATGATGCCGTCGTTTTGGTTCTGGTCCTAGCTCCAGAATATTCATGGATCATTCTTTGTGACCATGACAAAGTGCTGTGTCACCTTTTTGGGCCATATCAAGCCTTTGCATCGTGTCGAGCCTTAAGCCCAAGTTGTGGGCGCCCCCCTGGTCGCCCCCAACCCTTGTTCACCCTATTAGGGTATAAAACTCAATAGCTACCACCACTTTAGGTTTGAGTTTTGTTTAGTCAGTTTTTGAATTCGAAACTCTGATAGACTCATTGTAACTGTGGCGACAAGTCCGTTTACAGTGATCCAGGGCCCTCTTTCTTGTTCTACAACCCTATGGCGATTAGTCCTTTGTTGATCAGAGCTTAAACTCCTCTCATATTCACTTTATACAGATCTGTAATTTCAGATTGCGTGTTTATCATTCTGCCAGGAAAGGCTTCTCGGCGAGGTCAATCAAGTTGTGCTTGGTTGATAACCAACGGAGCAGTGGTGTAACAGTTGCAGGGTTTGAATCGTGTCTGATTTGAAGCCGGATCGCCAATGTCGAGTTCTCTACCAATCGAATTTACCATTTACCTCTCGGAAGATTGGCCGACGCCTCATCAAGTGGTATAAGAATTCAAGTTGCCCGTGAGGTATTATCGTGTGCCCTTTAGATTCATTCGTGTTAATCCCCTATAGTCCACAAAAAGCCCTAAAAATATTTAATTTCTGCTATCCTACCACCTTGTTTAGCCTTGGAGTTTCATTTTTAGATTCGCTTTGTTGAGTTTGTGTCCGTGGTCGAGTCTTGTTGCTGGTATAGGTTGTGTTCGTCGTCGTAGTTCAATTGCACATCGTTGTGTGTTTGTTCTTTGAGCTTTATCCATCATTTTTTGTTCTAACTTGTTGTGCTTCGTCTAAGGAGTATGGTGGATTGGAAGGCGGTGTTGTACATATACTCCGCCCACGAGAGCCATCGCAGCCATTGTTGGGGGTGATCTGGTGAGGCTGTGAAGGTACATCATGATGACCTTGTTGGCGGCTTTCGTCTGGCAGTCTGACTGGCGGTGAAAGGCCGATGTCATGTGCAGCTTGGCGCCGGTGAGCCGCTGTAACACCCTAATTTTCATCATAAGAAATTGTAGCAACATTTTCATGATTTTCTAGGATTTGTTTAAGGCCTTCATGTCAAAATCAGTGCTCATTTTAAGGTGATGTAACACCCTAATTTTCATCATAAGAAATTGTAGCAACATTTTCATGATTTTCTAGGATTTGTTTAAGGCTTCAATAAATTTTTATTATTTAATTGGAATTATTTAGGTTTTTATTTAATTAAATAATTAATTAATAGATTCAATAAGTTTTTGTTGCATACATGCTGGTGCATTGTGTTTTGAATGGTTTGCAAGTCAAAAGTGAGTTTAAACTTGTTTAAATTCAAATTTGATTTGCATTTGTTTAAGTTAGTGTAGTTGTTTTAGTTAAAGTCCAGTTTTCCTCCCCGAGCTTTTTTGTGGTCTGGTTTACCTCCCTCTACTCTCCCTCCGGCCTCGACCCATTCCTGCTTTCTGGCCTAGTTTCCCGCCGCGACCCAGCTTCGCCCACGCTGCGTCGCGTCCGCATCCGCAGCAGTGAAGATGCCCCGCGCCGAGTACGCCATCGTCATCTCCTCTCTTTGTGTCGCTGTTGATGGGACCCATCAGTCGGGTCCGTCTTCCATCAGGAGACCGGCCCGCGCTCAAGTCGGACTCGACGCTGCATGGTCACGCCCGCCTCGGTTCCCTGGCACGCACGCCAAGGCCCACCTTCGGCCCTTTAAATAGTAGTGCCGCCCTTCCCTGGACCTCCCTAAACCCTAACCGCCTTAGCGCTCGCATCCCGCAGCCGGCGCCGCATGAGCAGCAGCTGTAGCCGAGCCGCCGCCATCGATCTCCTTTGGCACCACCCCTCGGCCGACGAGAACACCCTCCAGAGTTGCTCAAGGAGGCGGGGAAGCTTGCCGTGCCACTTGAACTCGTGGCCTTGCTCTCGTTACTTGGGAATCGCTCACCGGAGTTGTTCAGTGCAGGCCGAGCCGCCATCCTTCGTCGAGTGCCATCTCCATTCCCCAATCGTCGACAAGAGCACCCTACTTGAATTCGAGATGTCATGAGCTTCCTCCTGAAGTTTTTCCCGCTCGTTTTGGTGCACCGTAGCACGGAAACGCTCGGCTCCGGTGAGGTAACTGTCGATCGCCACCACAGTGCCGCCTTCCGCCGCCGCTGGAGGCCACCGAGACGCGACGATCGTTCATCGGTGAACCGACGCCTCAGATCAAAAGTCAATCGAGCCAGAACCGGTCAGCTATTGCCCCTTTTGCTAAAGAGACCCCAGAGTTCCTGGTAATCAACCCGCAGTCCATGCCTTATGTAAAATAATTACACATAGGTCCTTCTCTTTCTTGGTTTAGCCCCTGATCTTTCAATATATCTAACCTGCCGTCCTTTACTCACTCTTTTACATGTTAGTCCTTGAGTTTATAAGCATAATTATGTTTATGCCCTCATTTTCTCTCAAGCTGATCCCTGGAAGTTCCTGTTCTTCGCAGATAAGCCCCTGAAACACCGTTTTTGCTCTATCTTGACCGTTCTAGCTCCGTTTCGAGTGATTCTTTCGCTCACGTGACCGTAAGAACTTAAACTATAGCTTTATACCGTTCTTTTGTACTGTTGCCCATGTTTGGTGTACTTTTTCTTATTTGTTGTATTGTTCTTGTATGTGCCCCTGTGCTACGAATAGAAGGTGCAACGTTCGTGGTATTCAAGGATCGTTCGTGTGATTCAAGGTTTCAGTTGAGAAGACCCTGAGCCATAACATTTATTAGCTAGATTTAAGGCAAGTATTCTTGATCATGACTTTCGTCCTAATAACCATATAACATGCTCATTTCACATTATAGTTACGCTATGCTTGCATGCTTATAATCATGATGGTTCCTATGTTAAGGATGACTAGTTTTCTTTAATCACACCTTGTTAACCTGGGTTTTATATTAATGTTGGGTAGCGTTTGCTTAGTTGCTATATTTTGGGAATGGTTTACACTAAATGTGAAGACAATAATCTTGTGATATATTTTATCAATATAATATATGGTCTTATGAGGACGTTAAATCAAGACCACATTGATTAATTGGAACATGGAGAACCACCCAAGATTTCCCGTACAACCACAATACTAAATGGCTCTAGTCTTGGCTAAGTAACTAGATGAACTCTATGTTGTGTTCGGAGTTGTGTGTTGGGTGGATGTTTGGTTTGTGTGTGATGTGCGGGGAACGAAGGTGCGCCTTCTGATTACCCGTTTGGACAGGGACCAACACATACATAGAGGGAGTCTTTGAAAAGACCTCATAGTGAGTCCCTAGCTCCTCACCTAAGGAAGTGTTGAAGAGGCTCGCGACCTCAGGCGACATGGGAAACACGAATTGTGGGATAAAGAGAATCTGTTTCCGTAATCTGATACAGTCAACTTGTTTATTTCATATCTCAAGTTCTAGAACTCCGATTGAACTCCGATTGACATGAAACCAGTTGGGTTAGTTCCAGAATTTGATAAGCTATTTTCTAGTAAAACCGTGCCATTTTTGGATTTTCTGAGAAAGAGATACCTGCATTTTATTGGAGTATACAGAATCTGTTCTGAGCACCTGACGTAGCTAGATTGTTTTCTTAATACCTTTAGTTCCCGGATTCCAAATGAGTTGATTCCAGTTGCATTGGATTCATAATTGCATTATCTACGTTCTGGAAAAGTTTCATGATTTTTGGATATCCTGTTTAGGAGCTACATCTGTTTTTCCCAGATAACCAGAATCTGTCTTTAACATGAAAAAGTTCTTAATGGATGCTATTCATTTGTTGGTCTTGTTAATTTGGATAAAGAGCTTTGACCATGCAAATGCTAGTGTTGGAATTTCTAACTTGGTTCTTTCCCTAAATTATTTAGTTTCTTCTGCACTAGTACCGTATCTTTCTATACAATCAGATGGAGAACACTAGTTTTGGTGCTGGAAGCAGTGAAAGTAATCCAGAACCTAACTCGAGCCAGAACCAGATGTCAACTTCAGCATTGGAACAGTTCATGGCTGCCCAGACTCAGTTGATGACTAATATAGCCAATTCTATAGTTCAGCTGAATCAGAACCTAGCTCCTCCACTGCCCCCAAGAGACAGACATAGGGATTTTATGAGTCACAACCTGCCTACAAATTCGCATTCTGTCGACCCTCTTGATGCTAATGATTGGATTAAAACAGTGGAGAAGAAGCTGATGATTACTCAGTGCACTGACAGAGAGATGGTCTTATATGCTGCTGGAAGATTAGAAGGTGCAGCTTCAGATTGGTGGGATGCATATTGCGATGCTTATGATTCAAGGATGAATTTCGCTCATATCATATCCCTGTGAGCGTGATTAAGCATATGAAGAAAGAGTTTCTCAACTTGAAGCAAGGAGTGATGACTGTGAGTGCATATAGGGACAAATTCATTCAGTTGTCTCGTTATGCACCAAAACTGGTAGCTAAGGATGAGAGGAAGCAAGACCTCTTCATGGAAGGATTGATCATGCCTATTCGGTATCAGCTGATAGCTCACTCATTTTAGACTTTTGATCAGCTAGTGGATAAGGCGCTCTTGATAGAGAATTTGAGAGATGAGATAAATGAGAAGAAGAGGAAGGTGAACTCTCAGAAACACAGTCTGATCGCAGCACTCGTTTTCGTCTTGCTCAGCAGACTGAGGTGCAGAGTTGTCCAGTGAGGCAGTCTGGCCATTCTAACCAAGCTCAAGTTCCACAAATCAGCTATCAGCCACAACTTGGTAATTGTCAAGCATCAGTTCAGCAAGCTCTAGAGTCTTCACAGAGTAAGCCCAGTCATGCAAGTGCTCTAAGTACCAAGGTGTGTTCCTGTTGTAAGTAGAAGGGACATATCATCAGTAAATGTCCAAAGAAATATCCGCATCTGTTTGGTGGGAACAACCAAAGGCAAGCCCTAGTGCAACGTGAGGTGGTTAATGGAGATAAAGGTTAAACTCACATCAGCCAGAAGCAACTGAACCCAATACAGGCAAATGTAAATCAAGTTAAGAGTATTACAGTTGCAGAGATCAGAGTAGTATGTGAGTGTTGACGGCCCTTAGACGCGTCAATCGTGAACCGCAAGCGCACGGATCAGTTGTAGCTCTTCCCTTAGAGTACTCCCCAAGTTTATCAATCCGTGGAACTAAAGACATAAGAAACAATCCAACTAGCATTGAAAGCCTTTTTTCTTGAAGAGGGGTTGTAAAACCAAAAAGATCTAATATACTAAAACCCAAACACCGGAGGTAGCAAGAGAAAGTTAGAGATAACCAATCTAGATCACCTAGATCATGCATATGTTGTAGCTCCGAGCCAAATAGAGTGAAGTAAGATAGATATGAATCTCAATGAAAAGCATCTTTAAATCATGATCTCCGATCAAACTCCCGAAAGCCCCACCTTACACGGGATCACACCCTGTCACGATGCTCCCTTTCGGCGTGGGTAACTTAAGAGCACGTTCACAAGTGAACGTGTCGAACCACTTGGTAGATCTGGTATGAACCCCTAGCCACCATGGCTACAAGAACACCCCGAGCAATCTATCTCAAGAATAGATTGAAGAAGAAACAAACCCAAGCAAGAACGAAATCATAGAAGAGGCACTTGATCGCTCGAAATTCGGAAACACATATAACTTCACCATGAATGTAAGTACATCACAAGATCACCACCAGGATCCTACCTTGATCTTGATGATCCTAGCTCCAGAACTCCGACGTGGTCTTCGTCGCAGGGTTCCCACATCAGCTAGGGATGAGCCCTAGACAACTAGCACGACTCTCAGCTCTCCAAAAGGTGTCCCTCTAGCTTCTCTGCTCCTCGGCAGCGAATGACGAATTGATTGATGCGTGGCACGAAGGCACATGGGCTATTTATACCCTGAGGAAACCCTAGGTTGAAGGAGGGAGCGAACCGCTACAGGAAAGGCCTGGGCCGGCTGGCCTAGGGGGGTCAGGCCGGCTGGCTTGGGGCTTTCCTTTGCCATCTCATCTTCATCTTTCTCTCCAAGTCTTTTGGAAGCTTCAGTAGATGTTCCACCTATGCATGTGGGCCTTTGGACATTGTTTACTTCGGGATATCTTCGAGATAAGAATGGGAAGTGATAAACTTCCAAATTCTCCAATTGAGTTGCCTTGACCTCGAAGTCTCTTGACCTTATCTTGAAGCACTTGCCTTTCAAATACTCTTGGAGGTCGGTTCACCAAAGTTGAGCACGAACGGGGCTTGAAATCACCTAGACCGGCCGGCCTAGGCCATGTGGAGCCGGTCGGCCTGGCCTGTTCTTTGGGCCTCTGGCCTTCATCTTTCACCATGTCGTCCTTGGTCTCAAGCCTTGTCCATATGTGCTCCTTGTAGGCCCAAAAACCTGCGTAAACACAATTCTCCAAAAACACATGCATATGCGAAAATGTCCCGGTTATAGAGTATGATCGTTAGTTTAGATATCAAATTCATGCCATTATTGAAGATAAACAAGGGTAAAAGTGTGTCGCTAAGGAGTGTCAACAATTCCCCCATGCTTAAACCTTGCTCGTCCTCGAGTAAGTCTTCAATAAGAATTCGAGTAGGTTTTCAATAAAAATCAGCGTTGCCTTTCGGTGTCCAATCCCTGCACTTGATCACACATGAGAAAACATAATGGCCTCAAAATATTTTGTATTTAATTCTTCAAGTTGTAACCAACTCTTTCTAGTATGGAGGGTAGATATGAATTAAGTGTTCCTCACAAAGAATTTAAACATATGCTCTCGAATTTAAACAAGTCTCAGGAATTAAGAAGTAAGTTTCAAAAGTATTGCTAAGCCAAAGTCAATAATTTAAACCTCATTGCAATTGCTCATGGAAACTCTTAGCTCATCTTGTCTCTCGAACTTTGCTAGAACTCTCTTTACCTTCCTTTCTCTCATATATGTGTAGGGCTTTATCTGGAGCTATAGGAAAGGTTAGTCCTAACAAAAGATATTATAATCAAGATATTATCAAAACAAGAAATACTTCTCCTGGATTTACCAAGACTCGTCAAAAAGACCATTGGAAAATAATCGATTTTGTGAAGAGGGGCAAAATGGAACACACACTTTTAGATAGTGGACATGTGCAAATGGCAAAGGTTGATCCCGAGGCACAAATGAAGTCCTCGTTATCGGATTGCATATGGTTGGAATATTTGAGTATGGAATAATCTTTAAGGCACTATGAAATTTAATGGAGTAAAAAGGACTAATGAGCATTTATTTTCACACTTTTTTTCTTTTCTTTTCTTTCTTCCTTTTTGAACACATATTTTTTTATTTTCTTTCATTTTTTTTCTTATGCTCCTAAGAACTTCTTAGCAACATTAATACTTACTTAGCCTCTCCCTCCATGCTTAAACGATTGCTCGTCCTCGAGCATAGAAGTGGTGGATAATGCTAGAGTAAGTATCCATCTCAATCTTTTGGAAAATGGTCGGAATCTTTAGGGAGTATCTTCTCGTCGAATAATGAAGCCATCGGAGGAGAAGGGGGGTAGGTCGGCCGGCTCATGGTGATGAGACCGGCCAGCCCACTTGTTGTGGTCCTCCGTTTCTTTTAATTTTTCTTGTACGCGCTCTTTGATGCCTCCCAAATAGATGTTCCTTGTATCAAGCTCTTGATTCTTCAGAATTTCTCGAGATAATGATCCATACTCAAAATAGGTTGTGGTCAAGGAGGTACTTTCACAAAAAGATAATTTGGGTTTCAGGGTGGATATCCAGCAAAGTTTGTGAAGTTTCCGGTGTAGAAACTTACAATGCATGGATAAATAGGCTAGCAAAAAGAAGGTACGCAAAACGGAATGGTTAGCTTCTTAGTCTCGTACCAGAGAAGATAAATCTTGAATCAATTCACTTAAAAATAAATCTTAAACTACGGTTCAACATGATATGTCATTTAGGCTCTGGATAGGTAGAGCAATTGCAAAAGGTATTAATGACAAGGTTAGCTTTAATTAAATTCATCTAAACATCCCTTGACAAGTTTAAAAGAGGGAGCAAGAATAATAAATATGAGTCTAAAATTATCATAACCTCCACAAAAGATTGAGCCGGTATTTAGATAAATTTCAGATCGTGCTAGGAAGAGCATTAGTTCAATCATGCATAAGCCAAGCATAAAAATAGACAAAGCGACAATGATCATCATATTTCAACATGGCATAAACTTTCTATCATCACTAGTAATCATATCATGAAAGCATCGGTGATACATATAGTGATCATGGTGATGATAAACAAAAGCACATACTAACACACATGCTGAAAATAGATAAAAATAGAAAATCGCTACGCACACAAGCTTGCACACACACTGAATATAAATAAAAGAAAGGAGAAAAACTCAAACCACACGTGCGAGCAATTTATTCATGGTCCTTGTCAGTCACTCCTCTTGTCTTGGCGGCTGTCTTGGGTTATACCCTTGGTCATAATACACTTGAGAAGCTCCTCCATCAAAATGTTCCGGCGGCGCCAATCCTAGAAGTCCCATTTGGTATGCAATCCCCGCGGTTCCATCTTCTAGTCGGTCCGTATGCCTCGGATGGCATTAATGTCCTCCAAGTTCCTATCGGCGTAGGCTCCAATTGTCCTTGTGCTTCTTTCCGGTTGTTGGAGATGTGCAAATCGAGCTCCAAAGGATGGATCTGGGAGCACTCCTTGATGAGGTGGCGGTGGGTGGCCATAATTGCTATATGAAGGCGGCGGTGGCAACGGCACTCCATACCCCCATGCTTGAGCTGGTGCATGTCCTCATTGTTGCCACCATCCTTCGGAAGGTCCTTCTCCACTTGGTGTATTTTGAAATTCCGTAGTCCAATAAGAGGAACTAGCCGGTGGCAATTCCTCTCCCACTTCTTCTACAACCGGTGCCGATGACTCTCCAACATGCTTCCCTCTTTTATTCTTTTTAGCCTTGACCAATATCTTCTCATCCCGCCAATCAACTCTTCCTCTTCCAAATAACTTCAATCTTGCATCGAGGAGATAAATACTTGTATTTGCAATTTTATAGCCATTCTTCTCATCTTCTCCGACGTAGTGTCCTTGCCTCATAGCCTCTATTCCAAAATTAGTCCCTTCATGAAGAATGCCGAGTTTGTCTCCAATCTTGGGTTCAATGCAATTTCTATCATGGAGAGATAACAACCCGAGCCGATCTCTCCAGAGCCGGATGTTACTTCACATACCCACCTATCAATCATGATGTAGGTAGGATCAATTGCTTGCTTTTTCACCAATGCGGAGTATAAATAATTTAACTCCATATCAGTTACTTTGGACTCTCTCATCCATCCAAAAATTCTCCTGCTCATCCAAGAATGAAATATTTGAAGTATGACATTGCTTATGTTCTTCCTTTGGCGGTTTTCATCCCTTGCAATTTTCTTCCAAAATTTATCTATCCCTCCTTCTTCGACTTCGGCTCTTTCAGTGCATCACCATTGAAACCAAGTAAGCTTCCAATTCCTTCAAAAGTGATGGACTTTTCTTCATTCTTCAACCTAAATTCGAGGCATGACACTTCTTGCTCATCAATTTTTCTTGTCACAACTCTCAAGGTCATCATAATCTCCAAAGCAATTTCTGCATGCACGTCCACCGGAACACCATCGAAAAATTGTCTCCATCCGAGGTTGTCCAGTAGCCCATAGATATCACCATAGAATCCCAATCTCTGTAGTGCATCATCATCAAAGTCAGTGTTTGCCTTCACTCTTCCCTTCAAATTCTTGAGCCTTGCCTCTTCTTCCTTCGACAAAATGACAAACCCATATTCTGAAATTTTTGGCTTGTATGGCGGCGGTGCGGTTGATCTTGTGGAACGTCTAGTTGGAGGAGGTGGTGGTGCACCGGCATGTCCACGTGGTTCGGTGAACCACATGGAGGAACTTCTTGGGTCTTGCATCCCTCCAAGGAGCAGCATGTCACTCCTTTGCATGGGGTTGTCTTCCTCCATGCTTCGCGGTGACTCCGCAACGGAGTACCTCCGCGAAGAGCTCGCCGATGGCGCATCGGACGCCGACGACCTTGTCCTCTTTCCATGGATGATGTTAATGATTTGCCTCCTCATGGTGCCTTGCTGCACAATCACAAAAACCAACACACTGGGGGTTTCTCGCTGGTAGAAAAATAATATATCGAAGAGGAGAGAAAACTAGGAATTGTAGTGAATTTTTGGAGAATTTTGGGGATGGTTTTGAATCTCAAAAATTTTCAGAGCCTTTGATTGTTTTCACGGTGGAAGAACTAAAGAACAAGGACTTAGAATTGTATGAGAGACGTACCTGTGAAAGATGAGCACCAGGGGGCATAAATGGAGGCCAGGCCGTCCGGCCTGGGGTGCTTGGGGCCGGCCGGCCTAGGGGCTTCCCTGGCCGTGTTCACGTGTCCTTGCTCCCACATCTTCCTGAGTGGATTCCTAATCAATGTCCAGCAACTCCATATGATTTCCACCGTCCAAATGTTGTGAACCATTCATTCTTTAGCAAAGTTGTCCACTTGCACATTGTTTTCTCTACTTTGATTAATGCCTTTGTCCTTTGTTCAACTTCACTCCAAATGTTGCTTTTAATCCTGCAAAATTAGTGTACCACCATGCATGGCTACTCCCTCTTGCATGTGGAGTTAGGTGGAGAGCACAATATTCCTTCCCGGGAACTCAATCTTGGTTATTAGTGATGATCATGATTATAAAACCCTTCCAAAGAGTGTTTAAGTGCTCAAGTCCTCCTCTAATCTTGTCAAATAAAATCAACTCAAAGCAAGCAATGAGTTTGAATGAATAATTAGAGGGGAATTTGGGCATCATAAACATGTGTAAGTCGAGAAATATTTTTCGACTACATTAATTTTGGTTGCACCGATATTGCTCACTTTCATGAATTGATAGTGAACCTTCCCGAGTTCAACCGTGGGTCATAGGTTCAGGTTCTAAATTTTGGCCAAAATGAGAGAGATAATTTGAAAGAAATAAAACAAAAGGGGCTTAGAAAAATCCTAATCCTAGGGAAACAAAACTGAAAATTACTAAGGTTGCGCGAGCCTATCATGCGTCAAAGAATTTAAAGAATTAAGAACAACGCTTGGCTCTACTCGTGTCTTTTCAATGATCAATTTGGTCCAGCCATCATGGAAAGGACGGTCGCCAAAATGGGTGTGGGAATTTGGTTTTGGTTTTCTCAAGATGAAACAATTAAATCATAGGAAGGCTCAAGTCATTGGTTTGGAATAAGAATTAAAATCAAAATGACTAAGCAACTCTAATTTAAATGTTCGACCAAACGACCAATTTATAAAATGTTTACCAAGTCTTGCGTAGCAAAGTTCATGACTCACTTACTCAAAAGGTCTTCGCGGGTTGTCCTCTCGATAGCTTATTCTTGACTCGACGAACAGGTTGTCCTCCCGATAGCTTATTTTTGACTCGACGAACGGGTTGCCTCCCGCAAAGCGCTTCATTTATAGTCTATAGCTAGACTTCTTCTTTTCTTCACTTCGGACCAATGCTCGGTGTGGGCGTTGCAGTCTTGGGCACCCACTTTTGCACAATCCTTGGCTTGGGTGCTGGGTTATTCTTTGGCTTAGTCATCTTTTTGGTCTTCACAAGCGGGCGTTGAGCTTTTGTCTCGACGGATGCAACAACTTCTTTGGTCTCCTTTGCTTCCTTCTTCTTCGGCTCCTCCTTGGTGTCATGATGGTGAGGTGGAATATATTTAACGTTGATCATATTGCATACCTCAAGGCGTGGACGAAACTTGAACTCGCTCATGGTGCCATTGATGTCGAACTTGATCTCCCCCTTGCCAACGTCGATGTTTGCCCTTGCGGTCTTGAGGAATGGTCTCCCAAGGATGAGTGGTGACTTTGTCCCTTCTCCCATATCAAGAATCACAAAGTCCATGGGGACTAGGTGTTCTCCGATCTTCTCGGGTATGTCTTCGGCGATGCCCATAGGATAGCGAACGGAGTTGTCCGTTAGCTCTAGGCACAAGGTGATGGGTTCCAGCTCCGGTAAGCGTAGCTTCTCGTACACGACCTTCGGCATGACGCTCACACTCGCACCAAGGTCCCACAATACTCTCTCGAACATGTATGATCCAATGGAACACGGGATGGTTGGACACCCCGGATCCCTCTTCTTCTCGTGAGCTTGGTCGGCAATAGCCGCGCTGCATTCTTCGGTCATCTTGATGGTACTTGGCAGCGGCATCTCACGCTTGTTTGAAAGGATGTCTTTGAAGTAGCGAGAGTATGTTGGAACTTGTAGAGCGTCCAAGTGCGGCATATTGATGTTCAACCTGCGAACCACTTCAACAAATTTTTCGAAATGCTCATCAATTTTACCTTTGTGGTAACGTGGCCTCGGAGGAAGAATCTTTGTGTCTTCATCAATCATCTCAAACTCTGGCTCTCGGGTGACTATTTCCGGTGCGGGAGTAGGCGCCTTCTCTTTTGATGTCATCTCGGCTTCAACACTTAGCTCAGGATCTTCGGTCTCCTTTCCCGAGCGAGTTTGAATTGCTTTTGCCGTCTCCGGATTTTGAGGTTGCCCCGGTAGTCTTCCTTCATTACTAGGTTGGCGTCCGGCTAGTTGGGTCACTTGCGTCTCTAGCATCTTCATCATGTTGAGCACTTGGTGGTTAGAGCTTCCGACCTCTGTCACCTTGCCATCAATGTTCTCCAATATCTTGTCCATAGACTTGAACTTAGCGACGGTGTCCTTGTTGATCTTGCATTGCTCCTCCATGAACTCCTTTAATTGTATACGAAGAGTCACCGAGTTTTGAAGAGATGAGCTTGCATTAAATTGAGGTCTACCTTGCCCGTAGCGGAAGTAGGACGGTGGAGACAAATCTCCTTTCCTCATGTATTCGAGCACTTTAAATTCCTCCGGACAATTCCTCTGGACATGGTTGTACTCTCCACAATCTTCACATGTGGACCTTGCTTCGGCTGCCTTCAAATCAATAGCATGGGCTTCCTTCTTGTCCACCTCCATCTTCTCCAATCTCCTCATGAGTGAATCGATCTTCCCTTCAAGTATTTCTTCACGCTCCACTTGCAAAACACTTTTAGTAACGCCCGCGGACGGTGTAGGATGCAGCCGTCCCGATGATGCCCACGCATCATTATCTGACACCTTCTTGTCGGGGGTAGACCCCCAGGGGTACCCAGAAGGCGGATTGGCCCAACCAGCGAGGGGCGGCCCAATCCGAGTGCTATCGGGCCGGTTTGTCGGACTGGGTGGCCCACCACTCGGGAGGCCCACCAGTCGGGCGAACCGGGCGACTACGACGGCGCGCGCGGCAAGGAAGCAGGCGGTGTATCCCGCAAGAAGCTCGGAGATCAAGATAAACTAGCCGGAATTATAGGGAAAGATATCTGTAATCGTTATAGGATCGCATCCTTGTATTTCGGGTAGGTTATGATCTCTAGCCGACTTGTAACTCAAGGCAGCTGGACTATATAAGGCGCCTTGAGACCCCCCTCCAGAAGGACGAGCAATCATTCAACCTAGGACAGAACCCAACTACGGAGATCCTTCAGGAACTTCATACACAGCAATCCATACACCCAACACAGGACGTAGGGTATTACGTCATCCTGACGGCCCGAACCTGTTCAATCCTTGCGTCTTGTGTTACCATCGACTTCTGATCCTCGATCTGTCCCTCAACAAATCAACCACGCGGACTACCCTGTGTGGACTGCCGGGTCCATAAATCCGACAGTTGGCGCGCCAGGTAGGGGTTGATCGACGTGATCAAACTGCAAGCTCGATGGCATCCACTTCCGCCGTCATCACGCCGGCATCCGTGAAGGTTTCCATCGCCGAGGGGGCTATGTTCTTCTTCAGATCCATGGTCTTCACCGCCGGACCCGAGGGAGAACTCTCCTTCACCCGTGATGCCACCCCGGAGGAGACAGCGTCGCGGCTTGACGCTACGCCAGACGGGATCGTCACCATGACCGCTCCGTCGCCAACCATCGCCAACAACTCGGCGACCGCGACGGCCAGCATCTCTCTCCCACCATCCGAGGAGAACACGCTTCCTCCTGCACCGCCGACTGCTTCATCCACTCCGCCTCCGCCACGCAGGGATGCAGCAGACGCCCGAGGAGCGAAGGCGCCGATGGGCCGCACGCCAACGCCAATTCGAGGCGGACATGGACCACGCCATCGCCTCCATCGGTGAATGCATCGACCTCGCCGAATCTGCTCGCCAGGGCATCGCCTCGCCGACACGGTTCCCGCTGGGACTCAGCAACAGCGGAACCATCTACCAAGAAGCACTCGGCGAACGGCTGAACACCGACTACTCCCCAGATGCGATCAGGGCGGTCGATCCCATCGCGGCCACCCAGATCGGATCTACTCCGGACGTTGCGGCAACACAACACCCTCATCCTCAC
>CM014277.1:28225263-28266411 GCA_004135705.1 Alloteropsis semialata | reverse complement strand
ATGAAAAAGTTGATGCGTGCCGACCTAGTTACCTTTGTCTTACCACTATTGTTGAACCATTGTAGCTTGTTTGGATGTGGATGTTGCCGTGTGATCAAGCCAAGCTTCTTGACCAGATCTGAACTCACCAAATTGTTGCAACTCCCACCATCAATTATGGTGAGAACACGGCAGTCCTTGACGATGAGAAACATGTGGAACAAATTGTGGTGCTGGAGCTTCGTCTCTTCCTCATGTTCCACATGTGAACTCAACACACGCTGCACAAGAATACTTTTGTACCCCGCAGTTGCAGCTATAGAATCAATATGAATGGCCTCTCCTTCACCATCTGTATCTGCATCAAGGTTAGCAGCAAGTGCCAATTCATCTTTAACATCACTAGAACTTACATATCCGCCATCAATAATAGCAATGTAGGCACCTTTACTGGGGCAATCCCTCATGACACGTCTCATACCCTTGCAGCGGTGGCACACGATGTTGGAAGAGCGGCTTGTAGTAGCACCAAGTGAATCGCCTTTCCTTTGCACCTGAAATTGCAAAAGGAGACTTTTGACGCTCCTTAGCGACACCTTTTTACCCCTGTTTATCTTCAATAATGGCATGAATTTGATATCTAAACTATTGAACATACTCTATAACCGGGATGTTTTCGCATATCCATGTGTTTTTGGAGGATTTCTGTTTACGCAGGTTTTTGGGCTAAATTGGAGCATAAATGGATAAGGCTTGTGACCAAGGACAACACAGTAAAAGATGAAGGCCAGAGGCCTGAGGAGAAGGCCAGACCGGCCGGCCCCACATGGCCTAGGCCGGCCCAAAGTGTTTCAAGCCCCATTCGTGCTCATCTTCGGTGAACCATCCTCCAAGAATATTTGAAAGGCAAGTGTTTCAAGATAAGATCAAGTGACTTTGGGATCAAGGCAAATCAAATGGAGAATTTGGAAGGTCATCCACTTTCCATTCTTATCTCGAAGATATCCCGAAGCAAACGACATCCAAAGGCCCACATGCATATAGAGAGAACAACTGTTGAAGCTTCCAGAAGACTTGGGAAGAAAGATGAGGACGAGGCGGCCAGGAAAGAGGCCAGGCCGGCCGGCCTGGGCCTCTCTAGGCCAGCTGGCCCAGGCCCTTCCTGCGGCGCCTCGACCTCCCCTTCGACCTAGGGTTTCCCAAGGTTACAAATAGGCCACGAGCCATCTGCCACGCAGAGAATCATTCACCATTCGACGCCGAAGAGCAGAGAAGATAGAGGGACACCTTTCGGAGAGCTGAGGGTCGTGCTAGTTGTTTAGGGTTCTGCCCTAGCCGACATGGAAACCCTACGAGGAAGACCACGTCGGAGTTCTAGAGCTAGGATCATCAAGATCGAGGTAGGATTCCGGTGGTGATCTTGACATGTACTACAATTCATCGTGAAGTTAATTGTGTTTCCAAATCTTTAGCGATCAAGTGTCTCTTTCTATATTTTCGTTCTCTCTTGGTTTTGCTTCTTGTCCAATCTATTCTCGAGATATATTGCTTGGGGCGTTCTTGTAGCTATGGTGGGTAGGGGTTCATACGGGATCTACCAAGTGGTTCGACACGTTTACTTGTGAGCGTGTCCTTAAATTACCCACGCCGATAGGGAGCACCGTGACAGGGTGTGATTCCGTGTAAGGTGGGGCTTTCGGGAGTTTGACCGGAGGTCATGATTTAAAGATGCTTCTTATTGAGATTCACATCTATCTTACTTCACTCTATTTGGCTTGGAGCTACAACATATACATGATCTAGGCGATCTAGATTGGTTATCACTTACTCTCTCTTGCTACCTCCGGTGTTTGATATTTACTAGATTAGATACGTTTTGCAACCCTCTTCAAGTCAAAGGATTTCTATGCTAGTTAGATTGCTTCTTATATCTTTAGTTCCTTGGATTGATAAACCTTGGGCGAGTACTCTGAGGGAAGAGCTATAACTGATCCATGTGCTTGCGGTTCACGATTGACGCGTCTAAGGGCCATCAACAAGCTTTTCTGGCACCGTTGACGGGGAACTATCGATTAAGATCTGATTTGACTAGCATTCGTAAATATTTATTTTTCTTGATTTTCTGTTGATTTCTCTCTTTTAGATCTCTTATTTTTGTTTTTATCAAAAATAGATCTAATCCACAAAAATCAATCTAATCTAGGATTTGTTTTACTTTTATTTCATTCTATTCATTCTATCTTTTTCTTTTAGATCTCGTATATATTTTGCTTTCACTAACCCTAACAGGAGATGGATGGCTACCTCTCCAACAAACCAAAAAAATTTGTGGATGATCCAAAAAAAACTTTACAGGGGAAGGAGATGCGAAGCACAAGCTAAGAAGCTGGAATTAGTAGATCCAAAAGGCGAGACTGGAAGTTCATCGTCTACACCTCAAGAAACTCCACCATCAAGTCCAAAGGAGGCGCCACCACAACCTGACATGGCGCAACCGGAATGTACGATCGGAGAGCTATGCATCCCGGACATCGAGGATTTGCCTATCCAAGACCTCGGTGACATTGGAGGACCGTTTATGATCAAGACCTCAACCATCCGTATGGTGTAAAGCACGCCCTTCACCGGAAAGAAGATGCCAACCTTCACCTTCAAGCATTCATCCAACTGTGCTGTACCTTCGACATGCAAGGAATAACTCAAGATCAAATGAGGGCGAGGATCTTTATGTTCTCTCTAATTGGGAGAGCACTTTAATGGTTCCATTCTCTACTGGTGCAAACGGTGCAAAATTGAAGTCCTTGATGAAAGCTTTCATGACGGAGTTCTACTCGCCGGGCAAGACTTAGATTTTGTGCAACAAGATTGCTACCTTCACACAAACCCCGACGGAGACCATTGCGGAAGCCTATGAGCGCTTCAACGACTACATCCGAGCCGTGCCACATCACAAGTTTTCTAGGGAAGATATAGTCCAGAAGTTCTACCAAGGCTTCACGATGGCATCAAGGGCAATCATCGACGTATCAGCTGGAGGATCCATCATTGAGCTCACCCCAACACAAGCTCTCAAGATATTCAAGAAGGTGGCGGATAATGATGTGTGGGCATCATCGGGACGGCTGCACCCAACACCATCCGCGGGCATTGCAAAAAGTGTTTTGCAGGTGGAGCACAAAGAATTACTAGAAGGGAAGATCGATTCACTCATGAGAAGGTTGGAGAAGATGGAGGTGGACAAAAAGGAAGCCCATGCTATAGATTTGATGGAAGCCAAAGCAAGGTCTACATGTGATGGTTGTGGAGAGTATGGCAATGTCCAGAAGAATTGTTCAGAGGAAGCTAAGGTGCTCGAGTACATGAAGAAGGGGGATTGATTCCCTCCATCCAACTTTTGTTATGGACAAGATAGACCTCAATTTAATGCAAGCTCGTCCATTCAAAACTCGGTGCCTCTTCATATACAATTAAAGGAGTTCATGGAGGAGCAAGGCAAGATCAACAAGGACACCGTCACTAAGTTTAAGGCTATGGACAATATATTGGAGAACATTGATGGCAAGGTAACGGAGGTCAGAAGCTCTAACCATCAAGTGCTCAACATGATGAAGATGCTAGAAACATAAGTGACCCAGCTAGCTGGACGCCTACCTAGTAATGAAGGAAGACTACCGGGCCAACCTCAAAATCCGGAGACGGCAAAAGCAATCCAAACTCACTCGGGAAAGGAGACAAAAGATCCCGAACATCCGGTCGGAGCGAGGGAGCCTATGCCAAGTGTTGAAGCAGAGATGACAACAAAAGAGAAGGCGCCTACTGCCGCAACGAAAATATTCATTGAAGAGCCGGAGTTTGAGATGATTGATAAAGACACCAAGTTTCTTCCTCCAAGACCACGTTACCACAAAGGTGAAATTGATGAGCATTTCAAAAAATTTGTGGAAGTGATGCACAGGTTGAACATCAATATGCCACTCCTGGACGCTCTACAAGTACCAACATACTCTCGCTACTTCAAAGACATCCTTGCAAACAAGCGCGAGATGCCGCCGCCAAGCACCATCAAGATGACCGAAGAATGCAGCGCGGCCACCATCGACCAAGCTCCCAAAAAGAAGAGGGATCCGGGGTGTACAACCATCCCATGTTCCATCAGATCATACATGTTCGAGAGGGCATTGTTGCCTAGAGTTAGCGGACAACTCCATTCGTGACCCTTTGGGCATCGCCGAAGACATACCCATGAAGATTGGAGAACACCTAGTCCCCATTGATTTTGTGATTCTCGATATGGGAGAAGGGACAAAGTCGCCACTCATCCTTGGGAGGCCGTTCCACAAGACCGCAAGGGCGAACATCGACATTGGCAAGGGGAAGATCAAGTTCGACATCAATGGCACCATGAGCGAGTTCAAATTTCACCCACGCCTTGAGGTATGCAATATGATCAATGTTAAATATATTCCATCTCACTGATGTGACACCAATGAGGAGCGAAGGAAGAAGGAAGTAAAGGAGACAAAGGAAGTTGTTGCATCCGTCGAGACAAAAGCTCAAAGCCCGCCTGCGAGGACCAAAAAGATGACTAAGCCAAAGAATAATCCTGCACCCAAGCCAAGGATCATGCAGAAGTGGGTACCCAAGACTGCAACGCCGTCACCGAGCGTTGGTCTGAAGTGAAGAAAAGGAAGAAGTCTAGCTATAGACTATAAACGAAGCACTTCACGGGAGGAAACCCGTTCGTCGAGTCAAGAATAAGCTACCAAGAGGACAACCCATTCGTCGAGTCAAGAATAAAGCTGCTGGGAGGACAACTTGAAGATGTTTGAGTAAGTGAGTCATGAATTTTGCTATGCCAGACTTGGTAAACAATTGTTAAATTGGTCGTTCGGTCAGACATCTAATTTAGAGTTTATATTGCTCGGTCATTTTGATTTGATTTCTTATTCTAAACCAATGACTTGAGCCATCCCATGATTTATTTGCTTTTCTTGAGAAACCCAAAACCAAATTCCCAAACCCATTTCAGCGACCGTCCTTTCCATGACGGCCGGACCAACTTGTTCATTACAAAAACACGAGTAGAGCCAATTGTTGTTCTTAATTATTCTAAAATTCTTTGACGCGTGCTAGGCTCACACAACCTTAAGAATTTTCAGTTTTGATTCTCTAGAATAAGAATTTTCTAAGCCCCATTTATTTTATTTCATTCAAAATATCTCTCTCATTTGGCCAAAATTTAGAACCTAAACCCATGACCCACTGTTGAACTTGGGAATGTTTACTATCAATTCATGAAAGTGAGCAATACTGGTGCAATCAAAATAAACATAGTCAAAAAAATATTTCTCGACTTACAAGTGTTTAAGATGCCCAAATTCCCCTCTAATTATTCATTCAACTCATTGCTTGCTTTGAGTTGGCTATTATTTATCAAGATTAGAGGAAGGGTTAAGCATCTAAACATACTTTGGAAGGGTTTATGAGCATGATCACTACTAATGACCCCAAGATTGAGATCACGGGAAGGATTTTTGTGCTCTCCACCTAACACCACATGCAAGAGAATCCAAGGGGGCAGCCATGTATGGTGGTACACTCATTTTTTGTAGGATTGAAAGCAACATTTGGAGTGGAGTTGAAGCAAAGGACAAAGGCATGACACAAAGTGGAGAAAATAATATGCAAGTGGACAACTTTGCTAAAGAAGATGTGGTTCATAAGAAATGGACAGTGCAAATCAAGTGGAGCTGCTGGACAAGGATCAATAATCATCTCAGGAAGACATGGGAGCAATGACACGTGAAGGAGGCCATGGAGGACCCTAGGCTGGCCGGCCGGCCTTGCCTCTTCTTAAGGGCCCTGGTGCCCTCCTTTCACGGGTAAGTCTCACATATTTCTTAGTCTATATTCTTCAAGTTCTTCCACTTAGAACACTAGCAAGAGCTCTGAAAATTTGGTGCACCTAAATCAGCCCCAAAAATCTCCATAAATTCACTACAATTCCTAGTTTGCTCTCTTCTTCGATATATTGTTTTTCCACTAGTAAGAAACCCCTGGTGTGTTGGTTTTTGTGTTTGCGCAGCAAGGCATCATGAGGAGGAGTGTCATGAACTTCATCACCGGAAAGAAGACACGGTCGTCGGCGTCCGACGCGCCATCAGCAAGCTCTTCGCGGAGGCACTCGGTTGCCGAGTCACCGCGAAGCATGGAGGAAGACAACCCCGCACCGAGGAGCGACATTCTGCTCCTTGGTGGGATGCAGGACCCAAGAAGTACATCCATGCGGTTCACCGAATCATGTGGACACGCCGGCGCACCACCTCCTCCATCTCGACATTCCACAAGATCAACTGCACCACCACCATACAAGCCAAAAATTTCAGAATATGGGTTTGTCATCTTGTCGGAGGAAGAAGAAGCAAGGCTCAAGATTCTAAGAGGGAGGTTGAAAGCAAACACCGATTTTGATGATGATGCACTGCAAAGATTGGGATTCTATGGTGACATTTATGGGCTATTGGAAAACCTCGGGTGGAGGCAATTTTCCGATGGTGTTCCAGTGCATGTGCATGGAGAAATCGCCATGGAGATGATGATGACTATGTGGGTAGTAAAGAGAAGAATTGAGGAGGAAGAAGTACCATGCCTCGGGTTTAGGTTGAAGAATGAAGAATGGTCCATCACTTTTGAAGATACTGGAAATTTGCTTGGTTTTCAGAGTGATGCACCAGAGAGAGCTGAAGTTGAAGATGGAGGGATCGATGAATGTTGGAAGAAAATAGCAAAAGATGACAACCGCTGTTGACGGTCCATAGACGCGCCAATTGTGAACCGCAAGCGCACGGATCATCATAGCTTTTCCCTTAGAGTATTCATCCAAGGTTTATCAATCCGTGGATCGACAATAAACTACCTAGGGTTTTCCATCTAATCTAATGGATCTATTCCTAACATTAATCGTTGATTGCATATGAAGGTAAACCTATATGATAAGAGTGTAGTGTATAGGTTGATCTCATCCATAAACACGGGCAAAGGTAAAGAGCAACCAAAGAATAAATGGGCCTATTGTCTTCTAGTTGTAGTTCTAGCAAATAAGAGTAAGCGCATCATGCATCTCATCCAAAGCAATCTTTAAACCCTTACCTCCAGTCAACCTCTCGAGAACGCCACCTTACATGGGTTCACACCCTGTCACGATGCTCCCTATCGGCGTGGTTAGTACAAGGGCACATCCACGAGTGAACGTGTCTAGATATCATAAAGGGTCAACATGCTAGATCTAATCACCATGATTACATAAAGCATACTATATAGTCTAAACATATGAAGTAGACTAGGGAACGATCATATTCGTGATAGGTAGAAAGCATAGAAGGAGGCATCAAGTCGCTAAAAGATCGGATGACATGAAGAACAATACTCATATAATAGATGTGTTTGGATCATCACCACCAAGTACATACCATTGATGACTCCAACTAGCTCATGAACTCCACCATGGCACAACCACGCAGGGAGGCCATGGTGGCTAGGGTTGGCCTAAGCCATCCCCTAGACAACTTCGAGGACTTGCGGCGGCCGTCGTCTCCTTTTGGTGTATGCCCTAGGTTTCGCCGAGTTCTGGTGGATGGATGTGCGCGGCTCCTGACATCGGGGCTATAAATAGTCTGAGGAAACCCTAGCTCGAAGGAGAGGTCGAGGCGGCGCAGAAACAACCCAGGCCGGCCGGCCTAGGCCCCTTTGTGCCAGCCGGCCCAGGGCTTTTTTGTGGCCCCTCGGCCCATCTTTCGCGTGCAAGCTTCTATATCCTCCAGGAATTGACTTGCCAATGCATGTGGGTATTTGACGTTGGTTGCTTCGGGATAAGATCGAGTCTTGATGTCTTTTCATATGTCTGCCTGATATGCCTTGATCCCGAAGTCATCCGACCTTCTCTTCAAGTCTTTGCCCTTCCTCATTCTTGGAGGTTGGTTCACCATAGATGAGAGCGAACGAAATCCGGGTCACATGGCCTTCATTCCTCCGCGCTATGCATGATCTCAGTCTCTCTCCAAAAGTGCTCATTTATAGCTCAAAAAACTGCGTAAACCAAAATCCTCCAAAAAAACATGCATGTGCAAAAATGGGGTTATTTCAAGTGCCAAGTGGCGGGTTAGTATATGAATTAGTCCCAAACACCACTTAAATAGCACTAAAAGTGTGTCGCTAACGAGCGTCAACAATCCCCCATGCTTAAACCTTGCTCGTCCTCGAGTAAGTCCAAGATCTTTGCTTAACAAGGAAATCAGCATTGCCCATCAATGTTTTCCCTACACTTAGTTATACACAACAAGACACATTGCTCTCAAGTGTTTAGCATTTAAAGTTCAAGTTGTGACCGGCTACTTTTCATTATGGAAGATAGACTAGCAATAAAGAATAAGCTACAATAATAAATGTAATGCTCTTGAACTTAAGCAAACTTTAGACCTTTACCTTGTTCCATCGTGAAGGGTTTTCAAAAAGATGCATATCCAACATAAGTGAGATTCTCTTGCAAAAGCTCATGGAAACACTCATCTCATCAAGTCGCTCAAGCCTATACTAGATTATTTTCAACCTATTCTACTCATATATGAAAGTGGAAGGCTTATGTGGAGCTTGGTAGGTAAAAACAATCCTAGCAAAACATTATATTTGAAATATTGTCAAACTAAGAGAGATCTATTGGAATTACCGAGACTAGTCAAAAAGGCCATGGAGAATAAATGTTGAAAAGGGAGAGGGATGGAACACACGCATTTAGATAGGTGGACATGTGAAAATGGCAAGTGGATGATCCCGAGGCACAAATGAAGTCCTCGTTATCGGATTGCACATGGTTGGAAAATTGAGTATGGAATTGTCTTGAAAGCACTTGGAGTTTGATGAAGCTAAAAGACCTAAGGAGCATTATTTCTCTTTTTTCCTTCTTTCTTTCATTTTTCCTTTCATCTTTGTTTCTTTTCTTTCTTTTTTTCTTTTTCTACATTTTTCTTTCTTTTTGCTCCTTAGAACCTTTGGTGACATAGTACTTACTCAGCATCCTCCCCCCATGCTTAAACGATTGCTCGTCCTCAAGCATAGAAGTGAGGGTTGATAATTGCGAAAGTAAGTACACAAAGTCCATCTTGATCTTGTAGAAAAGCATTTGAATTTTCAGGGAGTTTCTTCGATGCCTCCCAAATTGATGTTCTCTAAATTAAGCTCTCGATTCTTGTGGATTTCCATCGAGAAAATGATCCATACTCAATTGTGGGTTGTGGTCAAGGAGGGTAATCACAAAAAGATATTTGGGTTTAGGGTGGATATCCAGTGAAGTTTGCAAAGTTTCCGGAGTAGAAACTCATAATGCATGGATAGAAAAGCTAGCAAAAGGAAGGTACGCAAAATAAAATGGCCAACTTCTTAGTCTCGAACCATAGAAATCAATCTTAATCCAACTAATCAAAATATAAGTTTGCAAATCTAAAGATTTCATCATGAAAGATCATGTATATGCAAAGGCTTTGGTAGATAGAACTTTGCAAGAGATTCACGAATGTAGATAGCATAAGAACCAAGTTTTAAATAAAACAATACAAGGCATAAGGTCATCGGTAAACTTAAATCAAAGAGCAACATAAGGAATATGTGGGTCTAGAATTTAGTCATTTAACCTCCACAAATAAAAGAGCCGGTATTTATATTGATTTAAGTTCATTTTATAGAGAGCAAATAGTCAATTCATATACAACACCATGTAAGCAAAACAAGGCGGCAACTTTCATCACTTTTCCATAAGCAAAGCATTCAAAATATTGCATCGTGATGAGCACAAAGTGGTGGTGATCATTATTTATAGAAAACAAAAACAAAACTAGGTTGTCCTCCTAGTAGCCATGTTATTAACAAGAGAGATATACAAAGGTTTCTAACCTATGGTCCATGGCATACATATGTACAAGCATTAAGAAGTAGATGAACAAAGAGAAAGTTGAGGAAGAGTTACCATCTTTTTCGATGCTTGTAATGGAGTGTAGCGTGGCTTCCCCCATGCTTAAGCATTGTGCTTAGCATGGAAGAAGAATCTTGAGCATCTTGTGGTGAACACAATCGTTGTACTCCATATGGCCTTCCCTTCTCGTCCAACAAGTCCTCCCCCATGCTTAGCATGTTGCTAAGCGTGAAAGAAGATGGTGAACCGTCATGTGATTCTTGAAGTCCTTCCGCCATGTGTTTGGAGATTATCTTTATGCTTCTTCACCTTTGTTGCCTTAACTTTCTTCAACCTCTTCTTGTCATCAAGCCATGGTCCCAATCATTCTTCGTACCGTTATCATCTCCTTGCTTGTTGTCTTCATTGCTGCTTCGTCTTTCATGAATTTTTCCTTTATTTCTTGAACAGGACATGTACTGGACCATTTCTCCATTGCAAAGTGCATAAATATATCTTTCCAACGAATCATCATTTGCCCACAACGGATTCTGAACAAAAGAGTTATGCCTTTTTAGTCCAGTACTGCAATCTGTCCCGAGCTGATTTCAGAACGCACAGCACCCAATGTTTTTGTCGTATCTCCTTGCATGGGTCTTCAAATTATTTGATCTTGGATGCATTGGAACAAGAATTCAACGGAGCTTCTGAATATCAACTTTTTGTTCCTTGTACATCTCTGAACATGTGCAAATTTTTGATGGAAACAGCAGCATCCCTTTCAATCTTCAGAGATGTCAACAGTCTTGGTTGTAACTTTGATCATGAATTCATGGGATTCCTTCTTCATGCCTGCAAAACACTTGAGATGCACAAACTACCCCCGAGGTGACGGTCGGGAGCATAAGCAAACGCCAATAACCAATGACATCCCTAAGACCTTAACTTGTGGCATAATTAACCTAGTAAAAGAGAAAAATAAAAACCTAATGGGTGTCTGTGTGTGCAAAGTGAGTATGCAAATGAGAGGAAAGCTTATAAACAAAGACAATGTTTACACCTAATTCTAAACACCATGTTTACAACTAGATTGCCGAATTTCTCTATAGACATAAAGATTTGTTAACCAAGGTCAAAACACCATGTCTATCCTAAGGTCAATAATTTCTTATTGTGCAAGAAAAATAAAGCGCATTGCAAAGCTTATAAACCAACCGAATGCAGTGCAAATGCTAGCAAGGCTCTTAAAACTAAATGATGATGGTCCGCGATCATGTCTAAACACCACGTTTACACAAGATTGCAAAAAGAAAATGCTGTCCAAGCATTAACATAGATATTAAAGCATTCATCATGAAGTTTTGTGAGAGAGCCAAGCTAACTAATGCATGATGGAATGATGGAATGGATGCAAAATGCAAATGCAAAGAGTTAGCAAAAACAAGAGTTAGCAAGGTTTGAAAGGTCTTTCAACGTTGTTCCAAAATTAATTTATTCAAAAAGTAATTGCTTAGAGCGACAAAGCTTGGCTGGCCACCTCATAAGAAGTGAAGCATTGTCGACAAGAAAATCATTCATTGAAAAGAACCGAACAACCTAGCTAATGAGGTTTAGGAGAAGGTTCATGGGTATCCTATATTTTTGGCTTTAAAACAACAATTTTGAAGAGAGAAGTCAAGGTTTAGAAAATCTACCTAAGGATGTTGAAAACAAAAGGAAAAAACAAAGGTTGTTTTATTGGGTGGAAAACAAAACCTATGGTTTTAGGATGGCTATAGGTATGCGAGATTTTCCTAAAGGTAGAGAGGCTAGTCAAAGTTTTCAATTAGGACAAGGAATAGAGATTGACTTGGCTAATATGAATGGTGCAGCAAACCGATCAACACAAGTCAATCCTATCCTTGTTGGCTCCGGTTTTTGGTGGGGGTGGTAGGAAGGCTTAGGTGGGTTTAATGTCACACCCGAAATTTACGAAGGAAATCTGAATGCTACTATATGTGTACCCAGGAAGTCTTTACACACATATAGCTCAGAAATGATTACCAAAGAAAGGAAACAGTGCTCGAAACATAAACAGAAATAAAGTCTTTACATCACAGGCATAACATTATTAATGAGTTTATCAAAGTAGCGGAAGCCTGATACAATCTAACTCCAAAACGTCTCCACAGGGACTCTGACTGGTGGAGAACACAGCCTATAAATCCAGGAACTCCTCAGGGAACGCATCCACTGGCGGCTCATCTGGGTACCCATCCGAGATTTTGTTGATATGAAGCAAGTGTAAGTAATCCATCTTACTTAGCAAGCATAACATGATTAAATGAGGCTCAAAAGGCTAGACAAGGCTGTACTGCGGTTAGCACTTTTAGTTGGTTGATTTTAAAATTAACCTGAATTACTACAATTATATGACAACCCCAGTTGTAACCCACATTATGAAAATATGTGAAGTATTATGAATGAACAACATCATATTAAACCATTTACCCAGAAAACAAGGAACCATTCGTAAAGGATCCAGGCCGCTCTTGACCATGAGCACGGCTGTTATAACAGTTTTACACTCTGCAGAGGTTGTACACATGTAACACCCAGAATGCGCAAAAGTAAAATACGCTTTGAATGTGGGAATACATTAAGATGATAACCAAAGGTTGACTTTTAGATCCGTCTCTTGGATGGACGAATGGAGACCATGGCTGCGTAGAGACCGTCGAATCCTTTCCGTTTGACTACTCATTCACATCGTTTGGAGATTGGATCGCGAAGAACGACTACTGTAGCACCATGGCTACAGTACTAGAAGGTCTTTTTTTCTTTTTCTTCTCTCCTTGCCCCAACCGTAGACCATGCCTGTGCCGCCGCCTCTTCTTTTACCGTGAAAGAAAGGAGAGAGGGGGAGAAGAAGAGAAGGGGGAAGAAGAGAAGAAAGGGGAATCACGGCACGCCACCGTTTGCCATCGCCGTTCCTCTCAAGAAATCGTTCGGAGCCAATCCATGGGTTGTCGCGATCCTCGCCGCTAGGAAAACGGTGGGGAATCGTTGTGGTGATTGTCGTCGCCGCCGTTGCCCTTGTTCTTTTCAAAGGGAAACCCTAGGTGGTGCGCCTTCGGATCGTGCTTAGCTCACGTCCTTGATCTTCGGTGAAGACAAGTAAACGTAGCGATGTGGTCTACATGCTTTAACTTCGTTGATTGAATTGCCTCCAATTAATTTTAGTACCTCACACTAGCAAGATGAATCTGAATTTATCTTTATATTGAAGTATTTATGATCCACTTGAGGTTTTACTTTTGAAGTTACGAATTTTGAGGTATATGAAGTTCATGCATTGCAATCTTGCATTCGCATTCTCATAACTTTATGCATATGAAGAAAACCATAGCCAGATTGGTGCGGTAAGTACTGGTACAGCAATGCACGTTGAGATATAGCAATGTGGTTGCAAACCCTTACTTTCTCCCTTGTGGGATGTGTGGGTAGAAGTGAAGTCATGCATTGCATTGCACCTTTGCATTTTCATCATGAAGTATCATTGTGAAGAATTTATTTATCTTACTACTCAAAGATTTATGATGCTTCTTTTGTAATTGTAATTCTTAAATTGTTGCTTAATATATTGTGATTTAAACGACTTGGTTGAAGCAGTTTGCTTGCTGAGGTTTTCCATAAACCTCATACGTTTTTCCCTCTCTGTAGGTTCATGAGTTTGGAGGGTGCTTGGTTGGATGGGAGTAGCAGCACGTGCGCACACACATCTTTATATATTCTTGGTCATATGTGTTGTAATAAAAATGTTTGGTTGTAAAGTCTTTGGCTCAGTTCGTAATACCCTTTTGATCCAGTTGTCAGACGTTTGACTAGGTGTTTTATGTTGCTTCTGCGTGCTCTGTTTATTTATCTTTGTTGCTGTTTTTTTATGTGTGTGCCTGTAGTAGCTGTAGCGTAGTGTGGTAATGCTCCAGAATGTTGCTGCCATTCTGGGGTGTTACAGTTGGTATCAGAGCTTAAGGTTATAGGTTCTAGGTAAAGTTCTTTTGATAAAATTTGACTCACTTTAAAACTTGACACACTTGCACTTGTAGGATGGGGGGTTGCTTGTTTCCCAGTTGTTCTATCTTTTTTTAATTCCTTATTTGTGATTGTGCTATTGTATTGATATTGCTGTGTGAGTTGTAGATGTCTGGTCGTGGTCGAGGTCGTGGACGTGGTCGTGGTAGGGGACCTGCTCCTGAGGCACCTCCTGCCAATCCGGATATGGCTGTAGTCTTAGCAGAGATGCAGGCATTGCGGGCAGAAATGAATGCTCTTCGTCAGGCTCCTGCGGGTGCTGTTCCTGGCGGTGTTCCTCCTGCTTCTGGTGCTGTGGCTGGTACTGGTGGAGAGCCTGTAGTGCCTCCTCAGCGTTCGCTTGACTTGAGGGAATGGTGTGGTATGGCACTAGAGAAGTTTGCTGGTACTGGTGCTCCTATTGAGGCTGCAGATTGGCTGTCTTCAGTGGTTGATAAGCTGGAGTCCTTTTAGGTTCCTGCTTCAGATTGGGTTCGCTTTGCTCATCATCTACTTAAGGGTGAGGCTCTAGTGTGGTGGAGGAATGTGCAGTCTTCTCATCCTGTTGCACGTGGTCCTATCACTTGGACGGACTTTGTTGTTCAGTTCGAGAGGAGGTTCTACCCTATTGCTTTCATGGACAAGATGAAGACTCAGCTTGAGAGGTGC
Organism: Alloteropsis semialata; assembly: GCA_004135705.1. Classification (NCBI taxonomy): domain Eukaryota; kingdom Viridiplantae; phylum Streptophyta; class Magnoliopsida; order Poales; family Poaceae; genus Alloteropsis; species Alloteropsis semialata. The sequence goes on along the minus strand of CM014277.1, from coordinate 28,251,770 downwards.
CATCAGGGCAAGAGAACTGTTGCAGAGTATGAGGTTGAGTTTAACCAGATTGTGCGTTTGTACCTCATGTGGCACGTGATGAGTATGAGAAGGCAAGAATATTCAGACAGGGTCTGAAGGCCTCCATTCGCCGAGTCTTGGGTGCTTTTGTGGTTGAGGACTTTCGCTCAACTGTTGAGAGGGCTTTGGGAGTTGAGGTACAGAATGACTATACAGAGGAGCTTAGAGGTGGAGATCGTTCTCAAGTGCATAAGGACCAGAAGGAACAGAAGGGCCATTCTAGTGGTCATATTTATAAGAAGGACAAGAATCATCGTCACCATCCTTATAGTGGCAGCTCTTCTCAGAGTCATGGTTCTGGAGGTGGTTCTACAGATGGCTCCATTCGGTATCGAGCCATCGTTAAGCCAGGGCTAGGACTGGTGTGTTTTCGTTGCGGTGATGCTCACCACCATGCGAATTGTCGCTGGACTGGTAGCTGCTCCAGTGTGGACATGATCATAAGGAGGTGGTATGTAGGAAGAACCCAAACAGTAAGCTGATCTGGGAGCCACTGACTTCTTCCTCTTCTAGACAGTGTGGTTCTGCACACATGATGAGTGGGGTCTCTTTTGAGCAGCAGTACACTAGTCCAGCGTAGTAGTTTCTACCAGCACCTGTTGCACAGCAGTACTTACCTGCACCTTCTTCGCAGCAGCTCTTATCAGCACCTCCAGCTACTTCGATGCTTGGTTCTTCACACACACCTATTCCTGGTGGTTCGTATTGGGTGTCCCATGCTTCTAATCCATCAGCTCTAGTGTGGACACCTACACCGACTGGGTTTCACATGCCTTCTTCTTTGAGTGGTGTTCATGGGGCATACTCTATGCCTTCAACTGACGGCCGAGACCATGGTGACGTAGTGACAGGTACTATATCCGTTGATTCATTTGATGCATATGCCCTATTTGATTCTGGAGCTAGCTTCTCGTTTGTTTCGGAGGGTTTTATGGTTCGTACTGGTATTTCTGTCCAGCAGATTAGTCAGGCAATTACAGTCAGCTCTGCTAAGGGTCCGGTCTCTAGTACGTTGGTTAGTCCTAGTTGTCGTATCTCTCTAGCAGATGAGGATTTTGTGGCTAATCGAGTAATTATTCCGCTGGACATATTTGATGTTATACTTGGGATGGGCTAGCTTTCTCGCTATCAGGCTGTTATATCTTATTTTTGGAAGACAATCTCACTGCAGGCACCTTCAGGACGTGAGGTTGTATTTCAGGGTAGTGCTCCTAAGGTTTCCCTTGCACTGCTATGCTACTTGTTTCCTGGTCGCTGGTTGAGGAAGTCAGGTCTTTTGTGGTCTATGGTTGAGGTTCCTGAGGCCATCCTGCGTGTTGAGGATATTCCAGTTGTTTGTCGGTATCCAGATGTGTTTCCTGCTTATCTTCCTGGTTTGCCTCCTGAAAGGGAGTCTCTCTTTGAGATTAAGTTGGTCCCTGGGAGTCAGCCTATTTTCAGGTCGCCGTATAAGATGGCACCTGTTGAGCAAGTTGAATTGACGAAGCAGATTGATGACTTTTAGCAAAGGGATTTATTAGACCAAGTGTATCACCTTGGGCTGCCCCTATGATTTTTGTGGAGAAGAAGGATGGAACCAAGAGGTTGTGTTGATTATCGAGGGCTTAATCACGTGACAATCAAGAATAAGTATCCCTTGCCTCGTATTGATGCATTGTTTGATCAATTAAAGGGCACCAAGGTATTCTCAAAGATTGATTTGCAATCTGGTTATCATCAATTGAGGATTAAGGAGGAGGACATTGAGAAGATAGCTTTTAGCACAAGGTATGGACATTATGAGTATGTGGTTATGTCTTTTGGTCTAACCAATGCTCCTGCTGTTTTCATGGAAGCCATGAACAGGATGTTGCACCCATACCTGGACGTATTTGTGGTGGTGTTTATTGATGATATCTTGGTTTATTCAAAAACCAAGGAAGAGCATGAGGTGCATCTCAGTTTGGTGTTGGATAAGCTGAGGGAGTATAAATATTATGCCAAGCTGAAGAAGTGTGCATTTTGGCTTTCTGAGGTCGCTTTCCTTGGACATGTTATTAATCAGGATGGTATTACTGTTGATCCAAAGAATATTGCTTCTGTGGTTAAGTGGCAGAGACCGACTATAGTTACGGAGGTTTGGAGTTTTCTTGGCCTTGCTGGATACTATCGTCGGTTTGTTCAGGATTTTTCTTCCATTGCAAAGCCGATGACGAAGCTGACGATGAAGGGTGCTCCATTTGTTTGGACTCAGGATTGTGAGGCAAGTTTCTGTACCCTAAAGGAGAGATTGGTGAGTGCTCCTATTTTGGTATTGCCTAAGAGTGGCAAGCGCTATACAGTATATACAGATGCCTCCCGTATTGGTCTTGGTTGTGTTCTCATGTAGGAGGGTAGAGTTATCGCCTATGCATCTAGGCAGTTGAGGAAGCATGAGGAGAATTATCCTACACATGACTTGGAGTTAGCAGCTGTGGTTTTTGCATTAAAGGTTTGGAGGCATTATCTCTATGGTGAGTCATGTGACATCTTTACAGATCATCAGAGTCTCAAGAATATTTTCACTCAGAAGGAATTAAACATGAGACAGAGGAGGTGGCTTGAATTGATTAAGGATTATGATTTGAGTATACAGTATCACCCTGGGAAGGCGAATGTGGTTGCAGATGTACTTAGTAGGATTGGTGCTCCTAAGACTTGTATGCCATTGACTGCTGACTTGGACCGTATGGGAATTTCTCTTTGCTATGCTGGTGTTGCCCGTGAGGAGACTGAGTTGGTTATTTGTTCACCGTTGCGTGAGCAGGTGCATGTGGCACAATTGCAGGATCGCTTGCTTCAGGTTGTTCGCAAGCGTATTGAGGCAGGAAGACCTCGTGATTTTAGTATGGAGGAGGATGGTACCATTTATTTTAGAGGTCATCTCTGTGTGCCACAGAAAACTGCAATTAAGATGGAAATTTTGAGGGAAGCTCATCGGACTCCATATACAGTGCATCCAGGTGGGACTAAGATGTATCAAGATTTGAAGCAGAATTTCTGGTGGAAGCGGATGAAGGTTGATATTGCTAAGTATGTGGCTTCTTGTGGTATTTGTCAGAAGGTAAAGGCCGAGCATCAAAGGCCTGCAGGATTACTAAAACCATTGGAGATTCCCACATGGAAATGGGAGAACATTACCATGGATTTTGTGGTTGGGTTACCTCGTTCCCCTAGAGGTAAGGATGCCATTTGGGTTGTGATCGATAGACTTACTAAGGTTGCCCATTTTCTTCCCATGAAGACTACTAATTCTGCTTCGGATTTGGTTCCATTATATATCAAGGAAGTGGTGAGGTTGCATGGTGTGCCTCAATCTATTGTTTTTTATCGTGATTCCAAATTTGTATCTAATTTTTGGAGGAGTTTGCAAAGTGCTTTGGGTACTGGATTGGATCTTAGCACTGCTTTTCACCCTCAGACAGATGGTCAGTCAGAGCGTACCATTCAGACCTTAGAAGACTTGTTGCGTTCTTGTGTGCTCTCTTGGAAGGGCAGTTGGGAGGATCACTTGCCATTGGCAGAGTTTGCTTATAATAACAGTTATCAGGCTAGCATTAAGATGGCTCCATTTGAAGCATTGTATGGCCGTAGGTGTATTTCCCCACTCTGTTGGGATGTCGTTGGTGAGAGATCTCTGGTTGATCCGGATTGGGTACAACAGACTCATGATAAAGTACGTGAGATCCGTCAGAACCTGTTGGCTGCTCAAAGCCGACAGAAGAGCTATGCAGATGTGAGACGGAGGGATTTGGAGTTTGCAGTGGGTGAAGAGGTTCTTCTCAAGGTGTCTCCAACAAAAGGCATTGTTCGATTTGGCACTAGAGGAGAGCTCAGTCCAAGATATATTGGACCTTATTTGATTACTGCTCGAGTTGGTGCCTTGGCATATCGTTTGCAGTTGCCAAATTCAATGAGTGGAGTGCATCCTGTGTTTCATGTATCTATGTTGTGGAAGTATTTGGAAGATCCACAGCAGAAGATGGAGGCTGAGCCAATGATCATTGAGCAAGATTTGACTGTGGAGTGTCATACAGTGCATATATTGGATTTCTCTCAGCGTGTCATGCAGAATAGGACTATCAAGTATGTGAAGGTTCTATGGACTAATCAATCAGAGCGAGAAGCTACATGGGAATTAGAGGAGCCTACGCGCCAGAAATATCCAAAGCTCTTCGAGACTGGTAAGTAATTTGGTTACATGTGGTTCTATTTCTTTGTTCTCTCGTTAGTAATGGTGAATTCGAGGATGAATACTTTTAAGGGGGGAAGAATGTAACACCCAGAATGCGCAAAAGTAAAATACGCTTTGAATGTGGGAATACATTAAGATGATAACCAAATGTTGACTTTTAGATCTGTCTCTCGGATGGACGAATGGAGACCATGGCTGCGTAGAGACCGTCGAATCCTTTCCGTTTGACTACTCATTCGCATCGTTTGGAGATTGGATCGCGAAGAAATTGAAGTTGCAAGTTTTATCATTGTAATGTACAGTAACCAGGTGACTGTAGCGTCGCGACTACTGTAGCACCATGGCTACAGTACCAGCAGGTCTTTTTTTCTTTTTCTTCTCTCCTTGCCCCAACCGTAGACCGTGCCTGTGCCGCCGCCTCTTCTTTTACCGTGAAAGAAAGGAGAGAGGGGGAGAAGAAGAGAAGGGGGAAGAAGAGAAGAGAGGGGAATCACGGCACGCCGCCGTTTGCCATCGCCGTTCCTCTCAAGAAATCGTTCGGAGCCAATCCATGGGTTGTCGCGATCCTCGCCGCTAGGAAAACGGTGGGGAATCGTTGTGGTGATTGTCGTCGCCGCCGTTGCCCTTGTTCTTTTCAAAGGGAAACCCTAGGTGGTGCGCCTTCGGATCGTGCTTAGCTCACGTCCTTGATCTTCGGTGAAGACAAGTAAACATAGCGATGTGGTCTACATGCTTTAACTTCATTGATTGAATTGCCTCCAATTAATTTCAGTACCTCACACTAGCAAGATGAATCTGAATTTATCTTTATATTGAAGTATTTATGATCCACTTGAGGTTTTACTTTTGAAGTTATGAATTTTGAGGTATATGAAGTTCATGCATTGCAATCTTGCATTCGCATTCTCATAGCTTTATGCATATGAAGAAAACCGTAGCCAGATTGGTGCGGTAAGTACCGGTACAGCAACGCACGTTGAGATATAGCAATGTGGTTGCAAACCCTCACTTCCTCCCTTGTAGGATGTGTGGGTAGAAGTGAAGTCATGCATTGCATTGCACCTTTGCATTTTCATCATGAAGTATCATTGTGAAGGATTTATTTATCTTACTACTCGAAGATTTATGATGCTTCTTCTGTAATTGTAATTCTTAAATTATTGCTTAATATATTGTGATTTAAACGACTTGGTTGCAGCAGTTTGCTTGCTGAGGTTTTCCATAAACCTCATACGTTTTTCCCTCTCTGTAGGTTCATGAGTTTGGAGGGTGCTTGGTTGGATGGGAGTAGCAGCACGTGCGCACACACATCTTTATATATTCTTGGTCATATGTGTTGTAATAAAAATGTTTGGTTGTGAAGTCTTTGGCTCAGTTCGTAATACCCTTTTGATCCAGTTGTCAGACGTTTGACTAGGTGTTTTATGTTGCTTTTGCGTGCTCTGTTTATTTATCTTTGTTGCTGTTTTTTATGTGTACGCCTGTAATAGCTGTAGCATAGTTTGGTAATGCTCCAGAATGTTGCTGCCGTTCTGGGGTGTTACAACACATTCACCACCGGTCGCGACACCCCTTTGCCATAGGCAATGCACTCCCAAAACGAGCACAGGGCATCACTACGAGACCTTTCAACCGACACCCTAACAAGTTAGTGGCCGCTACGGTTTCCTGACAGGCGCATGGAACCCTCCTCCTAGGACCGGAGATCACTCAGGGCGCAACGTGAGAATCCCAGTGGCGCTCAGGGCGCAATGTGAGACATGCCAACGACACTCAGGGCGCAACGTGAGTTCGTCCCTAGGCAGGCCGAGGTCCATACTTAAACCGGGCAGCCCCACTTGCGCCTTTCGGTAACCACTAAACAAGCTAGAGCTATACAACATACTTAGTCAAGACCAGAGCCATGTGATTCCCGTGGTTGTACGGTTTTCCTGGGTGGCCACTTTAAGAATCAGAACCTTAAGGATAGACGCTTAGAGCAATCCAAACACATGCTCAAGCTCCCTAAACCAAGTTGCTAAAAAGCATATTTTAATAAGGTTCCAAGTATATCATTAGTCAAGATTAACATTTATTCATCGATCATTAGCGGTTGCAAGCAAGCTAAGCACAACTAACTTATCTACCCACATGCATAAACCCAAGGTAAACAAGGTATATAGGATAAACAAGACTAGTCATTCCTAGGGTTTAACAAATTTAGACACATGCATGAATGAATAAAATGATTAATAATTATTGGGTTGCAAGGAATTCATCATGTTATACTTGCCTTCCTCAAAATATTGTTGCTGATCTTGGTCTTCAAACTCTTGCTCAAAACCCGCCTCGTAATGCTCACCGTCTACACAAGCATTCCATCTCCATACAAACATCCATCACAAGCCAGTACATGCATACAAAAGTATTTCTATTAGAACAGTACATCATTCAATAAAAACAGAAGCAAAAAGGTTAGAAAACCAATCTACGCATTTCTACGATCACAACAATGCAAGAATCACTCTAATCGGAGCTAGGATGAATAAAATATGCCAAAAACAAGATTAAGGAATATCCTGCGATGAACCGAGGGCCTATACGCAATTAACCCTAGACATCAGGGGGTAGTAAAGAAGTTTCGCAACACAGGGATGGGGATGGCGGGTGGATATCTGATTTCTGCAGGGACTCTTTAACATATTGCGAAGGGGTATCTTGGGATTTAATCTAGGCCGTTGATTGATGGATGGAGGGCTGCTGGGGTTCTGCTTGGTCCAACAGGGAGGGGCGACGGCATCCTCACCGTTCTCACGGACAGAGGAGGCGGCGCCATTGCCTTCGAGCAGAAGCTCGCCGGGGACAAGGGGGCCGGGGCTATGGTGACTCGTTTCGCGCATGAACTGCACTAGGAGCAAGGGAACGATGCCGCGAACTCGTTTTGGGTATTCTGGACCTCAACCGAGCAGCTGTTCAGGGCGGCAACAGAGGTCAGCAAGCAGAAATATCATGCACGGAAGAAGTCTGAACCTTGGTTGGCTGTTCAGATCAGGATGGTGTCGGGTCCTCCTGGGGAAACCTGTGCATGAGGGGAAAATGAGGAGAGGTCAAAGAGACTCGGGATTTGTGAAGGTCGATGGCGATGGTGGTTCTTACCATAGCGAACTCCGGCGTCCAGAAATCCGGCGAGAAGACTACTGTCTTCGGGAAATTGGGGAGTGGGGAAGGCAAAGGAGGTCGGGGAGGATCTTGCCTAGGTTTTATAGGGGGAGGAGAGGGCCTGGGCGGCCTGAATTGCAGGGGACGGGGGCTCGGTGCTCCACTCGCCATTACTGCCAATGGGAAGAAATTGAAGCAAGGGAGTTTCGGTTTTGAGTGGGAGAGGAAGGGGAAGGGGCTGCGATGCTTGAGTGGAGAAGGGAGAGGCGCTGCTCAGGGGAGAAAGAAGGGCGACGGCCTTCTGTTCCGGCGAGGAAGAAAGAGCGACGGTTCTTGCGTGCGTGCGTTCTGCGTGAGGGGAAAGAGCGACTGTTCTTGCGTGCGTGCGTTCTGTGTGAGGGGGAAAGGCGTGCGTGGAGGGGATGGCTTGGGCTTCCTGCGGTGTGTGAGGGGGAAGAGGTGATGGTGGGCCGTGCAGGTGGATTTGGGCCGGGGTTTGTTGGGCTGCGGGAAGAAAAGGAGAAAGAAAAAGGAAACAGGCTGGACTTGATTTAAAGGGTTTGGATCTTGGTTGGATTTTGGATAGGGTAGGGTTTTTCGGGCTCTGGGTTTTGGACTCTAGGGCTTAGCACACAAAAACACTCAGACAAGTAAATAATGCATCAGCATGATATGCATAGAACAAGTTTCTAAACTTACAGTTGATTTTAATTTCTAAAAAAGGTTTTTATTTGCCTAAATTTTGTGAATGCACACACAAGGGCTAGCAAGTTAATTACTAAATTAGAAGAAGAAATTTTTAGGGTGTTACAAACCTATCCCCTTAAAATGAATCTCGTCCTCGAGATTCGGTTGAGCCTTCAAATAGCTGCGGATATTATGCCTTTAAATCTTCTTCTCTTTCCCAAGTTGCCTCATCCACTGAGTGTCGGCTCCACTGCACCTTGCACATCCGTATCACTTTACTCCTTGTGACTCTTTCTGCCACTTCCAATATCTTAGTGGGATACTCTTTATAAGTAAGATCATCTTGTACATCGAGTTCCTCCAGAGGTAATTGTTCTTCTGGCACTCGTAAACATTTCTTTAGTTGGGATACATGGAACACATCATGTACACCAGACAATCTAGTTGGCAGTTCCAATTGATAAGCTACTTCACCTTTTGTATCCAACACCTTGAATGGTCCAATATACCTCGCTGCTAGTTTGCCCTTGACATTAAATCTGCGAACTCCTCTCATAGGTGACACCTTGAGATATACATAGTTGCCAATTTCAAAACTAAGGTCTCGGCGTTTGACATCCGCATAACTCTTCTGTCTGGATTGCGCTACCTTCAAATTCTGCCTGATTGTTTGCACCTGTCTTTCGGCCTCTTTAAGAATTTTTGGTCCAAACACTTGGCTTTCTCCCATTTGATTCCAGAACAAGAGTGTACTGCATTTCCTGCCATATAGTGCCTCAAAAGGTTGCATTTGTAGACTCTTCTGGAAATTATTGTTATAAGAGAATTCCGCATATGGCAAACTCTTATCCCAACTTGTCCCATACTGTAAAGCACAAGCCCTCAACATATCTTCTAATATCTAATTCGTCTTTTCAGTTTGCCCATCAGTCTGTGGATGATAAGTTGAACTAAAGTTTAATTTTGTATCCATTGACTCGTGAAGTTTATGCCAGAACTGTGATGTGAACAGCGATCCCCGATCTAACACTATCTTCTTTGGAACTCTATGCAAGTATACTATTCATTCCATGTATAGCTCTGCTAACTTTGCACCTGAGTAGGTGGTCTTTACTGGAACGAAATGAGCCACCTTGGTTAGTCGATCCACAATTACCCATATAGAGTCAAAACCTCTTTGGGTATGGGGTAAACCAACTATAAAGTCCATTCTGACTTCTTCCCATTTCCATTCTGGTATCTTCAAGGGTTGGAGTAAACCGGCAGGTCTCTGATGTTCCGCTTTAACTCTTTGACATGTGTCACATAAAGCGACGTATGTTGCAACATCTCTCTTGAGTCCATACCACCAGTATCTCTCTTTAATATCCAAATACATTTTTGTACTTCCAGGGTGTATGGAGTAAGCTGAATCATGTGCTTCCCTTAGAATAGCATCTCTTATATGCTTCAGATTAGGCACACATATTCTTTTACCAAACCACACAGTTCCTTGCTCATCCATGGTAAATCCTGGTGCTTTTCCCTGAATAATCAAAGCTATGATTTCTTGAATCTTCCTATCTTCTTGCTGTCCTTCTTTGATCTCTTTTTCTAATGTTGGTTCAACTTCCATTTCCACCGTACTAGCGGCAAATCCTAGATTCAACCGCTCAAATTCTTTATCGAGTTCCTTTGGTAACTGGGTAATTCTATTTGCATAACTTTTTTTTGCTTAGAGCATCTGCCACCACATTCGACTTTCTTGGATGATAGTGAATCTTCAGGTCATAATCTTTGATTAGCTCTAACCATCGGCGTTGCCTCAAATTCAGGTCTGACTGTGTGAACACATACTTCAGACTCTTATGGTCAGTGTAGATATCATACTTATGGCCAATCAAGTAGTGCCTCCATACTTTTAGTGCATGCACCACTGCTGCAAGTTCAAGGTAATGAGTCGGATAATTTAGCTCATGCTTCCTCAACTGTCTAGAGGCATATGCTACCACTTTTCCTTCTTGCATAAGTACACATCCCAAACCTTGGCGAGATGCATCATAATATATAGAGAAACTCTTGGTTATATCTGCAATACCAATATCGGGGCAGTGGTTACTCTTTTCTTGAGCTCCTCAAAACTGGCTTGACACTTTTCTGACCACACGAACTTCACTTCTTCTCTAGCAAGGATGTCATAGATTTAGCAATTTTGGAGAACCCTTCAATGAACCGTCGATAATATCCGGCCATTCTAAGGAAGCTCCAAATTTCACTGACATCTTTTGGTGGATTCCAACTCAGCACATCTTTAACCTTCTTTGGATCAACTGCCACTCCTCCATTGGATACAACATGACCCAAAAATGCTACTTCCTTCAGCCAGAATTCACATTTATTGAATTTGGCATATAATCTTTGATCCCTGAGTCTCTGCAATACCAATCGTAGATGCTCCTCATGCTCCTCTTCATTCTTGGAGAAAATTAGAATGTCGTCAATGAATACCACCACGAACTTGTCCAAATAATCCATGAAGATTTTGTTCATTAGATACATGAAGTATGCAGGAGCATTGGTCAACCCGAATGACATAACTGTGAACTCATACAATCCATATCGGGTAACGAATGCTGTCTTGGGAATATCAGAAGCACGAATTCTCATCTGATGGTATCCTGATCTAAGATCAATCTTAGAGAATACACATGCTCCCTTCAGTTGATCAAAGAGGTCATCGATCCTTGGCAGTGGGTATTTATTCTTTATGGTTACGTCATTGAGTTCCCGGTAATCAATGCACATTTTCTGTGATCCATCTTTCTTCTCAACAAATAATACCGGTGCTCCCCAAGATGAAGAGCTAGGTCGAATATAACCCTTCTCAAGTGGCTCATCTAGTTGCTTCTTAAGCTCTTCTAATTCTTTCACACCCATTCTATATGGTCGCTTAGCTATAGGTGCAATGCCAGGTTTAAGATCAATAAGAAATTCAACTTCGCGTTCTGGTGGCATACCTGGCAACTCTGCAGGAAATACATCGGGAAATTCCTTCACCACATTAATGTCTTCCATGGCCACCTCCTTTGCTTTATTAGCATGACACACTTCTGAAGCTGTCATAGTTGCTTGATATTCGACCTTTTCCCCAGAACTCGCTGTCAATTGCGCTGCTCTTTTAGCACACTGAATGACTCCATCATGCTTTGCTAGCCATGACATTCCCAGGATAATATCAATGCCAGTAGAGTTCAAGATAATGGGATTGGCTACAAAGTCTACCCCCCTTATTTTTATGCTAACCTTTGGGCAAATTAAGGTTGCCTTTAGTTCTCCTCCTGGTGAACTAACTATCATTGCTTTTTGCATAGGTTGCATAATCATCATGTGCTTTTTTACAAACTGGGCAGATATAAAAGCATGCGAGGCTCCAGAATCAAATAGTACTGATGCGGGATTTGAGTTTACTGGAAACGTACCGATCATCACATCTGTCGCATCCTGAGTGGCTTCCACGTTCACGTGGTTAACCTTCCCGTGAGCATAGTTGTGTTGGCCTCCATTCCTTGGAGCCTGCTGCTGATTCCCGTTGTGGTGCTACTGCTGGGAATTCTGTCCACCCATCTTCTTAGGATAGTTATTTGCATAATGTCCTAGCTCACCACAATGAAAGCATACTCTCCCAGATTGAGCTACAGGTGTTATATTAGCATGTGTGAGAGGTGGAGCTTGGATTCTCATCCGTGGATTCTGAGACTTGTACTGCTGCTGCTGTTGCTGCTGATTCTGGGGACGCTGCTGGTTCTGAAAGCGCTGTTGATATTGAGGGCGGTCCATTTGCTGTGAAGAACCTTGGAAGCGAAGCTGATTCCCCATTGGCTGATTATAGCGAGGACGTGAGTTGCTTCCAGACTGTTGGCCCATGAACTTCCTTTTCTTTTCTTCCATTTCTTTGCGCTTATGTTCAAGCATAAGAGCCTTGTCTACCAGCTCTTGGAAGTTCCCAAATGTATGGGACATAAGCTGATACTGAATGCTGTCATTTAGCCCTATTAAAAACAGCCTTTGTTTCTTTCTATCAGTGGCCACATCTTCTGGAGCATATCTTGATAGTTCAATAAACTTGTCACGGTAAGCCGTGACAGTCATGGATTCTTGCTTTAGTGACTGAAACTCCTGTCGCTTGAGAATCATCAGACCTTCTGGCACGTGATGGTCACGGAAGTGTTCACTGAATTCCAGCCAGGTGATCTAATTAGGATTGGGGTGAGCATATTGGCATGCATCCCACCAATCAAGAGCTGCCCCTTGAAGCTGTCCAGAACCATAGAGAACGTTTTCTCTATCATCACATTGGGCTATATCCAGCTGCCTGCCCACAGCTTTCAACCAATCCACTGCTTGCAATGGATTGCTAGCTTGAGAGAATGTAGGTGGACGGCCCTTCAAGAATTCCCTATGCTTATCTCTAGCAGGCGCAGGGTGTGGCTGGTGTGCTTGTTGTTGTGCATGTTGCTGTTGCTGCTATTAATTCTGCTGCATCATGGCCATTGTCTGGGCCATCTGCTGCATGATTTGATTTTGTTGAGCAATCAACTGCTCCACAGTGGGTTGATTGTTCCTCTGGTTTCCTCTTGTGCCACTAGCTATCTGTTGCAGACATTAGTGATACTATTATTCAACCATCCAAGATAACAATAATCTGATTCTTGATAAAGGTATAGAAATGATAGATGTGCAGAACAAAAACCCACCCAACTATTTACACACTCAACCTTAAACCTATATCTAGATGCTTGTGAGTATAAAACCCACAATCATTACAAAAAGCCAACTCATGCATTAATCATAATCACAATTTATTCAAACATCCAAGGGCACTTGTTCAAACATGACAAACTTATTACAACTCAGAACGCATCTAAGTCGTTTTATTACATCATAAGGGAAAACATCTAAAGATCCTCGTCAATGGTGGTGCAGGAGCTGGGAGATCCGTAGCGTCCCTCTTGCGCGGGGGAGACTCAGCCACAAACTCTAGTGCAGGCTCTGCTGGCTCTCCCTGCTGCTGCCTCAACTCTGCAACCTGGGCTCTGGACTGTGCAAGCTCCTCCCGAAGCTCGGCGATCTCATCCAGAGCAGCATCTAACTCTGTATTGAGGTTAGCTGCCAAGTCCACTGTGGCCACTAACCTCGAGCTGGTCTCAAAGTCCGTGGATGCGATCCGGTAGGCAGTCTGTCCACTGGCGCAGCGGGGGTAGTACTTCTCTGGAGCGAAGTGGATCTGCGTCTAGTGGTGGTCGCGGTAGATGTACAGAGCGTGACGTGCAGCATCTTCCATGGCTGCCTCCATGGAGCTCCTGTCAGAGATAGAGCGATGGATAGATCCTTCACGAGCTCCCCTCTGGCCCTGAGTACTTCTCAGAATATGCACTGTAACCTTCCAGAAAGTGTTGTACTCAGGGTGAGTCCACCGCTCAGCACGATACTCCATCGCTACGTTCTCTGCTCCGAAGCGGTCGATCATCAGCTCATCTAGCTTCTGATGAAAGAAGCCATTTGCATCCACAGCATTGAACCTCATAATGGTCCATCCTGTGCTGTCCTCCACCTCCAGTAAGGGGTCCGCAGCGAAGTCATCGAACAAATCCTCTTCATCTCCACCATTGCCATGGTTGCCATGGCCATCATCACCTCCTGCTGCTCCTCCAGCTGCCTGACCCTACTGCTCAGGCACCACCTCGACCTCCACAGCGTGGTCCTCGGAGTGCTCCTGCTCCACAAGCTCAATCTCCTCAGGCTCTGCGTCCTCTGGCTCCACTGGCTCGGCCTCCTCCAGTGCTGGCTCCACGGGCACTGGCTCCACCGGTGCTGGCTCCTCAGGTACTGGCTCCACCGGTGCTGGCTCCTGCTGGGGCTCCGGTGCTGGGTGTGCTGCCTGGACAGGTAGACCGGCGGTGCTCTTGCAGGCGGTCTTCCTAGTGCGAGCCATCTATAAAAAGAAGCAAATAAGAGAGTCAAACTTTTGCAACAGATAAAGATAGAAGTATAAGCAAAGATTTTTAATAAATTAATGACAAGGCAAAACAAGAATAGATTAAATAAACAAAATGAGGTATGTATAATCAATAAATAAAATAAGCAAGGTTAAATCAAAATGAAATAAATCAAGGGGTTTAAAGCACAAACTCTAAACGACCATTCTACTCTAGGCTGCGCATCCTACAGTCGGCACTGCTTTGATACCACTCTGTCACACCCGGATTTACGAAGGAAATCCGAATGCTACTATATGTGTACCCAGGAAGTCTTTACACACATATAGCTCAGAAATGATTACCAAAGAAAGGAAACAGTGCTCGATACATAAACAGAAATAAAGTCTTTACATCACAGGCATAACATTATTAACGAGTTTATCAAAGTAGCGGAAGCCTGATACAATCTAACTCTAAAACGTCTCCACAGGGACTCTGACTGGTGGAGAACACAGCCTAAAAATCCAGGAACTCCTCAGGGAACGCATCCACTGGCGGCTCATCTAGGTACCCATCCGGGATTTTGTTGATATGAAGCAAGTGTAAGTAATCCATCTTACTTAGCAAGCATAACATGATTAAATGAGGCTCAAAAGGCTAGACAAGGCTGTACTGTGGTTAGCACTTTTAGTTGGTTAATTTTAAAATTAACCTAAATTACTACAATTATATGACAACCCCAGTTGTAACCCACATTATGAAAACATGTGAAGTATTACTGTTGACACCAGATTTTCGCACCAAGAGTGCTGAGTCAGATGGTGACGTAGCAGCGCTGGAGCTGAGCAGTGGACCCGTTGACTAGTCAAAGCCGAATGTGACAAAGAAGGAAGCCGATGCGGGGAGAGGAGTCCGATGAAGCAGGAAGTCCGATCCGATGACGAATAAAAGGAGAAAGGCGCGTCGGCTAAAAAGGAAGCGTATCAGATGCAGGGGCTATTTCCTTTTTGAAGGCTTATTTAAGAGTCCCATTCTATCTTAGAATAGTTTACTTTATTTACAAGTTAGTCAAGTCCGATCAGGACTCTTCATGACCAGGGTATAAATATAAACCCTCGTCCATTGTAAAAAAACTATTCACACAATCAATACAACCCAGCTTCACGCCAAAACCCTAGGAGTAGGTTAGAGTAGATCTCGACGAACTCATTGGTGAACGGGCTGCATCAGTTCTCGATCTCCGGCTTACCAGTAAGATTGTCAACTTATCGAATTAGTATAAGCTTTGAATTGAGGCGCATCGCCCTTTCTCGTTTATGCTGTTCAACCGATTTATCTTTGGATTGTCAAGATTGGTTTAGATTCCCTGCGTCGGAGCTAGATTTCTCTTGATTATTCAGTGATTTATCGTTTATCGAGTTGTTCTTTTAGTTTTCGGGTTTGATCTAGATTCCCTGCGCCGGAGCTAGATTCCTCTTGATTATTAGAAGGCAGCTTATGCGGTTGTTTGGAGTTACTAGATTGATTTAGATCTGCGCCATGTGAATTAATCTGATTCTTCAACAGCTATGAGCATTGGTTTTAGTCCGATTTGAGCAATTCTTATCTTACAATATCGTTCTAGGTCCGATTCATTTTTACAGCTTAATCTGGTTGTTCTTTGAGTGTCGAGCTTGATTTAGATTCCCTGTGTCGGAGCTAGATTTCTCTTGATTATTCAAAGGCGGCTTTGAATATTGGAACGATCTTGTTACCGTTTTATTGCTTATTTGCTTTAATCTAATTAATTACCCGTGCGAGCATCTTGTTTAGTTGTTCTGTTGGTGAGTCAAGTTTGATCATTTAACTATCTGGTCCGATCATGGCTGGAGTATATGCGCTGTATCCGTCTGTGAAACCGAGTCGAAACAGTTCTGGTTTGATTGGCTAATTAGATGGTCCGATGAGATGAACCATACTGTCAACTAGGCAAGGTGGACGACGCATCGGCTTTACTTTGATTATTTAATATCTTGCTCAAAGGCATAGCCGGTCCGTTAATTTTGAACTTAGATTAGCTGCAAAACTTCTATCTTATATTAGATCTGTTATATCAATCAAGGTCCGATCTTGATTGGTCCGATTCTGAGGTCCGATTCGATGTCTGATTGAGGTCCGATTATATTGGTCCGATTGATGTCATCTATGAAGTCCGATTTTGAGGTCCGATTGGTATCGGCCGATGTAAGTCCGATTGGGTCGTGGCTAAATCCAACGTGCATCTGCCGTCTGGAATAGAGCCGGCACAATCAAAGAGTAATTTAACTATTTATTCCCTTGTCAATTACAGGTCAAATTGACTGGCACGCCGCGAACCTGGACAAAGTGCAGGACCAGCACCGGAGTGAAGCAGATCTCCCTGGCCTTGTTGTGTTGCTCGCTGAGGATACGACCGCCGATTTTCCGCGTCAACAATTACGAATGAACAACATCATATTAAACCATTTACCCGGAAAACAAGGAACCGTTCGTAAAGGATCCAGGTCGCTCTTGACCGTGAGCACGGCTGTTATAACAGTTTTACACTCTGGGTGATAACAGGTATATTTTATAATTTGATAAGGAGGATGATTATAACTATGTCATCAATGGAGGGCCTTGGTGACACAAGGGCGATGCGCTCATTGTTGTTGCTTATGATGGTTTCAGTCGCCCATCAGAGATTGAGATCAACTATATAAATCTCTGGGGGCGATTCTATGATGTCCCAATTACTCTGATGATTGTTGCTTTTACCAATGTACTAGCTAAAAAGGTGAGCAACAATGTCATTGAAATTGGAAATCCAGTCAGGAACTTCCTGAGGGCTAGAGTTGCTTTCCCTCTAGAAGAACCCCTAAAGCCTACGGTGGAAGTGAAGATCAAGAACAAGGGAGTCATGAGGTTTGAGGTCAGATACGAAAATGTCCCTTTCTTCTGTTTCTGTTGTGGAAGATTGGGACATTCGAAGAGGGACTGTCCTGAGGAGGAGGACAGTATGGAAGAAGAGGAGGAGAAGAAAGAAACCCCGTTTGGGGAGTGGCTCAGGAAATCTCCATTGAAGAAAGGGACGGGAAAGAACATTGTGGTGCCGGCGGCTCCGTCAAGGACCAACCGCGCACTGAATTTCAGTGGAGCTCAGCTGGAAAAGATCAAGGTGGCCTCTAGTGCCACCAATGATGCTATTGGTAATAAGAAGTTGATGGGGTCCGAGGGCATGCCTCAGCTACTAGGTGCTGCACCCCTGCCCGTGCCCCCTAAACAGCTACCTGAAGAAGTCAGTAACGCTCTATCCAATAGCGTGCAGAAGATGGCAGTAGAAGACGGTGCTCAAGAGCCAGCTACTCAGATGCTATTAGATGGCAAAGATAAGGCGTCGGGGCTAGATTCCTTTGTGGATTCTAGTGGACAGTCTGCTTCAGATGCAGGACTGTCGTTGGAAGGGCTGAATACAAAAGGAGGACTGACTATTCATGAAAGGCTTCAGGCAGCCAAATTGGCAAAAGGCAAAGCGCTAGAGAATAAAAAATTGGGCCTCAAAGGGACAAGTCCGGCCAAGGAGATCAGCAAGCAAAGAAGACCAAAAAAGGGACCAAAGGCAGGCATAAAGGAGTCAATTAGTGAACTCCAGAATAGTGGAATGATGGTGGACAATTTAGACCAGCTTCAGGAGGAAGTTAAAATTGATTCGATGGAGGGCCGTGAGAAGAAAGAAGTGGAGGAGGATAGCATGCATGCTACCAGGAAGTTCTCACATGTGAAGCTTGATGACCTGACGGGCGCTCACGGCGAGCCCCGTCAGGAGCCATGAATGCTATAGCTTGGAACTGCCGGGTGGTGTGGAACTCCCAGACAGTTCGTGAATTGTGCGGCTTTGTGCAGTCGCATCACCCGAAGATTGTGTTTTTATCTGAAACTAGGATGAGTAATAATAGAGTTAGGAACCTTAAGTTGAGATTAGGTTTTCGTAATTGTTTAGCGGAGAGTAGTGTAGGCTTGAGTGGTGGCTTAGCTTTATTTTGGGATGAGTCTCTAGATGTCTCTCTGCTGTCCCAGGGAGATCAACATATCGATGTTTTAATAAAAGAGGAACCAGATCAGGCCCCTTGGCGGGCAACTTTCGTTTACGGAGAGCCTCGTGTTGAAAATCGTTGGAGGATGTGGGATTTAATTCGCTCTCTTGCTGGGGTTTGGGAGGGACCGTGGATGCTTATTGGGGATTTTAATGAGGCTATGTGGCAATATGAGCATTTCTCCGAGACTCCTCAGACTGAGCGGCAAATGATGGATTTTAGGGAAGTTTTAAGCCACTGTGATTTACTTGATCTAGGATTTAGTGGGCTTCCGTGGACTTATAACAATAATCAGGCGGGTAGTAGAAACGTTAGAGTCCGCCTTGATCGTGGTGTTGCTAACTCTGATTGGTCCTTCTTATTTCCGGATGCACAGATTCATCACCTGTGCTCTTCGAGATCGGACCACAAAGTGCTTCTCCTTTCCTTGGCAGCGGATGTTCTCAGGACTGCAGGACCTCGGGCCTTCCGCTATGAAATAATGTGGGAGCGAGAGGCCGAGCTAAGTTCTGTAATTGAGAATTCTTGGTTACGTAAGAACCCAGGTAGCGACCTCGGCGCGATCGCTAGTAACCTTAAGGACATGGCTGTAGCGCTAAAGACCTGGAGCCGTGAAAATTTCGGTCATGTCACAAAAGAGATAGAGAGACTTCGGTCTGTCCTTGAGCAGCTAGAGCCTGACAGCCCTGTACAAAATAGAGATGAAATTTTACATGTAAAAAAGAATCTTGACGAGTTGCTGTACAGGGAAGAGATGATGTGGCTTCAAAGATCCAGGATATCATGGCTGCGAGAGGGAGACAGAAACACGAAACACTTTCATCGCAAAGCAAGATGGAGAGCAAAGAAGAATGCGATTAAGAAACTGAAACGTGATGATGGTACCTGGTGTACAAACCAGGATGAAATGAGAGGTATGGCTGCCCACTATTTCAATAATTTATTCACTAAAGATGCGGCTGTTATTCCTGATGACTTGGTTAATTTGTTTGAGCCAAAAATTATGGAGGAAATGAATTTCGCTTTGTGCAAATCATATAGCGAAGAGGAGATTAGCAATGCTTTGTTTCAGATTGGCTCTTTAAAAGCTCCGGGGCCAGATGGTTTTCCGGCTCATTTCTTCCAAAGGAATTGGGCTTTATTGAAGGAAGAAATTATCCCAGCAGTCCAGAGTTTCTTCTCCTCCGGATTTTTACCAGATGGAGTCAATGATACAATCATTGTCCTTATTCCGAAGGTAACAAACCCCGAATCGCTAAAAGATTTTCGCCTGATTAGTTTATGCAATGTTATTTATAAAGTGGTTTCTAAGTGCTTGGTGAATCGTCTATGACCACTTCTGGAGGATATCATCTCGCCAAACCAAAGTGCATTCATCCCAGGTCGGATGATCACAGATAACGCACTCATAGCGTTTGAGTGCGTTCATGCAATAAACACTAACAAAGATGACCGCAGCAAGTTCTGTGCTTATAAATTGGATCTTTCCAAGGCTTATGACCGAGTTGACTGGGAATTTTTGAACAAAGTTCTTTTGAAGTTGGGCTTTCAAGGTGAATGGGTACAACGCGTCATGTCTTGTGTGACGTCGGTACGATACTCAGTTCGCTCCAATGGGGTGTCTTCGGAACCCTTTTCCCCGACACGTCTACGCCAAGGTGATCCCCTTTCACCCTATCTATTTCTATTTGTTGCTGATGGTTTATCTCGATTGATAAATAGGAAGGTACAGGAAAATAGGATACAAGAGCTAGTTATATGCAGAGGTGCACCTGGCATCTCTCATTTGTTATTTGCCGACGACACCCTCCTCTTCTTTAAAGCTGTACCTGAACAAGCTGAAGCAGTAAAGGAAATTTTGGACATCTATGCGAGATGTACTGGCCAACTGGTTAATCCAGCTAAGTGCTCCATTATGTTTAATGCATCAGGCCAGCAGCATGTTCAGCAGCAAATTAAGAACATTCTGGGGGTGGAGCTATCAGCCTTCGAACCCAAATATTTGGGCCTTCCCACACCTGCAGGTAGAATGAAAAAGGACAGGTTCCAACCACTAAAAGAAAGGTTGGGAAAGCGATCGCGACTACGAGACTATACTGAGAAAAATATGTCTATGGGGGCCAAGGAGATTCTGATTAAGTCTGTAGCACAGGCACTTCCAACATACATCATGAGTGTTTTTCAGCTGCCTTTAACTCTCTGCGACAACCTGACGAGTATGATATGGGAGTTCTGGTGGGGTGTAGAGAAAGGCAAGCGCAAAACAGCATGGGTGTCCTGGAAGTCATTGGTACGTACAGAAGAAGTGCTGTGGAGGTTTGGGCTTTAAGGATCTCAGAATATTTAACCAAGCTCTGCTGGCCAGGCAAGCTTGGCGCCTTATTGAGTTCCCTGATAGTTTGTGTGCCAGGTTACTGAAAGCTAGATATTACCCAAGAGGATGTTTGACCGATAAAGCATTCTGTACAAACCCATCAAGTACTTGGCGCTCGGTGCTACATGGGTTAGAATTGCTAAAAAAAGGAATTACATGGCGAATTGGAGATGGTTCTCAAGTTAAAATCTGGCGTGATCCTTGGATCCCACGAGAACACTCTCTAAGAGTGATCACTCCAAGGGGCAGAAACCGTATACGGTGGGTATATGAGTTATTAGATACAGAAGGGAGAGATTGGGACTTCAATAAACTGATTGCTATTTTCAATCCAATCGATGCTGATGCAATTGCTCAGATCAAGATTCCTTCAAGAAGAGTGCCGGATATTATTGCCTGGCATTTTGAGAAGACAGGAATCTTCACGGTCAGGAGTGCCTATAATTTAGCATTGAAACTGGAGACTAGTTCTAATATAGGTTCGTCAAGCACAAACCCAGATTTTTTTAGATAATGGATAAGCATTCGGCCTCTACATAACGTACACAGCTTAGAATTATTACAGAGTTCAACAATCATTACTGATTAAACAGGAAGAAACAAAAGAGTTTAATCTAAGCCAGCCTATTATTATGCTTCCATCCAAAGTTGGCATGCTCCAAGGCGATAATCTCCAAAGTTGAGCTCGCCTTCAAGAACATCTCTTTTGTCTTCTCATCCTGCTGTAGCTGCGACCAAAAACGCAGCCTGTATGTTCCCCTGAAAATGGCCTGCAAAAATGATGAGTACCTGGTTTTGTTAAAGACAATATCATTACGACATCTCCAAATAGCCCAACAAATTGCCGAAATCCCCACAAAAATATTATGTTTGCTTTTACTATCTTGAGCAGCTAACCAACTACCTAGCATATGGGAGCTGGATTTAGGTGAAGACAGACCAGTAACCAACTACCTTTGCATGATGGCACTCGAAGAAGAGATGCTGAATTGTTTCGTTTATATTATAAAAACAATATTTTTGGCTTCCCTTCCAATTCTCCTCGCTAGGTTATCCTTAGTGAGAATAACTCCCTTTTGGAAGAACCACAAAAAAAATTTTATCTTAAGAGGATGGAGAATGAAAGCTTTGGAACAATATTTGGAATGCAAAGATCCCACCGAAAGTGAGAATATTCGCTTGGAAATTAAGTAGAGATGTCCTGCCGACTAGAAGAAATAAATATAAGCGAAAGATGGATGTTGTGGACACTTGTGATCTGTGTGGCCTGGAAGGAGAAAGCAGCTTCCACGCGGTAGTTTCGTGCCCTAAAGCAACTGGACTCAGGAAGGAAATGCGAAAGCACTGGGCCTTGCCGTACGAGGAACAGTTCCGGTACACTGGACCGGATTGGCTCCTAATCATGCTGGACAAGTGCTCAGGTGAGGCTGGACCAAGGTTGTCAGGATCGCGATCCAAATCATAGGATCGTACAATCCTGCGATCCAACCTCCGTGAAACGCTCCGGATCGGACTGGGGATCGTTTCTGGGTAGGATCGGCCTGGGATCGCGATTCGGATCGTAAAATCGTTAGGGTCGCCCGACTCTGCGATCTCCTACGACTTCGCGCGCGGGGTGAAAATAACAGCAGCGCACAGCGCAGCACCCTCCCGTGGAAACCTAGAGAGCTGAAACACTAAAAGACGCCGCCGTGACGCTCTGCTGCTGGTGGCGGCTCGTTCTTGGTGTTCGTGATTTGGACCTCTCTCCTTTCCCCTTCTCTCAGATTTAGATCTCCCAAATCTTCCTCTCTATGCTTGCCTAACTGCTGATATACACAGCAGCAGAGGTGTTCGTGAAGGGCTCTGGGGTCTGGGCGCCGACGCTGGGCCGCCGGCACGGTATCAATCAGCGGCTCTGTGGTTCCTGTTCATTTAGGAAAACATGTCAACCAACAATACTACTTTTGCTAGTGCTGGTGTTGCTGCTACGTCTAGCACAGGCAGGGATAAAAGGAAGAAGGAAGAATGCTAGTACCATAAAGGCATGAACCACTATTTTAGGGGGAAACTAAGGGAAGAGGTGTGTTCACAAATAGGTTGTCTTCAAAACCTATGTTAAATGAAATGTTAGCTGCAATTCGTGGTCTTCTTTTGGCAAATATCATTTCAATGCATGAACTGACATTAATGTTACTGAATTTCTTACAGAATGGCTGCATATAATTGGTACATGTAATTTTATATGAGACATACATTATATGAAATTGAAATTATATGAGACATACATTATATTAAATTGAAAAAGAAAAATCTATAGGATCCCGATCCTACGATCCGATCCTGCTCGGAGAAAAACGATCTTACCTAGGATCCCGATCCTAACAACCTTGGGCTGGACTAGGCATTATCGCGCGGGACAATAGGGGAGTGGTCGTCTTCACAGCTTGGAGAGCGTTGTCCCATTGTGCAAGTGCGGTTGAAGCTGAAGCTTTTCGCGTGTGCCGAAGGTATCAAGCTTGCTACCCAGCACTGCAATGGGCCAGTTATTGTGGAAACTGACTGTGCTCAGGTAATCAAGGCCTACCGGTGTGAGAAAAGTGACAGATCAGTGATCAGCTTCTCCATTGCCGAGGGGAAGGAGCTATCCCGCCTACTGGTGGATTGGAAGATAGCTCAGGTTAACAGAGAGATGGTAATCAAGCAGCCAATGAACTAGCAGCGTTAGCTAGAAGGAATCGTCATTCCGCAGTTTGGGTAGGGCAGGCACCTGCA
Organism: Alloteropsis semialata; assembly: GCA_004135705.1. Classification (NCBI taxonomy): domain Eukaryota; kingdom Viridiplantae; phylum Streptophyta; class Magnoliopsida; order Poales; family Poaceae; genus Alloteropsis; species Alloteropsis semialata. The sequence continues at coordinate 28,228,496 of CM014277.1, read as the reverse complement.
TGTGTCTTGAGCATCATTGTAAACGATTGTACTCCTGACTCCTTCTAGTTAATAAAGATCTCTCTTTTCCCAAAAAAAATAGTATATCAGGGGATTACGTGTGGGCACCTTTTAAGTTTGACTGGGGTATATTTGGTGGATGGGCCTGGGCCACTTTGAATGTAGAGGCAATTTTTATTTTAGAGCAAATTAAATTCACCATACAATAACTTGTATTACTGTATCATTTTGGTATAATGTAAAAGGTACAAATAGATGCATGAACTTGTCGGAAGTGTGCAAGTGCAGTCATATGTATACCAGCAAGCATATTTTGCCATGGTAAAAACTTGTAGAATATTTATGATTAAGAAAGTGTTTTGCAACAATTTTGATGCCATGTTCCTATTATTATTTACTATAGTTGCCACCGCACTGTAGAGAACAATGATAAGTGGGTACTTAGCTCATACATATCTTTTTAGCTTTTATACAACTTTGCTCCATCTAATACCACTTAATATTTATATTTGCAAGATCGAGTCCCGACTCCCAAAGAAAGCTACTTAACTCTGCGTTCACGAGAGTTGAGATCTCCTTCATTTGAAATAAATTATAAAACAAATATACTTGCGGCAACACCACCAAATTATAAACCTATGTGAAATGCCGATTTATTGTTTTGAAATATGCTTGGACCTAAACTACAGTCTACGTGGCATGTCAGTGTAGAAAAAATACACTTCGTGGTGTACATATGACCATGTATGCACACATTTGACAAGTTTATGGGTATGTTTCTACGTCTTGCAACTTGTTGTACTGAAGTGATACAACCGTACAAATTGCTGTATGGTGAATGCAATTTACTCTTTATTTTAGTATTTCTTGACTTGAAAGTAGACGTACAGTTTATTAATCACGTGTTGGACCAATGAGACAATAAGGCTAATCCCAATGAGTGGTTTCATTATGATGTTTCCCGGATGGCCATCTAGGCAAAAGTAAAATGAAATGGTGTATATAAGTACCTCCCCAATGCACAATTTTATGGTGTGGTTTCATAGGTTCCACATAGCATTTAATTTCAAGACTTATGAGAAGTTGGTATCCGTGCATAGAGAGTTTCATCTAGATGATACTGGTTCCCTCTCTCTCTTAAATATGCTGTCATGTCATCACAAAAATCCTACATGACATACTAATTAATGAGAATGAAACCTCATGAAACCATCCATTGGGAGTAGCCTAATAACAAAACATTGTAAAACAAAATAGATAGCGAGTGAACGACCATTTTTTCGGACGAGAAAAGCAAGATAGTACATGTAACAAAACAAATAAGTAAAAGCAAGGATATAAACAAATATTCCAAATTTCATTCAAGATGAGATCTGTCCGATTATACAGCGAACCAAACACAGCTACGGAACGTGGCATGCAAGCCAATTGGTGTGTGGGGGAAGGGAAGATGGGGGCCACAGACAAGGGAGATGGAGACGAGAAATGCAGAAAGAGGTGTTTGTCCATACATAAATACCAGTCTGCAGAAACGTAGAAAAAGACATGGTCGAAGAACTGTGGCCGTGTTCGGTAAATTTTTTGACAGTATTAAATGCAGTTTTGACCACTAATTAGGGTATTAAATAAAGTCAGTTTACAAAACTACCTCCACAACCCCCCGTAAATTCGTGAGACGAATCTAATGAGGCCTTTGACCGCACGATTGGAGGATGATTATTGTAGCATTACTGTAGCAAATCATGGATTAATTAGGCTCGTTAGATTCGTCGCGCAAAGTTGCACTCATCTGTGAAAAGGTTTTGTAAATAGACATCGTTTAGGGCTCCATGCATGCAAGATTCCTTTTGAAAATTTTTTGACAAACTCCAAATGAACACGGCCTGTAGTGCGGTTGTGAACTATTTTCTTCTCTGGGTATAGCCGTACACACACATACATTCACAACGTCCACACTCACCTCTAAGAATACGTGTACACAAACCTACCCGTATTAGCATCTTCGACAGATTAGACTAGCTGTTCTGATCTTGAGATTGACAAGTCACCGCATGTATCTCGTTGTCGATGGGCACGTCTGCTACAATTGAAAACTGTTAAATCCTGAAACAGATCCAAGAAAATGCAACACTTATGCCGAGTGGGGGACTCGAATCAAGGTGGGCAAGTTCAACCAAAGCAAACCTACCAACTATAAGCTACGTTCAGTTCGTCCAATGCAATGGCACTAATCCGATTAACCCAAAACATAACTGAACCAGAACACAACTTAAATATTTTTTTACTTGTGCAGTTGATCTATCATGGACTAAATAATTGTCCACGGTTTGGAGCTGTTAAAAAAGGGTATGGTTTGGAGAATTTGGATCGGGTTCATCAGTGCGCATATGGAGGGATCCCTGGATTCCGAGGGGCTGGTCGCTTAAGCCATTGAGCAAAAGACGACCATGCCGGCTAAAATGGGTTTCACAATTGATAGACCAGGACTGGATGGGATGGAAGCAGGAGGTAATAAGAGATTTTTTCAGGGAACCTGATGTAGAGCAGATTTTGGGAATTTAGGCTACCAGCAAAACCGTGTGCAGATTTTGTAGCTTGGCATTACGAGAAGAGCGGAATGTTTTCTGTTCGGAGTGCATATCGCCTTGCGAAAATAAGTCAGGAGGAACAGAAGGGAGGACAATCATGCTGTACCAACCAGGAGGTGAGGCCTATTTGGCAAGAATACTGGAAGATGCCACTGCCCCATAAGATCTTATTTTTGGATGGAGAGTGGCAAATAATGGATTAGCTACGCAAGGAAATAAGTGGAGAAGAAATATTGCTACCTTGAGTATATGTCAGCTATGTGGAATGGAGGAGGAATCAGTTATGCATGCCCTAGTTAATTGTCAACATGCTAAAAGTTTAAGAGAAGCCATGAGGGAGGTCTGGCCTTTGCCAGATGAGCTGCAGTTCCTACGTCTAACTCCTGAAAGTCTGATCTGGGTAATTAATCATTTGGGAATAGATGAGGGTGCAAAGGTGTTGCTGCTCCTATGGCGAACATGGCATGTGAGGAACATTTTGACACACGAAACTGAAAAGCTCTCCTTTGCCGGTTCAGTGAAATTTCTAACAAAATACTGGGAGGAACTATGAAAAATACGGCAACAGCACAACCCATATGATAGCAAAGGTAAGCATGACGTTTGTGATTCTTTGGTTGCAGGAAAACGAAGACGTAAGTTGAA
>CM014277.1:28202460-28224263 GCA_004135705.1 Alloteropsis semialata | reverse complement strand
TGAGGAGGGACGAGGCTGTGTGGGAAAGGAGATAGAAGAGAAGGGTCAGGAAGAGAGCAGGCGGGGTGTGTAGGCGCGATGGGGAGAGGGAGGAAGGAGCTAGGGTTTCAGCTGGTTTTATACCATGGAAGCGCGATCAGAGCCATCGGATCGGGAACGGACGGCTAGAAATATGTGGGCTGTTTGGGCTGAAACGGGCCTTGTTTAGTTAATATTTTTCTTTTTCTTTTTTCATTTTCTTGCACCATTGTGAAGTAACACATAAAAATAATTATCTTATATGCACCAATATATATTTTATATACAATAGACTACATATGAGTTATATCTTAGAAAATTCAATACTTTTCTAAGTCATTTACTATTTTCAACAATTTAAATGAATATCTACAAGTTTATTGAAAGTACTTACAATTTGAACTACATATGTCTCAAATAATATTTAGACAAATGCTTAAAAATATATTTCAAGTACCTCTGATCTATTGTAGCTCATATCCTGAAAGTAGATGAAAAGTTCAAATGTTTGCTAGGGATAATTCAAACTTCTACTTGCAACCTTATTACAAAATAATGATAATAATACCCTTATTACAAAATAATGATAATAATACCTAAAACTTCTCCAAAAATCATGTAAATTGGCATAGAATCATTTTATAGATATACAAGCTTGACATAAAAGTTTCATATGATTTTACGAAAGTTTGAGTATACATTGTTCACAAAATTGGTAGACCTCTCACATTGTTTCATACAACTAAAGTCAAACTTTGGAGTTTCATATAACTCAAGTCTTGTATTGCTTATATACACCTAAAAATGGAACACAACCTCACATTTATCCTCATATCAACATTTGTGGATTTTCATTGCCACTTGTTGTGCAAAAGAGTTGCTTTTGTATTTTTAAAAAATAACTAATTAATAATCATTGCGAAGTAAGTTGCAAAATAATTATCTTATATACCCCAATACTAAAAAACAACATTAAATGAAAGATCTTGATTTTAGAAAACTTTAGAAAAAAAACCATCAAATTTGGAGTTTTTGTGATGAAGAGATACTAGTTACAAGTTATAATTATGGATTATAAAGAAAAAATGAACTATTCATGTGGTCACCTAGCTGGCGCCACGACCTGGTTCTACTCCTCATGCCCGCGATTAGCTCTGAAACGTGGTGTGCAATCTTCTGTTGATTAATACAGATAAAAATGTTTCATCAATATAATAACATACATTCATGAAATGCAGTGGTAAAACCCTTCCCCTCCGAAGAGAGAGGTCGCGGGTTCCTTTCAGATTGCATTGTTTCTTTTTTGCGTTTTTAGCTCTTCCACGTGGAGCTGGGCTCGTGTGGGCCAAGTCGAGCTGGCTGTGTCGGCCTTAGGCAGATAGCAAAGGGCCGGCCAAAATGTTTAAATAAATTAAAATAAAAAAGCTTACCACAAACGAGCATGTGGCCTAGTGGTAGATTTGCTCAACTCCAAACATCCTCGCCCGGGTTCGAACCCTCACTTCGTCGCAAGTTTTTTGCTAATTTTGTGAACGTGGCGCCTACGGCTGGGTGACGTGGTGCTGGCGGCTGGTGGCTTGGCAGGAAGAGAACATAGAAATAAAAGGACAAAATACTGAGATCAAGAACAAATCATGTCTTAGCTCAATGGTAAGTTTAGAACTTTGGGGCTGACAGATTGCGAGTTCCAACCCAAGCATTCGCTACATTTTTTTATTTTTTCCATACTATTCTAGCATTCACAACATTTTTTTATTTTTTTCATATTATTCTATTTTTTCCGTATGGAAATATTATTCTATTTTTTCCTTATGGAGCATGACGATTATTCTATTTTTCCCGAATGGAGCATGACGATTTTTAGTTTGTTCGTGACAAATTTGCATAAGCGTCACAATATTTTGGGCCGAATTGTGACGAAATTGATAAAACGTCACAATTTTCTGGGCTTGGTATCCATACCTGCGAATCCATGACGTTCTGTGAAAACGTCATGAAAAATCCATCACAGATTATTCGCAACATTTTTTTATTTTTTCCATACTATTCTAGCATTCACAACATTTTTTTATTTTTTCCATATTATTCTATTTTTTCCGTATGGAAATATTATTCTATTTTTTCCTTATGGAGCATGACGATTATTCTATTTTTCCCGAATGGAGCATGACGATTTTTAGTTTGTTCGTGACAAATTTGCATAAGCGTGACAATATTTTGGGCCGAATTGTGACGAAATTGATAAAACGTCACAATTTTCTGGGCTTGGTATCCATACTTGCGAATCCATGACGTTCTCTGAAAACGTCATGAACAATCCGTCACAGATTAAATAGTTTCTTGTAGTGTGCCGTGTGGTCTTTGCCGTGGGTCATATCGGCAAAGAGGGTGATTCCGGTAGTGTGATAGCAAAGGTAAGCACGACGTTTGTGATTCTTTGGTTGCAGGAAAACGAAGAGGTAATTCAAAGCCTGTATCGAAATGGGCAGCTCCAGAGACGGGTTGGCTAAAGATCAATGTGGATGTTGCTTTTATGAACCGACCGGAGAAGGGGGTATTGGAACCATTATCAGGGATGCTAATGGGCGGGTTTAGTTAACGGCCTGGAGGTATTTGCGGCATGGAAAAGATGCACAAGAGGCTGAAGCTTTAGCGTGCAAGGAGGGCCTTATGCTAGCGGCTGAATGGTGTAAACAGAAAGCCATTCTTGCGTCTTATTGCAGCTCCCTGGTGGCTATGTTGAAATGGCGAGAAGCTCTACGACTACGATCGAATTTGAAGTTCATCGTCGAGGAAACTATAGAAGCTGGGGATTGCCTACCAGAGTGGAAAGTAATTCACACGAGAAGAGAGTGTAACAGTGCAGCGCATGAGCTCGCACAACTGGCGAAGCGAACGAAGCACTCCGCGGTGTGGCGGTTCGACGTGCTGTGTGTGTAGAGCGAATTATTGCTCAGGATTGTAACTTGTCTGAGTAATAAAAATCTCTCTTTTCTTCGTAAAAAAAAAGAACCCTGCGGCATCGTAGAAATCTTTTGGAGAAGATTATAAAAGCTAGTTAATTAAAGACATCATCATGGGCCGTGATTAACTGATAACAAATTTGGATGGGCCCTGCTTCTCCACCTCCACACCACGGGTTCTCTTCTCCACGCGATTTGGGTGGTCCGTCGAACTAGTCTCGCGCCGCCGTTGGCACCTTGCTCTGCGCAAAGGGTCACGCACGCCACCACGCCGCCGGTCGCCATGTGAGGATCTAGCCCGGCGGGCGCCGACGTCTCTTCTTCCCCTTCCCGGCACCGCTTTACTGCCCACGAGTCTCCGAATCTTCCATCTTCTGACCATTGCTTGTCCCGCAGCGTCGACGCTGGCCCGCGCGCCACCTACTCGACGTAATGCCTCCAAGGAAAAGGGGGAGGAGGGGCAAGGGGCCCGCTATGGCGCCTTCAGAGGATGACCGCAACCACATAGGCGCCCTCCCGGACGATGCGCTCCGGCACGTACTCTCTTTCCTCCCAGCGCAGGAGGCCGTGCGGACGTGCGTGCTCGCCCGGCGCTGGCGCCACCTCTGGAAATCTTCCACGGGCCTGCGTCTTTTGTGTGGCCCTGGGGAGGAGGCGACGTCCGTGAAGAACCTCCGGGATTTCATGTTCCATCTGCTGCTGCTTCGCGGAGATTCGCGTCTGGACACGTTTGAGATTGAGTTATTCGGCATGGATGAAGAAGATGTGCCCAGTGTGAATCTCTGGTTCCGGCACGCTGTGATGTGCAAAGTTCGGGTGCTTCAGCTCCATAGCTATAACTGGACCAATAGAGGCCAGGCCTGGTTTCAGCTAGATGACCTGCCTCTTGTCTCCCAGCACCTGACTACGCTAAGTCTTTGCTCAGTGCGGTTTCGCAGCAGTTTCCTGAACTTCTCAAGCTGTCCAGCGTTGGAAAATCTAGAGTTGGAGTACTGTGTGTTCTCAGAGGCCAAGAAAATCTCGTCTGAGTCCCTCAAGCATCTGAGCATCACTTATTCCACTTTCGACAATGACTGTCGCTTTAGAATTGATACCCCAAATCTGGTTTCACTGTGTCTATGTGACTTTTGGAAGAAGACACCCATACTTGAGAGCATGCCAGTGTTAGTGAAGGCATTTGTTAGAATATCCTGGGAATGTGAGGACCGATGCCCTAAAAACCATGGAGATTGTGAATGTGACTCTTGTGACATTTCGGAATAGAACATTGATGCTTGCACTGACACTAACAATTGTGTGCTTCTACAAGGTCTATCCAAAGCTAAGATTTTGGCATTAACTTCTGTACCTCGAGTGGTATGCCCCTACACTTTCATCTTGAACTCAGTTATATTATAAGCCATTCTATTATTTCTGCTGCATTATAAATATTTGTTTTCTGAAAATGATAGTTTGTCAGTTAAGCATGCCTTTGCCTTTCCTTCATTGCCACCAACCAGGGTTCTTAAATCTCATGTCCACTGTGAGTATTATCTCATATTTTTCCTCTTGCGCTTTGCACAATTTATTTTTAAAAGGGATTTAAGATGGCGTCCTTGACGAGGGTCTAGATCAGGGGTACCCGATCAAGCCCTTAATCCTCGTCGTGACGATAATCCACCCTACAAAAACAAAAGCCGAAGACCCAAATCAAGCGGATCCTCCATGTCCGGACAGCTCGGAGGTCGCCCGACGAGTCTCCGATTCGCCCGAGGAGTTCTCCGCCTCCGAGTGGTTCTCCGATTCGCCCGAGGAGTTCTCCGCCTCCGAGTGGTTCTCCGATTCGCCCGGGGAGTCACCGCTTCCGAGCGGTCTCTGCCTCGCTCGACTAGACTACTCGGCTCCGTCCCGCTTCGGCCCATCCGGTGCCGTACCTACTTGGTACCCACCGTGCCAGAGCATGATGGGCGTCCGTCCTCTGCTACGGCAGCCACAGTGGCACCCGTCTCATCCGAATAGGAACGCTACAGTCCAGGGAGGAACGCATGCGCAACACCGGGCGCCCGAGGAGGACACCTGGAATTCCCGAAGGCCCAGAGCAAGTCAACCACGACCCAGAACTACCCGGAGACTTACCCGAGAAGTCATCTACATCAACCACCCGGGATGTACGATCCCGGGTCTGGCGGGGCGCCCACTCCGTCAACACCTGCTCCCTGTACGGCTCGGCATGCGGCGCAAGTTAAAGGCCTCGGGGCCGAAACTCCCATTGTAATTTTCTCTTTTTTACCTCCCCGCTTCCTTCTCCCCCTTGAGACTATAAAAGGGGTCGAAGGGACACCAGTGAGAGGGGGGAAGACACACAACGGACGAACATTCGAACACAGGACGAACAATACACTCACTCACACAGCACAGGGACTTGGGACCCTCTCCCTCTCCCGACCAGTTTGTACCCCCTACTACAGACTTGGACTTGAAGAACATCGGCACACACTGGACGTAGGGTATTACTCTCCGGAGGCCCGAACCAGTCTAAGTCCCCTGTCTCTTGAATCACCATCCGGACCCTGACACGCGATCGTAGAAATTTACTTGCCGGCGGTAGAGAACCCCGACAGTTGGCGCGCCAGGTAGGGGGCTTTTCGCGTGTCACGACATTTCACCAGGGCCCGGATGGCCCACGGCGGCGCCTCGCTGGCGCTGGGTGCTCACCTGCGTTTCGGCTCCCTCGACTTCGTCTTCGGCAAGTCGGTGGAACCCATCATCGGGGCTATTTTCGTGCGCCCCAAGCTTGCCTGACGACGACGGCAAGACGAATCACGACAAGGGGCCCGAACCCTCCCGAGCCACCACGGGAGCCACCGCCTACGTCTTCGACCTGCTAGGTGAGGATCTGGCGGCTGCCCTGGGACGGAGCCCGACCCAGGAGCACTTCCGCAACCTCTCCTACATGATCACCAACCTCGCCCTCCAAGTTGGAGGGGAGGAGCAGCTCCTCTGGGACGAGTTCCTCGACTACTACGGCGCCATGTACCCAGGGGGACAGCCGGGTCTGCCATGCGATCCGGCGGTCGCCCCGGCATCGACGGAACTCAGCTCCTCCACCTCTCCAGCCGCCAAGGGCGCGACGGACAGGCGGAACTCGTGCCCGCGGTTGGGGTGGGCTCCGCCAAACTTCGACCCTTCCCGTGAGTGCTTCATGTGCCACACCCCGGACGGGGACGTACAGATTGCGAGCAGCTCGACGAGCGACAAAGCGGCGCCCAAGGACGCCAAGGCGCCACCCAAGAACGACCCCGCCGGCGATGCTCGGCGGACCCGGCTGCGGGAGCTCGACGAAGCACAACGTCAACTCGAGGACGAGCGCGGGCGACTTCACCGTGAGCTTGGCAAGAACGCGGATGGAGGGGCCGCCCGCGCGCGCGCACGGGAGGTGCACCATAACATCGTCATCGACAACAACGCCAACGACGCGCCGGTCTTCAACCGAGCGTCCCAGAACCTCGCAGCGGCTGCTGTCCTGCTCCGTGAACACCCTGAACCAGCGGCGCCTGAAGATCGAAGGTTCCATCAACAGCTCCGCGCGCTTCTGGAAACCGCAGCAGTTCAACAAGCAGAAAGCTCCGCGTCACGCCAACGGGGTCCCAGGGAGCACGGGCAGGGGCAGCCTACACGCCATCACGAGGTCACGGTGAACAGAGACGCCGGGCGACGAGACGAGCACCGGGAGCACCGCCCACACCGAGCTTACAACAGGCGGCGCGGAGGCCGCTACGACAGTGGCGAGGACCGGAGCAGGAGTGCGTCCCCCGACCCCAGGGGGCCGCGCGCTTTTGGACCCCGTGTCCTCGGCGCTCACGTCCCTCCGCGCTTCCGAGCTCCAACGACGGTGCCCAAGTATGACGGGGACACGAACCCCAGCGTCTGGCTGGAGGATTACCGGCTAGCATGCCACGCAGGCGGGGCGCAGGACGACTACTTCATCATCAAGAGCCTCCCCCTCTACCTCGCTGACTCGGCGCGAACATGGTTGGAGCACCTCCCCGACGGCAAGATCGACAGCTGGGCGCAGCTGCGCGACGCGTTCATCGGTAACTTCCAGGGCACCTACACACGCCCCGGGAACCCGTGGGATCTGCGCAACTGCCTCCAGAGGGAAGACGAGACCCTGCGCGACTACATCAAGCGCTTCTCCAAGCGGTGCACCGAGCTGCCGAACACCGCCGACACCGACGTCGTCGCGGCATTCCGATTCGGGACAACTTGCGCGACCCTCATTCACGAGCTAGGGCGCAAAAAGCCGCGGACCATCCGAGACCTCCTCGACATCGCCACCGACTACGCCGATGGGGAGGACGCCGTCGCTGCAACCCTTGATCGGCCTCAGGGCAAGGGCAAGCAGTCGGAGGCGGTCGGCGAGGGCGCCTCCGCTCGACCCAACAAGAAGAAAAGAAAGGACAAGCGGAGGCGCGATAGCGGTATGGTGGCGGCGACCTAGCGGAAGACCGCTAAACCCAAAGGGAACCCGGCGCCAAGGGACCACTTCGAGAAGCTCCTCGAGGCTCCGTGCACCAATCACGAGGGTCCTGTCAAGCACGCCTTGAAGGACTGCAAGCTCATGAAAAGCTTCCTCGCCGGTACTCTGAAGAAGAAACCCCATGAGAACACCAAAGATGGGGTCGGAGGCCCGAACGACGACGACGGCTACCCCAGGGAGGACGGCGCAGTCCTGATGATCGTTGGGGGATCGGCGGCCTGCCCCTCGAGGCGCGACGAGAAGCTGATCCGACGAGAAGTTTGTCACACGGAGCCCGTGGTGCCCTCCTACCTAAGGTGGTCCGAGGCCCCGATCACTTTCGATCGCTCCGATCATCCCGACCATGTCCCACAACCAGGAAGGTACCCGCTCGTTGTTGCTCCTCTCTTCGGGACGAAACGCGTCCACAAGGTGCTCATGGACGGCGGTAGCGGCCTCAACATCCTCTACGCCGAAACTCTCGACGAGATGGGGATCCCGCGGTCCCGGCTTCGGCCATCCGCGGCGCCATTCCACGGGGTTGTCCCCGGGGCAGACGCAATGCCTCTCGGGCAGATCGACCTGCCCGTCACGTTTGGGACTCCACGGAACTTTCGCAGGGAGACCCTCACTTTCGAAGTGGTCGGTTTCCCTGGGACGTATCACGCCATCCTCGGGAGGCCGGCATACGCAAAGTTCATGGCTGTCCCAAACTATACGTACCTTAAACTGAAGATCCCTGGACCCAAAGGTGTCATCACGGTGGGGACTTCGTTTGAGCATGCGTACGCCTGTGAAACCGAGTGCTTCCAATTCGCGGAGGCACTCGTCCGGTCCGAGAAGCTCGCCGCTGAGCCTTCGCCCAGGGACCTGGATATCCAGGAGACCTCCAAGCGTGCTGCGTGCTCCTTCGAGCCAGCCAAGGACGTCAAGGAGGTTGCCGTGGCCAACGATGGTCGCACCCTCCGTATCGGGACGGCGCTCGATCCTAAATAGGAAAGCGCGCTCGTCGACTTTCTCCGCGCAAACCTCGATGTGTTTGCATGGAAGCCCTCGGACATGCCGGGGATTCCAAGGGAAGTCGCCGAGCACAAACTTGATATTAAGCCTGGCGCTTGACCGGTCAAACAGAGGCTTCGACGATACGACAAGGACAAGTGCAAAGCCATCGGCGAAGAGCTCAAAAAGCTCCTTAGCGCCGGCTTCATTAGGGAAGTGTACCACCCCGAGTGGTTAGCAAACCCTGTCCTTGTAAAAAAGAAGAATGGGAAATGGAGGATGTGCGTTGACTATACCGGCCTTAACAAGGCATGTCCAAAAGACTCCTTCCCTCTTCCGCGCATAGATCAGGTGGTCGACTCCACCGCGGGGTGTGAAACCCTCTGCTTTCTCGATGCGTACTCCGGGTACCATCAGATCGCAATGAGCCTGGCCGACCAGCTCGCAACGTCGTTCATCACGCCTTACGGCACTTTCTGCTATTCGTCGATGCCATTCGGGCTGAAAAACGCGGGCGCCACGTTCCAAAGATGCATGCGTCGCGTCTTTGGCGACTTAATCGGCCGACTGGTCGAGGCGTACGTTGACGATATAGTAGTGAAATCCAAGCGCACTGGCGACTTGGTCTCCGACCTCGCAGCTGTCTTTGAGAAGCTCCGGCTGAACAAAGTAAAGCTCAACCCCGAGAAATGCGTTTTCGGGGTCCCGAGAGGCATGCTCCTCGGCTTTATCGTATCGGAACGAGGCATCGAGGCCAATCCCGAGAAGATAACCGCCATCACCGACATGGGGCCAATCCAGAACGTGAAGGGGGTCCAACGCGTCACGGGATGCTTGGCCGCGCTCAGCCGTTTCATCGCCCGACTCGGGGAACGGAGCCTGCCCTTGTACCGACTGCTCAAGAAGTCGGACCACTTCGTCTGGAACGCCGAGGCGCAGCAGGCCCTCGACTCGCTTAAGGCGTTGCTCAAAAATCCGCCGATCCTGACCGCCCCGGCGGAAGGAGAGCCCATGTTGCTCTACATCGCGGCGACCACCCATGTGGTAAGCACCGCCCTCGTCGTCGAGCGCAACGAGCCCGAGAAGATCCAAAAGGTGCAACGCCCCGTCTACTTCATCAGCGAGGTCCTGTCCGACACCAAGGTACGGTACCCCCAGATCCAAAAACTTGTCTACGCTGTCCTCATCACCAAGCGGAAGCTCCGGCATTACTTTGACGCCCACCCCATCACGGTGGTGTCAAAGTATCCACTCGGCGAGGTGATCCAGAACCCCGAGGCCGAGGGGAGGATAGCCAAGTGGGCGCTCGAGCTGATGGGCAAGAACGTCACCTACGCCCCTCGGGACGCCATCAAGTCACAAGCGCTGGTCGACTTCGTCGCCGAGTGGACCGAGGCCCAAACTCCCCCGACATCCATCGAGCACGAAACGTGGGTCATGTACTTCGACGGATCGCTTATGAAGGAGGGAGCCGGTGTCGGCCTTGTCTTTGTCTCGCCTCTGGGCGTGCGCATGGAGTACATGGTTCGACTGCACTTCTCGGCCTCCAACAACGCCGCCGAATACGAGGCCCTCATCAACGGACTCCGTATTGCCCTCGAGCTCGGCATACGGCGTCTCGAGATCCGAGGTGACTCGGAGTTGGTCGTAGATCAAGTGATGAAGGAGTCGAGCTGCGTCAGCCCCAAGATGGCCGCCTACTGCCGGGCGGTCCGCGAGCTGGAAGACAAGTTCCTCGGCCTCGAGCTCAAGCACGTCCAACGACGATACAACGAGGCGGCCGACACCCTTGCCAAGGCGGCCTCCAACCGGAAGCCTGTCCCCCATGGAGTGTTTGCCAAAGACCAGCACGCCCCCTCCATCCGACTAGACGACGAGCCACCCGAACCTCCAACGCAGGAGGAAATGGAGGTGATGGAGATCGACGCAACATACGAGCCCAACCTCGAGGATCCTGACTGGAGGATTCCGCTCCTCGAGTGGATCGTACAGGGCAAGCTCCCTCCCGACAAGACCGAGGCTCGGCGGATCGCTCGCTGGGCCAAGACCTTCACGCTCATCGAGGGAGAGCTTTATCGGCGAGGCTCCTTTGGCATCCTAATGCGCTGCATTCCGATCGACCAAGGCAAGGAATTGCTAAGGGACATCCATGCAGGAGCATGTGGGCACCATGCCGCGCCGAAGACACTTGTCGGGAAAGCTTTCCGGCAAGGGTTCTACTGGCCAACCGCGCTTGCCAATGCTAAGGACATCGTGCGCAGCTGCGAAGGCTGTCAGTTCTACGCAAGGCAGACTCACCTCCCGGCGCAAGCCCTGCAGACCATCCCCATCACTTGGCCCTTTGCCGTATGGGGTTTGGATTTAGTCGGGCCACTGAAGAGAGCACCCGGGGGCTTCACGCATCTCCTCGTCGCCGTCGACAAGTTCTCCAAATGGATTGAGGCAAGGCCCGTCAGGCGGGTTCGCTCACAAGAAGCTGTCTAGTTCTTCACCGACATCATCTACCGTTTCGGGGTCCCGAATGTGATCATCACCGACAACGGCACTCAGTTCACGGGCAAGAGGTTCCTCAACTTCTGCGACGACAACAACATCCGAGTGGATTGGGCCGCCGTCAGCCATCCCAAAACCAATGGACAGGTGGAGAGAGCCAATGGCATGATCGGGGCTGAAGCCGCGAATCTTCAAACGCCTCGAGAAGTTCCGAGCAAGGTGGGTCGCAGAGCTCCCGTCGGTCCTCTGGAGCTTGCGGACTACTCCAAGTCGAGCTACCGGCTGCACGCCCTTCTTCATGGTGCACGGGTCCGAGGCGGTCCTCCCGACGGATCTTGACTACGGCAGCCCAAGAGTTCGTGCATATGACGACGAAGGGAACCAAGCCTCCATGGAAGACGCCATCGACCAGCTGGATGAAGCGCGCAGCATCGCACTACTCCACTCGGCCAAGTACCAGCAGGCCCTACGGCGGTACCACGACCGCAACATTCGAAGCCGGGCCTTTCAAGTCGGCGACCTCGTCCTCCGACGAGTTCAGAGCAACCGCGGCCGCCACAAGCTGTCGCCGCCATGGGAAGGCCCCTACATCGTCGACCAAGTCCTCCGCCCGGGGACTTTCAAGCTCAAGGACGCCGACGGACGAGTTCTCTCCAACGCTTGGAACATAGAACAGCTACGTCGCTTTTACCCCTAAAAAGTATCTGTACTTTGTCATTCGCTTACGATAATGAAAGTGCTCTTTCGTTCCGAGTACTTTATGAGCCTGTAGTCGCTTCCCGAGACACTCTCCGAGCCCTCTGAGATAAGAGGCGAGTGACCCTTTCCCCGCGTAGGGTCGAATGATTTCGACAACCGACATGATAATTACCTACTACGGCCTGTTAACCACCAGGGGTTCGAAGGCTGGCCCGTCGAAGGGTTCGACAGCCGCCCCCGGGCACCCCGAGCGAGGGGCAGCAAGGGATGGGTCCCAGCGGCCAGTACCCAGGCGCACGAGCGTCGCGGGCATCCCGAACTGCATTCGAGTCTTGATGGAAAGTAAGATCATGGTTTTTCCTCCGATGGAAAGGCAAAGAGCCGCCAGGTCCGGACGAACGGACTCGGTAACTAGATGATCTCGCCACCAAGAATTTGAAGCTGATCACCAGCTGATCCGATCGGAACCCGTCGAGCGGGATGCCGAGGCTTCACTCGAATTGACCCGTTATCAGCTCATACGGACACCGCATTTTCGGCCAGCAAGGCAAAAATACGGCGCGGTCCGGCCCCTCCACCTTTTGCGAAAAAGGTGCATGAGGGGTAACGATGTAAGGAGAAACAGGCTCCTCCACCAGCACCCTGCATCGCGCGGGGTCCCAGGTCACAGAAGGAGGCCTGCGAAAGGCCGCGCCACGACAAAACGAGGCCGAGGATGAGCCCGAGAAGTCTCCACCTCGCCCGACGAGTCCCCGCCTCTCCCGAAGAGCCTCACACTCCCCTGCGGGCTCGCACGCCCCTGCAGCTATGTCGCTTTTACCCTTAAAAGTACCTGTACTTTTCGTTTGTGATAATAAACAAAGTACCACGCTGTTCCGAGTACTTTATGCGCACGTACGATCATTTTTCAAAATGCACCTTGCGAGTTCTCAAGACTTAGCGGCAGGCGACCCCTTCCTTGTGCAGGATCGCCCACCGCTCGGGGGCTCCACCCGGGGCCCGGTGCCCCTCCTTTTTTCGCAAAAATTCGACAAGTGATCGCTCTCGCGCGCGGTCAAGCGGTATACTTTTGCGCTTACGAGAAAGAAACGTCAGCTCGGGTGGCTTTGCGATCGCGCTTGTCCAAGTTTTGAGTGCTTACGCCCCCGCGGCTACGGCGCTGACTTGCGGGCAAAATCCAAGTCCTCGGACCGACGTCTTTTTCCCCGAGAGCAATAAAGGAATTGCCCCGATTAGTTGTTGCTTTCAATGCATCGGTCTGTTGTTTGTCATTGCTCATACCTTCCGAAACTGCTTGGGGGCTGCGAGTCCGAGCGCCCAAACTCCCGAGTTCCTACGCCCCGGCGGCTGCGGAACAGAGTCCGACGGGCAGACTCCCGTGCCTTACCATCTCGACCCCATGACCCCAAAAGCGTTCGGAAGAGAATGGAAATGGCAAGCAACAGATAAAAACACGAGCTTTTTAAGCAATAACGAATACCCTTCGAGGAGGAGTTAAGTTCATTACATAACAAAATGACTAAGTCCTCTACTTCTATTCCAGCCCGAGATCCTTCAGGGCGGCGGAGAGCACCTTCTCGGCAAACGAGGAAGATTCGGCTTCAATCTCATCGTACTCGTCCTCCTCGTAGCCAGGGGCCCACCCACCTTGCAGGGATTCCCGATCCATGGTCGGCTAATGTGACAAGAACATGGCAATAATCTTCCGTGCCACGCTCCGAGCAAGATCCGAGGCCTGCGCCCGAGTCCTCCCTGCAACAAGGGCAAGGCGGTCCACCAGGGACGGGCCGCCGCCGACGTTGAGCTCCTCGAACAGGTGCTCGACGGCCTGGACCAGAGCCTGATGGACCTCGGACTTCTTCTCAATGGGCCCTTTGGCTCTGCTCGGTCCCCTCCCTAGACCTCTGAAGGTCCTCGACAGCTCCTGCAGACAATCCTTCGTCAGAACTATCTCGCAGGAAGGAAAGCAAGAGGAAGGACGAACAGAAACACGATACTTACTGGCCAACTCCGCCTTCAGGTCGTGACCAAGCTGCACCAGCTCTTGATTGGCGGCAAAGGCCTTGGCCACCTCGCGCTTCTCCGACTCGAGCTTGGCCTCCAGGTCAACCTTCTGGTTCCGCAGGGCTACATTGGCGAACAGGCCTAAGCAAACTCGCGGCCACTCGAGAAAAACAGAAAGCAACCGCCCGACAAGAAACAAGGAAGGGTAACTTACCGAGGATCTCTTCCTCCCGCTTCTGGGCAACTTCTCCAAGGCGGGCCCCCTCTTCCTCCGCGGCCTTCAGCTTCCCGGCCAGCTCGACCAACTGGTTGTTGGCCGTCTTGAAGTCAAGGTCGCGGTGCTGGACGTCTGTCTGGAGGTCCACCACTTTCGCCTTCAGCCCCTCGACCTCTCGCACGGCGGCCTCCTTTTCCCGACTGGAGGCGTCGGCAGCCGCCAGCGCCGCCGCAACCACCTTCTCGGCCTCCCCCACCTTCGCCTCGAGGGCGGCTTCCTTCTTCTCGGCACCAGCGAGCGCCTCCGCCCTGGCCTCCTGGGCCTCGGCCAGCTGGGCCTCAAGCTGCTGCTTCTCCTCCTTCAACTGCTGAACGGCGTGCCATAGCCCGGCCTCCCGCCGAAGGAACAGGGACTTCTCGGAGCTGCGCTCCATGATTTTCTGAATAAAAGCAGAAAGAGGAGCGGTAAGACACACCCCAAAACGGCGCCAAAACCAGAAGAAGGAAACCCGAGAACTTACCCGGGAAGGCTTAATGATCATCTCGTTAAAGACCTCCTTTATGTTATTGAGTCCCTCCGCGAGAAGATGGCACTGCTCCCTCTCCGACATGTCGTCAAGCTCGAAGACGGGATCCCCCGGGTTCTGACGATCGTACCACATCAACCGACCCTCGCACGGCAGGTTCGGGTTGTTCTCGATGGGTACGATGGTCTGGAAGCGACGATCCATCGTCATCATCCCCGGAGTCTCCCTGAGAAAGTCCAGGTCCCCACTCGGGTTGGCTCGAAGGCCTCGGGGATTCCACAACCGGCCCCCCGCTGGGGTCGTCGTCGACCCTCCGCGAGCCATCCTCCGGCGAGTCCTCGATCACGACGACCTCTGAGGGAACCACCCCGGAGGACTCGGGGGCTGCAGCGGCTGCCGCCGCTGGGATGGCGACGTCTTGAAGGGCGCCGGACGCCCCCGCCTCCGCTTCCTTGGGGCCGGCCGCGGTCCCCGGAGGGGAAGCGACCCCGCGGCCATCTCCCCCGGCAGCAATCTCCTCGGCCCCGGCTAGGGCCACGTCACCAAGCAGGGCGACCTCCCCTGCCCCAGGGTGGCTCGCCGCCTCCTGAGGGGTAGGAAGGGCCGTCCCCGCCAGCTGTTCCTCCAGCTCGGCTTGGAGTGCCGCGACAGCCGCCTCTGAGGGAGCGGCCTGCGCGACAACCAGGCCAGTCGGGAGTGCCCCTCGCGGGCTGTCGCCGTCTCCCTCCGGCGCCTCCTCCTCAACGGAGGGCGTCACCCTCCGTGTCGCCTCCTCGGCCTGCTCCGCCGAGGGCACCGGCGTCGCCTCCTCGGCCTGCTCCGCCGAGGGCACCGTCGCCTCCCCGGCCGGCTCCGCTGCGGGCTCCGGCGTCGCCTGCTCGGCCTGCTCCGTCGCGGGCCTCGGCGTCGGCGCTGCTGAGCGCAGTTTCTTCTTCGGCGCCACCTCGAGCGGTTTGTCGGCCCGACTGGTGCATCACAGGTCGAGGAGTCCGGCTAAGAAAAAAGGCAACTGTAGGAACGAAAACTACTCGAGAAAGACAGAGCATTGCTCACCTCGACGAGACGGTCCGGGTCCGCTTGGAGCTTGTAGGCGCCAGGCCCCTCGGGGACGAGGGCCTCTTGGACCCCGCAAGCGTCGTCGGGGCAGGGGCCGCCTGCGTGGCTTCGGCGCTCCTACCCGAGTAGGGGCGCCGCCCGACCAGTCGGGCCTCCTCCTTCAACCGGGGACGGATCCGGCCGCCCCGTCGTGGCCCTCACCGGGGCGGAAGGGGCCTGCGCCTCCACCGCGGGCGACGCGGGCGAGGCCCTGCCCCCAACAGGATCTGCCCCTGCGGCAGGTACGGGCGTCCGGGGCGCGTCCCGCCCTCCGCTCTGCGCCCGTGTTGTTTGAGGGGCTGGCGGCGGCCGCCTGTCGTCTCGTGGCGCGGACCTTTTGGGGGAGCGCGACGCCCCCGACGACGAACCCCCCTTGTGGGCGCGCTCCGACAGGTCCCGGCTCCGGCTTCTCTCCCGACGGGGGGAGGCCGTGTCCCGTCGGGAACTCTTCCCCTCCTCGGGCGCATGACGGGTGGACGGAGGCGTGCGGCCGCGCCTCTCGCGCTGGCTGTCCCCAGAGGGCCGTTGATGCCGGCTCGACCGGGAACTTTCGCTCCTCCCGCGTCCGGCGGAGGCGACCTCCCTCTCCCGCTAGACCCCGGTTGCTGCGCCGAGGGCGAAGCTGTCACCACGGCGACCGCCTTGAGCTTAGCGGGGGGCGCGTCCTCATCCTCCTCGTCGTCCTCGCTCCTCGAGTCCCCCTCCGCGGGCTCCGACTCGGGGTCCTCATCCTCGGAGACCCGCTCTCCCCTTTTCCTCCTCTTGGCCCGCTCGGCGTTCCTCTCCCGCTTGGCCACCTCACTCATCCTCCACTTCTCCCGGCGGTCCTTCTTCGCCTTGGCCCGCTCGGCCTCGGCCCGATTCTTCGCCCTGTCCTCGGGAAGCGGCGGCAGGGAGTAGGAGCAGTCATGGCTCTTCACCTAAAGAACTCGGGATCAGGAAACCGAAAAGCACTCGGGATTGAGTTCAAGGCGGAGGAAGGAATCCTTACCAGAGCTTTGGTGTGGGCGTTCGGGAGCATGGGGAGGAGGTCCGGCGGTGGATATGCGTCATGAGCCCTCCCCATCGCTGCCGTCACCCGGCGCTCCACCTCGGCCTCCGAGGGCAGGGGGTCCATCGTCACGGTCCCCACGTAGGGGGCCTTCGCCGGAATCATCTGCCAGATCTGGAGGGTGCGCCGCCTCAGCGGTACGATACCTCTCGAGAGGTACCCGCCGATGACCTCCGCCGCGGACACGTTCGCGTCCCGGAGTCGAGCGAGGGCCTTCCAGATATTCCCGAGGAGTTTCTCCTGCAGCTTCTTCTCGGGCCCATACCCCCAGTTGTCGGGAGCCTTCTCGAACGACCTCCCGGTATACGCCGGGAGGGGATTCTTGGGGTCGTTCTTGAGGTAGAACCACCCGGGGTGCCACCCCTTGTTCGAGCTGATCAGGGTCCCCGAGATGTAGTCCTTCGACCGCCCTTGCTTCAACTTCAACATGGCACACCCGATTGTCGCAGGGGCGCCGCCTTCACAGGCATGCAACACAAATTTGAAGAAGTACCGGAAGAGGTCCCAGTGGGCCTCCATCCCCAGGTACCCTTCGCAGAGCGCCACGAACACCGCCATCTGCTGCACCCCATTGGGGTTGATGTGCTGGAGCTCCAGCCCGTACTCATTGAGCACGGCGCGGATGAACCTCCCAGCGGGGACGGAGAACCCGCGCTCGTGGAAGGCGACGAACGAGACGACGTACCCGGCCGGCGGCCGGGGGAAGTCCTCCACGCCGGGCCTCTTCCACTCTTCGGCCTCCGTCAGCGGCGGCAGCGAGCCGTCCCTCACGAGCCCCTCTAGCTGCCTCTGCGTCACCCTGGAGCGCTCCCAGACCGACATCGTGAGGTCGCCGGACGAAGGTGACGTGGGTTGTGCGGGGATGTGGTCTCTCCTCCCTCAGAAGAGTGCAAGCGCGTCGGCGGCGGAGGACGCGAGAGAGCAAGCGCAGCGGCGAGGAAGACGAAGCGCGCGGCAGAAGGCGAAAAGATTGGAGTAGATTAAACCCTAGGCGGCCGCGGCTCAGGGCTATAAAAGGGGAAGCGGCGCGGCGGAGCGACCGCGGCGTTAAATGCGCGGGCCCACCTTCGGCGCCTCGCGACGTGCGCACGTCGCCTCACCTGACCCCCTCAAAAGGCGCGCCCTCCCTCCACGCGGCGAAAAACCAGGCCGGCGCTCCCGTGCTCGGCCCATCAACGGTTGGGCAGCGGCCCGGCCCACCAACGAAGCGTCCCCGACAAGCTTCCCAACCCCGACAACCTCCAAGGCAAACTACCCGGGCTCAAAACCTTAACAAGAGCTCCAGCTCTTCTCAAGGCTCGGGGGCTACACCCGGCGGGTGCGCTCGCGCGCCCCCACCGGAAGAATCACAACTCATCACTCCTTCGCCACGGCTGAACCTGGGCGCGAGTTCCCAACTCCCCCCAGGCTCGGGGGCTACTGACGAGGGTCTAGATCAGGGGTACCCGATCAAGCCCTTAATCCTCGTCATGACGATAATCCACCCTACAAAAACAAAAGCCGAAGACCCAGATCAAGCGGATCCTCCATGTCCGGACAGCTCGGAGGTCGCCCGACGAGTCTCCGATTCGCCCGAGGAGTTCTCCGCCTCCGAGTGGTTCTCCGATTCGCCCGAGGAGTTCTCCGCCTCCGAGTGGTTCTCCGATTCGCCCGGGGAGTCACCGCTTCCGAGCGGTCTCTGCCTCGCTCGACTAGACTACTCGGCTCCGTCCCGCTTTGGCCCATCTGGTGCCGTACCAACTTGGTACCCGCCGTGCCAAAGCATGATGGGCGTCCGTCCTTTGCCACGGCAGCCACAGTGGCACCCGTCTCATCCGAACAGGAACGCTACAGTCCAGGGAGGAACGCATGCGCAACACCGGGCGCCCGAGGAGGACACCTGGAATTCCCGAAGGCCCAGAGCAAGTCAACCACGACCCAGAACTACCCGGAGACTTACCCGAGAAGTCATCTACATCAACCACCCGGGATGTACGATCCCGGGTCTGGCGGGGCGCCCACTCCGTCAACACCTGCTCCCTGTACGGCTCGGCATGCGGCGCAAGTTAAAGGCCTCGGGGCCGAAACTCCCATTGTAATTTTCTCTTTTTTACCTCCCCGCTTCCTTCTCCCCCTTGAGACTATAAAAGGGGCCGAAGGGACACCAGTGAGAGGGGGGACACAACGGACGAACATTCGAACACAGGACGAACAGCACACTCACTCACACAGCACAGGGACTTGGGACCCTCTCCCTCTCCCGACTAGTTTGTACCCCCTACTACAGACTTGGACTTGAGAACATTGGCACTCACTGGACGTAGGGTATTACTCTCCGGAGGCCCGAACCAGTCTAAGTCCCATGTCTCTTGAGTCACCATCCGGACCCTGACACGCGATCGTAGAAATTTACTTGCCGGCGGTAGAGAACCCCGACAGTCCTACATTTAGCAAGTTAAAGATATTGATGCTCAATGAGTACTGGTGTACGCCTGATGACTTCCGAGCTCTAGATTGTATTCTTAAACTCACACCTGTTCTAGAGAAGCTCATTCTTCAACTTTGTGTTGAGGTACACACTTCATAAATGGGCAAATATTGTATTGTGGAATTATTACAATTATTACATTATTAACTTATTGACCGTGATGAATTGTTTTGTGCATTGAAGAGGCCTAAACGTGAAGTTGAAATGAAAGGAAGTGTCACTCCCATGGAGGGATCAGCTGAAATTTTGGAACATCTCAAGAAAATGGAAGTCAAGTGTACAGGGGTTAATGAGAAAATTCTCAAAGTTCTGATATTCCTTTCTGCATTTAACATACGTGAGCCTATCTGCTATGCTCTTCATACTTCTGACATTTGTGTGTTCGCTTGAATGATCATTTGAGGTTTATGTTTGGTTACATGCATGAGTGTTTTTATCCCATATGAAAAAGAAAAATACAGTATGATTTTTTTAGAATATCTTTATATTCATATATTTATCTTAATCAGCTTTAATTCTAACTAATATTACTTTGCGTATGCTACTCGCTTGTTAACATAATGATTAACAGAGGCTGCATGAGGAACTCAGGAATTAATCTTGCTTTAGATCCTTGCCCAGAACAGAATCTTGAATCTATGTAACCTGGCTGGTTTATCCACCCAGCCAACCAAACGGGCTAAATTCAAAAGATTCTGCATCAATGTATCCTGGATCAAGCACATGCACCTAACCAATCATTACCTATTCTGCATCAATGTTGCCTTGGACGTGAATGAAAACTCTAAACTGATTGCTTCTTCTGAAATTTCAAACTCTGGTCTGTTGCAAAACACATGTGCGGAGCCACCGGCCCAGGCATGACCCTACGCACCGGGTCGAGCGGGCACTAGCACTATGCATGTTGGGCCACGCTGGGCTAGGTTATGCTTTTAGAGCTGCCTTGGTGGAAGGAATCAATGCTCGTGATAGCCTAAGAGGGGGAGGGGGCGAATTAGGCTTTCTAAGAACTTAGCCTACCACATGCCTTCTAATTACACAAGATATCTAGATGTGCGACTAAGGTTTTCTTCTAGTGTTTGCACCCACCCAAAGAGTTTTGCAACCTAGAGCCAATCCTATCAAAATACTGCTCTAGAAAGGTAAAGGCACACAAATTGCAAGTATGAAATGCGGAAGCTTAAAGGGTTAGAGGGATGCAAACATGACACGAAGATTTATCCTGTGGTTCGGCTTACGCCTACTCCACGTTGGAGCTCCATAAAGGATGTGCTCCCGGTCGCCAAGTCTTCTTCCCGGTCAAGGCCTTGAGCTCGCCACAAAGGCTCCCCAAGAGGGATGATGAGCAAGTCACTAAGACCTTGCTCTCATCAACCTACTCTTCTTGATGCCACCTCCACTACGGTGCTTCTCCACCAAGGAAGGGGTCTCCTCTTTCCCCGCACAATGTCGTTGTCGCCTCTCCACACCAAGCCGCAGGGTCAAAGACTTGTCGGCGAGTCACCAAGACTCCAAGGGGCCATCACATCGAAATTACAAGTGTTGGTTCACTCTAGAACCAAGCACAAGGCTCAACACCTTGCAACTCACTCACTAGGGCTATCCTAGCTCTCTCAATCACTATGGATGATCTATGTAGCATATATGGTGGCTTGGATGTCTTGTAGGTGTAGATAAACTTCTCTGGACTCCAGCAACTCCAAATGGCCGAATGGGGGTGGTATTTATAGCCCAAGGGCTTGAACTAGCCGTTGCCCAAAAGGTGCACAGATTTTGCAAACGCCGTATAATCCGTCGTGCACCAAACCCCCATCGGCGTATCATCCGCCGTGTGCTTTTCCAACGGTCGAATCCACTTTTCCAACGGCTAGTTGCACACGCCGTATGCTTCTGGATATGTACGCCGATGGCCGGTGGATCATACGCCGTGCCTTTTCTTCCACCTTTTCTTGACATCGTCCCTAAGTAACTTGTACGCCATTAGTCTGCCGAGGGTCGGCGTATGATACGCCGTGGAGGGTATTGCTGACCCTAACTTGAACTTGCCAATGCCTTGAACGCCGTATCATCCGCCCTTCATGCGCACAGTAACACCAAATCATACGCCGATGCATTTCATCTGAATTCTTCGAGCACCGTATGCTTCCAACTTGCATCGCCGGATCATACGCCATGTAGAATATTTTTGCTTTGCTTGACCAGCCTCTACACGCCGTATGCTTATGGTTTGTACGCCGTGTATCGGCGTTTAATACGCCGTGTACAAATTCTGCGGGCTTATCTAATTCAATCAACTTAAGCTCTTTCCATGATTTCATATGCCAATACCATGACATAAATACTTCAAAATAAGACTCTCTGGTTTTTGGCTATGCTTTGGAATCATTCTTGAGACGTGATTTTCTATGTAAATTACTCAACAGACATGTTAGGCTGCCCGCAGTGGATACTGCAAACATCCACGCAAGCGGTACTGCAGTACGCTCTGAGCAAAAAAACGCCGCAGCGGCGTCCGCTATCGCGTACGCGAACCAAGCGCACGGACTCGCTTCCGCCATTCCGAGCGGGCTTCCAGGACGTCCGCCAAAGCTGCGCCGGACCCACCACTGCCTGCTCCAACCACTTCCCGCGCCAGACCGAACGGAGAGAGAGGGCCGCCGGAGCCGAGAGCCGTCCGCCGCCGCAGCTGCTCCACCACCACACGCGCGCCGGGGCGTGAGGCCCGCTGCTCACGCCAGCGCCGGGCGTGGGGAGCAGGGGCGCCGCCGTTCGC
>CM014277.1:28180610-28200965 GCA_004135705.1 Alloteropsis semialata | reverse complement strand
AATTAAATGGTTGATCAATGTTTTTTTTCATATTTAGATTAACCGAACAAGTTAATAAGAATAAAAGCTTGATCGATCCTGGTAGTGTTTATGGAAGTTTGTTCAACATTTCAAGCCTCTGTTCAGCATTTCAAGCTTCTTTCTGGAATCTGGATTAAGACATTTTCATCTATGTATATAACACCTGAGGCTAAAGTACCTGCACATTTCCATTTTAATTCAGGTTTGATCTTTGAGTCGAGATCTACCGTTCCTGAGTGCACTGCCTGAGGATAGAGAACCACAAGGTCACACAATACGAGCATGCACCATAGAACAAGTGGAACCACGACTGCCATGGTGTAGGAGATACCTGGTGCAGCTTCAGTGGGAACTTGGAGTGGAGAGCCCTTTGGTCGCGTGAAGAGTTGTGACGTACGTTGACTACCAGGGCAGCATGTATGGATGTGCATTTGGTACCGGTGCTTGGTGACTGGAATGGTAGTGCTAATAGTTTGAATTTGAATTCGTGCTCAGATATCCTTGATATGCTTGATCACATTATTAATCACATTATTCTGGGATGGAGGGAGTACATTAAGCATTCAAAATTGTCGGATATAGCTACACCTTGAGTTCGGAGAGGTAATTTAATCAGCAAACAATCCAAAATACCCCTCATTTTGAAATAAATAACCACTTCAGAAATAGACATTTTAATTGTGCATGCACAAACTTGCTTTCTCTATACTATTCGGTCGAAACTATAGGGCACTCAGGATTTCCCGTCGAATTTATCCCTAAAAACTAGTCCTACCAAATTTTCTAGGGAAATCGCTTCCGTACGGTTTTTCGATCATTTCCGTAGAGTTTTGTCTCTAGAGAAACATGACGATTCCAGTAGTGCTGGTGGCACCCACCGGGACTAAAACATCGGTTTTAGTACGGAGGAAATCAAGAGCCAGGAGTAAAGCATAGCACCGTCTTTTCGCAATAATTTCAAGTCCCAAAACCCTCCTGTCACTCCCTTGTCTCTTCGCTCTTTCTCACCTTATCTTCTGTCTCTCTTACTCACCTCTCTCTATCTTCCCTTTCTTCCTCTCCAACCCATCTCTCTCTTGCTCTCTCCGTCACGAGAGGTCACAGCTGGCCCCAAACGACGAGCAGGGCGGGCGTGGCAGCCTTGGCGCGCGCCCGGAGGCCCCGGCCAGAGCGGGGCGCCCAACTCGAGGGCGGACGCGGCGGCCCTGGCAGGCTCCTCGATTGGGAGGAGCAGCAACCCGGGCAAGCACCCGGCGGGAGTGGCTATGAGTTTTTTCCTTTTTTTCCTATTTTTTTCCAATTTTTGTCAAACTTGTGATGGATTCGGGAGCTGCAAGCTCATCTGCCCATTGTGGATATGACAGATCGATTTGTTTGTGATTGATTCGGGGTTTTAAGCCTGGAGAAGCTGGAGCATGGGAGAAGCTGGAGGATGGTAGAAGATGGAGCAGACGAGCATTTTTTATTTATTTCGAAAAAAAAGTATTACCGATGAGACAAAAAATTTCTTTTAGTCTCAGTTGGGCATCTGGGACTAAAGGCTACGATCTTTAGTTTCAGACACACTGTCTCGATTGGGAAACCGAGATAAATGAGGTTTGGCAACTCGTACTATTGTATTGACCATTTCTCTAGTGGTTATGACGGAAAGATTTTACTCAGCAGGGACAACCAGGTTGGATGCATCATGACAACGCAGGATGAATAAGTAACTCCTGGTAGTTTACGGAGCCGGATGAACCCGACATTGTGCTTCAATCCAGCTACGCCCTCACACGATGACACGATGAACTGCTTCGGCCGTGTGTTCATTGCCACAGCTCCAACAATGTCGGTAGGAAGTGGAAGCGAACATTGGAGTCAGTGTCGGTGCATGCGCTCCATTGATAGCTCTGAACTGTTACAAATTAAGGAAGAGGCTCGGTTTGTTAATGTTAGGCCCTGTTTAGATTCGTCAAATTCGACCAATTCAACCAAAAGTATCCTGTTGAAAAACGTGTCCCTCTCTCTGCTTTTACGCTTCCCAATGCACTTTTGCTACAGCCAATGCAATCGAATTCGCGAATCTAAACAAGGCCTTAGACGAAAACAACATCTATCTATCCATACTATATAAAAAAAACAATTGAGATGTTTGTTACTCACTTTTTAGATCATCGTCTCTCACGTCACGTCGGACCCACCCTTCAGAGAGTGAAGTGAGATAAACGGTTCACCAAAAATTAAATTTTTTTTACTGTGACACTGTTTACCCACCTGCCTACCCATGTACCCACCAGCCAATCACGAGTCCTTTCTCTAATAATTGTCGCGAGTACAGAAACTCCGCGCTTTCTTTTTTTTATGCTATTAACTACTCTGTCCACCTCTACGGCTCCCCGTGAATCCCCATTCTCCCCATCCGCTTTTTCTTCGCGAAACCAACTCTGCCCGCGTGCCCGCATGTATCAGCAGCGCTGCTGCGTTCCTTGAGTCTGACGCATGCACCCACGTGACATCTTTTTTTTTCCTTTCATTCTTTCTTCGTATTTTATAATATCAAGTATTATTTGGAATCATGTTCCACGTGAATCCAATTCCAGATAATTTTCCTTTTCTTTCTCCATGTTTTGTTGGGTTATTGGGGCGACTCCATCCCATCGGGTTGTAAAAAGGTGTTTGGTGTTTGGGGCCGACCATGTCCCCCCTGCCATAGAAGCCAAAACTGTTCAGCTTCGGACCCCTGCCATAGAAGGTTGTAATGGTTAGAGTTCAGAGTTGTTGTGGCAGCTCTGTTCTATCGAGTTCAGAAGGATGTTCGGGGCTAGAAGCGGTTATATGCCCCCTGCCACAGAAGCATGTACTGGTTAGACCTGCTATAGAAGCCTAAACTGGTTCGGTTTCGAGCCCCTTGCCATAGAAGGTTGTACTGGTTATGGTTCTGGGTTGTTGAGGTCGACTCCATCATATCGGATTCAGAAGGTTGTTCGGGGTTTGAGGCCGACCATGTCCTAGAAGCCTAAAATGGTTAGGCTTCGATCCCGCTGCCATAGAAGGTTGTACTGGTTGGGGTTCTGGGTTGTTGGGTCGACTCCGTCCTATCGGGTTCAGAAAGATGTTCATGGTTAAGGGTGGCCATGTGCCCCTTCCATAGAAGATCATTCTGGTTAGAGTTCAAGGTTGTTGGGGGCGACTCTGTCCTATCGGGTTCAGAAGAGTGTTCGGGGTTAGGGGCGGCCATTGCCCCCTGCCATACTATCCAACTCTTTTTGACAACTACTCTTTTATATATTTGTATCACAGATATAGAAAATAAGTGTTGTGGAATGGAGGAGACCTTACCAAAAAAGGTGGATGCCTAGTGGCTTGGAAATATGCTTGTCGCAGTAAAGAGGAAGGTGGTCTTGGCATCATAAACCTTAGGACTCAGAACACCGTTTTGTTGCTTAAATATCTCCATAAATTTTACAACAAAGCCGACCTTCTATGGGTGCAGCTAACTTGGCAATGCATGCATAGGACAGACAAACCCCCACATGAAAGGAAAAATGTTGGATCTTTCTGGTGGAGGGACATCATGGGCTTATCAGATAGCTTCTACATGATCTCTACCTGCACTGTTGGTAAAGGAGATACGGTTTCTTTTTGGAATGACCTGTGGAATTTTGGAGTTCTAAAGTGGAGATTCCCCCAACTCCACTCTTTCTCCAGAAAATCCTGTCTTTTGGTTAGCAAATTTCTCTCCTCTGATGTAAATGCAAATTTCCGGTTGCCTCTCTCACATCAAGCAGCAGATCAGCTCTTGGAATTACAAAACCTCATCACTCAGCTAGCAGTTGATGATAAACAACAAGACCTTTGGACATACATCTGGGGCAATTCGGTTTTCACAAGCAAATTGGCTTACAAGAGTCTTTCTGGAACTCTTCCTGCTTCTCCACTCTTCAAGTGGATGTGGAAATCTCGAGTTCCAAATAAACTCAAATTCTTCTTTTGGCTTCTTCTCAGAGATCAGCTCAACTTAAGGAATCCCCTGCGACGGAAAAATATGCACTTACCCAGCTACAACTGTGTACTCTGTGTGGAGAATGTTGAAGAAACCAGGGCACATTTGTTCTTTGATTGCCCGTTTAGTCAAGCCGTCTGGATTTACCTGAATATATATTGGGATTCAAGCCTGCAACCCCTTCAGATGATCATACAAGCCCGTCAGGCCTTTGGTCAAGTAATCTTCAGGGAGATAGTTATAACTGCCTGCTGGGCGCTTTGGTGCCACCGAAACTCCATTATTTTTGATGGAGGCTCTCTTTCATTTGCTCGGTGGAAGGCTCATTTTGTGGAAGAATTGAAGAAGGTAACCTTAAGGGCCAAACCTTCCATTGCTCTGTTGATAGACAATTGGCTGAGTAGTCTCTTGTAACTCTCCTCTTTCTCTCTTTGGGCCTGAGGCCTTGTACATGTACATATTCTTTTAAATATATAATGAAAAATAGGGGTAGGGGTCTCCCCTGCCGATTCCTTCAAAAAAAATTTTGAATTTCTTTTTTAGCAGGACTGGCAGAACCTAGTTGATGAGACAACCGAGTACAAGTTTGTTATATAAGTTATGTATGAAAATTTTATATG
Organism: Alloteropsis semialata; assembly: GCA_004135705.1. Lineage (NCBI taxonomy): Eukaryota > Viridiplantae > Streptophyta > Magnoliopsida > Poales > Poaceae > Alloteropsis > Alloteropsis semialata. Next base: position 28,196,339 of record CM014277.1, on the reverse strand, counting down.
ACAGTTCTTGATAACTTATGTATTTAAAGTTAACTGAAGTTCACTAAACTTATGTATGAAAGTTTGGCATAAAAGTTTTCATGGTGTCCGCAATATTATTTAGTATAATTTTCTACAACTTTGTCATTTAAATTTGTATGAAATAATTTTTCTACTTTTTATTTTAATCTAACAACAAAGTAGAAGTTTGTTATATACTTATGCGTGAAAACTTTTGTATGATAAGTTATGTACTGAAAGTTTCATTTAACGCATAAAAGTTGTTTATGAAAGTTTGCTATAAAACTTACGGATGAAAACTTTTTGTTACCTAGTTGTAGAAAAATTTTGTATTAAAAATTATCCGTAGTTCAAAAAAACTTATGTATTACGTAGTTTTAGGAAACTTTTGTATTCAAACTTATGTGAAATTCAAAAAACTTATGTAAGTAAGTTTTGCACCAATTTTTCTTTTATCTGTATTGTATTGTAGTTTTGAAAGTTACTTTTATTTTTTTCCCGCCATTTTCTTCTCCCTCTTTCCCTCATCTCGAATGTTTTAGTTTTGTGAAAGAAAAACTACTAGAAACTAGTTGCGCGTGGAAAGAAAATGAGGAAGCGCGCAGAAAGTGAATGAGTAGCGCACAGAATAAAAAAAGGTACAGAAAAGAATAACAAGGACACGGTATTAAAAAAAAGCTACGAGCCTGTTGGAGAATCGACCGGTGGGAGCGCTCCCACCGGTCGACCGTAAACTAGAAGGAAAATTTGCCTCTGGACACGGTTAAATTTAAAACTTGGCCTTTGCTTCAAGCCACTAAAAATGTCCGCCTTTTCTGAGAGACACTAAAAAATCACGCACCTTTGCTGTGAGACGCCGCACAGAATAGAATATTAGATTTAATTGGAGAGCCACGCGAATTGATGAGTGCCCCTGTTGCCTTATCCTCTCACACAGGCCAGTTCTTTCCACAGAGGCACAGACGCACGGGGCTTGCCTCACGCTCTCGCGAACCAGTAACGCGAATATGGTGGACACGGCGTTAGGTACCCCCTATACCTTAAAACCCTAAAATCCTAAATCCTAAAACCCAAAATCCTAAACCCTAACCCCCTAAACCCTAAAACCCTAAACCCTAAACCCTAAACACTAATCCCTAAAATTTAAATCCTAAACTCTAAATCATGAACCCTAAAAACCCTAAACACTAACCCTTAATGTTAATGATAGACACTAATCAAACACCGTTGGATTCAGCCAGCACGAATGTTAAATCAAATCCAGCGGCTCTGGGTAGGGGGGGTACACACCGGCGTGCTCACCATTTCATTTGTACGTGAACCAGGCGTCGGTGCGGCCCCTCCCCAGCGGCAGCAACGCCCGGCGGCGGCCGTCCCCGGCCTGCAGCCCCTCCCGGCGACGGGCCTCCACGCCGTGTACCCCCAAGCGAAGGACTTTCTCCTCCCCTCCCATCGCGCAGCAGTGCTGGGCGCAACTCCGGCGGCGGCCCCTCCACGCGGCCAACCCCAGCGGCCTCGTCGGGAGATGGAGACTCCAAGATACCTAAGCGAGAATTGCCCCCCTATGGTTAGGGCTAACTTTGCGCAATTGGAATCGGTATTGCGCAATTGGAATCGTTGTTGCGAAGTAAATTGTTTCATGTGTTGACTCTGTTACAATTTGTGCCATTCTTTGTGTAGGATAGATCCCAGTTCATCCTATGGGCTGTGCATGTCCAGCCACATCTCCAGTTGCTGTTGAGAAGGGAATGGCAAAGAAGTGGAAGGTTGTCAGGGCCAAGAAGGAATAGACTAGGCAGTGTCATGTTCTTCAATATTCAATGTTCAAATATTGGTCCATAATGTATAGATTTGGAGCATTGTGGCTGAACATGTTGTTTTGTGTTGCTGTACGTGAGAGGAAAACGTGGTTTAAACCATCTTTTATTTTGTGTTGCTGTACTTGAGAACCAAACATGGTTGAATCATTTTGCTGGGCGTGCTTTTGAGTTTTGACAATGCAGTATGGTATGTTTAAGGGCAGGGGTATTTTTGTCCAGATATATGTGTTATGTTACCTGTTTGAGGCAGAAATGCTATTATATAGACCATAGTGTCTTTTGGCAGACATACTTTTTTAGTGGCTTGTGGCAAAGTCCAGCTTTTAATGGTGTCTAGGAGCAAATTTTGCCTAAACTAGATGGTCCGTCTTCTGTTCCTCGCACCGTCGAACTGACACCCATCCTCGCCTTCCGCTCTAGGCCTCCACCAAATTGGCGCGGTTGCAGGCCACATCGGCATCACGATGTATACAATGAACGGCTCGCTGGCGCGGTGCCGGACTACGGCTACGACGGCCATGTGTATGACGAGCCGATTAAGTATTGATTCTCGGTGTTGATGAACTGCTCTGCTGACCGGATCGCTTGACGTACGCTGCGTGGATGCTCTGCTCCACCGCCAGGCTCTTGTCGCACATCTGATGAAGCTGCAGCTTCGCGCGAGCTTGATCAGGCATGAAAATTAAGCAAACAGTAACAGGAAAGGACGGACCTTCTCGTTGGCCTCCTAAAAATGTGGGGATCTTTAAAATTTTCAATACTCATACTAAGGGCATCTTCAGGAGGGTCCAATAAGTGGTCCCAATAATCAATTTCAGAAATAAAAATTAAAAATAGCGCTCCAACAGTGGTCCAATCTTGCTCGCAATTTTTTGGTCTGCCCAACAAATGAAGCTAGCCAAAATTGTTCCTCCACTCCGCGCTTCCAATCCACAATTTCTTTTCCATATATCACTATTCTCTGCTCTTTTTTTTCTCTTGTCATTTTTTTTTGCACGGCTAATCTTTTCCCAAGTAATTTTTCCCGCACTAATTCTTTTGTTGCATGGCAAATTTTTCTTTTTTTCCCACCTAACTTTTCCCACACGTATTTCTTTTGTCGGATTTTGCTATTTTTTGCATGAAGATCTCTTTCACGTTTGCTCTTTTTCCATGATATTTTTATTTTGCCATGATTCATATTTATTTTTCCATTTCTTTATTGGATATGTTTTGCTGCAAGGTGATTGATAAGTTGGTAGAAGATAGGCCCACAAATTACAACAATGTGGCATCAATTGAATTTTTTGAATCCACTTTTGAGCATTGTTGGAGAAAGAGGTTGTTTCAGCTCCTAATACTTTTTTGGCAAGGTCCAAAAACTAGCATTTTGGGAGCTTACTTTTTAGACACTCTTGAAGATGCTCTAAGACGTCAAAAAAAAATCAAGAAGAGAGTTTTGAGATAGTTGCGCTTTGCGGTCCGTGCAGATGCAGAGCCTTGATATTGCAACAATGTTGGGACTTGAACTTTTTCTTTTATGTATACTTATATTGGAATTTGATTATGAAAGTGCATCTAGGCCTCCTAGTGGGTTTTGGTGATAATGAAATTAACAATTAAAGAACTAATGATTTCTATTGAGAAAAGTGCAGGGATAAAATGAAAGAAAAATCAATTGCAAAAAGGAAGTGCCCCATATTGAAGAAACATGGTGTTGAAGCATAATTGAAGAATTTACACTAATTTTCATTTTGAAATTGAGTATAGAAAACACCGTACTATCAAAAGGGACGTGCTCAATGATCAAGGAGAACAAAGTGCCTCTGCCTTTGAGATGTTTTACAATCCCTGAGAGAAAACCCCCACAAACTCAGCCAAAATCCCTGACATAGCTCACTATCCTGGTGTTTGTCGAAAGTTCCGACAGGTTGTCAGAAGTTCCTACAGACACCTCACAGCACTTGGACTTAGCCATTTTGTCACATATAGAAGTGCCGTCGGAAGTTCCGACACATGGTCAGAAGTTCCGCCGGATCTCTTAGGTGAGTTTCGACGAGGGGTGATCAGTTTGGTATTTTTATTTTCCTCGGAGGTTCCAACACTGTTGGAAGTTCCGATAAACCCTGTAACAGCCAGCAACGGTCATATTTTAGGGGTGGGGTATTTATACCCCTTCACCCCCTCCTTCATTTGTTGTCATTCCAAACCCGAAGCACACACTCTCTCAAGCTCTCCAAGCATTTCCCACTTTCTCTTGAGCCAATCCTTGAGTGATTCCACTAAGGGGTGTGAGGGAAACTTGATTTGAGGTGTGTGATTCAAGCTTTGAGTGCAGGAACCCTAATCTCCATCTCAAGAGAACTTGAAGCTTCCTTGGTCGTCGATGCGCGTTTGTTACTCTTGGAGCTTTGCTCCTAGAGGCGACGGTAGTGAGCAAATCAACCTTATGTGATCGTGCCCCAGACATTTGTATTACTCTCCTCTACGTGGGGATCATAGTAAGTAACCCAATCCTCCTTTGTGGTTGACCGGGGTGAGGAAGGGTTAAGTGGACAACCCGACTCTTTGTGAGCACCTCAACGGAGATGTAGCTTCCTTTGTGGGTGTAAACTTTGGAAATCAAATGCTTGTCTCCTTGTGCTTATTGTGTTCTTCATTGTTCATATTGTTCACCATGACCTAGAGTGAGATTTGTCCCGATCTATGTGCTAGTGTGTTTTTGGTTGTAGAGATCATACCTACAGGTGCTAGGACATCAAGACTCATCTTTTGATTCAAGCGGAATTGGTGAAATACTTCTCGTTTTTCAATTTGATTCTAGTTCATCTGATTTATCAAAAGTTCCAACAAGTTGTCGAAAGTCTGGTCCATTGGAAGTTCCTACACTTTGTCGGAACTTCTTACAGATTTAATACTGCTGCGAGAATTTTTCAGGAACGTCTATTCACCCCCCTCTAGGCCGTTCCATGATCCTTTCAGAATAGTTGTTCCTGAGGACGAAAGGGCTCATTTTCTTGGTTTTGTCTAGAGGAAACAATGGCTAGCTAGCTGATAAATATAGTATACTAGAGGATGCCTGAAGTCTGATAACAAATATTAATTTTAAGAACAACAAATAGGGAGAGCTATCATTTCATGATTATAATACTTGGGAACAAAAATAATACTGCCACCAGCTTCGTTGTTTCGCCTGCCCATGTACTAACCCCTATGTTGCGCACCCCACCGCTACCGCCTCCGCTGTCTCACCCGCTCGCACACTAACCCCTCGATTCCTTGCTCCCACCACCGTCATCTCAGCTGCTCACGCACTAACCCTGCCGCTGCTCGCCCTCATCGCCTCTGCTTCCTAACCAGGGATCCCCCGCTACCTCCGCACCCCTCCGTCACCGATCGCCACTCCGCCGGCTAGCAGCCACCCAAGGCCCTCCCTCTACGGCTAGAGATCCCCAGAGCAACCTCCAACCCTAGCCCCATCCTTGGCAACCTGAACCCTCCTAACCCTAGGCCGGTGAGAAGGGGCGGCGCGTGCTGCGGGAGGAAGAANCAGGTGCTAGGACATCAAGACTCATCTTTTGATTCAAGCGGAATTGGTGAAATACTTCTCGTTTTTCAATTTGATTCTAGTTCATCTGATTTATCAAAAGTTCCAACAAGTTGTCGAAAGTCTGGTCCATTGGAAGTTCCTACACTTTGTCGGAACTTCTTACAGATTTAATACTGCTGCGAGAATTTTTCAGGAACGTCTATTCACCCCCCTCTAGGCCGTGCGTGATCCTTTCAGATTAGTTGTTCCTGAGGACGAAAGGGCTCATTTTCTTGGTTTTGTCTAGAGGAAACAATGGCTAGCTAGCTGGTAAATATAGTATACTAGAGGATGCCTGCAGTCTGATAACAAATATTAATTTTAAGAACAACAAATAGGGAGAGCTATCATTTCATGATTATAATACTTGGGAACAAAAATAATGCTGCCACCAGCTTCGTTGTTTCGCCTGCCCATGTACTAACCCCTATGTTGCGCACCCCACCGCTACCGCCTCCGCTGTCTCACCCGCTCGCACACTAACCCCTCGATTCCTTGCTCCCACCACCGTCATCTCAGCTGCTCACGCACTAACCCTGCCGCTGCTCGCCCTCATCGCCTCTGCTTCCTAACCAGGGATCCCCCGCTACCTCCGCACCCCTCCGTCACCGATCGCCACTCCGCCGGCTAGCAGCCACCCAAGGCCCTCCCTCTACGGCTAGAGATCCCCAGAGCAACCTCCAACCCTAGCCCCATCCTTGGCAACCTGAACCCTCCTAACCCTAGGCCGGCGAGAAGGGGCGGCGCGTGCTGCGGGAGGAAGAAGAGGAAGCGAGGAGGTGGAGAATCCTTCATGGGCCAGCGTCGGTTTAGGTGATGGATGGCTATTCACCACATATATGATGAATAGTCATCACCATCTACGGGTACATCTCTTTGTCAAGATGGTGGCGTTGATAACTGTTGACGCTTTTTCTGGCCAACACACCGAAAATCGCGCTAGCTCGCGCGGATCCGCAACGGATCGATCACCTGCAGCACACCCAGTCAAAACCGGTAAAACCGGTTTGGGAAACCGGTTTCCTAGGGTTTGCTGCGTCGACCTACGAACGCCGGCCCGGGAGGGACCCCGTCAGGGCTGGCGCACCTAGGGTTGTTCTGAGGTCGGCAGGCCACTCAGAACGCCGTCAAACGCCGTAGAGACGAAGCACGAACAGCAGGAGGGGTTGGAAAAGTTAGGGTTTGGAAAGGATAAAAAGTAAAGGTACTTGTATTTGATCGATTGGATAACCCTCAATCGGCCGTGGCCCTTTATATTTATAGGGTGGGGAGGTCTTGCCCCGCAAGGAAATCCTTTTACAAGTCATATTCCACATGGATCTCCAAATCTACTAGGACTCTGTCCAAAACCGGTTCCACCGGTTTGCGTCGCCATATCAGATATAGTGACCAAAACCGGTTTTACCTATTTCCAAAACCGGTTTCACCGGTTTCGTCCAGGTGAAGACATTCTCGGAGCCATAACTCTCTCGTCCGAACTCCAAATCAGACTTTCTATATATGCATTTCAATCATCTCGACGCAAGCTACGCAATGATGCAATAAAAATATTAATTTGACAATGTTATAAAATCCGGTCCTACCGGTTTCTAAAACCGGTTTAACCTGTTTGTTCAGATTGTAGAAAAACCTCTGTCGTGCCAATTTTGATCGTCAACATATGCCCCCCTGTTTTCTGGTAAAGCTTGTGTAGCAGAAAACATAAAAGCACAAAGACAACAATAAGGGCGATGTTTAACACATATCCATCGGCCTTTTTATTCTAAGGGCGATATCACAAAATATCAGCCATCTCTTGCAAAATCTTTAATTGGCTTTATTATGACAAAAAACAAAACCATCTCGTGTAGACCTTACAAACCCACAATGCGAAACGTGTACACCTGTCAAGCACTTAAAATCACCATGCACACCTTTAATAGAACCATCAGCTATAATATAAGCCGATGTATCACTATGCACAATCTCTAGCTTATCGCCTATCCATTGTATCAAGAATTGATGCAAGCTAGAAGGTACACATTGGTTCGCATGTATCCAATCACGCCCCAAAATCAAACTGAATTTACCTTGGGTCTCAACAATGAAGAACGCAGCAACCAATGTCTTGCTTCCAATAGTGAGATCCATAGAAACGATTCCTTTAGCACTTATAGGATCATCTCCTCCCACACCACTTAAAGCCATATCAGTTTGGATCAACTCATCATCTGAACATCCCAATTTCTTGAACAAAGTATAAGGCATTAAATTAACAACCACTCCACTATCAACCAGCATGCGAGAAATCGGCCTCCCTTTGATATAACCTTTCATGTATAGAGCTTTCAGATGATCATCACTATCTTTGGGCTTCTGAAAAATAGCTTCTTGTGGCCCAAAATTGAAATAAGCCATCCCCTCCTCCGAAGGCAAGTGCACCACATCAAGATTAATATCCATATGCTCAGAGGATAGCTCATAATCCAAAAATTGTTCATCGTCCTTATTCTGGGAACCCGATGACAACTTCTTATCATAATGAATTGAATCAGGAGCAAAAATATTAGCAATCAGAGGAACCTGCATTGTGTCAACCAAATCTCCTTGTGCCGTCGTGGAAACCGGTTCTACCAGATCTGAAACCAGTTCCACCGGTTTTGCTGCTGAACAAACACCAGGCTTGATCTTCCACTCCTTCTGAGAAATCATTGGTCTATCTTTGTTAAAGCTTTCATTCTTCTGTTTCTCCAATTCCTTCTCCTTATTCTCCTGAAACCGAAGCCGCTGCAATTTTCTCTTTTGCGTGCGAGTTAAACCTGGAGGACACCATCTTGGCAAGAAACACTTAGAAATATCATTATTAACTTTATTATTCTCACCATGGATAGCAGCAACCTTCTCTTGGACTGACGTTTCAATTTTACCATCAACTACAATTGGTATTTTGGCGTCGTCCTTTGAAATTATGTTAATGTCCTCAACCTATGTGACATCTTTCTCAGTAGTCATTTTTAAGCCATCATCCATGTTCTGCAGCTCTCCCTTCTTCTTCTTGATACGATAAACCTGTTTTGAAGGAGCTGCCTGCTTTCCCTGGGAAAACCGGTTAAACCGGTTTGGAAATCTGGTTGCACCGGATTTATTCTGCTGATTCCAACCTGATTGACTAGGTGTCAAACGGTACTGTTTAGAATGCAACATCTCATCATAAACTGGCTCAGTAGATGCACCACATCCTGTATAAAAGGGTGAATACAACATGGGATGATATGGCCACCACATATTATTAAAATCACATGCCGGATATGAAAAATTAGAATAAGTTGGAGGAATCCATGACATGTCTTGATGTGAATCATGAAGAGGATGCAACTTGACAAAATTACTCTGCTGCGTGACTTCCTTCTGAGATGAAGCATGTCTCTCATGACGCACAGGTAACCATGTCCCTTTTTTTACCGGCCGATCACTAGTAACGGCCTTCTGATCTTCATACTTGGACAATAGCTGATCAAGGGTTAATTTTTTCTTTTCATATTTTCCCTGATTTTTCTCCAAGCCCAATTTTGAAATTCCACTCTCGGGACGCCTTGGTTTAACCGTTTTGGAATGGTGCTGTCCAAAACCGGTAATACCGGTTTCAAGAACTGGTGAAACCGGTTTTGTCTGCGCAGCAGACTCAAACGGTTTTTGCGAGGATGCTTGCCCCCCGAGTTCAGAAGTCCTTGCAGTGATCTTGAAAATTTCTCTACCATCAGGAGTCTTTTCAGACACTACATCTCTGATCACCTGTTTCCCTTTCAAATTTTTAGACTTCTCCTCACCAATGACGACATTTTTCCCCTTGGTTGATTTAGCTTGATGTGGCCGAACCAAAACCTTGGGTTGCTGTACATCAATGGTGTTGACAGAAAGAGAAACATTATCCGCTGGCATTTCATGATAATCCAATCGTCCTTGATTTATGGCCGATTGTACCTACCGACGGAAAATATTGCAATCAACAGTGGCATGCAAAAAAGAATTATGAAGTTTACAATATGCACGCCCTTTCAATTCTTCAGGTGGAGGTATAGTGTGAGACATCTTGATGTTCCCATGTTTTAACAATTCATCAAATATCCGATCACATTTAGAAACATCAAAACTAAATCGCATTTGCTCTTGCTGATCCTTAGGAATCAGCTTAAGAGATGGACATGTATATGCTTTATCTTCTGAAGGCCAAACTAATTCGGCAACATAATCACTTTTTCTCTCATCGTCCACACTACTATTTTTCACATGTGAATTAGACTGATGAGATCTAAAAGCATCTTTATTATTTTTCATTCGGTTCTCAATAACTAAAGCTCTTATTTGCACTTGATTAACTGAACGACATTCAAAGCCTTCTAGTCTCTCTTTAATCATAGATCTTAAGCCATCGAAAGCAATATCAACAAGATCTTTATCAGAAATTGACAAATCATAACAACGGTTTTTTATTTCTTTGAATCTCCTAATATATTCAGAAACAGATTCATTCTCCTGTTGTTTAACCGATGCTAAATTTATCAATTTTAATTCTTGATGCATTGTAGCAACATGTGGTACTGACTGAGTAACATGAGGCATATAATTTAAAGGAACACAATGCACTATTTCAGACTGTCCCTGAGATGCTACCAAGAACCCGGTTTGACCAGTTTCATGAACCGGTTTAACTGGTTGTGCCGTAATTGGCATTTGCGGTTGCCTTGGTACGATTTGTTGTGGAAAAAAGTTTATCGGCTTGTCATATTGTGAATCTATAGGAAATTCCTCTAGTACAGCCGATGAACTTGTCTGAACTGTCTCATGTTGCTCAATATGAGGAATATCATAAGGAATAAAATTACTAACACTATTCCCTTTTTCTAATCGATCCAATCTTTTTGATAATGTAGATAAAAGATCTAATCTTTTTTGTACAGAATCAAAAGTAACCGCAACTTGATCAATCGGAGTAGACGGTGAATTGCTTACAGTGGGTATTATCTCAACCTTCCGATTATCAATCTTGAACACGGGCATCATAAATTCTTGTGTTCTTGATACTGTGCCCTGGCGATCTTTCCTCAGCCCCATCAGAAATTGATTCTTGAAAAATTCTTGGGCTGCTTCAAACTTCTGACGCTCCTCTTCGTCGAGCTCCTCCATGGAGGACACAACGATATTGTCCTTATCTAGATCTGAAATAGAATCCATCTGGCTAGGGTTAGGTAGACCGGTTATATAAACCAAGATCTCTTTCCCTAGCGGAGTCGCCAAAAATGTGTTGACGCTTTTTCTGGCCAACACACCGAAAATCGTGCTAGCTCGCGCGGATCCGCAACGGATCGATCACCTGCAGCACACCCAGCCAAAACCGGTAAAACCGGTTTGGGAAACCGGTGAAACCGGTTTCCTAGGGTTTGCTGCGTCGACCTACGAACGCCGGCCCGGGAGGGACCCCGTCAGGGCTGGCGCACCTAGGGTTGTTCTGAGGTCGGCAGGCCACTCAGAACGCCGTCAAACGCCGTAGAGACGAAGCACGAACAGCAGGAGGGGTTGGAAAAGTTAGGGTTAGGAAAGGATAAAAAGTAAAGGTACTTGTATTTGATCGATTGGATAACCCTCAATCGGCCGTGGCCCTTTATATTTATAGGGTGGGGAGGTCTTGCCCCGCAAGGAAATCCTTTTACAAGTCATATTCCACACGGATCTCCAAATCTACTAGGACTCTCAAAACAGGTTCCACCGGTTTGTGTCGCCATATCAGATATAGTGACCAAAACCGGTTTTACCTATTTCCAAAACCGATTTCACCGGTTTCGTCCAGGTGAAGACCTTCTCGGAGCCATAACTCTCTCGTCCGAACTCCAAATCGGACTTTCTATATATGCATTTCAATCATCTCGACGCAAGCTATGCAATGGTGCAATAAAAATGCTAATTTGACAATGTTATAAAATCCGGTACTACCGGTTTCTAAAACCGGTTTAACCTGTTTGTCCAGATTGCAGGAAAACCTCTGTCGTGCCAATTTTGATCGTCAACAATAAGTAGGTAGTCCGCTCTGGGAGTCAGCCTCTTATTTCAGTTTATTCCCATGAATAATAAATTTTTGTAGCATACTGTAGTTTATGCAGTGTTGTCCTACACATTCATTTAGCCCATTTACACACCGTGTAAAACGCTGCACATTGGCTAATCGTGTCTGTTAAATCACCCGTTTAGCCCATTTAATGACCATTTAACCTGTTTAAATGGCCGTTTGGCCTGAATAAAGAGGTAAACAGTAGGTGACTTATTTTTTAGCGTTTAGTGTTTAGGATAAAAAATGAGTTTGTGAGGCCATTCTTGCAGTGAATAAAACAAAGCAACGGACTGTGTTTATGTATGCCAACAGTGTTAAAAAAGACATAACTTCTGTAATTTAAGACTTCCTACTCTGTGTGGTTTCTCTTTTTTGGAACTTGCTTATTTGAGAAGCAGGCTCTTCTGATAAACCGATGTCTGGAGAATCTGCTGTCCTGATAAGCTGAGTGTCTGGCAGTCCTAATTATTTTTCGTTTATCAAAAACACGATACTCGAGCCGCTTAGAGCAAAAGCAGGGCTCTAGTTGTTTTCCCTGCTTCTGTGTGCTAAGCGGCTTCTGTGGTTAGCCAGAAATAAGGAGAGTGTTTGTGCAGGATATATATTTTCCGCCTATAAGCCACTTATAAGTGGAACAAAATGAAGTTAATCATGGTACATGATGTGCTTGTTTTTTCTCTGTCCATCACAGTAAAAAGAAATACATTTAGAAATTTTGCATTTAACTCGATCGGTGGCACAATATAGCTAGATGTGTCTGACATTTCTAAAAGTCCATGATTTTTGTAACAGATAGTAGGTTTTCAGTGGGGGAAAACAAAATGGAGATTTGTTCATCATCATATACAAAAGCAAATATGGAGACAGGCTGCCGCTTTTCAAGAGAAGTAACCTATGCATCCACCGATACCGCGAAGACCAAGAATGGATTGCGCCCTTGCAGCGCCGTCTCCTCAACTGCACGCTTGGCGCGGCCTTGTTGCAGCGACTGGTGGTAGACACCGGAACATTGCACTTGGCAACGAGCAATCGCCGCATTAGTGGCTCCGGTGGATCCTTGAGCAGCGAACGGTCATACCGAGCGTCGAGTCTGCAGTAGTTGTGACGTCGCCGTGGAAGCAACGGAGGTCGAATGACACCATGGCCATCGACACTCCGTTGTTGCCAACTCCGGTGAGCCAACCAGGACGGCTCCAACCGCCACGAGAACCAGAATCTCGGCCAATAATCGTCGGACCCTAACCCTATGGTCGACCGCGCCGCTGACAAGTAGCTCATGTACCTGTTCTTCCAGCTCGTTTTCAAAGCCGAGGTCTCGCTGTGCACGCCGCGCAACGCCGCGGAGACGCGCTGGAATTTCTTTTCGAGCTCGCCGTCGTAGATCCTGTCCTGACCTTGCAGCTCAGCGGACACGCGCTTGACTTTCTCAGTGTACTTCTTCCACAGCTCGCCGTCGCGGTCGGTGATGAGGCTATTCAGCTTGGTGCAGGTGCACTCCACGACCGCGAGGTGCTCGCCGCCGGAGAGCCTAATCAGGATGGCTGCAATCATGTCGTCGGGGAGGGACATGAACTTGGGGAAGGTGGTTGTTGACAACCAAAATTGGCACAGGCCACGGCTGACCGATCTGACCGGTTAGCCTGACCGGTCTGACCGGTCTGGCTCAGGAAGTTGCGGTGCTGGTGCATGGATCACCGCAATGTTTAGTCCAAGTTTGATATAAGTGATATAGTCTCTAGAATGATCGACTATTGCGGTGCTGGAAGATCTGGAGGATCGCAAGATTTGGTGCAAGGCGTGGAAGATGGCATGTTCTCTGAGATGACATATTGCGGTGCTTGAAGACTTAGAGGATCGCAAGAGTCGGTGGTGGAGCAAAACAAGCAAAAGGGCGACGTTCGGCACCCAGACCGGTCTGACCGGTGTGGGGGACCGGTCAGACCGGTTACCCGAGTTGTAATCCGACTAGGACTCTTATTTTGGGATTCCGAGATTGTAACAAGTTGTAATTTAGTTTCCTTGCGGGACAAGATCTACCCTCCCTATAAATATAAGGGGATTCGGCCGATTGAACACACAACAATCGAATCTATCCAATTTACTACTTTTGTCCTTTACTTTTTGCATCTCCAAACCCTAGCTTTTCCAACCCTACTTGCTGTTCTTCCTGCGTCTCCGCGACGTTTGAAGGCGTCCTAGGTGGCCTGCCGACCCTAGGGCACCCCTGACGGCGTTTTTCCTGACGGATCCTTTCGGGAGGCGTTTTTAGGGTTTTACCCCGTAGCTCGCCGGCGATAACCGGTCTGACCGGTCGGCGCAAGGCAGCTGCAATCTGGTCCGTTTGCGACCCGCGCAAACTAGCGCTCTCGTGTGTTGACCATATTCTGCGCCAACATACTTTTGGCGACTCCGCTGGTGAATTGGAGATCTGGTTCGTGCAACCGATCTATCTAACTCATCCAGATGGGTTTCACTACTGAGTTGGATCTTGAGAACATCGTCACTCTAAAGGACGATGAACTTTCCGCTGAAGATCGTCAAGGGCTTGAAGAGTACCTGAAGAAGAAGGCGGAAGAAGAACGACTGTACTACCTCTCGCACTTCAAGAAGGACCGCAAGGGCGTGGTCTCCAAGATCAAGGAGGTAGATGCAACTGCTACATCTTCGACACCAATCCCCCAGGTACAACCCAATGAAAACTCACATGAAGCTTTCCTTAAGTACATGGAGGATATGATGGTTGCAAATAATGTCAAATTGGTCAACTGGATGATGAACAAAAAATTAGAATCGAAAGGCAAACAGCTCATGGTTGAACAACCTGCCACCGATCCTAATCTTTTAATTCCTAAAGTTCCTATTGCGCCTGATTTTAAAGCACCGGCAACAAAACCTGTAGAACAACCTACGTTTGGTATGCCGTTGAATTATTTTGAAGGACAATCTGTTACACCATCCAACTCAATGTTTACTCGGCCTATTGCACCTCAGCCGTTCACAACTTTACCTAATTCGGCTAATTATGGCCGGGTTAATAATGAAGTTGTGAATTTTACCCCGCAAAATCCAAACTTTGGATATACTGTACCCCCAAATGTTCAAAATTTATTTTCACAAGGCCCAGTACCTTACGAGCTTTTTGGAAGGTACGGCCAGCAGATGCAGGGAATGATGTCGACCAATCAATCTGGCCAGCATCAACTGGTCAGACCGGTCGCCGTGACCGGTCAGACCGGCCCTGGAGGGTCGGGTGCGACTAACCAAACTGTGTCGGTCCAACCGGTCCGACCGGTCACTAGATCCGGTCAGACCGGTTCCGGAGAAGCAGAAACGGGGAATTTGCCTTCTACTCCTGTGCATAATACTCAACAGCCAAATTCTCAGGATAATTCATTAGAGTATTTAGATAAAATATTCTCTAAGTACAAACTTGATTTGGCTTCAGCTCTTAAGGAGAACTTGGGAGTAGATGTTAGGGATAAGGCTAGATTGTATCAAAAGCCTTATGTTCCTCGCTTTGATTTAGTTCCTTTCCTTGCTGGATTTAGACTTCTTGATTTTGTTAAGTTTAATGGGGAGGATTCTAAAAGCACTTGTGAACATATTAGTCAATACATGGCACAACTAGGTGATTCTGGCTCTAGTGAAGCTTTAAAAGTGCGTTTATTTTCTTTGTCTCTAACTGGTACAGCTTTCTCATGGTTTGTATCATTAGCTCCGTATTCTATTACTTCATGGGAACAGTTAGAACAAAAGTTTCATGATCACTTCTTTTCGGGCACTAATGAACTTAAGCTATCACATCTTGCATCGGTTAGACAATCACGCGATGAAACTGTTAATGATTACATTAGGCGTTTCCGTGATACTAGAAACCGTTGTTTTGGTGTTTCTATTTCTGAAAAAGATCTTGCTGATTTGGCTTTCAATGGTTTGCGTTCTCATATTAAAGAAAAATTAGAGAATTCTGAATTTTATAGCGTAAACCAATTGCATCAAAGAGCTTTGGCTGTTGAAAGCCGGAGCAAAGACTTAAAAGAAAGCCATAGGACTCATCGGGCTAATGTGCATAATGTAGAATGTGATTCTTGTAGCTCCGATGAAGAGTCTCATGAGATGTTGGCTGCCGAATTTGTATGGCCAGCATCTAATAAAGCTTTTGCTTGCACATCTCTTAAGCCGACTCATAGGAATCGGCAGGAGGAGATGAAGTTTACTTTTGATGTATCTAAGTGCGATAAAATTTTTGGTGAATTGCA
>CM014277.1:28106819-28164152 GCA_004135705.1 Alloteropsis semialata | reverse complement strand
TTGTTTAATTTGGATTAGGCTTGTTTAGTCTTGGAGATTAAGTTAAGTTAGTGATAAGGTCCACAAGAGTTTAGATATAAGGCTTGTTAATTAACATCTTGTACTACGCCTGGCTATAAATATAGCCGGCCCAGAATTAAGATCTAAACTACTCAGTGGAGTGTTTTCTCTCTCTCTCTCTGTTCTGAAATAATATAAGGCATCGAAGGTTAAAAATTTATGCTCAAATACAAGATATTTTAAGACTTTTAGACAAATATTAAAATAAATAATATAATTTTTTGGCTCTCCACTGTATACTTATCTTTGGCTCTCCACCGCTTAATCTTAGGAGAAAATTTAATTACAGCCACTAACGAGAAGGTCTGAGAGGGTACATGTGTCTTTTGTCTCTTCCCCTTCCCCCTCCAATTTGTCTTAAAGTTGCTAAAATATTTTGTATTACATGACGGAAGGAGTAGGTCTTTTCCCAAGTTGAGTGTAAGTCGTGAGTTAGATTAACTCTTAGCGCTGAATTATCTACCCCAACATCAAGTTATTATCACT
This sequence comes from Alloteropsis semialata, assembly GCA_004135705.1. Lineage (NCBI taxonomy): Eukaryota > Viridiplantae > Streptophyta > Magnoliopsida > Poales > Poaceae > Alloteropsis > Alloteropsis semialata. The sequence continues at coordinate 28,163,606 of CM014277.1, read as the reverse complement.
GAACACATAGATGTATGATAAGAGGGATCGTTTTGGGTTATTTCACCATGTTGTACTTCAGCTGGTCGATCCAAAGGACTTCCATTTTAGATATAGCCCACGAGGAGTGCACCAACATATCTGGCTACGTTACCTAAAATGAAAACTATATTTTTATTTCATAGTAAAATATTGAATAATTGCGAAAAAGTTGACTCGACAAACTTATAAAAAGAAGTTGAGTGAACAATAAAAATGTTCATTCAACATTTCTTTAAAAAATGTTTATCCAACAAATATCACATCAATAAGTTGAATCCCTTAAAATGTCGAGTTAATATAGTGTTTCTATACTATAAAGAGAATAACATTTGAAAACAATTCTCACCTAAAGCCTACCCAGCCTTACCCCTCACAGCTTCCTTAGATGGGCCCACAAGGCAGGCCAAAAAGTTTGACGAAAGGGGGGGGAAGAGGGAAATTTTGATAGTTGCAAAATAGCTGCGGCCAAAAGTTTAATTTTTTTGTCACCAAGCTCTGATTTACCCGCCCATGTGCCTGCCTTTTTTGGTGTCAAAATTGCCTGCCCTTTTTGATGGTAAACGATTTCAAAATTTGAAAATGCCTCACGGCAAACCTCCATCACGCCTGTACTTGCCGCACGCCAACCTCCATCACGCCTGAAGTCAATCAGCCTCCTTATTTCTTTCCTTTTTCTTTCATCTTTCAATTGCCTGCCTTTTTTTGTGTGAAACAATTCGTAGCGATCGCGCCGCGAGTGATCTAAACGACGCCACGCCGAAATACTCATCACCAGGGACGGGCGACGGCGCCGTCCGTCTTTCATCTTTCAATTGCCTGCCTTTTTTTGTGTGAAACAATTCGTAGCGATCGCGCCGCGAGTGATCTAAACGACGCCACGCCGAAATACTCATCACCAGGGACGGGCGACGGCGCCGTCCGTCCCGTCTGCTCCTCGCCCTCTCTCCCTATTCGCTGCCCTACAGGCGACGGCGGCACGGTGACTCCGATCTCCATTGTGCCTGTGCGTTTTGCGACGGCGGACGGCGACACAATCCCATCCCCTGGCTGCGGTCGACAGCGGCGTGACCCCATCTCGGACGAGGAGTTCCAGCAGCGGCCCCATGCACCGAAGTCGCCGAGCTCCAGTGCTGCGAGGCCTCAACCTCACCCCCGCCACCGCCTCCAAGAGGTAACCCGTCCCCCACCCCAAATCCTCCGCCCATCCCCCACCCCAAATCCTCTGTTTCTTACAAGAATTTTGGCTGGGTCAATCTTGAATCGAAGTTCGGTTGATTCCTAAACATATTGCTAATGTGGCTCTTGGGAGAAGGACTCGGCGGCTCGGGAGCAAGTCCGGCAGGGCCTGGCCCGCGAGGTGGAGCGTCTTCGGGCCGACCGGGACCGGGTCACCGACGTCCTCGCGGAGACCACCACTCAGATGGACCGGGCGGTGGAGGAGCGGGACGAGGCCAGGAGGCTCGTCGAGGGGCAGACCCGCGACCTCGAGGCGGCGGGCCAAGCCCTCCATGCTGAGCGACGTGCCCGCGAGGAGGCCGAGGCGCAGTGCGCCTCCCTGGCTGTAGCAGTGGCGGCGGATCGCGCCACGATCGAGCGCCTCGAATCTGAGGCGCGCGATCTCGAAGGGCTGCTGCAGAAGGAGGGGGACGACCACGACGCGCTTCGGGTGGCGGTCGGCACTGTGCTCGGCGAGCTCCGGGTACGGTCGGATCGGGGGCCAAGCTCGCTGATCGTCGAGGTCGAGCGCATCCCGGCTCGGGCCCGAGCCATGGCCAGTGATGGGCTTTTCCTTGGGGTGCGCCGCGCCTTCGCCGTTGCTCGCTCCCACTATTCCGAGATTGGCCTGGAGTACCTCGCCGACGGGTTCGCTCCCGGCACAACGTATGAGGAGGCGGTCGCGTTCGAGGAGGAGGTGTCGCCGCTGTCGTCCGTGCTCGCCACCAAGACTGCAAGGGAAGAAGGGCCGTGGAAGGCGCCTTGATTAGTTTTTGTTTTTCTTTTAGTTTTTCAGACAGTTAAACTCATATTATGTAATGAATCTAAGCGTCTGCGTTCGTTAACACTCGGCCTTTCGTGTTTCTCTGATTAAGCCGTCGGGGCGCGTCCGGACTAAAATGGGTTCGCCGGTGAGCCTTTTGAACCGTTGCCTCTGGGGCCGTTGTCCTTTTGGCATTCCGACCGGCGAGCGCACGCCACTTTGTTATCCGGTGATCCCTTTTTTGCTTAGTGTTGAGTACACGAATATGCCGAGGGTCAAGGACCCGGGGGACGCAGGTTAGCCCCCGAGTGACGTCCGACCCTTGGCCGGTGGGCAAGGGTCGGGCGTCGCTCATTGAAACGAAAATGAAAAAGCTAACGAATAAGGAAAGTAGCCTAGAACAATCAGGGATAGAAACGACGTAGCTGTTCGATGTTCCAGGCGTTGGCGTACTCCTCTCCTTGTTCGTTCTTCAGCTTGTACGAGCCGGGTCGGAGGACTTGGGAGATGATGAACGGGCCTTCCCAGGGCGACGAAAGTTTGTGCCGGTCTTTGTTGCTCTGAACGAGGCGCAACACCAAATCGCCGACTTGGAAAGCTCGGCCCCTGATGCGCCGAGCGTGGTAGCGCCGCAGGGTCTGCTGGTATTTTGCCGAGTGGGCCAACGCGACTTCCCTGGCCTCTTCTAACTGGTCGGCCGCGTCCTCGAGAGAGGTTTGGTTGCCTTTGTCGTCGTAGGCGCGAACACGCGGGGACCCGTAGTCGAGGTCGGTCGGGAGCACGGCCTCCGACCCGTACACCATGAAGAACGGGGTGAAACCCGTTGCACGACTCGCTGTCGTGCGCAGGCTCCAAACCACTGCCGGAAGCTCTTCGACCCATCGCCCTCCGAACTTTTTCAAGCGCTCGAATATTCGAGGTTTGAGCCCTCGCAGGATCAACCCATTCGCGCGCTCTACTTGCCCGTTTGTGCGTGGGTGTCCGACGGCAGCCCAATCAACCCGTATGTGGTATTCGTCACAGAAACGCAGGAATTTCTTCCCGGTGAACTGAGTTCCGTTGTCTGTGATGATCGAATTGAGAACGCCGAAGCGATGAACGATGTCGAGGAAGAATTTGACGGCTTCTTCCGATCGGATGGTCGTGATTGGCCGGACTTCTATCCACTTAGTGAACTTGTCAACGGCGACAAGCAAGTGGTCGAAGCCCCCGGGCGCCTTTTTGAGGGGCCCGACCATGTCCAACCCCCAGACCGCGAACGGCCAAGTGATGGGGATTGTCTGCAGAGCCTGTGCAGGAAGGTGTGTTTGCCTTGCGAAGAACTGGCACCCTTCGCAGGTGCGCACGATCTTAGTGGCATCCCTTACCGCCGTCGGCCAGTAGAATCCTTGCCGGAACGCATTTCCGACAAGGGTGCGGGGAGCGGCGTGGTGGCCGCACACGCCCTCGTGGATGTCCCTCAACAGCTCTTCCCCCTGGTCGGCGGGAATACACCGTTGTAGGATTCCTGTGGGGCTTCGTCGGTACAGCTCGCCCTGCAGGATGGCGTAAGATTTGGCGCGCCGTGCGATTCGGCGGGCCTCGGTCTTACCCGTCGGGAGCTGTTCGCGCAGCAAGTAGTCGAGGAATGGCTGCCGCCAATCCACGGTGCCGGGGTTCGGTCCCGGGGCCTCGGTCAGCGTTGCGGCCGCGAGGGCGAGCAGGTCGGATAGAGCCCGGTCGTCCGGCTCGATGCCGGCCCCCGACCCTTCCGCAGCCTTGGTTCCGTTCTCGCCAGCCCCCGAGTCCGGAGCGTCCCGTTCCGCGGAACCGGGGTCGCGCGGTTCGGTCTGCTCAGGGCAGGGGAGCTTTATCGAAGGGTGTTGTTGGTCACTGGCGAAGATTCCGGTCGGGACGGGTTCCCGGCCGGAGGCTTTCTTGGCCAGGGCGTCGGCGGCCTCGTTGAACCGCCTTTTGATGTGCCGGAGCTCGAGGCCATCGAATTTGTCCTCGAGCTTGCGTACTTCCTTACAGTACGCGGCCATGGTCTCGCTTTCGCAGCTCGACTCTTTCATGACCTGATCGACCACGAGCTGGGAATCGCCTCGAATCTCGAGGCGCCGGATTCCTAACTCGATAGCTATTCTCAGACCGTTGATCAAAGCCTCGTACTCGGCAGCATTGTTGGACGCCGGGAAGTGTAGCCGGATTACGTATTTCATTCGCACCCCGAGAGGCGAAACGAAAACTAAGCCGACCCCCGCTCCCGTCCGAGTCAACGAGCCGTCAAAGTACATGACCCAATATTCCTGATCAACAGGGGCCGTGGGCAGCTGGACCTCGGTCCACTCCGCGACGAAGTCGGCGAGGGTTTGGGACTTGATGGCCGTGCGCGGGGCATAAGTAATGCCCTGACCCATCAGCTCCATAGCCCATTTCGAAATCCGACCCGTCGAGTCCGGGCTATTTATAATCTCACCGAGAGGGAAAGAGCTCACCACTGTGACTTGATGCGAGTCGAAGTAGTGGCGGAGCTTTCTCTTAGAGATGAGAACGGCGTACAGCAACTTCTGGATCTGCGGATACCTCGTCTTGGTGTCGGCGAGCACCTCGCTCACGAAGTATACCGGGCGCTGCACCTTGAGGGCGTGCCCCTCTTCTTCGCGTTCCACTACCAACGCCGCACTCACCACCTGTGTGGTGGCAGCGATGTAGAGGAGAAGAGGCTCGCCGTCGTTCGGCGAGACCAGGATCGGGGGATTTGTCAAGATTGCCTTAATGTGGTTTAGCGCGGTCTCGGCCTCATCCGTCCAGATGAACCGCTCAGATTTCTTCAATAGGCGGTACAGCGGGAGGACTTTTTCGCCGAGGCGCGAGATGAACCGGCTCAAGGCGGCCAGACACCCCGTGACCCGCTGAACCCCCTTCAGGTTCTGAATCGGGCCCATCCGGGTTATGGCGTTGATCTTATCGGGGTTGGCTTCTATCCCTCGGCGGGACACGATGAAACCTAAGAGCATCCCCCTGGGTACCCCAAAGACGCATTTCTCGGGGTTGAGCTTAACACTGTTCGCCCTGAGCTTGGCGAACGTGCTTTCCAGGTCGGCCACGAGTCGGTCGGCCTGTCGGGACTTGACAACGATGTCGTCCACGTACGCCTCAACGGTCGGTCCGATGAGTTCGTCGAAACACCTAAGCATACACCTTTGGTAGGTGGCGCCGGCGTTTTTGAGCCCAAACGGCATCGTCACGTAACAGTACGATCCGAACGGGGTGATGAAGGAGGTTGCGAGCTGGTCGGACTCCTTCATCGCGATTTGGTGGTATCCGGAATACGCATCAAGGAAGCACAGGGTTTCGCACCCTGAGGTCGAGTCGACTATCTGATCTATGCGCGGCAATGGAAAGGAATCCTTTGGGCACGCTTTGTTAAGAGCAGTATAATCGACACACATTCTCCATTTCCCGTTCTTTTTTCGCACAAGGACGGGGTTAGCTAACCACTCGGGGTGATACACTTCCTTGATGAAGCCAGCCACCAGGAGCTTTGCGATTTCCTCGCCGATTGCCTTGCGCTTCTCGTCATCAAAGCGCCGCAGGCGCTGCTTTACGGGTCGGGACCCGGCTCGGATGTCCAGGGAGTGCTCGGCGACTTCCCTCGGGATGCCCGGCATGTCCGAGGGCTTCCACGCAAACACGTCAGCGTTCGCGCGGAGGAAGTCGACGAGCGCGCCTTCCTATTTCGGGGACAGCTTGGTCCCGATCCGCGCCACCTTTGCGCTCGGGTGGTCGGGGTCCAGTTGGACCTCCTTGGTGCCCTCAAGCGGCTCGAACGACGCCAGGCCTTGGGTGAAGTCTGGTGCCTCTTCGACGAGGCGCGCCTTGATCGGATCCAACTCCTCTGTCGATGCGATGATGGCCGATGCCAGCTCGCAGCTCTCCACCTCGCACTGATGGGCCCGTTGGAATGACGACCCCACCGTGATCACCCCCTTGGGCCCCGGCATCTTGAGCTTGAGGTAAGTGTAGTTGGGAACGGCCATGAACTTCGCGTAGCACGGGCGGCCCAAAATGGCGTGATAGGCGCCGTGAAACCCTACCACCTCGAATGTGAGGGTCTCCGTCCGAAAGTTGGTCGGGGACCCAAACGTGACGGGCAGATCGATCTGCCCAAGGGGGACGGCCTGTTTACCAGGGACTACCCCGTGGAAGGGCGCCCCGGTCGGGCGAACGCGCCCGCGGTCAATCCCCATGGAGTCGAGCGTGTCGGCGTAGAGGATGTTTAACCCGCTCCCGCCGTCCATCAGCACCTTGGTGAGGCGCTTCCGACCTATGACCGGATCAACCACGAGGGGGTACTTGCCCGGCCTCGGGACGAACTGCGGATGGTCGGTTCGATCGAAGGTGATGGGCGCCTCCGACCATTTGAGGAAGGCCGGAGTGGCCGGCTCGGCGGCGTACACCTCTCGGCGCTCCGCCTTGGCTCGCCCTTTGCTTACGGACGCCTCCGTGCCACCGAAGATCATCAGGCAGCCGTCCGGCTCCGGATAAGGGTCGGCGTCTATGTTCTGGTCCGCCTCCAGCTCCTGCCGGGCCGGGTCGGGCCTCTTTGACCGAGACGCCGGCTTGCGGGAGCTCTCCGCCATGAATTTCTTCATGAGGGAGCAGTCCTTGTACAGGTGCTTGACGGGGTACCCGTGATTTGGGCAGGGCCCGTTCCACTTCTTCTCGAAGTGGTCGGGGACCTCCCCAGTCGGAGGCTTGAGGGTCGGCTTCGGGTCGGCGGCTGCCACCATGGCGGCCTCGTCGTCGTGCCGCCTGCCCTTGCCCTTCCTCTTCTTCTTGGCGGGGGGCCCCGATGAGCCTCCTTCCGCCTCCTCAGTCTGCTTACCCTTGGGGTCGGCGGACTGATGGAAGATGGCCCCCACTGCTTCCTCGCCGGCCGCGTGGCTTGTAGCGATGTCAAGTAGCTCCTTCGCGGTGCGGGGACTCTTTCGCCCAAGCTTGTGGACGAGGGATTTACACGTCGTCCCGGTGACGAACGCCCCGATGACGTCGGCGTCAGCGAGGTTGGGGAGTTCGTTGCACTGCCGGGAGAAGCGCCTGATGTACTCCCGTAGCGTCTCCCCCTGCTTCTGCCTGCAGCTCCTGAGATCCCATGGATTTCCAGGGCGGTTATAGGTCGCCTGGAAGTTACCCACAAAGACCTCCCTCAGGTCGGACCAGCTGCCAATTTGTCCGGCGGGGACATGCTGGAGCCAGGCCCGCGCCGAGTCGGCCAGATGGAGCGGCAAGTTGTGGATGATGAAGTCATCATCGTCAGCTCCTCCGGCTCTGCAGGCGAGTCGGTAATCCTCGAGCCAGAGCTCGGGGTCGGTTTCCCCGTCGTACCTCGGGAAGTTCGACGGGGCTCTAAAGTTGGCGGGACGAGGAGCCACACGGATCCGCGGGCTGAAAGCCCGCGGTCCCGGCGCCTCCGGACTCGGCGTCCTCTCGTCCTCGTCGTCGTCGTCATACCGGCCGCCTCGTCGGGGAACGCGTCCTCGCGGTCGCTCGGGTTCGCCCGCAGGAGGTCGCCGCCGGCGTGCGTCCAGTATGCTCCGAGCGTCCTGGATCGGGCCGACACGTTGTCGGACCGGAAGCGCGTCCCCGGGAGGACGGGGCTGGTGCACCGAGACACCTTGTTGGGCGTGTCCGCCGCGCCCGGCGGCCGGCTGCCTCGAGGCTCCGCGGTGGGCCCCCTGCGACGCTCGTCGTCGCGACTGCGAACTCTCGGCCTGCTGCGCCGCGGCTCGCTCCAGCAGCTCGCCGAGTTCTCGCTGCGCCTTGCGGGCCTCCGGGGTCACCGGCGGGGGGAGCCCTCTTACGAGCATGGCAGCCGCGGCTATGTTCTGCCCGGCGTGGGCGAAACATGGGGGCGGGACGCCGTCATCGTCGACGATTTGGCGCTGCACGTCCCGAGCGCGTTCCCGCGCTGGAGCCGCGTCTCTGTCCTGCAGGAGCTCGCGCTCGATGCGCTCCCGCTCTTGCTCGATCCGCACCCGCTCCTGCTCCAACCGGCGGCGAGCCTGTTGGAGCTCCTCCCGGCGCTGCCGGACGTCGTCGGCTTGGGAGCGTCGTGGCGGTGTAGCCGCTCGTGGCGGGGCTGGCTGTCCTGCCGCTGCCGCGGCTTGGGCTGCAACCGGAGCGGGAGCAACGGGCGCGTCGGCCACGGGGTGATCGTCGTCAGGGCCCGCTGGCCCCGAGCCGCTTTCACTCGCTTCTCCCCCTTCCCCGTCGGGAGGGTCCGCCATGAAGCATTCCCGGGAGGGGTGGTGGCTTTCTCCGACGAGCTGCGTATCGGATGTCTCCGAAACGGGATCGTCCAGCAGGTCGAAAACCGATTCGGAGACATGATCGATCACCCCGACGAACTCGCTGTCCGCTGGGGTGGGGCTCAGGAGGCGTGTCGCCAGGCGGGACACGACTTCAGCCGCGTTGCGCAGACCGTATGGGACCGCATGCGGTGGGATGTAGTTCAGCATCTCCGGGGGGAGAGGGGCTCCTCCCAGAAGCTGAGTAGCGACGTTCGCCAAGGCGAACCTGGTACAGCGCACGTCTTCCTGCGTGGGTCGTGGCCCCCGGAAGATCTCGTGCTGCTCCCACGGTGGGGCCTCGTTGGCCCTCGAGCGGGGGTTGCCGGCTTCGTCGCCAGGGGCGTTGATGCCGATGTCCGCGAGGGCCTCGGTGGCGGTCGCGATGTCAGCATCAACAGTGTCGACCGGGGGGGTTAGAGCGACTCTCTCCAAGTCCCCGGCGTCGGTGATGACGAAATCCAAACTCCCAAGACGCAGCTGCGTCCCAGGAGTCCAGCTCGATCCGTGGGTGGCCATCCAAAGCCTGGTGATCGCCGAAACACGCAAAGGCCCCTACCTGGCGCGCCAACTGTCGGTGTGCGAAATAACCAACAAGTAAATTAGTGTATTGCGCGTTTAGGCTCTGGATGGTTCGCGAGAGGACACAAGGGATTATACTGGTTCGGGCCTCCGGAGAGTAATACCCTACGTCCAGTTCGGGGCTGCTCGTGTTACTCGCGTTGCTCGTAGTAGGGGTTACAAGCGGTCGAGAGAGGGAGGGGCTCCCAAGTCTCTGGGTGCGTCTAAGTGTGGGTGTTCAGGTGCGCGTGTGTCGTGTGTTCTTCTTCGTCGTCCTAGTCCGTAGTGGGGGTGTACAAACTAGTCGGGAGAGGGAGAGGATCCCAAGTCCCTAAGCGGTGTGTGTGAGCGTGTTCTCCTAGTGTCCGAAGGAGAGCCCCCTCGCTGATGTCCCCTCGTCCCCTTTTATAGTCTCAAGGGGAGGAGGGAGCGGGGGGTAAGAAAGGGGAAATTACAAGGGGAGTTACTGCCCCCGAGAGTTTCATCCAGCGCCGTCTGCCGAGCCGTACCGGGAGCAGGTGTTGACGAAGTGGACGCCCTGCCGGAGTCGGAGTCGATGTCTTCCCGGGTAAGCTCCCGGGTGGTTCCTGGGTCGTGGTTGACTTGCTCGAGGTCTTCGGGCGCACCAGGTGTCCTGCCTGGGCTCCAGGTGTCGTCGGTGGACGCCTGGAGTTGTACTTGGATGCCGGGTGTAGCGCATGCATTCCTCTCCAGACTGTAGCGCTCCTGTTGGGACGAGACGGGCGCCACTGTGGCTGCTGTGGCGTAGGACAGACGCCCATGATGTTCTGACGCGGCAGGTACCAAGTGGGTACGGCGCCGGACGGGACGGGGCGTGGCCGGGTAGTTTTACCCGAGGAGCTGGAGACCACTCGGGAGCGGAGAACCCCTCGGGCGAACCGGAGACTCGTCGGGCGGCCTCTCGATGGGAAATGGCTTGGGCGCATGGTGACGTATCCTTACGCAGGGTCTTCCGGACGCTCCACTTCGTCTCGGGCCCACGCCGACTCGGGCGAGACGAAAAGAGGTCGGGCGAGATAGTGACAGGAGTGGTTCGGCCGAGGCGGACGGGGGTCGGCCGAGGCGGACGGGGGTCGGCCGAGGCGGACGAGGGTCGGCCGAGTCAGGGGAAAACCGATCTTCCCCTAATCCGATGTTCTTCGGGCTTTCTTATGCCCATCTTCTTCCTAAAATTGCGTGGTCCCACCCGTCGGTGAGAGGGTCGGATATTGATATCCGACAACTGGGTTTGCCAGCCACTTCGGGAAAGGGACCTCTCGAACAAAGCCGGCTTTGATTAGTCGGTTAATTTCTTCGTTAATGGCGTCTCGCTTCTTCGGGGTATATCTCCTTTGCTTCTGCCTGACTGGTCGGACGCCAATTCGTATGCCAAGCTTGTGCTCGATCACCTCCCTGGGGATCCCGAGCATGTCAGACGGTTCCCAAGCGAACAGATCTGTGTTTGCCCGGAGGAAAGCAATGAGCTCGAGTTCCTATTTGTCACCCAGACCAGAGCCCGCCTGGGTGGTCTTGGTCGGGTCCGCTTCATCAAGGGCCACCGATTTCGTGCCCGTCTCAGGGCGCTTTGCTGGTGGCGCGCTTGGCGAGGCGGCGGCCGGTTACTCGCCCGCTTCCTGCGATGGCGTCCCCTTGAGTGGGGTCTGGTCCACCACGGTCTGCTTCTCGGCGGCGCCGTCATCGGTCTTCTTGTTCCCCGCAGGCACCGGTTCGGGAGATTTCCCTTGGCACTTGATCAGGCCTCCGCTGCTCGGGAGGTTTCTGCCACTGCTGCCTTTGCGGCAGTCTTTGGCAGGTTCTTAGTCTTTTTCTTGGCAGATTCGGCAGCCTTGGCTGGTTCCTGCTCGTCCCCCTTGAACATGTCTAGGGTCTTCATGTCACACTGGACCGCGCCCTTGCGATCACCGTAGACGGTGATCGGGCCCAATGGCCCCAGGACTTTGATCATGGAGTAGGCAAAGTGGGCGACCACCATGAACTTCTTCAGGAACGGCCAGCCCAAGATGCAGTTATAAGCTGATGTGATGTTAGCCACCTCGAAGGTGAGGAACTTTGTTCGGATATTTTTGCCCTCCATGAGGGTCACCTGCAGATCGATCCTCCATAAGGGAAAGGCTTGGATGCCTGGTGTGACCCCGTAGAAAGGCTTCTCCACTGGGGACAAGGACCTCCTCGGGATTTCGAGCTCATCAAAGGTGTTGATGAACAACAGATTGAGGGTGCTTCCACTGTCGATCAAGGTTCGCCCAATCTTGCGGGGCCTGATCTAGGGTTTGATGCACAGTGGGAGTAGCAGCCTGTTGTACAGCGTCTAGGGGTGATCCCTCTGATCAAATGTGATCGGGATTTCGGACCACCTTAACGGCTGCTTGTAGGGTTCGGTGCTTGCTATCTGCCTCTCGACCAGCTTTAGTTGGGACTTGGAGGTTCGGGTAGAATGGCCACCAAAAATTGTGGCGATCTCTAGGTCTTCGGGAAGTTCTGGCTCATCGTCACAATATATGTAGTTCGCCGTCTGAGGATTATGAGCAGCTTGCTCGCGTGGAGCCCCCTGCTGTAGGCTCTCCTCCTCCTGCTTCTGCTTCCTTTACACGTGCAGTTCATGAAGTGATGCTTCGTCGACCTGTGGATTCGGCAGTACGTTGGGAGATTGGTAGGTTTACCTTGACGCCTGTACAGGGGCTTGTCGTCCACGGCCATGATTTCCTCGCCCTCGAACTTGCGCTTCTTGTTTTTGTGCTTATTCTTTTTCTTGCCTTCCCCAGATGGCTGGCTTTGTTCGGGCTTTCCATGGACCCGTGCTTGGGTGTCCGCCATCTTGGCGGTCTCTTCCAGGATCCCATAGAGCTCGACCACCATCTTCGGGTTCTTCTTGGCAAGCTCCTCCGCCGTCCACTCGTCCTTGCAGCCCTGATTGAAGGCCACAATCACCTGGTCATCCACCATGTCGGGGATGGTGTAATGGGTGTCGCTGAAGTGACGGATGTAGTCCCGGAGAGATTCTCCAGGTTTCTGCACACAGTTGAGCAGATCTCCTTCGCGTCCGGGGTGTTTCTAGGTGCCTTGGAAGTTGGCTTCAAACATCTCCCGAAGATGGCCCCAGGACTTGATGCTAGCCTTGGGCAGGTTCATGAGCCACGTTCGGGCTGATCCCCGATGGCATCGATGATCGTGGAGTAGATCTGAATCCACTCGCGGGGGTTGGTTATTCTATCATACTTCTCGATGTTAGTAGGACGGAACTTTTCCAGCCACCTGACCTTGTGCAGGTCCGGGGAGTATGCAAGGCATCCCCCTGTGCCTGGTCGGGAGTCACGTGGCGGCGAATCTGGATAGGACCGGTAGTAGCCCTCACATGCTCGGTAGTCTCGATTGTAGTTGAGAGTTTCCCGAGCATCGCGGGTGCGACGGTTGCGTTCGAGCTGCGGCCTCATGTCACGCCCCTCGTGTGGGCGATAGCGGGGTTGCCCGTTAACAGATCGGGAGCGAACCGGTCGGGGTTCGTCGGGCCTGTTTGACAGAGCTGGTGGTGCGGCAGCGGCGGCCTCGAGGCGTTCCTTGGCCTTGTCCGCTGCCTCCCGAGCCTTCTTGGCGATGGTGGCCATTGGGGTTCCCTCGGCCATTGCTTCCATAGTCTCCAAGAGGGTTCGGATCTGCAGGTTGTCCTGCTCGACTGCCCAAAAATCGTTGTTGAGATTTCGGGGAGTCAATGAGGATGCAGCCTGCTGTGTACGGGTTCTAGCCGTCTGAAGAGTTGGTGCGTTGCTGAAACGCGGAGGAGGCACGGGTCTGCACGAGCTAGACGACTCGACAGTGGCCTTGGTCCCATTTGCAGTTAGCACATGGATGCGTCTATCTTCGGGTTGTTCCAACCCATTGCTAGATCCACAGTAGTCGAGATCCAACTGTGCAGTGCGATCGGCAATGTCTTCGGGAGTTGGCTCCGTGAAGGTTGCGAAAACTTCCCGACCGGCGCATGTGAGATCGGGATCATGGATCCCTGTCATCTTGAGCTCGTAATCGCCTTGGTGCTCGAACACGAGGTCCCCGAAGTAGGCACTAGATGGCTATGAGGGTAGAGATCGGAAGCAGAGGCAGAGCTCCCGATGGCTTCTGACTTGACGGAACTGGGTATGTAGGGCATCGATGAACTCGACGCGTCAGCGATTCAGACTCCGTTGATGATCGGCATGATCTTTCTTCACGCAAGGGCCCCTACCTGGCGCGCCTCTGTCGAGGTTGTACTCGGCAGATATTTGTCCAGCAAGCACCCTGCTTCATGCGAAGATTGATCACGGTGGATGAACAGAGAGACACGGGATTTTATACTGGTTCAGGCCCTCGAGATCGAGTAATAACCCTATGTCCAGTTGCTGCTTGTATTATCTCGGCGAGTACAGATTACAATGGTGTAACAAGTACCCACGGGTGGATTGGCTAAGATTGGGAATACCCTCTATGTATAGGACCCCACTATTTATATCTAGGGAGACATGCCTTACAAGACAAAACAGACCTAAACCTAGTAGGACTCTAACTATCATTGGGTCTTCCTTCTGCGATCTGGTCGTCGTGTCTTGTTCGGAGTCTTCTTCGTTCGGAGTCGGTGGTCGGTAATCCTCGTGATCGGGCACCCTGGTATTATGGCCTCAACAGATATCAAAGGCATTTATAACTCCTCTGCCGAAGATAACACTATAGTTGAAGAACATGTCCACGATGTCGAAGGTGATGTACTCGGTTCTTGCGTTAGAGGTATCTCCAAAAGACACTGATAGTGAAATTTTTCCTAATGTTGGTGTACGTTTCCCCCCCGAAGCCGACCAATGGTGCATCTGATGGATCCAAGTTGTCTGGATTGATGTTTGTCATTGATCTAAGAGTCTTTGCCAAAATGATATCTGTGGAGCTGCCTGTGTTCACTAGCACTTTTCCAATTGTCCAACCAGCAATATTGGCTTCGATCGACATTGCATCATTATGTGGGAAATTATGGAGCTTCAAATCTTCTTCGGAAAAGGTGATTGCTATGTGGGACCATTCGGATTTCTTGTATGGTCCTTCTACCGAGATGTTGTTTACTTGCTGAAAGTAGCTTTTTCTTTGCTTCTTTATCTCAAAGGCAAGTGAGGATCCTCCAGTTATAGGGAGAATAAGACCATAACTAGGGAGCAGTGTTGGTGGGTTGGTTTCTTATGGTTTTTGTGGTGGTGGTGGTAGTTCTTCTACTTTGATGTCTTTGTTTGGGATAGTTTGAGAAGTTTTAGGGTATAGGTGTGGGTACATGGTTTGCGGGTAGTAGTGTTGGGATGTTTGTGGCGAAGGCGAATATTGTGTCGCCATCGCTATTGTGGGATGCACAATGCTTGAGTTTAGGGAAGGGTAAACTGGACAGTATGGTTGAATGGCTTGGGTTTGTATGGTTTGGGTATTGGTGGATGAAGCCGAAGGTTGCTTCGCTTGGGTAGCTTGGATTTTGTCCGCCTTCATCTTCTCGATGGTTTTCTTGATGTCTCGGCACTGCTCGGTGCTATGGGTATGATTCTTGCCATGATATTGACAGAATAGTTCTGGGCCTGAAGACGTGCCCCTTCCTCTTCCTCGACATCTACCGGTTCTTCCTCCTCTCTGAACAGGCTCACCTCTTGGGTTTGGGTTCTGGCCTTCTTGATGGAAAGATTTGTTCTCTTGGAACGAAGATGGGCTCTCGATGCTCGTGATGGTTTGGGATGAACAATTTTGGTCGTGGTGTTGGTTATGGTGATGTTGTCTGTTTTGAGACTCATATTGGTTCTTCATGACAACTTCTCTGGCAATTCGCCTTTGGTTGTCATTGTCTGATCAACAATATTTCTTAAACTCCTCATAGAGATCTCCAAGAGTTGCTGGTATTTCCCTTGCAATATGTTGTGCGAATGGGCCTGGGTGAAGCCCCTGAATAGCTGCAAAATTGGCGGCTTCATCGGGAATATGACGAGCTTGAGCTCTTAAGCCTACGAACCTGCGAAAGTAATCTTCCAGTGGTTCCTTCGGCTGTTGGTGTAGAGTCAGCTCTGCATATGAGAGTGCTTGGTCCCCCATGATTCTAAAATTCTTGATCAACTCTTTTCAAATCATACCAGCTATTGATTGATAGTCCTGGCAGTTTCGTGTACCAGTTCATTGCAGTACCATCACAAACGATGATGAAAGATTTTGCCAGTACCACATCATCTCCTCCTGCCGAAGCTATTGCAGATTCGTAGCTCATGAGAAATTCCTTGGGATCAGTGAGGCCATTATATCTTGGTAGAGCGATAGGCTTGTACAAAGGCGGTCATCTTGCCAGTTGCAGACTTTCTGATAGAGGGCAAGTATGATCAATAGGGCAAGTGTGCAGCGTTTGTAAGCCTGTTCCCAATGTGGAAACACGGTTTACACCGGCATCAGTGAAGGCAATTGGCTCATTGAGCTCAGCCTGCAACTCAGTGACTTGCTTCTTGGCCTTCTCTAGCTCTGCCCGAAGCTTGGTAGCTCTTGAGCTTGTGGTATTTAGTCTTCTCTGCTTCGCTTGTCTTAGTTCTTCCAATTGCTATCTAATTTGTAGCAACTTGTGCTACTGTTCTTCCTCTTCTTCTTGCATTTATTGTTGCAACTCGAGCTGAGCGGCTTTGAGTTGTTTCTGCTGCTCCAGGCGCCGAAGGCGGAGCCTTTCCTCCATCCTGCGCAACTTGTCTTCAGTTGTGAGTGTGTCTTCACCATCTTCTTGCTCCTCAAAGACAGCTTCGGTTAAAGGTTGTGTGGTGTTTGGTGGAATTATGGCTTGGGCATCAGCTTCGCCAGTTGAGGTTGTGTCTTCGGTTGTGTTTTTTGGGTTTTTGGATACTCTTTTTGCTTGTGGCATGGTGGGGTTCGTGGGCATTCTTCCTGCACAGCACAGACGGTGGGCGCCAATTGTTGGGATATCGTCGAAGCCAATAGACCCAAACAACAGCTAAGACTGAGAAATAGAGACAAGCAACAATATACTACTTATCAATAGTATTCTCAAGAATCAGCCCTTTACACATTGGTGGAGGGTCCCCTTTTATAGGGAGTCCAAGAGGCATCTTGACATTCCATTTATGCCCCTAAAAATCAGGCATCATCCTCTAGACTATATAGCTTGGATGATCCAGGGATACAATGGTACATTTACGTCTTGATCTGTGAAAACGTGAACCAAATACACCCCGTTGGACTCGGTTTGGACCCAGTCCATGCTGGCTTCGTAGGCGTGCAGGTGGACTCAATCACATTCGTCGTCTGTTTTGGCGACTTGGCGTCCGTGGTCTCCCTCTGCTGACCACCGAAGCTAGTGGAGCCTTTTTCGACCTGTTAGGTAACAGAAACGAAGCAGATCACGGTATATTTGTTAGAATGAGGACCCAGGGCTGCCTTCTTGTTATGCGAGCAGTTTTTTACGCCGTTCAAAAGCCATATTTCTATGTTCCCTCCTGATTAGGGGCCGAAGGCACTCCTGTAGTCATTTCTTGTAAATGAAGGCAAACGCTCTGCCCTTTCCCAGAACGAAGGTAAATGTGTATTATAGTATTTAAAATCTATCAAAGGTGTTTCTTGGCAGGCCAATCCCCCCAACACCACCTATCTAAATGTGTGTTTCATCCCTCTCTTTCCAACATTTATTTTTCATGGCCTTTTTGACTAGTCTCGGTAATTCCAATAGATTTTTCTCTTAGTTTGACAATATTTTAGATATAATATTTTGCTATGATTGTTTTTACCTACCAAACTCCACATAAGCCTTCCACTTTCATATATGAGTAGAATAGGTTGAAAATAATCTAAAAAAGGCTTGAGCGACTTGATGAGATGAGTGTTTCCATGACTATTGCAAGAGAACCTCACTTATGTTAGATATGCATCTTTTTGAAAACTCTTCACAATGGAACAAGATAAAAGTCTAAAGTTCGCTTAAGTTCAAGAGCATTGCATTTATTGTAATTGTGGCATGTTCTTAATTGCTAGTCTATCTTTCATAATGAAGAGTAGTTGATCACAACTTGAACTTTAAATGCTAAACACTTGAGAGCAATGTGTCTTGTTGTGTATAACTAAGTGCAGAGAAGGCATTGAAAGGCAACGCTGATTTCCCTTTAAGCAAAGATCCTGGACTTACTCGAGGACGAGCAAGATTTAAGCATGGGGGGATTGTTGACTCTCGTTAGTGACACCTTTTTAGTGTTATTTAAGTGGAGTTTTTGGAATAATTCATATACTAACCCACCACTTGGCACGTGAAATAACCCCGTTTTCGTATATGTGTTGTTTTGGAGCATGTTGTGTTTTTACAGGAAAATGGTCTAATTTGGGGCATTTATATTCAAAGCCCAAAAATAACTATGAGCCCAAAGAAATTGAGCCTAGCGGAGGGAGCCCAACCAATGGACCATATGGGCTTTCATGGCCCAACTCATGGTCCTAGGTATCCACATTCAATGAACCTTGGGCAAGGATCTCGTGGAAGGGAAGGTGGAGCACTCCCCAAGACTTCCCTAGGGTATAAATAGAACCCCCTAGGAACCTTCAAGGGCCGATTGAGATCCATCCACCAGAAGTCGGTGAAAACTAGGGCATACTCCAAAGGGAGACGAGGGTCGCTGCAAGTCTTCGAAGGTACCTAGGGCATGGCCTAGGCCAACCCTAGCCGCCATGGCCTCCCTGCGCGGTTGTGCCACGACGGAGTTCAGGAGTCAAACCCCAAGATTCATCGGGGTATGTACACACATGATGTGATATCAATCTAATCTCTATTCTAGTTGTCTCAACCTTGGTCTACTTCTTTGGATGCTTTATATTCATATGTGCGGTCACCGTATGTTCTTAGTCAGATTAGATCTAATCATGGTGATTACCCCAGCATGGTGACAGCATGTTGGAAGGAAAAGTTCTAGTGACAACGTGATGTTGAGTTGGATCAATGGCAAGTACAATGGGTGTTGTTGCGTGGCCACCAAGAGGAGGAGCTTTGAGTAAAGAGCACTTGGTGGGTGTTTGAGGTAAAGCTTTGGGAAACCTTAGGCATTAGCACACACCTCATGGTGGCGACCATTGTAAAGTAGGCCGCTTGCGAGCCGCCTTTCTGAGAGAAGACTCGGGTACCTTTGGTAGAGATGCAATCTATGGTTTTGATCACCTTTTGACTAAGAGTTGTACCTAGAGATGATAAGGCCTTCGTTAACTTCGGTTATGCTATCTTTACCTACTCTTCCAGATGAGATCAACCCTACAGGTCAATCATATCTATTTGGTTTACCCTCATATGCAATCTATGCTTAATGTTGGGATTAAATCTGTTAGCTAGATAGAAAACCCTAGGTAGTTCACTATCGATCCACGGATTGATAAACCTTGGGGGAATACTCTAAGGGAAGAGCTACAACTGATCCGTGTACTTGCGGTTCATAATTTGTATGTCTAAGGACCGTCAACAATCACCAAAATCACAATATAAATGGCACATGGGCCATTTTCCTTACAATCAGGAAGTTAGCCAACTTCCTCTAGTCCTCAATGGAGCCGCTTCTTGGAAAATGCCCCTTCCTTAGGGCAATGATCCGGTGGTGGGCAAACTCCGTTATAGCCAATTGGACTACCCACAACACAAGTAGGTCTTCGCTTGGCCTCTAGCTGGTGACCTCCGCCTGTCTCCACTATGATAGAGTTTCGGCAAACCGCCAAGGGCCTATGCTCCCTTGCACAACCACTAGCGGCCTCTTCACAAAGCTTCATTAGAGGGTCTTGCAAGAGTACAACATCCCGGATTTACAACGCTTGGTGCATGCAAGCACCGATAGCAAAAAATTTTGTGAACCTCACTAAACTCTAGGCTTAACCCTAAAGCGAAGCGCTAAGTGGCCTAAACTAGCACTAATCAATGCCTAATCCTCGTTGCTAATTGCCTAATCTTCTTTTAAACACTTTGGTGGATAGAGCACTTGAAATGGTGAACTTCAACACCCAATAGCTTCTCCAAGTTCTAACTCCTCTAAACGGCTGGGAGGAAGGGTATATATAGCCCCAACATGAAGACCTAGCCGTTAGCTAGCCATTAGGCAACTTCTGTGTAGCACCGACTATTGTGGTGCCCATAGGGTGCACCACCACAACTTTCTGTCCTCCGCCATACATGTAACCATTGAGCTTCTGACAGTGCGTCCACTGTGATCACCGACTATTTCAATCAAACATCCATTCCATGTGACCACCACAACAGTCTGTCAAATCATAGCCATTGCACTCATCTTGACAAGCACCGACTATTGTGGTGGGTCTTTTGGCAGAGCACCGCAATAATCGGTGCTTCACCAACACTTGCACCTCAAGTGTTGGTGGCCTTCTCATTTTACTGCTGAGTCTCTGCTTGGACCGATTGTTGTGGTGCTCACAGATTGTTGCGGTGCCATTCTTTCTTGATTGTTTGCTTCATTTCTTTGCGGATTCTTCTTTGGATTGGTTATGTTGTCCTACAATTACCAAAATGTATACTTGACAAACTTGTTAGTCCCAATGGTTATGTTGTCATACATTTACCAAAATCACAAATGGCTATCACTAGGTCCATTTTCTTAACATAAACTTTCTTTCCATCTCCATGTCTTGTTGTTCTTCCTCTCTATACTAACCAGTTACCTAACATGTGAAAGAAAAACGTTGAATTGGTTGCTTCTTTTCAAGGTGAAGCTCTGTTTTGTTGATGACATGGGTGCTCTGAAATGTTGTCATGGAGGAAAAATCTAGCCTATTGTATTCCTTTTACATGTAGATATGTTTCTGGTGCAGTCAATCTCTTATAATTCTGAAAAGGTCTGTTCAAGTGTTCTTTTCGTTTCTTGTCAAGTAACTAGACATTTTCATCTCTGTAGAGCTCACTCTGGCTTTCTCAAAATAAAAAAAAGCTCACTGTGTGACAGGAAGTCATCTTTTGTATAGGGGTTAATTTGGTATTGTAACACCCTAATTTTCATCACAAGAAATGGTAGAAACATTTTCATGATTTTCTAGGATTTATTTAAGGCATAAATAAATTTCTATGATTTAATTGGAATTATATAGGATTATATGTAATTAAATAATTATTTATTAGTCGAATTATGTTCCTGCTGCATACATGCTGGTGTATTGAGTTTTGTACTGTTTGTGAGTCAAAAGAGAATTTAAAGTCATTTAAATTCAAATTTGATTTACATTTGTTTGATCCTTAGAATAGTTGTTCTAGCTCAAGTTCAGTTTCCCTCCCCGAAGTCTTGTGCAGTTCATTTTCCCTCCATCTCTTTCGCCAGCCCGGCCCAGTTCCTCGACGCGGTACAGCCGCTGCCGCGCTGGCTTAGCTCCGTGTTCGCATGTTGAAGACGCCCCGTGCGAGTACGCCTTCGTCGCCTCCCTCTCCTGTTCCACTGACGGGTGGGACCCAGCGGTCGGATCCGTCTCTCTCCTGGATACGACTCGCGCCGAGCTCGGACTCGTTGCCGCAGGTGCCGTGACGTGGTTTTTGTGGGCCGCACACCGAGGCCGACCCTCGCCCTTTTATTAGCAGCGTCTGCAGCCCCCACACGAGCAAGAAACCCTAGCTGCTCATGTGTTTCGCAGCCGAGCCGCCATCCCCGAAGCCCGGCTCCGCCCACCGCTGCAGACTGCCTCCTCCGCCGCCGATTCGATGACAAGAATACCACTAGGAGGTGCGCAAGGACGTAAGGGAGCTTCTGAACCATCTTGTTGTCTTCGCGATCGACTCTCGGATGCCTAATTCCTCACCGTTGTTTTTCAGTGTCGTCCGATCCGCCCCTCGTCGCCGTTCACTGTCCCCACGGGCCAATCCACATCAATATCACCTTGGATCGATTCGCCGTGATCTCCTCATCGTCCTGGTCCAAGACGCATCAAAATCCATGCATTATAGCGCCAAAACCGAAGGATACCGGTGAAGCGCCGCCGCGTCGCCGTCGGCGTCGACCAAGAGCCGCGCGAGTGCCAAGGACCATCCATCAGTGAAGGAACGTATCAGATCAAAGTCAAATTCAGGGAGGAACCGGTCAGCTCTTGCCATTTTGTTAAAGAGACCCCCAAGTATTGGATTATCAACCCGCGGTCCATTCCCTATGTAAAGTATTTACACTTAAGTCCTTATTTTCTTCAGTTTAGCCCCCGTCCTTTTGGAATATAGAACCCGCCGTCTAGACTCTACTCTTTTACAGGTTAGCCCTTGGGTTTATAAGCATAATTATGTTTATGCCCTCAGTTTCTTTCAATCTAACTCCTGAAAGTTCCTGTTCTTCACAGTTAAGCCCCTGAAGCGCCGTTTTGACCATATCTTGATCATTTTAACTCCGTTTCGAGTGATTCTTTCGCTCACGTGACCGTAAGCACTTGAACTATGGGTTTAAAGAGTTCTTTTGTACTGTTGCCCATGTTTGGTGTATTTGTTTCTTATTTTTTTGCATTGTTCTTGTGTGTGTCCCCGTGATGCGTATAGGAGGTGCAACGTTTGTGGAGTTCGAGGATCGTTCGTGGTTTCAAGAATCGTTCGTGTGATTTGAGGGTTAAGTTGAGAAGACCCTGAGCAGTAGCAATTATTAGGTGGATTTAAGGCAAGTGTATTCTTGATCATGATTTCTGTCCTAGTAACCATATGACATGCTCATTTCACTTTATAGTTACGCTATGCTTTGCATGCTTATAATCATGATGGGTCCTATGTTAATTAAGGATGACTAGTTTTCTTTAATCATGCCTTGTCAACCTGGGTTTTATATTAATGTTGGGTACTATTTGCTTAGTTGCTCTACATGGTTATGGTTTACACTAAAGATTGAAGATAATTAATTTGTGATATTCATGTCTATACATATGAATGACTTTATGAGAATGTTAAACCAAGAACACACTGATTAATTGGAACATGGAGAACCACCCGGGATTTCCCGTATAACCACAATACTACATGGCTATGGTCTTGGCTAAGTAACTAGATGAACTCTATGTTGTGTTTGGAGTTGTGTGTTGGGTGGATGTTTGGTTTGTGTGTGATGTGCAGGGAACGAAGTACCGTTCGGACAGGGACCAACACATACAAAGAGGGAGTCTTTGGAAAGGCCTTGTAGTGATTCTCTAGGCCCTCACCAAAGGAAGTGTTGAAGGGAGTAATTAAACCAGGCATAATGAGAAACACAAATTGTGGGGAAAGCTGTACAACCTCTGCAGAGTGTCTAAAATCTATTGCAATAGCCGTGCTCGCGGTCATGAGCGGCCTGGACCCTCACATGATTAATATATCGAAAGAAGAATTAAATTGGTTTATTTATGTTGATGATGATGCTTATGGTTTACCATATGCTTAATTGGGTTGGTATATACTTATACTTTAGTAATTATGCTGCTAAATAAAATATGACCAACTAAAGTGCTTTAAGCCATTTAATTAGTAGCCAACTATTTCCTTGGTTAAGCCTTTGCATGTCATTATGCTTTGCTCTACATTTGCTGAGTACTAACCATAAGTGTACTCAACCTTGCTTTATCTGCGGCTCAGGCTTAGACAGAAGTTTCAGTGGAGTATTTTGGAAGTTTCTAGGCGTACGTGTTCCCCCAGTCAGCTGCCTGTGGTGAAGTGTTGAAGATCCGCTACTAGTAATTCGTTTCCGTGAGTGTAATGATGTTATTCAATATTGTATACGTTTTTGCACTGCCTTTTATATCACTGATGAAGTCGCATATGTGTGTAAACTTGATCCTGGCGCACATATGATAGTCATTCGGTTTTGTTTACAAAATCGGGTGTGACAGAAAACAGTTGGTGTCGCTGCTACGTATAACAGCATCTCCTCTTGCGGCTGCGGTGGGACCAGTACGGGCATTTTTCGTAGGTATTGCTTGAATGCCTGGAACGCCTCTTCTGCTTCTGTCGACCACTCAAAACGATCAGTTTTACGTAGCAATTTATAGAATGGCATACCTCGTTCGCCTGACTTGGACACGAATCGACTCAGGGACGCCATCATTCCTGCCAACTTCTGGACCTCGTGGCTGCTGCGTGGAGACTTCATCTTGTGTGGGTTTGCCTCTATACCTCGTTGGGAAACAAGGTGACTGAGGAGCTTACCCGATGATACACCAAAGGTGCATTTGGCGGGGTTGAGCATCATCCTGTTTGCACGCAGGTTGTTGAACGTTTCGGTTAAATCAGCGATCAGGTCGCCCTTTAACTTACTTTTTACAACGATGTCATCTATGTATGCTTCCACATTACGGCCAATTTGGCCCTTGAGAACAATGTGAACACATTTTTGATAAGTGTAACCTGTGTTTTTCAGACCAAAAGGCATCTTTATGTAGCAATAAACACCGAAAGGAGTTACAAATGCAGTTTTCTCCTCATCATCAATGCACATGCTGATTTGGTGATACCCTGATTAGGCATCTAGAAAACAAAGCAGCTCACATCCAGAGGTTAAATCTACAATTTGATCTATCCTAGGCAGTGGATACTCATCCTTCAGGCAAGCTTTATTCAGATCGGTGTAGTCCACGCACATCCTCCACGTTCCATTGGGCTTCTTCACCATGACTGGGTTTGCCAGCCACTTCGGGAAAGGGACCTCTCGAACAAAGCCGGCTTTGAGTAGTCGGTTGATTTCTTCGTTAATGGCGTCTCGCTTCTTCGGGGTATATCTCCTTTGCTTCTGCCTGACTGGTCGGACGCCAATTCGTATGCCAAGCTTGTGCTCGATCACCTCCCTGGGGATCCCAAGCATGTCAGACGGTTCCCAAGCGAACAGATCTGTGTTTGCCCGGAGGAAAGCAATGAGCTCGAGTTCCTATTTGTCACCCAGACCAGAGCCCGCCTGGGTGGTCTTGGTCGGGTCCGCTTCATCAAGGGCCACCGATTTCGTGCCCGTCTCAGGGCGCTTTGCTGGTGGCGCGCTTGGCGAGGCGGCGGCCGGTTACTCGCCCGCTTCCTGCGATGGCGTCCCCTTGAGTGGGGTCTGGTCCACCACGGTCTGCTTCTCGGCGGCGCCGTCATCGGTCTTCTTGTTCCCCGCAGGCACCGGTTCGGGAGATTTCCCTTGGCACTTGATCAGGCCTCCGCTGCTCGGGAGGTTTCTGCCACTGCTGCCTTTGCGGCAGTCTTTGGCAGGTTCTTAGTCTTTTTCTTGGCAGATTCGGCAGCCTTGGCTGGTTCCTGCTCGTCCCCCTTGAACATGTCTAGGGTCTTCATGTCACACTGGACCGCGCCCTTGCGATCACCGTAGACGGTGATCGGGCCCAATGGCCCCAGGACTTTGATCATGGAGTAGGCAAAGTGGGCGACCACCATGAACTTCTTCAGGAACGGCCAGCCCAAGATGCAGTTATAAGCTGATGTGATGTTAGCCACCTCGAAGGTGAGGAACTTTGTTCGGATATTTTTGCCCTCCATGAGGGTCACCTGCAGATCGATCCTCCATAAGGGAAAGGCTTGGATGCCTGGTGTGACCCCGTAGAAAGGCTTCTCCACCGGGGACAAGGACCTCCTCGGGATTTCGAGCTCATCAAAGGTGTTGATGAACAACAGATTGAGGGTGCTTCCACTGTCGATCAAGGTTCGCCCAATCTTGCGGGGCCTGATCTAGGGTTTGATGCACAGTGGGAGTAGCAGCCTGTTGTACAGCGTCTAGGGGTGATCCCTCTGATCAAATGTGATCGGGATTTCGGACCACCTTAACGGCTGCTTGTAGGGTTCGGTGCTTGCTATCTGCCTCTCGACCAGCTTTAGTTGGGACTTGGAGGTTCGGGTAGAATGGCCACCAAAAATTGTGGCGATCTCTAGGTCTTCGGGAAGTTCTGGCTCATCGTCACAATATATGTAGTTCGCCGTCTGAGGATTATGAGCAGCTTGCTCGCGTGGAGCCCCCTGCTGTAGGCTCTCCTCCTCCTGCTTCTGCTTCCTTTACACGTGCAGTTCATGAAGTGATGCTTCGTCGACCTGTGGATTCGGCAGTACGTTGGGAGATTGGTAGGTTTACCTTGACGCCTGTACAGGGGCTTGTCGTCCACGGCCATGATTTCCTCGCCCTCGAACTTGCGCTTCTTGTTTTTGTGCTTATTCTTTTTCTTGCCTTCCCCAGATGGCTGGCTTTGTTCGGGCTTTCCATGGACCCGTGCTTGGGTGTCCGCCATCTTGGCGGTCTCTTCCAGGATCCCATAGAGCTCGACCACCATCTTCGGGTTCTTCTTGGCAAGCTCCTCCGCCGTCCACTCGTCCTTGCAGCCCTGATTGAAGGCCACAATCACCTGGTCATCCACCATGTCGGGGATGGTGTAATGGGTGTCGCTGAAGTGACGGATGTAGTCCCGGAGAGATTCTCCAGGTTTCTGCACACAGTTGAGCAGATCTCCTTCGCGTCCGGGGTGTTTCTAGGTGCCTTGGAAGTTGGCTTCAAACATCTCCCGAAGATGCGTATAGGAGGTGCAACGTTTGTGGAGTTCGAGGATCGTTCGTGGTTTCAAGAATCGTTCGTGTGATTTGAGGGTTAAGTTGAGAAGACCCTGAGCAGTAGCAATTATTAGGTGGATTTAAGGCAAGTGTATTCTTGATCATGATTTCTGTCCTAGTAACCATATGACATGCTCATTTCACTTTATAGTTACGCTATGCTTTGCATGCTTATAATCATGATGGGTCCTATGTTAATTAAGGATGACTAGTTTTCTTTAATCATGCCTTGTCAACCTGGGTTTTATATTAATGTTGGGTACTATTTGCTTAGTTGCTCTACATGGTTATGGTTTACACTAAAGATTGAAGATAATTAATTTGTGATATTCATGTCTATACATATGAATGACTTTATGAGAATGTTAAACCAAGAACACACTGATTAATTGGAACATGGAGAACCACCCGGGATTTCCCGTATAACCACAATACTACATGGCTATGGTCTTGGCTAAGTAACTAGATGAACTCTATGTTGTGTTTGGAGTTGTGTGTTGGGTGGATGTTTGGTTTGTGTGTGATGTGCAGGGAACGAAGTACCGTTCGGACAGGGACCAACACATACAAAGAGGGAGTCTTTGGAAAGGCCTTGTAGTGATTCTCTAGGCCCTCACCAAAGGAAGTGTTGAAGGGAGTAATTAAACCAGGCATAATGAGAAACACAAATTGTGGAGAAAGTTGTACAACCTCTGTAGAGTGTCTAAATTCTATTGAAATAGCCGTGCTCGTGGTCATGAGTGGCCTGGACCCTCACATGATTAATATATGGAATATGAAATAAATTGGTTTATTTATGTTAATGATGATGCTTATGGTTTACCATATGCTTAATTGTGTTGGTATACACTTATATCTTAGTAATTATGCTGCTAAATAAAATATGACCAACTAAAGTGCTTAAAGCAATTTAATTAGCCAGCTATTCCTTGTTAAGCCTTTGCATGTCATATGCTTTTGCTCTACACTTGCTGAGTACTAACCATAAGTGTACTCAACCTTGCTTTATCTGCGGCTCAGGCTTAGACAGGAGGTTTCAGTGGAGTATTTTGGAGATTTCTACGCATAGTGTTCCCCCAGTCAGCTGCCTGTGGAGAAGTTTTGAAGTTTCGCTGCTAGTTATTCGCTTCACGTGAGTGTAACAATGTTGATTAATATCATTTACATTTTTGCACTGTCTTTTTTATCACTGATGAAGTCTCATATGTGTGTAAACTTGATCCTGGCGCACATATGATAGTCATTCGGTTTTGTTTATAAAACCGGGTATGACAGAAGTAGTATCAGAGCTGTATTGACTGTAGGACGTAAGCCTAGAGTAGCAATGGTCGTTTTTAAGGTCCTAAATGCTTTCTTGTTCTTGCTCTACCTTGTCCGCTCCAGTCTGTCTAAATTCGCTGTAATATCTTCACCTTGACTTACCTTAGCCCTTAGTTAATGTTTCTCTATAAGCCAAGAGAACCAGCATAAACCACATTGGATGTCACGGTTAATGAGTTTCTCTCGCTAAGTATGAATTGTTGGAAACAAGAGAACAATGGATATTTTGGAAACACCATCTGTCGTACTTTATCTCAACACAAAGATTAGGAAATCACTCCCTCTAAATCTATGTCACCGTTAGTAGAGTCGTCATTGAGGTCGATGTTTAGTTCCGGTGTAGAATTGTTTGCTTTGTGTCTGTTGTGTGCTAAATGTTTGATTTGGTTCTTTGTAATGAGTGTGGTGTTTTTGTGGAGTGATGACCGCAATTACATCTTAATAAATCAACTAAATGATTAGATAGTTGGGTTTTATCTTTGTCCCTAGTCTTAGTACCTAGGTATGTTCCAAATCAATCTTTACCATATCTAATCATTGATCCCTTCATGCACAAAACTATTCCAGTCACCCCCTCAGACAGCAGTAGTATTTAATTCATATCTAGAGCTACCAGATTCTGATTGATGCAAATCCAGTTGGATTAGTTCCATAACTTCACAATTTATTTTCTGGCAAAGTTTCACGATTTTTGGATTATTGGACAGAGAGATAAAGACTTTTTGTTGGATAAAGAGAATCTGTTTTGGTAATCTGACACAGTCGAGTTGTTTATTTCATATCTTAAGTTTCAGAACTCCGATTGACATGAAACCAGTTGGGTTAGTTCCAGAATTTAATAAATTATGTTCTGGTAAAACCGTGCCATTTTTGGATTTTCTGTGAAAGAGATACCTGCGTTTTATTGGAGTATACAGAATCTGTTCAGAGCATCTGACAGAGCTAGATTTTTTCCATATATCTTTAGTTCCTGAACTCCAACTGAGTTGATTCCAGTTGCATTGGATTAATAATTTCATTATGTACAAGGAAAAGTTTCACGATTTTTGGATATTCTGTGTAGGAGATACATCTGTTTTTCCAAGATAACCAGAATCTGTCTTTAATATAGAAAAGTTCTTAATGCAACTGCTATTCATTTGTTGGTCATGTTAATTTGGATAAAGAGTTTTGGCCATGCAAGTGCTAGTGTTGGAATCCTTATCTTGGTTCTTTCTCTATTTTATTTAGTTTTGTCTGCACTAGTACCATATCTTTCTATATCTATCTAAGTTCTTGTTTTCTATACAATTAGATGGAGAACACTAGGTCTGGTGCTGGAAGCAGTGAAAATAATCCAGAGCCTAACTCAAGCCAGAACCAGATGTCAACTTCAGCATTGGAACAGTTTATGGCCGCCCAGACTCAGTTGATGACTAATATGGCCAATTCTATTGCTCAGCTGAATCGGAACCAAGCTCCTCCACTACCCCCAAGAGACAGGCACAGGGATTTATGAGTCAAAACCTGCCTACATATTCTCACTCTGTGGATCCTCTTGATGCTGATGATTGGATTAAAACAGTGGAGAAGAAGCTGATGATTACTCAGTGCACTGACAGAGAGATGGTCTTATATGCTGCTGGAAGATTAGAAGGTGCAGCTTCAGATTGGTGGGATGCATATTGCGATGCTCATGAAGATTCAAGTAGCATCATATCCCTGTGAGCATGATCAAGCATAAGAAGGAAGAGTTTTTCAACTTGAAGCAAGGAGTGATGACTGTGAGTGCATATAGAGACAAGTTCATTCAGTTGTCTCGTTATGCCTCGAAATAGGTAGCTAATGATGAGAGGAAGCAGACCCCTTCTTGGAAGGATTGATCATGCCTATTCGGTATCAGCTGATAGCGCATTCATTTTAGACTTTTGATCAGCTAGTGGATAAGGCACTCTTGATAGAGAATTTGAGAGATGAGATAAATGTGAAGAAGAGGAAGATGAACTCTCAGAGGCAGATACAATCTGATTGCAGCACTCGTTTCCGTCTTGCTCAGCAGACTGAGGTGTAGAGTTATCCAGTCCACCAGTTTGGCCACTCTATCCAAGCTCAAGTCCCACAAATCAGCTATTGGCCACAACTTGGTAACTATCAAGCATCAGTTCAGCAAGCGTGTTGTGGGTAGAACGATAGTGAGCTCACGAACAGGCTCAACGGGATGGCGAGGTCAAGCCTTGCTTCCCCGGAGATGGAAGATACGAATGTGGACTCTAAACTCTATTGATTGCTTCTTGTTTCACGATTACATTCCAAGCTATATAGCTAGCAATTCCTAACAAATCTCCTAATTCTTCTCAACCCTATCAACTGAAGCCTGATCCTAACAAACCAATTATCCAAACAAGCTGAAAGAGAAGCGATAACCCATCGGCCTTCCGGCCTGAGCGTGCGCCTACTCGCGTCGGCGCCGCTGATACGTGTGGCCCCACATAACATCTCTCCCTTCCTGGAGAAGCAGCTCATCCTCGAGCTGAAAGGATGGGTAGTGACGCTGAAAGTCCCCCAAGTCCTCCCAGGAAGTAGCTGACGGAGGCTCATTCTCCCACTGGACGAGAACCTGCCGGACGCCACGAACAGGCGAACCCGCAGGACACGCTGCGGCATAGGCACCACTGCACTGAAGTGGACGGGAGGCAGAGTGGGCGGTGCATCTGGCGACATCCCGACGAACTTCTTCAGCAGCCCAACTTGGAACACATCATGGAGGCGGGCGCCCGGCAGCAGCTGCAGCTGGAAGGCGACCGGGTTGACCTCCGCCACGATTTTGTATGGCCCGTAGTATCATGGGCGAAGCTTGCCGGAGGACGCGACGGGCAGGGACGCCGGGGCACGGTGTCGAAGGCGCAGCCAGACCCATTCGCCGACCTCGAACATGACCACGCGGTGCCCGCGGTCATAGTGGCATTTGGCGACCTGCTGAGCCTGCTCCAGGCGGATGCGAACATCTACCAGGAACAAGTCACGCTC
Source organism: Alloteropsis semialata (assembly GCA_004135705.1). Classification (NCBI taxonomy): domain Eukaryota; kingdom Viridiplantae; phylum Streptophyta; class Magnoliopsida; order Poales; family Poaceae; genus Alloteropsis; species Alloteropsis semialata. The sequence goes on along the minus strand of CM014277.1, from coordinate 28,133,860 downwards.
GGACAGAGCCTGCGCCACCGCCGGCACTCGGACCTCGCTGGCATCGTAGTCGCGCACGGCAGGCGGGTTGCGGCCGCAGACCACTCGGAAGGGCGTAGCACCCATGGCCATGTGGAACGAGGTGATGTAGACGTACTCCGCCCAAGGCAGCCACCGGAGCCACTAACGAGGGCGATCACCTGTCATGCACCGCAAGTACAGTCGGATTACCTTGTTGGCCGCTTCGAACTGGTCATCCGTGGGTGGAATGCCGTGGACATGCGCAGGCTGGTCCCCGTGGTGGCAAAGAGCGTGGTCCAGAACTTGGAGGTGAACACCAGGTCACGATCGGAGGTGATGGACGTGGGCACGCCATGGAGACGTATGATGTCCGCGAAGAACGCTCGCGTGACCATCTCGACCGATTACGGGTGCGCCAACGCGATGAAGTGCGTGGACTTGGAGAATCGATCAACCACCGTGAGGATCACCGACTTGCTGCCGACCTTGGGCAGCCCCTCCACGAAGTCCATGGCCACATCGGACCAAACCGTAGTGGGGACTGGCAATGGAAGGAGCAGCCCTGCAGGGTGGAGATGTTCCGTCTTGTTCTTGTGGCACGTCGTGCAGGCGCGGACGAAGTCCTGCACCAGGGTGCGGGCGTTCGGCGTGTGGAAGTCCCGTCGGAAGCGGTGCGGTGTCTTCTGGACGCCCTCGTGGCCCTCCTCATGCGCCGCCGCAATAGCCAGCGATAGCAGCGCCGAAGCGGGCGGCAGGTACAGGCGCCCTTGGAACGTGACGAGGCCATCCACCAGCTTCCAAGGCTCGCCACGGACGCCATCCCGGACCTAGTCGTGGGGGACCACCAGGGCTGGGTTGGTCGTGTGCGCCTCATGAACGGCCACAGGATGTCGAAGGACGGCGTGGAGACAGCACGCAGGTGGCTCTCCTCGACGTCGCGACAGGACAGTGCGTCGACAGCTGTGTTCATGTGCCTGGGCTTGAACTGCACAAAGAAATCAAAGCCAAGCAGCTTGCTCACCCAATGGTGCTGTGGGATGGTCACCAACCGCTGGTCCAGGAGATACTTGAGGCTATGGTGGTCCGTCTTGACGATCGAATGGGCGGCCCCAGAGGTACGGCCTCCAGTGACGCACGGCGGTGGCCAGCCCAATGAGCTCACGTTCATACGCAGCGAGCCCTCGGTGGTGAGGCACGATGGCGCGGCTGAAGTACGCTATGGGCCCATTGCCTTGATGGAGCACTACACCGACGCCCGACCCCGACGCGTCGCACTCGACGATGAACGGCGCCTCGAAGTTGGGCAGGGCCAGGGTTGGTGCCGTCGTCAGCGTCTGCTTCAACATGCTGAACGCTTGCTCGGCCTCCTCAGACCAGCCGAAGGCGTCGTGCTGCAGAAGCTTGGTGAGGGCCGCCGCCAACACACCGAAGTCCCGGATGAACTTCCTGTAGTAGCTTGCGAGGCCAAGGAAGCCTCGTAGGGTGCACGTGGACCACGGACGCGGCCAGTCCAGCACAGTCTGCACCTTGGCGGCATCCATCGCCACGCCTACGATCGAGATGACATGGCCCAGGTAGGCGACTGACAGCGTGGCGAAGGCACACTTGCTGCGCTTGACGAAGAGGCGATGCTGGTGGAGGATGTCGAAGACGGCGTGGATGTGGCATAGGTGGTTGGACCATGACGAGCTGTAGATCAGTATATCATCAAAGAAGACGAGGACGAATCGTCACAAGAATGGACGCAGGATGTCGTTCATCAAGGCCTGGAACATCACCGGTGCATTGGTGAGGCCGAACGGCATCACCATGTAGAGTTCATCGTGCGTGCGGAACGCGGTCTTGTGGATGTCCTCCGGGTGCATGCGCACCTGATGGTAGCCCGAGCGGAGGTCCAACTTGGTGAACAGCACGGCGCCACAGAGCTCATCGAGGAGTTCGTCCACCACCGGTATGGGAAACTTGTCCTTGATCGTCCGTTCGTTCAGGGCGTGGTAGTCCACGCAGAAGCGCCACGACGCGTCCGCCTTCTTGACGAGAAGCACTGGCGATGAGAATGCCGACGTGCTGCATCGGATTAGGCCCTGGGACTCCATGGTGCAGCACTGTCGCTCCAATTCATCCTTCTGGAGGGTGGGGTAGCGGTACGGGCGCAACGCCACTGGCCTGGTGTCCAGCAGTAGCAGGATCCGGTGGTCCCGCGGCCGAGGCGGCGGAAGGCCGGCTGGCTCTGCGAAGATGTCGTCGTACTCCGCCAGGATCGCGTGGAGGAGGCTGTTGCCGTCGGTGGCGTGAAGCTAGGGACTGGGCGGTCCCGGAACGCCGTGCCAGGTGACGCGGTGGTCACGGTGCCAAAATGACATCGACAGGCGTCTGAAGTCCCAGAGAATGGGACTGAGCGACTTCAACCACTGGGTCCCGAGGACGACGTCGTACCCACCCAGCGGCAGCATGAATAGATCCGCAGTGAAGCGCTCGGAGGCGATGGTGAAGGTCGCGCCGCGGAGAACCCTGGAGCAGGGCACACGCTGGACGTTGGCGATCGTGATGTGCAGCTTGGTGCGGCGCTGTAGGGGAAAGCCAGAACGTGCAGCCGCCTCCTCGGACACGAAGCTGTGCATGGAGCCAGAGTCGAGCAAGGCCTGTAGCATCACGTCGCCCAGGCGGACCGGCAGCTGCATCGTGTCACCGGTGTGGACGATGGGCAATGGTGTGCAGAGGGATCTGGATGTCCTCCTTTGGCTCGGCAGTGGCAGTTGCGTCCTCCTCGGCAAACCCGATCTCGATGACGAAGAGCTTGGGGCAGACCTGATTGTGGCCACGGACATAGCGTCCCGGGCAGTTGAAGCAGAGGCCCTGGCGGCGGTGCTACTCCAACTCGTTGAGCAACAGACGGCGGACCGTAAGCTCGGCCATCGTCGTCGTCGTCGCCGCCGGGGGTGCGGGTGGGGTGGAGGCCGAGGCGGCCGCCGTAGTCGGAGTGGGAGGAGGCATCAGGGCCAAGGGCGTCGACGGGCTACGGCCGATCGGAGCGGAACGTGCGGCGCGCGGTGTCGTCTGGAGCGCTGTTCCCGCCGCTCGTAGGTGCGCGCCAGGCTCATGGCCGTCTCTAGGGACTGCGGCCCTTGGAGTTGGACGTCAATGCTCATCGGCTCCTGGAGGCCAGCGGTGAACAGCTGCACCTGCTGGCTGTCGGTGAGGGGCCCGGCGCGAGTGAGGAGGGCGAGGAAGCGCTCCTGGTAGTCGGCGACGGTGCCGGTGCGGCGGCAGGCCGCGAGCTCACCCAATGGGTTGGCGCGCAGGGGAGGCCCAAAGCGCATGTCTAGCAATTCGGAGAAGCATCTCCAGGACAGGGTGCCCTCGTCGTGTTCCAGCCACATGTACCACTGCTGTGCCCCGTCTTGCAGGTGAAGCGCCACAAGCCACACCTTGTCCTCCTGGAGGGTGCGTTGGCCATGAAAGTAGTGCTTGCACCGGCTGAGGAATGGCAAGGGGTCGCTGCGGCTGTCGTACTTGGGGAACTCCAGCTTGTGGAAGCAGCCCTGGCCCATCGGACCATCTCGGCGTGGAGGGGGTAGCGGCGCGCCAGCGTCGTCGCAGGTGGTGTGACGATCGCTGTGCTCGAGGCGATTGAGGGCGACGTTGAGGGCGTGCTGCTGTTGATCCATCTCGCGCATGGAGTCTTCCAGCTTGGCGAGGCGGTCGAGCTTGTCCAGGACGGCCTGGAGGAGCTCCGGCGTGGTGGGGTTGACGGGCGAAGTGGGTGGTGTGTTCGGCATGGTGGCGTCGGAGAGGATCCGGCTAGCCAACTGATACCAAATGTTGTCGGTAGAATGGTAGTGAGCTCACGAATGGGCTCAACGGGACGGCGAGGTCAAGCCTCGCCTCCTCGAAGCTGGAAGATACGAACGTGGACTCTGAACTCTATTGATTGCTTATTGTTTCACGATTACATCCCAAGCTATATAGCTGGCAATGCTAACAAATCTCCTAATTCTTCTCAACCCTAACAACTGAAGCCTGATCGTAACAAACCAATTATCCAAACAAACTGAAAGAGAAGCGATAACCCATCGGCCTTCCAGCCTGCACGCGCGCCTACTTGCGCCGGCGCTGCTGATACGTGCGGCCCCACATAACAAAGCGCTAGAGTCTTCACAGAGTAAGCCCAATCATGCAAATTCTCTAAGTACCAAGATGTGTTCCTATTGTAAACATAAGGGACATATCATTAGTAAATGTCCAAAGATATATCTGCATCTATTTGGTGGGAACAACCAAAGACAAACTACAGTGCAGCCTCAAGCAGTCAATAGAGATAAAAGCCATGCTCAGATCAGCCAGAAGCAACTGAACTCAATGCAGGAAAATGTGAATCAAGTAAAGAGTATTACATTTGCAGATATCAGAGTAGTATGTGAGTTTCCAGATGTGTTCCTAGATGATTTGCCAGGTTTGCCACCGGATAGAGATATTGAGTTTCTCATTGAACTCCTACCTGGTACATCTCCTATTTCTAAGAGGTCATACAGAATGTCAGTTGATGAACTAGAAGAACTTAAGAAACAACTGAGAGAGTTGTTGGATAAGGGTTTCATTCGTCCTAGTTCATCACCCTGGGGAGTACCAGTTATCTTTATGGAGAAGAAGGATGGTACACAGAGGATGTGTGTTGATTACAAGTCATTGAATGAGGTTACTATCAAGAATAAGTACCCTCTACCCAGGATCGAGGATCTGTTTGATCAGTTGAAAGGAGCCAAGGTATTCTCCAAGATTGATTTGTGTTCAGGCTATCATCGGTTGAAGATCATGGCATCAGATATCCAAAAGAAAGCTTTCACTACCAGATATGGTTTGTATGAGTATACAGTTATGTCCTTTGGTTTGACTAATGCCCCTGCCTATTTTATGTATCTGATGAATAAGGTGTTCGTGGAGTACTTGGACAAGTTTGTGGTGGTATTCATTAATGTTATTCTAATCTACTCCAAGAATGAAGAGGAACATGAGGAGCATTTGAGGCTAGTGTTGCAGAAGCTCAGAGAGAATCAGCTTTATGCCAAGTTCAGTAAGTGCGAGTTTTGGCTGAAGGAAGTTTCTTTTCTGGGTCATGCCATTACAGATGGTGGAATTGCAGTTGATCCAAGCAAAGTTAGGGATGTTCTGAAGTGGGAGCTACCAAAGAATGTGCCTGAGATTGGGAGTTTTCTGGGATTGGCAGGTTATTACAGGAGATTCATAGAAGGATTCTCTAAAATAGTGAAGCCCCTCACTTCATTATTAGAGAAAGGAAAAGAATTCAGGTGGTTAGATGCATGTCAAGCTAGTTTTGAAGAGTTGAAGAAAAGGCTAACTACAGCTCCAGTGTTAGTGACGCGTAATATTCATAGGAGTTTTGATATCTATTGCGATGCTTCTCGTTAGGGCCTTGGATGTGTTCTTATGCAAGAAGGACATGTTATAGCTTATGCATCCAGGCAGTTGAGGAAACATGAGTTGAATTATCCTACTCATGATCTGGAGTTAGCAGCAGTGGTTCATGCATTGAAGATTTGGAGGCACTATGTGCTTGGGAACAAGTGCTAGATCTATACTGATCACAAGAGTCTCTGAAGTATATACTCACACAGAAGGATCTAAATTTGAGGCATCGTTGGTGGCTAGAATTGATCAGGATTATGATCTAGAGATACACTACCATCCTGGTAAAGCCAATGTGGTTGCATATGCTTTGAGCAGGAAGGGACATGCTAATACCCACTTGACTCATCAGATGCCAGAGATGCTGTGTGAAGAGTTTGGGCGGTTGAACCTTGGATTTGTGGCTCATACAGAAGGAGTGACTATGCAAGTTGAGTCTTCTCTTGAGCAGGAGATTCTCCAAGGTCAGCTTAATGATGAGAAGATCAATAAAATTAAGGAGCTTATGGCAATTGGAAAAGCCCCTGATTTTACTGAAGATGAACATGGTACTATTTGGTTCAAGAAGAGAAATTGTGTGATTGATGTGACTACTAGAATCTGCAATGCTCCCTAGTGCCAAGAACACACGGGGAAGAATAGGAAACACATAGGAATCTCTTTCCCGAGTGCCAACACTCGGGATTAGTCACCAGGGAGTGAAAAGTCGGGTTCTACGTGGAGAAGAAGCAACAAAATGCATCCACTAACCTGACAATTCCCTTTTTTAATTTTTAGGGGAACCTGACAATTCCCCTTAAGCTGGCGAGTCTGAACTGAAACACAACCATGCTTCCGTTGACGGCTTATTTGCTAAGTATTACCTCCGTATCAAACTATTTGTCACCGTTGATTTTTTTAACTATTTGATCTTTTGTCTTATTCAAAAAATTTATGCAAAAAGATAAGTCACATTTAAAGTACATATAATGATAAAACAAACCACAAACAAAATAAATGATATACACATAGTATTTCGAATAAGACGAATATCAGCGATGGTTGTCTTTGCTACCGTGAGCAAGCGAGGCGACGTCGGTGCATCGGTTTCCTGACATCTCTTAGTGACAACCTCCCTACTATCTTCCTATGCGATGATTTGTTTTTATTTTTTTATCTCAATCAAATCTTGTTTTCGCTGGTTTCCTATAGATATTAATTTGTATTCTTCTCTTATCCAGATTCTTGGGTGAGAGCGTAAAAAACGGATTTTTTAACCCTTGAAGGGTTCAAGTATGACTCTAACCCAATGAGGAAACTAAATGTCCAGAACTCGAGCTATAGTTGGAGTTAGATGATTCAGGTGGGACCCACATGTCAGGCCAGACAAAAAAGAAAGAAGCATGGCATGCTTTAGAAATAGGTAAAGATAAAGTTGTTATAGGTATGGAATCAATAGATGAACATGATCCTAGATACTCTATTTTATGGTAACACCACATCTATGGATGAAAAACAAGTGTAATTATCAAATGAAAAATTGGTAAGATATATAAATTCAATTTAAAATTTTGTTATATTGTTTAATTTGAGTTATGGAACTTAATTGGCCTTGATATGGAACTAGTTTAATATGAAGATTCGGCCACATTTTCTAAATCCAAATTTAATTAGAAATCAATAAGTTTAATTAATTTAATAAGATTCATGAGCCTAAGCAGCTCACAGCACTCGGATCTCCATCCATGCATGGGGACCCACATATCACATAAATAATTCTGACAGACAAAATATAAACTGGATGAGGTTCGAACTCACGACTACTTGTGTCCAATGTGGACTTGCCAACTCAAGACGAAATGATTTTGTGCTTAATTTCGACATTTAGTATATTTGAATATGACAGTTTGCCGTGTGTTTCGACTGAGTACTGGGGAAAAAAAATGTCCGTACCTTATCCCGTAGCGACGATCATAAGCTCCCGAGCATATTGCCGTGTGCACGGGGGGTACCAGGGAAAATTAGCGTGAGTTGATCCTAACCTGACTAATGTGCACGGTAATTTTACCGTGTGCTAAAACTATCACGAGTGTTTTAACAGAACACTAGGAAAACAAATATGATCCCGTGTGCAAAAATAGAATATCGTGTGTTCATTCACGGCACACGAAAATTTTACGAGGTTGCCGTGTGTTTAGTAGAAACACACGGGACATTTACTTGGCACTAGGGAGCGTTGCAGATTCTAGTAGTGGTGGGACAGTTCAAAGATAAGATATTAAGAGAAGCTCATGATTCTGCTTACTCTATTCATCTTGGTAGTACTAAGATGTATCAGGACTGGAAAGAAAGGTACTGGCGGAATGGGTTGAAGAGAGATGTTGGTACTCATGTTGCTTTGTGTGATGTGTGACAGAGAGTTAAGGCTGAATATCGGAGACCAGCAGGATTGCTTCAACCATTGAAGGTACCTGAATGGAAGTGGGAAGAAATCAGTATGGATTTCATAGTGGGTTTACCTCGTACTCGAGATGGTTATGATTCTATTTGGGTTATTGTGGATCGTTTGACTAAGGTTGCTCATTTCATTCCAGTCAAGACCACTTATACCAGTGCTAAGCTAGCAGAATTGTATACGTCTCGTATTGTCTGTCAGCATGGGGTGCCAAAGAAGATAGTGTCAGATAGAGGTACTTAGTTTACATATCGATTTTGGTAGAAGTTGCATGATTCTATGGATACTAAGTTGAATTTCGGTTATGCCTATCACCCTCAGACAGATGGACAGACAGAAAGGACCAATCAGATTTTGGAGGATATGTTGAGAGCTTGTGCTTTGAAACATGGAGGAAGTTGGGATAATAGTTTACCTTATGCAGAGTTCTCTTATAACAATAGTTATCAGGCAAGCCTTAAGATGTCACCTTTTGAGGCATTGTATGGAAGAAAGTGTAGAACTCCATTGTATTGGAGTGAAACAGGAGAAAGTCAAGTGTTTGGTCCAGAGATACTACAAGAAGCAGAAAGAGAGGTCCAGAATATCAGAGAGAATCTGAGGACAGCCCAGTCTAGATAGAAGAGAAGAAGGGAGTTTTGCAGTTGGTGATTATGTGTATCTAAAAGTTTCTCCAATCAGAGGTTTGCGTAGATTCAAAGTAAAAGAAAAGTTGTCACCTAGATTCATTGGCCCATTCAAGATTCTGAAAAGAAAAGGTGAAGTAGCTTATCAGTTGGAGTTACCAGCCAGTTTGTCAGATGTACATGATGTCATCCATATGTCACAGCTTAAAAAGTGCCTTGGAGTGCCTGAAGAACAGCTACTTATAGAAGAATTGAATGTACATGATGATCTGACTTATGTGGAGTATCCAATGAAAATATTGGAAACAACTGAAAGAGTTACCAGAAGCAAGGTGATTAAAATGTGCAAGGTGCAATGGAGTCGTCATGGAGAGGATGAAACAACTTGGGAAAGAGAGGATGAATTAAAGGCGAAATTTCCCGATCTCTCCGCTAGTTCATCCGAATTTCGAGGACGAGATTCATTTTAAGGGGGATAGGTTTGTAACACCCTAATTTTCATCACAAGAAATGGTAGAAACATTTACATGATTTTCTAGGATTTATTTAAGCCATAAATAAATTTCTATGATTTAATTGGAATTATTTAGGATTATATGTAATTAAATAATTATTTATTAGCCAAATTAAGTTTTTGCTGCATACATGTTGGTGCATTGAGTTTTGTACTATTTGTGAGTCAAAAGAGAATTGAAAGTCATTTAAATTCGAATTTGATTTACATTTGTTTGATCCTTAGAATAGTTGTTCTAGCTCAAGTTCAGTTTCCCTCCCCGAAGTCTTGTGCAGTTCATTTTGCCTCCTTCATCTCTTTCGCTAGCCCGGCCCAGTTCCCCGACGCGGTCCAGATGCGGCCGCGCTAGCTCAGCTCCATGTCCGCATGTTGAAGACGCCGCGCGCCGAGTACGTCCTCGTCGCCTCCCTTTCCTGTTCCACTGACTGGTGGGACTCGGCGGTCGGATCCATCTCCCTCCTGGATACGACTCGCGCCGAGCTCGGACTCGTTGCCGCAGGCGCCGCGACACGGTTTTCGTGGGCCGCACGCCAAGGCCGAGCCTCACCCTTTTATTAGCAGCCTCCGCAGCCCCCACACGAGCAAGAAACCCCAGCCGCTCGTGTGTTTCGTAGCCGAGCCGTCGTCCCCAAAGTCCGGCTCCGCCCGCTGCTGCGGACTGCCTCCTCCACCGCCGATTCCACGATGAGAATGCCACTAGGAGGTGCGCAAGGACGTAAGGGAGCTTCTGAACCATCTTGTTGTCTTCGTGATCGACTCTCGGATGCCTAATTGCTCACTGTTGTTTTTCAGTGCCGTCCGATCCACCCCTCGTCGCCGTTCACTGTCCCCGTGGACCAATCCATGTCAATATCACCTTGGATCGATTCGCCATGATCTCCTTGTGGTCCTGGTCCACGACGCATCAAAATCCATGCATTGTAGCAGCGCCGAAACCGAACAATTCCAGTGAAGCACCGCCGGCCGCCGCCATGTCTCGCCGACAGCGTCGACCAGGAGCCGCGAGAGCGCCGAGGACCGTCCATCAGTGAAGGAACGGATCAGATCAAAGTCAAATTCAGTGAGGTACCGGTAAGCTCTTGCCATTTTGTTAAAGAGACCCCCAAGTATTGGATAATCAACCCACGGTCCATTCCCTATGTAAAGTATTTACACTTAAGTCCTTATTTTCTTTAGTTTAGCCCCCGTCCATTTGGAACATATAAGCCACCATCCAGACTCTACTCTCTTACAGGTTAGCCCTCGGGTTTATAAGCATAATTATGTTTATGCCCTCAGTTTCTTTCAATCTAACTCCTAGAAGTTCCTGTTCTTCGCAGTTAAGCCCCTGAAACACCGTTTTGAGCATATCTCGATCATTTTAACTCCGTTTTGAGTGATTCTTTCGCTCACGTGACCGTAAGGACTTGAACTATAGCTTTAAACCGTTATTTTGTACATTTTCCCATGTTTTTTGTATTGTTTCTTATTTGTTGTATTGTTCTTGTGTGTGCCCCTGTGATGCGTATAGGAGGTGCAACGTTCGTGGAGTTCGAGGATCGTTCGTGGTTTTCAAAAATCGTTCGTATGATTCGAGGGTTCAGTTGAGAAGAACCTGAGCTCTAGATGCTGTTTTCTTCCTTCTGGAAACTTATGTTATCTTATTGGTAGTTGCTACTCCCCCTTATGGTGGTTATGCCCCATAATCTGCTATCAAAATTCTGTTATTTGTTATAATGAATAGTCGTTCCTGGAATATCTTGTGTTGGAATGTTCGTGGACTGAATGACAAAGATAAATGGGATCCCATTAGAAATAAAATTGAGGAAAGCAATGCCAACATTGACTTGCGCTTCATAAGAAACTTTGCTCCAAAAAGGTTTGATAAGTTTGATTTTTGCCCTTCTGAGGGGGCCTCTGGAGGTATTCTTATTTGCTAGGTCTCAAACCTGTTCACCATGGTGACTGTGGAAAAGCATAGTTTTGCGATCAGACTTTCGGTCTCAGTTGCACATAATCTTGATGTTTGGTCCCTAGTGGTTGTCTATGGGCCTTGTAGACAGCCAGCTAGGAATGGGTTTGTAAATTGGCTGCATAGCTTGGAAATTGATGATAATGATCTTTGGCTTATCATAGGAGATTTCAATTTTTATAGATCAGCTGAAAACAGAAACCGACCTGGAGGAAATTTCAATGAGATTTTGGCTTTTAATGATATCATCAGCTATTTGGGTCTCATAGAGCTTCCTTTAAAGGGTAGAAGCTATACTTGGAGTAATATGCAAGATGTTCCCCTTCTGGAGCAAATTGATTGGTTTTTCACCTCTGTGGCTTGGACTTCTCACTATACACTCTCCATGGTGCTGCCTTTGGCTAGAACTACATCAGATCATTTGCCCTGCAAGATCCAAATTGGTACAAACATCCCAAAGGCCAACATTTTTAGATTTGAAAATTACTGGTTCAATCATCCTGGCTGTATGGACTTGATCAAGAATGCATGGACTACTCCTATCTCCTCTAATAGCAGTGCACAAGTGATAAGTGCCAAGTTTAAGCTGTTAAGAAGAATTCTGAAACAATGGGCAAAGGGACTATCTGGCCTCTCCAATCTAATTGCCAACTGCAACTTGACCATTGCATTCTTTGATAAATTGGAGGAGATTAGGACCTTACTTCCCCATGAAGCCAAATTTAGAGAGATCATCAAACTGCACATTGGAAATTTGCTTGCTATGCAAAATACATACTGGAAGCAGAGATATACTCAGAGAATGGTTCAGTTTGGGGATGAAAATACCAAGTTCTTTCATGCCATGGCGACTGAGAGATTCAGAAGAAATGTTATTAGCCAGATTGTGGATGATACGGGAAGGATGGTGACTGAGCATGGGGAAAAGAGTGCACTGTTCTACCAGGAGTTTAAGAGAAGGCTTGGAACATCAGTAGCTACTTCTATGCAATTTGATCTACAAGCTCTTACTCAACCCAATAGCAATTTGGATCACCTAATACTGCCGTTCACTACCGAGGAGATTGATGCTGTGATCTTGGATCTTCCAAATGACAAAGCTCCTGGCCCAGATGGTTTTAATACCACTTTCTTTAAAAGGGCTTGGCACACAATAAAAAGTGATGTACATAGACTTTGACATGATTTCTATTCCCATCAGGTGGATCTCAAAAGTATCAACTATTATTATATCACTCTGGTGCCTAAAAAGGAAAATCCTGAGACAGTCAATGATTTTAGGCCCATCTCCCTTCTGAATATGTCTCCAAAAATTGTGTCCAAACTTCTTGCAAACAGGTTACAAGGAGTGGCCATGGAAGTTGTTCATGAAAATCAGAATGGATTTATCAAAGGAAAGACAATCCAAGATTGTTTGGGATGGGCCTTTGAATATTTGCATCAATGTCACCAATCTAAAAAGGAGATCATCATTCTGAAATTAGATTTCGAAAAGACTTTTGATTTGATAGAGCATGTGGTTGTTGAGCAAATGCTCAGAGCTAAGGGATTCCCAGAGAAATGGGTTCAATGGACGCAGGATCTTTTGTCTTCGGCCACCTCTTCTGTCCTCTTGAATGGTACTGCAGGAAAGGAATTTAAATGCAAAAGAGGTGTTCGACAAGGAGATCCCCTCTCTCCTCTCTTGTTTGCTATTGCTGCTGATCTCCTGCAATGTGTTATCAATCATGAGTATGACAATGGAAACCTTGCCCCCCATTCCCTCAGAGTGCTGACAGTCCTTTCCCAGTGATCCAATATGCAGATGATACCATTCTTATCATGAAAGCAAAAGAGTCTCAGCTCAGCCTCCTAAAAGAAATCTTGCATAAGATTGAGCAGTCTAGTGGACTAAAAGTCAATTATCACAAATCTTGTTTGGTGCCCATCAATGTTGAGCAAGGTAAAGTTAGTGATTTGGCTACTGTCTTTGGTTGCACAGTAGGCTCTTTTCCCTTCACTTATCTAGGGCTGCCCATGGGGACAACCAAGCCTTTGGTTAAGGATTATGCTCCTCTTATATGCCGAGTTGAGAGACAAATGTCTGCCACTTCTCAATTCCTCTCTTATGCTGGAAGGCTCCAGTATGTCAACTCGGTCATTTCTTCCCTCCCCACTTACTATATGTGTTCACTCAAGATCCATGTCACAGTTATAGATGTGCTAGACAAACATATGAAAAATTGCCTGTGGAGAGGAAGAGACTTCAGAAATAAAGGATACAACCTTGCAGCTTGGAGTCTGGTCAGGAGACCCAAAGACAAAGGTGGACTGGGGGTGGTCAATTTGAGTTTGCAAAATGATGCACTATTGCTAAAGCACTTGGAAAAATTTTACAGAAAGGAGAACATTCAGTGGGTCAAACTTATCTAGCAAAAATACTACCCTGACACTGTTCCTCATCTGGCAAGAGAGAAAGGCTCCTTCTGGTGGAGGGATATTCTAAGGTTACATGTACATTTCAGATGAGTGGCTACCTGTTCACCTGGAAAAGGTGATACAGTTAGCTTATGGCTGATGTGATCAATGGTCAAGTCCATTCGAATTCATATCCAAATCTTTTTGGTTTTGCCTTGGAACACAAAGCTTCCCTTTGGAAAATCAAGAGTGCAGGAACCTGATTGATTGCTTTAGAATCCCTATGACCAGGGCTGCTTACAATGAGCTTCTTGCTTTACAAGATGACCTCCTAGGGATGACACAATTTGATGAAAACCAAAAGGATACCTGGAGTTTTATATGGGGGCATCAGAGATACTCCTCGAGGGGGTTCTACCAATACCACTTTCGGTCTGTCCAGGCTAGCAGGGTAGTCATATGGATCTGGGACACAAAGTGTATCCCAAGAATCAAGTTCTTTGCGTGGTTATTGCTCAATGACAGGCTCAACACGAGAAACATCTTAAGGAGAAGAAATAAGTTCTTAGAAGAAGGATATAATTGTGCCATCTGTCAAGGGGGGATGGAAGAAACTGCTGAGCATCTATTCTTTGATTGCCCCTCTTCAGCTTGCTGTTGGTTCTCACTAGGAATTGTTTGGAACGATGAAGCCAGTCTCCATCAAAAAGTATACATTGCCAAGCAGGGGTTCTCTTAGCCTTTCTTCATGGAGATTTTCTTAATTGGGGCCTGGTGCATTTGGAAGGAAAGAAATGATCTCATCTTTAATAATAAAGCCCCCTACTTAGCTCGATGGAAAACTTCTTTTAAAGCTGAAGTTGTCAGTCATCTCTCCAGGATTAAACAGAGTCTTCACCCCTCCATTAGACTTTGGCTTTATGCATTGTAATCCTCATCTCCTGCTGCTGTTTTGTTTTGTTTTTTTCGTTTCTGTTTTCTCCTTTTGGTTGCTTAACCGCTGGTTAGGCCTTGTAAGTTTCTCTAAAACTCCGTTATTTAATATATTTCCCTGTTGCCGGGGGGCTTTGCCCCTACGGTGTTCGGTCAAAAAGAGAAGAACCTGAACAGTAGCAGTTATTAGCTGGATTTAAGGCAAGTGTATTTTTTATCATGATTTCTGTCCTAATAACCATATGACATGCTCATTTCACTTTATAATTACGCTATGCGTTGCATGCTTATAATCATGATGGGTCCTATGCTAATTAAGGATGACTAGTTTTCTTTAATCATGCCTTGTCAACCTAGGTTTTATATTAATGTTGGGTATTATTTGCTTAGTTGCTCTACATGGTTATGGTTTACACTAAAGATTGAAGATAATTAATTTGTGATATTCATGTCTATACATATTAATGACTTTATGAGAATGTTAAACCAAGACCACACTGATTAATTGGAACATGGAGAACCACCTGGGATTTCTCGTACAACCACAATACTACACGGCTCTGGTCTTGGCTAAGTAACTAGATGAACTCTATGTTGTGTTTGGAGTTGTGTGTTGGGCGGATGTTTGGTTTGTGTGTGATGTGCGGGGAACAAAGGTACGCATTCCGATGCAAAGTGTCTAAATTCTATTGCAATAGCCGTGCTCGCAGTAATGAGCGGTCTGGACTCTCATATGATTAATATATAGAATATGAAATAAATTGGTTTATTTATGTTATTTATGCCTGGACCGGGTGTGACAGGTATCCTCGTGCGTGATCAATACTTGCAGCCATATATACATATAGAAAGGTGTAGAACTGGTGCACGAATTGTTCAGAGCTTCGGAGTTTGGACCCATCTCTGCCTGTGCAGATGCACGAGACGACATAAACTGGGCGCTGGTGACTCTAACGCATGGGACCAACCCGTGTCCATCTTGGAAACAAACGCAGTGGGCCACCTTTGTCAGCGTGCCGAATTCTCCAATTATTCCATTCGGCAACTGCCGTCGAGCGAATATGCCGCGATGTGTGTTTCATCTCCTTCCATTTTCTCCGGCTCTATGTCAGGGGCGGAGCTACATTGATGCATGGGTATGCACGGGAATACCCAACAATTGGAGCAAGAAATCTTGTACACGTATCACATGTACCTGTGTACACCTTATGATGGGCCAAATTTGCCTATTCTTTGATTCTTGGTGTGTCTCCAACATGCTGCAAACACATCTAACATATAAATATAGACCAGCAACCCATTCCGCCCACTCACAGTGGCACAGTCCATGGCCTCCGTGTGTGTCACTCATAAGTCATGTCGATCTCTCTCTCGCACGGCAGCATCGGCATTGATTTATCTCAGCTCTATCTCTTTGTCATGTCCCTCTCAACTCTGCTCCCCAATCTCCGATTCCCCATTTTACTTGGCTGAGCATCATGCAAGCCAACGAGAGCCTACAATTGCAGCGGGAGCAGTCGAGGCAACCGGCAATAATCCAGTTACCACCTTACCAGTGCTGAATCACGACCGAGTGCCGAACCGCTAGAGCCAGGGCAGCGTGCTGGGGCGGATGTCGAATGGCATGGAGCCTGATGGACGGCTGGGAGGCCAATTGTGGAGGCCGTCTCACCGTGCGCGTTTGTGCGTGTGCGTGGTGGATTCTCAGTTCCCCTCTACTGCTTCTTATTTTTCTTGCACAAATGTTAAAGGAGAATTATAATTTTCTTTTTATTTTCTTCGTTACATGGTACTATAAATTATGGAATCATTATTGTTCATACTTTTAGAGTGATCGTTTCTCTTTTTGTTTGGGTGGGAATACCCAACTTTGAAATGCTGGCTCCGCCACTGCTCTATGTCTCCACACGCCCGGGGTTCTCTTCTTCAGTTCTCCTGCCAGATGCCGCCGACAATTCCGAAGAAAGACTGTTGGCAGCTGGTGGCGCCGAAGCCGCTAGCGGCCAGGTGAAGCAGTTGCGTTCATCAGTCTTTATTTCGATCTATGGTTTTCTCTTCTGCAGTGTTGAATCAGCAAAACCTGTACATATAAAGACTGTTTTGGATATATCTTTTTAGACATAAAAATTGATTGTAACTAGCCTTATACCATCAAAAAGCTAATAACTTTATGTCTACAAACATTATTAATAAGTATGTCCGCAATAGACGTAGGATTCATATTTAAAAATAGCTCTATTAAGGTCTCTAAAATCAATGAAATCTCTGACCTTATCTGAAACCTTTTTCTAAAAAGTAACAATATTAGATAATCATTTAGCATATTGACAAGGCTTAATAAACTTTGCTTCGAACAACCGATTAATTTTTTCTTTAATTCGATCATAAATAATAGAATTAAAGCGCCTAGCATGTTATTTAAAAGGCCTAAAATGATGTATAATAGGTAGCTGATCCTCAAACCTAGCGGCTTAAATTCAGCATCTCATGATATTCTCATGCAAAACAATCAACATATTCTTTTAATAGCTCATCTTTCAAATTTTTGTTTACAAACGTTGACCTTGGTTTAGTACCACCACCAATATCAACCTCCTGTAAAGCATCTGTTGACATAAATCTTATCCTAATTTACTCATATCATCGAATCCCTCAATGGCCTCACACATATCGTTCTTATGCCTCCGATAGTGCTCAAGTCTCTGCTACAACCACTCTGAATTAGGTGTGGTAATTCATCATGGCCCTTATGCCTCCTTCACAATCTAACTTGGTCTTAATTAATTTTAGTTACAAAATATATAGTATTTTAGCCCGGCCCTTATCCAGCCCTATCCTTAAAACTAGTAGGCTAAATTTTTAGGCCCTTTACTACCCCTATTCTGAATTATTCATTAATTCACAATATGTGGTTTAGCTGATTTTCCACAACCTTTAGAACAGCATGCACAAAGTCATTTCTAGTACAACTGATCATTTCATAATCTGAAATATCTAATCCAGTTAAACATTTGATATGATTATGTATTCATATGTGGAACTATAAGCTACATCAACACAAGCCGACATATCACCATGCACAACCTCAACCTCCTTGCTAACCCATTGAATACGAAATTGTTGCAAGCTAGAAGACACACATCTATTTGCATGAATACAATCATGACCCAATATTAAATTGTAGTTACCTTGGGCCTTGATAACGAAGAAAGCAGTAGCCAACGTCTCACTTCTAATGGTGAGGTCCGTAGAAGTGACTCCTTTAGCACTGATTGGCTGGCCTCGTCCCACACCACTATTGACAGTCATGTTGGTCTTGATTAGCTCATCATCTAAATCACCTAGCTTCTTGAACAAAAACTAGAGCATCAAGTTGACTATTGCCCTCGTATCAATAAGCATCCTAGAGACATGTTACCCATTGATATGTCCTTTCATGTACAATGTCTTTAGGTGATTTTTAGAATCCTTTAGTCTCTAAAAGGTAGCTTCTTTTGGCCCAAAGTCAAGATGAGCCACCTCTTCCTCCGGAATGATGTAATATTCCGAAGAGAGATGCAGCACATTGATATCAACATTCATATATTCAGGTGATGACTCATAACAAACCAATTTTTCATCGTCCATATTCTGCAGATCTGATGACAACTTTTCATCAAAAGAAGGCATGACAGTAAATCTCAAAAATGGGGTGAGACTCTACTTTGTCAGGCGAAACCTGTCTGACCGTTCTGAAATCGGTCTAACTAGTTCTGGATCCGGTCTGACCGCTTTGGCTTCTGTGTCCTTGCCAATCTTGAGTTTCCACTCCTTGCCTTGAGATATCATTGTCTTGTACTTGTTGAACTACTCATCCCCCTATTTTTCAACCTCCTTCTTTTTCTGTTTCTGAAACCGGAGCCGCTGCAACTTTCTCCTTTGTGTACGAGTTAAACATGGAGGACACCATCAAGCAAACAATATTTAGAAGTATCTACATTAGTTTTTCTACTCTCACCCTTTTCAACAAATGTATTTTTTCAATGGACGTCTTGACCTCATTGTAAACAACAAACGGTTTTTTGTCATCTTCCTTTGGAATCTCATTGATGCCACCAATCTGTATAAGGTCATTGCGAGCAGTTCTCTCCTGGTCGACATCATCTTTTGAACAACCTCCTCCTTATTTTTGAGGTGATACACATGTTTGGGAGGAGAGACTGGCCTTTTTTGCAGAAACCGGTGAGAACGGTTTTACCCCGCTGATCCCAACCAGATTGGTGATTTGTCGGACGGTTATATGAGCTCCGCTCATGTAGTGGCTTCCTGGTATTTATCTCATCCTGCATGAAAAGGAGGATATGACATAGGATAATACGACATCCACATTCCATTAAAATCCCACACCAGATATGGAGAATCCGATAGTGGTGGAACCCATGACATAACTTGACATGGGTGTTGCAGAGGATGTAATGTAACAACATCACCTTTTTGAGCTATAGCTGTCCTTGGAGATGAAGCCCTCCTCTCTTGCTGTCTTGGTGGCATTATTCTCTTTTTTTGATAGCTGATCGCTTTCAATTAGCCTTTGATTCACTTAGTTGGCAAGCAACTGGTCAAAGGTCAGCTTCTTTATTGCAAGTTTTCCCTGATCTTTTTCCATGTCGACCTTCCAAGTACTAATCTTCGGGCACTTTGGCCTGACTAGAACCGGTCCGACAGGTTTGTCCTGCGTAGCAAGGTCAAATGGTTTTTTAGATGATCCTTGCCCAGTGACATCAGAAGTTCTTCCAGTAATTTTGAATGTTTCTCTTCCATCAGGGCTCTTCTGAGACACAACTTCTCTGATCATTTGCTAGGGTTTGAGAGATACAAAAAGTAGATGTATTATGTTTTGATCGATTGGATAACTATCAATTGGCTGTGGCCCTTTATATTTATAGGATGGGGAGGACTTGCCCCGCCGCAAGTCGGATTTGTCCCAAGATTCCAATTCTACTAAGATTCGGCCTAAACAAGTCAGACCGGTTACGGGTGCCAGATCGGCTACAGGTAAGAAACCGGTTTGACCGCTTTCATTAACCGGTTAGACCGGTTTGTCCACCTAGAACGACCTCGTGCCAATTTTGACCTCTAACATGATTTTTGTATCCCCGTTCGTTTAATAATATCTACACCCCATCTTTTGAAAACTGAATTACGCTCATCTCCCTCAATCAAGTCTAAGCCTTGTTCCTCTGGCTCTCAAACTCCATTTTGATGTTCTTCAAAGAATGCATGGGCCATGAACAACCTGAGTGATGAACTCTAGAATCCCAAAAAGACAAGATCCCATACATGAGCATGAGAGTGTCATCCTTATAATATCCCAAGATCACTCTCATGAATCTCTAGAGTCATCAACCTCCTATGCTAGGGAAGTACTACAAGATTTACATCCTCATTAGAGCTTTATTTCATAATGCTTCTTATGGACGGGTGTAGATGCTTATGGTTATCACAAATTTTGCAAAACTTGTTGCACTATAGCACTAACCTTGCAGCTACAACTTTGACAATGAAAAGCTAGGAACTACATCACCAATGATGGCGCAACATGAAGACCCCATGGTCAAGCTTGCGGCCATAAACAAGCACTACCGGGAGATGGCCCGAATTATCAAGAAAAACACTCTTTATTTTAAACAATAAAATCAAGAACGTGTTTCAGGTTGAGACTAAGAGGAATGAAGGCCATGCTATGCCCAAAACCTTGGGGACTACATCAACTATACACCTTAGTACTCTTTGGTGATGTAATGCACTTTGAAGGAGGCTCCAACATATGCATGAGAGGAGACGTACTCTACGCCTCTCCAATCCTACAACATGTTGCCAACAGATCATTCCACCAAGGCCAATGGTTCCTACACACCAGCCATGTTTACAACCTAGCCTTGTTGCTTACTTGAATTGGTGTGGTCAAAATGCCTTTCTCCGCTACAGTCCCCATTGAAATGGAGGAACACCTGAAAACCATAATTCAACATGCCTGCCATAGCAACTTCAAGATATTCATCCTATGTGCTAGCGGTGAGCACACTTAGGTATGTCGAAGGTAATCCAAGGTTCACCAGTCCTTTACTCACTCATATCTCCATACGAACATAGCTTTATCATACAAGTTCATGCTTCCTTTGTTTTCCTCTCATGCTCTTGTTTGGATGTATCTTCGAAGTGCATCCATACGCTTTAATTAAGCATGGTGCTTAGGTTAGGAAGCCTTCTTTAATAAAATTAGACATGCTGTCAAATTTGATTAATAAACTATCTAAGTTAATGTGTTGGTCGATTGGATGCATACTCTTGTTTGTGGACTAACCCCTGCCGGAAATTTTCAAAATTAATGAGTAAGCCCTCAAGTGCAATTCATATTGAAGATAAACCAAGGCATGTGATACACTTCAACAAAAGCTGCACAATATGCAAGGGAGGCACATATCACCTTTCAAGGTGCACTATGAGAATACTGCTAAATGCCTCCCTGGTTTGTGCTGATGCAATTTTACCTCAGCCTTGTGTGAGTTATGCTTAAAGAAAAATTTGGTGAATAATAAACTTTTAAACAAAAAGAAGGAAGACCTTTTTTAAATAAAAGTCTCTCAAAAGCAAATGAATAATAGCAAACTTGATCTAGGCACTTCAAACACTTCATGTTCCTATCATGTTTTAGATTCAATAAAGTGGTTGAACTCCCCAATGTCTAACCAGGTAGAATCATTGTTTTTTTCCACTTTTATTTTTCTTTGTTGAACAAAATCAGGTACAAGTACAATAATAAGTGTGGGGGAAGTCCTCCCTATTCCTACTGATGTGCACCCAAATAAGGCCATAACCGGCATGCTGCACAACTGCAGCATGACCACCTCTGAGTCCTTGTTGTCCCTCCTTTCTGCCAAGCTCTAGTTTGCGCGGCTTAATCCTCAAACTCCTGTTTTAATATAGGTTGAAATACTTATCCTAAAAATCAATCCTCCATGATTTCAAACTCAACGGACTTAAGGAACTCCATGTGTATTCATGGTAAGCTTCATACTTTTTTTCTCGCTTAGATCAATGATCATGTGAACAACTTCTTCATAGGGAACAGATGTTCTTTAAGTAATTGATGAATGTGATATGGTTGGATGAAAGAAACCTTGATCTTTCATGCAAAGTACTTGGGATTTATTTTACAGAGATCAAAATTCAATAGCTTGGCTTCTCAATGATGCTAAATTCCTACCAAAGTCAAAGAATGATAATCTTGCATAACCTTACAATCACGCTACTTATCTCTGCATTGAGTTTTGTCAAACTGTTGTGACTCTTGTGAGAAACTTTTCATGCTTTCATGATCAAGAGCACACACACCACATATAAATGCTAAACTTCTACGCTAGGAGTTCGTAGTATTTCATCCATCCATCCATCCATCAAATAAAGACTCCATGAACATTTTGGTCTATGTCTCTAAATTATCCATGAAGAGAGGCATGGCAAACAAAAAGAAAAAAACAAGTTGGACACATGAAGGTCCAAGCAAAAGAAAAAATAGGGATGGACACATGAAGGTTCAAACAAAAAGGAAAAGAAGAAAACATTTTGGGAACATGAAGGCTCATGCCAAAGTTTGCCATGCCCTCAAGTTAGATTAAGGAGAAGAGATCATCAATGGGACAGGAGTTTCTCTTTACCATTCATCATACCCACTACACACTTGCACACTTGATCCGATTGTATGACTCGTTTGTCCTTTCCATCATGAGCTCCACATAAGCGTTGTAGAGATATGATGAAAATGAGGCAACAATTTGGCCTCAGTGAGGAATCAAAATTACCTTGAGAGACCCGAGAGAATCATTTGAGAATTAAAGCTATTTGTTTCTTTGCAAATCAATCAAAACCCTAGTTTCTAAGCAGGAGGAGCAGGGAACTTCAAATCTATACCGTTCCATTCCTCAATTCCCCAATACAACATGGTAGAAACTCCAAAGTTCACAGGGTATGGTGCGGCTTGGGGTAACTTCTATGCATGTATCTTATCAATGAGTTGCTACCACCTTAGTCATCAACCTTTACTTGAGGACGATGTTGGCACTCAACCTAACAAGTAAATCCACAAGCATATGGATACCGCTGTAGCTTTCACCCAGGAGTATTCTAGAGTATCGATTTCCATGGGCAACGTGAAGTTTACTAATCCTAACTAGTTCGTCCAGGGATAAGTGATGGATGTGACGATGAAGAGAGATATGAGAGAGTAAGACGAGTGGGTAGAGAGGGTACTTGAGAGATAGCTATGCTCTTTCTAATAGATTAGACAGATCAGACCTTCCTTACGATTGTTTACTTTGAGCACCTGAGACGTAACCTCTTGCGGAAAGGGATGATTAAGTGAACACCTACCCTTAAGTCTTATAAGCTAGAACCAACATGGTGGAGTACATCGACCGAACAGGACTATCACCACATACAGCTGACACAACTATCCGTTGAACTGGATGCAAACCAAGATAACTTCTAGTCTACACATCATAGCTAAACTAGTAACTACTACTTTACTCTTGCGCAAGAATAAAGTATTCACACAAAGTAACTAAACTAAGTATGAACAACAGAAGTAAATAAATAATGCTACTTGATTAAACAAAGGGAACCAGAGTTATCATACAAGACTCCGATGTTACTCAAAACTGAGCCGCATCATGTGGAAGACGGGCCAACACTCCGGCACCTCCTCGGCACTCTCACCTCGCCTCTCCCCCTATTTTCTAAGTGAACGAGTAGCAGCGCTTTGCCTCTTCTAGCTCTTCTTGACCAAATAAGAATTATGTCCATATGATTTAGTTTGAGATAGATCAGTATATGCAGTGTACCTTGACCAATAGATGTGGCCCGTATATTTTTTGTTGTTAAGGAATTACAAATTATCTTATATAAAAGGTCTAGATGTATCTTGGATGTATTTGCATCTTTCCTATATAAACATGTTCTCTCAACCATGAACTTTTTCTTTTGTTCTTAGAGGTTACACACCAATACTGGATTCACCTGAACTTGATGATAGTTTTAATTCAAACAAAGCGCATGGTGTGTTTTCTTTTGTGGAGGGGGTGGAAAAATCTGATGAGGTACGCATTTTGTAAGCAATTCTGTGAGGTTCTAATTTACCTAGTAAGCAATTTGTAAAATATAGGTACATGAAATATTAAGAGTTTGTACAATTTTTTTTACTCATTAACAAAATTTGTTGAAAATTTTGACTGACACTACCAGAGAACCCGCCATCCATCCACCGTAATCGGTCACGGATGGAAAGGACCCGGTACCAATGGAAGCATTGGTACCGGGTCCAACGGCCAATAATTCTGCGAGCTCATTGGTACCGGGTGGTGGCACCACCCGATACCTATATGGCCACATTGGTACCGGTTGGTGTCACCACCCGGTACCAATGAGCCACGGGGCCTTTGGTACCGGTTGGTGACACCAACCGGTACCAATGTGACCCCTTTGGTACCGGATGGTGCCACCAACCGGTACCAAAGGGGCTCTGCGTATAAGTCCCCTTCTTCCTCCCCCAGCCCGAGCCATGGCTCATTTCTTCATCCTCCATTGAGCTCGGGTTGGGGAGCTCATGCCCGATTTTTTCATAACTTTTGGAGATTTTGCAAACCAAGTCCGCTAGAAGGTTAGCAACTTCATCCTCTCTCTCTTTTGACGTTTAGTATGGTCTATTTCATGCTCTATGTTTTGAGTAATTTGTGTTTTGTGGAATGGATTGAAATAAGAGATTTTAGATTGAATCTTCATTTTTATTATGAATTTGTAATAGAGAATCAATATATAGTTAGTTGTTGCATGTGTGGAGATGATGCACAAATTTTTAGACATTGTTTAGATTTTTGGATTATTTGTAGAAACTTTAAATGATTTTCATATTTATGCTTATTATGATTTTTAGATATTATAAATGATATTCATATTTAGGGTTATTAGGATTTTTAGATATTAGCATTGTAAATAACTTTTAAATGCTCTAACTTTTGTATTGGCCGATCTCAAATGTTTATATGTGAATGTTCGAAAAAAATGCAATCAAAGTCAGGTCAAAATCAATTGACAATTGCGACGACTTCAATCTTATTGCGTGAAAGATCGTGTATGACATATGACATATGACGAGCAGACACGTAGACGCGTAGATTTGTATATAACTAACCCAAATATCAAACATTTAAAAAAAAAACCAAAACAGCCTTTGGTACCGGTTGGTACCAACCGGTACCAAAGGCCCTCCCCCGCATGCCTACGCGGGGGGTCTTTTGATACCGGTTGGTGTTACCAACCGGTACCAAAGGCCCCCTTTGGTACCGGTTCTGGACCCGGTACCAAAGGCCGGCCCCTTTTAGTCACGGTGTCGTGGTACCGGTTCAAGAACCGGTACCTATAAGGGTTACGAACCGTGACCGATGGCGAGTTCTCCAGTAGTGTGATATATACTCTATGTCAAACTGTACCACCGATATGTAACAAAAGCACACAACCATGTCCCAGGCACAGCTCAGGTAACAGCGACCACTGTTTCAACAGAAGGCATAAAAGCCTCGAACAGACTACAAATAAAAAAACTGGCCCTCGAAGAAACCACTAGTACACCAAGTATATTTTCACCACTGAATCTGATCAAAAGCACAGAATCGAAACGAAGTGTATGTGCATGGAGAGGCCATTCTAAGGAATTTTTTACTACACTATGCATTAAAGTTTTGAATGAGTTGCTCCACAAAAAAATGTCAGTGAACACTTCCGGGTGAGATTCCTGTGGCACTTGATAGCTTGCAATGCAGCCACACATATGACAAAGTAATTAACACCCATCCCAAGCTCAACTGAACGTTCATGATAGTGCCCATGGAACTGGATGTAAAAACCATTTTGCCTAATCAAAGGATATATAGCTTATTTGGCCCGGCAAACTTTGCACTGGACCTTGTCGAACATTATCATTGGCCAGCGTGGTGGATACTGCTGCAGTATGAGCGGGCAGCTCGCCTCCAGCTTGTATTTGGTGTTATGTGCCGTATACCGTACCTCACCAGTTATTGCAATCTCCAAGTGGAACACCCCAGCAGCATTCCCGTACTCGAACATGTGAATGCCCATGTCGCCAAGTGCAGTGTATGCCCTGGCGCTGTCTGTCGAAATATGGTACACCACCGTCTTCGATGGGCCCTGCTTGTCGCCCCTACTGCTCAGAAGGACACGATCAAACACCTGGCCGTCGAATTTGTAAGAAGCCTCGAGCGACTTTATGGTCTCAATGCTCATGGCCCAGTTGGGGTTGCGGATGGCAATGGTCAGTGAGATGTTATAGGCCAGTGTTGTAACAGGCGATGTCGACAGGGAGAACCTTCTGAGTGAGGCGTCGTCGATACTTATACTCACTTGATGAACGACACCATAGGCAGAGACTAAGAAGGCGAGCACGATGGCAAGGGCCAAGATGATGAACCCGCATGTAAATCTCGCTCTGGTGCTGTAGGGGATGCAGCGGTAGTACTCATGGATTCGTAGTAGCCGCGTCGCCCGCGAATGGCTCTCAGCTTCCCATAAGATTATATTTTCTTGGTTCCGATCTTGGACAAGTTGCATGCGGAATTTGCGGTTTTGCACCTGAAACTACGAGCTTTGGTTAGAGATATACAGCAGTAAACAGTAAGAAGATTGGCAACTCACACTCTCTTCTACCTATATACCTAAATATTATACTATCAAGAATGAGTTTTTTTTTGGGAAAACATTAGTTTCCCAGCTAAAAGCTAATCATCCCTGCCCAGCCCATCCAATGGGTTCCAAGATAGGTGCAAATATTGTACCATCTATTGATAGATGATGACGGATGGCACACAAAATGACAAAATAACTGCGTCATATCTCTTTCCCTCCTAACACTTTTCACCATGAAAAACATACACACTGGCATGGTCGTGGCGCACACTATGCCCGCCGTCAATCCCTCTATGGTATATTCATGTTACTAATAGCAAATATATTGCTACACGTCTCATGCAATGCTACATATGAGTTTTGGTGATATCGAGAAGAGAGAATGAGGTGAGAAAAGAGGTAGTTATTCACCAATTAACCGTTTCATAAGCTAAACTTTATTGACAACTCCACCATTACATGAATGATTCACATGCTACTCAAACCTCCTCCGATCATACCAACTTAGCTACCTCCATTAGCATCTATCTACATCCCATCATGTGTAACATGTGAAGGAAAGAGAAAGGAGAAAACATCACAGCTAATACTTATTTCCCCGCTAGTCCCGAACACAAAACAAGGCCATGAGAGCCAACTTGCTGAATCTACTCTGATTAACCTTCTTCTATGCACATGCAACCATTATATAAAAGCAACAAGAGTCAACTGACCATCTGTATGTTTTTGTTGGGTAACACATTTGTCTCGGACGAGTTTGGATCCGGGTATAAACTAGAGGTTCATTTATCCCAGTTGGTAACGCCAAACGGCCAAACGGGACTAATGTATTTATCTCCACACGATCTCCCCCCAGCAGATTCTCTCTCCTTTATTTCTCATCCCTCTTGGCTTTGTCCTATTCTTGGTTGCACACATACACATCTCCTTTCTCGCCCTCCTCTCTCCTCATTCCGTACTCAGGCGTAAGGCCATGGGTGTCATGGATGGCCGGCACGACCTAGCTAGGCATGCGGTCGGCCGGCCAGG
>CM014277.1:28070139-28105819 GCA_004135705.1 Alloteropsis semialata | reverse complement strand
CGCTAAAGTACTCGGGTAGCGCTGGCCTCATCCGTGAAACCTCGTCCCGCGTGCCGCCTACACCTAAGCCTCCCCCGATGAGCAGTGTAGTCTGCGGTAAGCTGTCCTCTCCGCGAGCAGTGGTCAGTGGGACTAGGAGCTCAAACGTGATATGCTAACTACCCAAGGAAATACGTAGCCTAATAAAGGCAGGGCGTATGCAACTTTCCGTTAGTAACGAATAAATCCCGACTCCTCGCTTTACGCAACGCTTTTGCATTACACTGTTTTTTGCAGCTTGGCGTGGCAAGTTCCGGTGAGCTTGCTGCAACTCCTACATGCAGGGAACGGCACCCTTCGTCTCGCCCGACCTCGGCGCGCGGGGTCGAGCATATGCATGTGATCGTTTTCTGAAACGCACTCTTCGAACTCTCTAAACTAAGCGGCTCCCGCCGGCCTTAACGGCCCCTCGCAGCCCTGCGCTCGGGGGCTGGGCACCGGGATGGACGACTTCGACAGTCGACCTGACAGGTGACTGCGACGGAGGATCGAAGGCTGGCCCGTCCAGGGGTTCGACAGCCGCCCCCGGGCACCTTGTCGAGCGAGGGGCAGTGAAGGATGGGCCCCAGCGGCCAGTACTCGGGCGCACGAACGCCACGAGCATCCTGAACCGCGTTCGAGTTCTAGTGGAAAGAAAGATCATGGTTTTTCCTCCGACGGAAAGGCAACGAGCCGCTGGGTCCGGCCGAACGGACTTGGTAACTAGATGATCTCACCCCTAGGAATTTGAGGTCGATCACAAGCTGATCCGTCGACTCCCCGCCGAAGGGGCGTTGGGCCTCACTCGAACCTACCCGCTTGTAGCTCAACGAGAGTCGTGCTTCGGCCTGCGTGGCAAAGTGCGATGCATCTCTTACCCTCCTTCCTATCGCACGGGGAGCGTGAGGGGAAAAACGCAAAAAGACGAAACGAATCCCCGTCCAGACCCAGGTCTCGGGATGCACACGGGGTCGGAATCGCTAACAGAGACCAACGCCGTGGTCGCATAATTCGCAACAAATCACTATACATACGCTATAAGCCTGCGAGCGAGTATACCACTCGCCCACAGGCTCGGGGGCTACACCCGGCGGGTGCGCTCGCGCGCCCCCACCCAAAACTCCACCACGTTCCTGGCATCACGATAATCAAACCCGCGAGCGAGTCTACGACTCCCTCCCAGGCTCGGGGGCTCCTGTCGGATACCAGTGTTAGGGGTATCCAATGACAGCGAGTTAAGAATTAAAAGCCTCGACGACACAGCCGTTCAGATACGACCGCACCTCAGCCGATCCTGCGAAAGGGTCGACGTGTCCGTCTCACCCGACCATCGCAAGGGTCGGACGTCCCTATCTAATTTACCTCCACCCGAACAGAGCAGGCACGCGCGGGCGCATACGTGTGCGTCGGTCTTGCGCGGCGCGAGGAAGCAGCGGTGCCAGAGAAGCAGCAGAATAGCGGCAGCAATTATTTCCCCCAGCATGCATGCGCTTGCATGACTCCCTCTCCTCTTTTTTGTCCAGCCGAAGGGCCATGCAGTACATGCATGCCTGCGTGAGTGCACCACTACTTCCATGCATGCGTGAGTAATCCGCCCCCGGCTCACTACGGGCATCCGCAATTCTGCGTGCATGCACTCAGCTAGCTGGCGCCATCCCATTCACATCGTCTCACGTATGTACTAGGCCGGCACCAGAGTAATCAACGCCACCAACGCTATCTCTCCCATCAATCTCTTTCTCTTCGGTTAGAAAGCGGGCAGCCGCAGGCCGCGGCTCGGACGCCCCCGAGTAGATTCACGCCTCGCCCGACTAGTTTGGGACTCGCCCGACTAGTTTGGGCCCCGACCGACCCCTCGTCCACCTCGTTCGACAAGAATCACGTCTCGACCGACAGGTTCTCGTCTCGCCCGACAAGCTGCATCTCCGCCCGACAAGACTCCGATTCGCCCAACTAAATCTCCGTCTCCGACTGGTTCGCTCCTTCGCAACGAAGCAACCTCCGAGAAGACCGTAGCACCCGAAGTCAAGCTGCTACACTGTGCCAACCACTCCCTGACAGCACTGGCAGCCGCAGGACATGGCTACAGTACTCGGAAGGACAACGGGCCCCACAGCATGGGCAGGCACTTCTCTTTTTCCCTTTTTACCATGTACTCTCTCTTTTACTTTTGATTTTACTGGCTCCCCTTGAGTTATAAAAGGGAAGGCCAGGCCCCCTGCGAGGGGCATCGACTATTTTTCCTCTGGAGGGGAGCGCTCCCTCTCCGGTGCTTCTTCCTCCTCCAGCCAGTCACCGGACTGAGCCCGTTCACACGCCAGAGACTTGGGAAGCTCTCCCTCTCTCGCCCGTTTGTACCCCCTACTACAAACCAGCGCAAATAACATGAGCAGCACGAACTGGACGTAGGGTGTTACTCCCCGGAGGCCCGAACCAGTATAAATCCTTGTGTCCCCCTTTTGCGCAACCGTCCGAGGCCTGACGCGCACTCCGCGATTTTATTACTTGCCGGCGGTAAAGAACCCCGACAGTTATGCATAGTATTTATGCATTGGGTCGCGTGCACAGAGAGAAGAAATGAACTGACACGGTTCTTTAGGTGAAAACTTTATGCGTTTTTGGTGGAACTAAACAGGGCCATAGTCATATAGAGCAGTGAGATTGCAGGACGACCAAGGGCACCTGCGGTGGGGTAAGGCATCACCCTGTTGTTGTGCCAGCAGCCAACTCCGGCATGTCAGCTTAGTTATTCTCATCAAGCGACAACCTTGATGTCTAGCTTCCCAACTGGTAGATGGTTCCTACCGCGCGTGCGCCTGCGGTGCGGTAAGGCACCACCCTGTTGTGCCAGCAGCCAACTCCGGCGTGTCAGCTTAGTTATCCTCATCAAGCCACAACCTTGATGTCTAGCTTCCCAACTGGTAGACGGTTCCCTTTCCCGGATCAATGAAGAAGGGAGAAGCGTATCTTTGGAATAAAGGAATGAAAATCAGATAAACAGGATAAAACACATGAATTTATTAGGATTGAAGTTGTAAAACAGAGAATGGAAAAACATAGGAAATGAATAGAGTTGTTTGGACAGAAATTCATACTCCTTTGTTTTTATTTACATTGCTTATTAAGTTCGTCCAAAATCAAACTTGTCTAACTGTCACCAAGTGTATAGAAAAATAACAATATCTATATAGTACCAAATTTGTTGTATTCAATTCACCATGGAATATATTTTAAAACAAAATCAAAGTTGGTCAAATTTAACTTTAGAATTTAACATATACTACCTCCGTTTTTAAATATATGACACCATTGACTTTTTTCCTTCGTTTGACTATTCGTCTTTTCTACAAATATTTCTGCAAATCGATGAGTCTACGAGTTAAATTCAAAGTATTATTGATAATATATGTAACGGTATCCATGTTACTCAATTTAAAAAACTAACTAATAAAATATTGTTGGTCAAAGTTGAAGTAAAAAGTCAACAGTGTCATATATTTAAAAACGGAGGGAGTATTTAAAACTGAGTAGCAGGGTAGCACAGTTCGAACAAACTAACACCCTGTATAGCATCTAGTGATAGATTAATACTAATAATTACATGTCTTTTAATTCTTAGCGGTCCACTCACATGTGGGACCGATCACGATGGCCCATTTAGGGCATGTACAATGGTAATTAATGACTCGTCTATATGATGCCACGTAGATTTGTTTTGCTGAGTTGGAGGATCAGAGACAAAGAAGAGAGAGAACCAGGTCGTCGTCTCGTGAGACGACGATCCGTGGCTTGTGCTCCCATGCCCGCCGACGGCTCCGGCGGACCGGCGCCGTTGTACAAACCATTGTCTTTCCGCTCGGATTCACTGAGACATCCGGAAAATCAATAATCAGCACCATACAACATCTTGCCTCCTGCGCAAGGCTGCCGGCCTCGTCCCCCTCGCCGGTCGCCGCACCTCCCCTCACCGGCCTCCTCACGCCTGGCGTAGCAACTCGCTGCCGCGCCGCGCCTGCAACGCCGACCAGCCTCACCGCGCTATGCTTCGCGTTGCAACTCGCGCAAGCCTTCCGCGCCGCTCCCCAAGCGCGCCTCACTTTGCCGGCAGCGCGGCAGAATGCCAGCATCTCACCTGTGCGCCGCATGAGGACAGGAGAGACAGGAGAGATTGTGCGGTCAAAAGTGAGAACACGTTAACCACAGAGAGGAAGGGATAAGGTCATGTGACTACGGTCTTTCATCTATTCTTTTTTTTCTTTCCTCACGAGTCACGATTCACATTTTGTAATCCGTAGAGTTTTTTTTTGTCTAATATATATCATCCACTTAACAAACAAATCACTTGTAGAAAAGAAAAAAAAACAAATCATGTGTTTTCAGAACAAGCAACAAATGAGATACAAAGATCATATATGCACATGATCCCTATGATTTATGTACCCCAAACATGAATTAATTATTGAATAGACAACTTAATAGATAACTTATTGTATGTGTTGTCTTGTCTACCGTCTGTGTGCTACATTCGAGATACTTGCAGATAACAAGCCGTCTAACTGTTGAACATGCCCTTAGTCATCTACTCGACTCTTCCAGACACGCCATGGTCTTCTTTTTTTAGAAAAAGAAATTGCTCGACAACCAGTTCAACGATTGGGGAGTTGAAATGATAGCGGATTTGCTCTTTTCTTGTTTTTATAAAATAGAAACTAAATCTTCTCGGTCCATATCCTTGGAAAAGCGACTGATGGTGAAACGTGTAGTCCAATTGGAAGGTGAAAAAAGTGATGCCAAGAGGTCAACTCAATCAACTCAATGTGCTTCGTTTGCTATGCCCGACCATTTTGTCTCATACTAAATGGATTCTTAGTTACACTATGACCCGGCCCAAGTTTCCATGTCCGTTTTTATCCGCTGCCTTCTATTCCTACAGAAGATCGGTTGGTGCGAACTTCCCATTGATTCCTTATTCATTGTTGCCGACCCTTACATCATCATAAAGAGAATCAACTTCCCAAGAAATCTTGCTAAGGATGAATGACTATCGTTGTTTCGGCCTCTGCGATCACATACAGTCAAGTTTTTACAGCATTCTCAGCGCAAAAGTTGATCAAAAAGAAAGAGAAAAACAATGCGCAAATGAAAAGAACTAATCACAAGGAAAGTCTATTGTTGCTTCTCCATCCTTTCTCAGCAAAGATATCCAAAACGACGACCTCCAACGCTTCGCTTGTCAGACATACAGTCTCCCTTGATTTCTCACGCTGCAATAGGGACCAGTACAATATGCCCCCCCCTAAAAACAGCCTGCATAAAAGGCGTAAACCATTTTCTTTTCAAATACCAAGTCGTTACCACTACCGGAGAATCCTCCATCCATCCACCGTAATCGGTCACGGATGGAAAGGACCCGGTACCAATGCAAGCATTGGTACCGGGTCCAACGGTCAATAATTCTGCGAGCTCATTGGTACGGGTGGTGGCACCACCCGGTACCTATATGGCCACATTGGTACCGGTTGGTGTCACCAACCGGTACCAATGAGCCTCGGGGCCTTTGGTACCGGTTGGTGACACCAACCGGTACCAATGTGACCCCCTTTGGTACGGGTTGGTGCCACCAACCGGTACCAAAGGGGCTCTTCGTATAAATCCCCTTCTTTCTCCCCCAGCCCGAGCCATACCTTTATTTCTCCCAAAAAAGCGACTCACGAAGAACTCATGGTATGAATTAAAACAATTCATACTTGCATATGACTTGTTCTGTAATGTGTATGATCTAGTGTTATCCAATGGATAATGAGATTATTAGTGTATATAGAAATTAGATTATTAGTGTATATGGAAATTAGATTGTTAGTGTATATGGAAATTAGATTATTAGTATGGAAATATTAGTGTATATGGAAATTAGATTATTAGTGTATTTGGAAATTAGATTATTAGTATGGAAATATTAGTGTATATGGAAATTAGATTATTAGTGTATATGGAAATAAGATTATTAGTGTATATGGAAATTAGATTATTAGTGTATATGGAAATTAGATTATTAGTGTATATGGAAATTAGATTATTAGTGTATATGAAAATATGATTATTAGTGTATATGGAAATATGATTATTAGTGTATATTTATTATGAATATATTTATTATACTTTGTTATTTCATGTATACTTTGTTAATTCATGTAAACTTTGTTATTTCATGTAAACTTTGTTACTTGGTTAGAAATGATTATTAGTTATTGATTATTGTTTAGAAATGATTATTAGTTATTGTTTTGAAATGATTATTAGTTATTGTTTAGAAATGAATGTGTTAGGATATTTTATAATTACATGCAAAATTTATTTATTATATGAATGAATGATTATTAGTTACTTGTTTAGAAATGATTACATGCAAAATTTATTTATTATATGAATGAATGTTGTCATTTGTGATTAATGCAGAGGATGTTTTACCATGAAGTGCTCCCAATGAAACAAAAAGCAAAAGCTATTGCGGCCAACTATTTGGATTCATTATGGACCAAGTTATAAATCCACTGGGAGAGTACCACCATGACGGACGCGCTATTGCTCAATTGGACTCCCTTTCCGCTCCTTCTTCCAGTTCTGCTCGTTAATTGTAAATAACTTTTAAATGCTCTAACTTTTGTATTGGCTGATCTCAAATGTTTATATGTGAATGTTCGAGAAAAATGCAATCAAAGTCAGGTCAAAATCAATTGACAATTACGACGACTTCAATCTTATTGCGTGAAAGATCATGTACGACATACGACATATGACGCGCAGACACGTAGACGCGTAGAATTGTATATAACTAACCCAAATATCAAACGTTTAAAAAAAATAACCAAAACAGCCTTTGGTACCAGTTAGTAACACCAACCGGTACCAAAGGCCGTCCCCCGTAGCCTACGCGAGAGGGGCCTTTGGTACCGGTTGGTGTTACCAACCGGTACCAAAGGCCCCCTTTGGTACAGGTTCTGGACCCGGTACCAAAGGCCGACCCCTTTAGTCACGGTGTCGCGGTACCGGTTCCAGAGCCGGTACCTATGAGGGTTATGACCCGGTACCGATGAGCATCTCTCCAGTAGTGTACGTGTACACCAAGTAGCCCAAATAAGAGCTGTAACCCCACGAAAATCAATAATCTTTCTCTCTTTCTAATGTCTGTTAACCAATTTCCAAGCATATGAGTTATTGATCTAGGTGGGATCAACCCGATCTATTTGAATAATACATCAAATAGTTCTAGCATGCTGACAGTCAAAAAAGAGATGTTTCATTACAATCACAGAAACAACATTTTTGACTCTCATTCCAATTTCTCTTTGATAAAATGTCCTTCATTAAGACAACACCTCGTTGGAGGTACCAAAGAAAAAAATATCTTTAAGGAAGCTTTAGCTTCGATATGAATTTATTGGTGAAAGAGGTGCCCCGGTTTATTAGGTATTGATACATAGAACATACTGTAAAATAGCTATGGCTATGTAAGTCCCAAGTAAAAATGTCCCCCCATTACTTTAGCTATTAGGTTATGCCAAGCCATCAATGTATCCTGAAGTAAAGCTCTTCGAAAAGAGATATTCAGTGGTGTTTAATTTATTACATTTGCCACTATGGTGTGAGGATATAATGGACAATATGGTACAAGCAGGGAAATTGCTCATTCAAAGGTTTTGAGTCAACCCACTTGTCTTACCAAAATCTGGTTTGTGGCCCATCATTTATCTTAAAGGTTCCACATCTCAGAAAATCATCCTTGGCCTTTAATAAACCTTTCCAAAAATGTGAGTCTCCAGGTTTGATTTGAACCTAAGACAAACACTTCGAACCCAATATTTATTTCTGAGCAAAGTCGACCACGTGAACAGCCATTTGCTAAGAAGGCATTTGTTTTTAATCCATAGATCAGTTATTCCCAAACCCCCTTGATCTTTGGGGTGACAAAGGATATCCCATTTGGCTACTATTTTCTTTTACCATTATTGCCTTGCCAAAAGAATTTTCATCGGTAAAAGTCCAGTCTTTTAAGGACACCTTTAGGAATTTCGAAGAAAGACATCATGAACATGTGAGGACTACTCAAAACCGAGTTCAATAAAACCAATCGTCCCCCATAAGACAAATGTTTGGCCTTCTAGGTGTTAGCTTACACCTAAATCTTTCCTCAACCAATCTGAATTACGAAGTTTATGGTAGTGCATTGGGATGCCTAAGTACCTGAAAGGGTATGACCCTAGGTCACAACCAAATAATTCAGTACATTCTCACTCATATTGTTATGCCTGCCCACAACAAAAAATCTCGCTCTTACGGAAGTTGATTTTTAATCCCGACAATTGTTCAAAAACACAGAGTAATAGCTTCATACTTTTAGCTTGCTCTAAATCATAATCTATAAAAAGAATTTTGTCATCTGCATATTGCAAAATAGATGATCCATCGGCGCCAAAAATAATTTGATTGGCTTCTGTAGATCCACCAGCATGCTGAATAGGTATATTTGTTTTTGTCTGATCAGGACCCAAGCCACCTTCCATACAAGATCCCAGGCGTATGCTACTCCCTCCTGGTTTTTTTACATGTCGTATTAGCTTTGTCCTAAGTCAAAGTTATCTAACTTTGACCAAGTTTATACAAAAATATAAAAACATCTACAATATCAAATTTGTTTCTTTGAGTTCACCGTAGAGTATATGTTAATAGTACATATAATTGATATTATAAATGTCACTATACTTTTTTATAAATTTGGTCTAAGTTTTATAACTTTGACTCATGACAAAGCTAATACGACATCTATTAAAAATCGAAGGGAGTATCAAGGTCGACATCAGAATGTGTGCCATGTGACGTAGTAGTCCATGTGTCACCGAGTGAGTCGTCTGGCAACGACGTGAATTTCGCGGGCGACATTCCCCGCTCAGCCCCTGCTGGAAGTCCGCTACCACTAGTCTTTATCCTATTTGCCTTAGTACCATTCCTGTTTGGTATCCACTCCTCTCTCCGCAGTCAGACATGCATGATCTCATGGTCCTCTAATCCCTATGTAGGTGGAAATGGCGACAGTAGCCGTGGCTCGTCGGAACGCAGCGAGGGCTTTACGTCTTGCCCTTTCCCCTTCCAATTTCTTGCACAAGAACCTTAGGCGCACTATGCGCGCCACAAATATGTCAAACATTTCAGCTACATAACATTGGCATTGGCATTAAGTTATGTATATCGAACCTACTAACTAAATTCAAAAGTCGGGGCATATGCAAAGAAATAACACACACCAATAAAAATAGGTAAATATCACTCAGAAGAAATTAATCGAAAATATAGGCTATGTTTGGCTCTAGCCTTAACACACCACGCCTAATTTACGACGTCGCTGCGCCTGCAGTGCCGAAAATCGACGCCACACTAATGGCAGGATAAACAATATGAAAAAGCGTGGTTGCCGCACTTGTCTAACCAACTAAGCAACACCGAAATTTTGTGGCATCTCCGTGTACAACTACATGGCGAACCGGGACCTAGGACCAAACATTATAGCTAAAAGTGCATGGTAGCAACGTACCCCCACACTAAATACTAGGTCAATGGTGAAAGGTAATTTGCGCTTGTCTGGCATCCACTACTACAAATAGGGG
Organism: Alloteropsis semialata; assembly: GCA_004135705.1. Classification (NCBI taxonomy): domain Eukaryota; kingdom Viridiplantae; phylum Streptophyta; class Magnoliopsida; order Poales; family Poaceae; genus Alloteropsis; species Alloteropsis semialata. The sequence continues at coordinate 28,096,142 of CM014277.1, read as the reverse complement.
CTTCACCAACGCCCCCTTCACCAGTAGTTCTGGCCGAACCGGCGGTGAAGACCCATCACCAGTGGTTCGTAGTGGGTGGCCAGGCCGGGCCCCACTAGCCGTTGGAACCGCTGGTGAAGGGTACCCTTCACTACGAACCGCTGGTGAAGCTCCTGGCCGCTTTCACCAGCGGTTTGTATGACGAACCGCTGGTGAAGGGTACCCATCAACAGCGGTTCGTATAAAACCCCCTCTAAAATTTCTAGTTGATTAGCTATTAAGTGCTTTAAATTAAATTACTGGTGAGGAGCTTTGAATGTTTTTGACATGATTAGCTATTTTTTATAGATTAAATGAATTTTTAAGTACTCATAAATTAATTTTTCATACAAATATTTTCTATTTTTATATTATTTTTCTGATATTTTTTCTTTATCTAGGAGCATGTAACGGACAAGCACAAAAATTACAGCCTGATTAGACTTTAGTTGTGGCCTCTGAAAATTTATAAAGATTGAGAGAGGTTAACATAAATAGACTGCATCCTCTATTCAATCACAAGTGATGGTATAGTGCAGTGGTAAGGTTAGTAACACGCGAAGGCAGAGGTCATGAGTTCGAATCCCATAATTTGCAACAAGTGCAAAAAATTGTGGTGTTAGAAGGGGAGGATGACTGGTTACTTAGGGTCCTGAGTAACACGGAATATAATTTTTTTTGCTATCATTTGATATTTTTTACACTATTTTTAATGCATTTTTAAATTATCTTCACCTTTTTTTGCTATTATTTGATATTTTTTATGGTGTTTTTAATGTGTTTTTTAAATCATCTTCACCATCACCAGCGGTTTGGGAGTAGAACCGGCGGTGAAGCCCAGGGTCTTCACCGTCGCTTTTTTAGCAGGGCCTTCAAAACCACTAGTGAAGGTCCTTACGAACCGCTGGTGATGTCTTTTCTGTAGTAGTGATCCCAACATGTACCCTAATGACACCTGTCTTTCTGTGAGTGAGCATGCCCACATCTAGCGTAGCTCCGGCAACAGTATCAAGAGCCCAAAACACTAGATAATGACTCTAGGCATGAGGCACCCGGGTAATGTGTGTTGGAGATATGCGAATTATTGTACCAGATTTTAATTCGAGGCATATTTCGTAAGCAAAGGCTACTGCTATGTCAAACAAATAACCAGGCATAAAACTCAAGAACGAGGACAGTAGGAATATCATAGATATAGCCAGCATATATGTAACACACATAATCATGAGTAACATGGAATATAATTTTTTTGCTATCATTTGATATTTTTTACACTATTTTTAATGCGTTTTTAAATTATCTTCACCTTTTTTTTGCTATCATTTGATATTTTTTACGCTGTTTTTAATGTTTTTTTTTTAAATCATCTTCACTGCCGGTTCTACTCCCAAACCGCTGGTGATGGCATCACCAGCGGTTTGGGAGTAGCATCGGCGATGAAGCCCAGGATCTTCACCGTTGCTTTTTTAGCAGGGCCTCCAAAACCGCTAGTGAAGGCCCTTACGAACCGCTGGTAATGCCTTTTCTGTGGTAGTGATCCCAACAAACACTAGATAATGTCTATAGGCATGAGGCACCCGGGTAATGTGTGTTGGAGATATGCGAATAATTCTACCAGATTTTAATTCGAGGCATATTTCGTAAGCAAAGGCTACTGCTATGTCAAACAAATAACCAGGCATAAAACTCAAGAACGAGGACAGTAGGAACATCATAGATATAGCCAGCATATATGTAACACACATAATCATAAACTTTGCTGTACTATCACTCATCTATGGACTTACAGAATAGCGCTCCGTCCTCGTGTAGATTCGATGTAGAGGCAGTGCAGAATGAAGTCGATCAGCTTCGAGCGGTCGCGCAGTTGCGCTGCCCAGAAACCTTATTGCCGCCCCTCGTGCTAGCTTCTAATGGCAAGGGCTCGAAGATACCGCTCCTCTCCTTCTCAGTGCACGCCAAGAAGAAGAACCGGCGAGATCCGGCAGCTCAGCACCACAGCACACTTCTCCCAGAATCAGAGATGAAGTTTAGAATGAAATCGTGGGGATTTTCACTTGTATTTTGCCTGGGCATCTCCAGGTCCTCTTACAGAGAAATCGGAGGCCTACTACTGACCGTTTCATCTATAATGATGCCCCATTATTTGGCAGTAGTAACCGCTCACTCAATTCAGTATTAAGGCATTGACTACATACTTATCCTCTCTAATGACTGTTATCAAAAGGGTTAATATGCAGATAGCAAAAGGATTACACAAACTTGGATTGGCTGCTCGCTGTGTCGCAAGTCACAAGTCACACGTTCGTTTACGTGAAAAGAACGCGAATACGTGCGTGCGGGTGCATGTGTAACCCAAGCCCCATTCTCTCCGAGTGTTCAGACTAGTGAGAGAGCTCTCGTATTTAAGTTGGCATGCACCAACTCAAACCAGCAGTATGGGACAACTCTATGCCATGCACTCTTGCTTTGGGATTCAATAAATGGGTTTCTCCATGGGCCTATTTTCCAACAATCCCCACCAATGCCAAAGTAAGAAGAAGGAGAATAACAAAGGATCAATGTGTTGTAATACTGTTAATATACCAGCGTTTCAGTATGAGTCCCGTTCGGGTTGAACTTATACCGAGAACAACAAGATTCATCTTTCCATGCCTCCTTCCAATACTCTGCATTAGAAGATGCATAAGCCTCTGGAAGTATTTTAGGCACATCATCCATAAGATAGACAATAAAGTCATTACCAAAAGATCTTGCTATCTTTTGTCTCTTACTTCTGTGTGGAGTCTCATTGACTATATCATCATCTTCGTCAGATGTATTCGGTTCACTATTTGGTTCAGGTGGTATAAATGTTTCAGGTGGAGTCTCAATCCCTATGTCTTTTACCTTATGCATCTAGGCCCTGTATATGCTAGTGTGTGCATGTTTTTGCATGAAGCAATTTCAAGTCCTTGGTGTGCCTTTAGATATTTGGTTGATACCTTCATTTAAATTGACTGAGTGTCAAGTAGCTTTGAATCTCGTGAGGTATGAGCTAAATATGCTAATGAAGGTGCTTGACCTGGAATTGCTGCATGTCTGAGTGATATAGGATAGTGTTTCAAAATATAACTAGTATGCTAGGTTGTGTGCTTTTTGAAAAAACATTTGGTTTTTGGTCTTTGTGACCATGTCAAGTCATATTGTGGTTATGGTTAACCCTGATTGATTGATGGCTAACCACAAATGACTAGACTCTCTCAAGTCCATAGGAACTATTCAAATCCTATCTCAAGGGCTATTGGTTGGAAATTCTATCTTCTCCCAAAATCCTCAAAAGAATCAAATCAGACCTAAGGATCCTAATCTAAATGGATAATCTAAGTTTCTGGATCCTATCCTTTCTCTCAAAACACTGAATAGCGTCAATATTATGAAGTTCAGTTCAAACCCGGAGGTTCCGGATTCACAAACCAGAAGCTCCGGTTTTTGATGGATGAAGGCAGAAGATATCTAATGTCTCCTCTGAGCATATCTGTTCCAAATCCCCATGGATATCTAAGTAATATGGAACACATATATATTCCTTGGATCAAATCCTCATGAGTCAAGCTTTTTCAGACAAATACCCAAGGTTTAAAGCAAAACCGGAGGTTCCGGGTTCCAAAACCGGAGGTTCCGGATTTCAACGGGTATATTCCTGTTTCGCCCGTGACTTAACCTTTCAGTCCTCATTCTCTCTCCTGCCCTCAAGTCCGATATTGTATTGTTTGGGAGAGGCGATTTCGTGGCGATTTGGGGGCTTGGCCTATGTGTTCAAGGATTGAAGAGTGATTCTTGGTGGTTCCTATCCGGAGATTCCGAGTCTCTCCTCCGGATCTGTTTTGAAACTCATTCCACCATGAGTCAAGGTACAAAATCACCGTTTTCTCCCGATCTCTTTATCTAGGGTTGATCTCTTCGATTCCTCTGGTAGGACATCTACATTTACACCCTAGATGCTACTACATATGTTGGATTCAAGTTTCCATGGCCAGCTTTGTGGGGACATGAACTAGGGTTTCTCTGCAGAACTCGGAAGCTCCGGATTCCTAACGCGGAGGTTCCGGTTTTTGCAATGACCCCCTGTTTTGTGATCCTCCATTTAATATTTCTCTGCTATTGTTCATGGATCAAGATCAGTGCTTCATATCTTATGATATATGTCTCAATCTCTCTGTTCTGCTCTATTTGGATGCGTCCCTGTACAAACCCAGAGTTTCCGGTTTCTGGAACTCGGAAGCTCCGGATTTACACAGAGAGCACGTCATCTGCTGATATCTCTCAATTTCACTTGTCCATATTGCTCAATTCCATCTTGGCATGAACTCTTGTGTACTTATGTGTTCACAGGGTCTCCAGACAATGATGACATATTTATTCTTTCAAGAAGAACAAAAACTCCAAATATTCCACTTGGAAGAACGAGAGCGGCAACAATGAGACAAGAGCGTAGAGGAACACTCTATATTGATGAGCCATCAGCAGCAGAAGAGATTGAAGAAGAAGACAGTGGCAATGACACCTCTAGTGATGATGGGGAGGAAAGTGATGAGAATTATAAATTGACCCCTCCTAGTCATGGTGTAAAAAGGAGTGGAAGAGATATGAGAGGCAGCAGCAGCAGTAGTGGTCATGGTGTTAGCAGTGGAAATGGTGATGATGAAGGTAAAGGGCAAGAGGAAGAAGAAGAGGAGGAGGAGACGGGTCAACCTATGCTTGTGACAGGACTTGTGATGAGAAGACCCGTTGTGCCTCATGACTATCGCAAGGTTGATTACACCGTTCTTGGCATGACTGAAAAGGTCAGAACTGAAAGAGGGAAAAATCCCTTGAAAGTTAAAAGAGGGAGAAACATAGAGTACCGCTTCCAAACCAAATTTCATCAAGACTTCTATGAGAGTGCCATCTTCAACAAGAAATTTAGCATCGCACGCTCTCAATTTGTGAATTGGAAGGTCTATGAGGATATGAATGACCCAATCTTTAATGAGGTCATAGAGGCATGTAAGGCCAAGCATGTGTACAAGTTAATGGGATTCCAATATGATTGGAACAATGAGATTATTGCTCAATTCTTTGCCACTTGTTACTTTGAAACAATCAATGATATGAGGTGGGTTCATTGGATGACCGAAGGAAAGTGGTATAAGATCAACTACAATAACTTTGCTAGGTTGCTTGGATTTGGGAAATCTGATCATGATCGAATGAAAATTCACATAGCCACACATCTTCCCAAGAGAGATATGAAGTTTATGTATATGCCAGGAAGAGAGTGGGAATTTGGAGGTCCTAAAGGATTGATCCCTTTCTATGGTTATCTCAATAGGTTCTTTAGGAAGACTCTTGCCCCAAGAGAAGGTGATCCTCACAACATATCCACTTATTTGAAGAATTTGCTAAAAGCTATGTGTCCAAATGAGCCGGAATTTAGTGTTTTTGACTATGTTTGGGAGGAGATCAAGGCCATTGCGGAGTCACCTCAAAAGAGCTGTGGTTTTGCTCCATATATCATGCTCATGATTGACACTGTTACTAACAAGAAGTTTGAGTGTGACTATACACACACCGCATTGAAGATCAAGAAGGACTTTCATCCTGGACGTACTCTAGCTGAATATGCAAATCTAGCTGCTGCCCAAGATGATCAAGGTGCTGTCTCACATGCTCCTATTCATGATCCTAGTACCTTACGTGCTCCCTCTCATCCTCAGTCAAGGCGTAGTGGCTCAAGGGGGATGGATTGGGAAAAGCCTCCCTCTCCAATGCGAAAAATGTTCAATATGCTGTTTGGGATGTGCAAATCCACCCATGATGTGGTTCACAAGGAGAGACAAAGGAGAAAGAAAGATACTTTGAGATTGAAGAAAATGCAAGAAGCTCATTTGCCTCAAGATCCACCCTCTCCCACTGGTTCCGAAGGACAAGAAAGTGAACCAGAAAATTTGGAGCAACTCAATGCTAAGTATCAACAAGAAGACTATTGGGGGCAAATTTATGGACATGGGATATCTCATGTTAATCCTGCCCATGTGGATCCCTCTGCTGCCCAACACATTCCTCAGCAGCCTCCCATTGACCCAAACACCTCTGTTGGTACTGATTTTGCTTCTTGGGTTTTTGGACAAAATCTTGGAACTTCTGAAGCGGGAGGTAGTGGGCTCAACCGTGGTGAAAATGATGAGGATGAGGAGTAGAAGCTTGCAGATCTGACTCCCCTTGCCCCTTCTTGGTGATGGATGACAAAGGGGGAGAAAAAGGAAGATTAAAGCCTCGACGGAGAAGAATTTGTTACTCTCAGCCTATCTGCCCAGGCAAATCCGGAGGTTCCGGATTTCCAAATCCGGAGGTTCCGGATTTGGGTGTGGTATGCCACATGCCCTGTAATAAATCTCGTTTTAGCTCTTATGGACTTGAGAATTTATGTAATGTGTGCTACTGTGTGTGCTGAACCTTGTTTTATGCTTTATTTAAGACTTGATGAATGTTAGTGTGAATTATATGTGGTGATGCTTGTTATGTTCTAGTCTGTACAGACAAATCCGGAAGTTTCGGATTCTGGATCCGGAAGCTCCGGATTTAGCTGCACAGAACCAATTTCTTTTGATCTTACTGTCTTAGTTGAAATATTTGTCATATGCATCACGTGTTATCTGTTCACACACTTGTTTTGCACCTCACGATTATTGAGATTTAGGGAGAGCTCCGTGGTTGTCTTGAAAATGTGCAATTTGGCATTTTAGGCCAAAATCGTTGAATTTCATTCAGTGCACATGCTTAGGGGGAGCTCTATCTAAATCTGTTCACTCAAAAGCTCTATTGATATATCTTTTGTAAGCTTTAATCAAGTTTGTCATCAATCACCAAAAAGGGGGAGATTGAAAGAGCATCTAGGCCCCTTGTGGGTTTTGGTGAATTGAATGACAACTAGATTAAAGGTCTAATGAACTTGTTAAGCTTATGAGCAGGTCTAAAGTTATTTGTGAATAATCTTTGTGGGAAAGATTGTATAAAAGGCTCATTCGGCGAAAAGAACAAGTGTGATGTATAACATTGTATATCTAAACATGGAAAATAAGCGATGGCTGTTGAAGATGTGTTGAGGCTTGGTAATAGCCTCATATTGCAAGATTGCTTATATTGAAGATAAATATCATGATAATAAATATTGAAATGATTCCATGATGATTATGTGTGATACAAGACAAGCAAATAAAGGTGAAGATAGAGGCATGATGGCATTGGGCTATTCCTTGGTCTCTAAATAAAATGAGAAGCTTGTTGTAAACATATTGATTATAGAAGACAAAAGGAGATATGATCTCAAGTGGATTTCATTCTTGATGTCAAAAACAAAGCTAGACTCAATGAGGCAATGATTGGATGAAGAAATCGAGCAAGGGATTAGCAACAAGGTACTAAGCGAAGTTTGGTCAAGTGGTGTCTTGAGCCATGAGCTTTGCTAGGGTGAAGTGGCTAGTGCTTAGAGGATTTCGAGGTATCAAGTCAAGCCTTACCGAGTATAGCAATGGAATGCATCAAATGTTTATTGAATCATATGAAAGGGTGACTTGTGATCCAAAGTTGAATTTCACTCATATGTGTTGAATATTGATCCAAGTCACTAGCTCAAGGTTGAAGTGCTCAAAGCAAAGAGACAAAGTTGGATGCAGCTCTCATGAGGATATATTGATCAAAGTATGGCATGATACATTGTGGTGAAGCTCAAGAGAATGAATATTGCATTTATATTTAATCTTGAGTTAGGTGTGCCGTACTATCAAGAGGGATGCATCATATGATACTTTGATAAGGTCTCAGTGCTCAAATTAACCCATGAGAGGTGATGAGAGACACAAAAGCCTCACGAACACATGTGACATGGGTTAGACAGTGGCAAAACCGGAGGTTCCGGTTTTGGAAACCGGAGGTTCCGGTTTCGGGTGCCACGTGTCTCTAACGGCTCTTTTATTCGAAATTCCGGAAGTTCCGGTTTGTGAAACCGGAGGTTCCGGTTTCTGGTCTGTCACTCTAACGGCTAGTTTTTGTGTTGTTGAGTGTTTATACCCCTCGCCGTCCTCAGTGGCAGGCTGCTGTTTTTGCAGTTGCTGGTGTGCTTCCTGCCTGTTCTAAGCTAAGCCAAAGCCAAGATAGCTCTCCCCAACCCCTCTTTGTGAGGTGGTGTGATCTTTGATAGATCCTTTGAGTTGGGTAGTAGAGAGGAGCCATTTGTGAGCACTAGAAGAGCACTCATACGCTTGAGCACTGTTTCGCCTTGTCAAGTATCAAGTGAAGCATTTGTTACTCTTGGAGGTGTGTCTCCTAGACGGCTAGGCGTCGCCCGGGAGCTCCCAAGGTGTGGTGAGCCGCGGGACAGTTTGTGCAGGTCAAGCTTCGCCTCCGAAAGGGAAGAAGCTAACTAGTGAAGTGGGAAAGGGGTTGAGAGCGACCCGGCTTCTTTGGAAGCACCCAACGGAGATGTAGGATTCGCCCTGGGTGAATCTGAACTTCGGGAAACAAATCTTTGCGTCTCCTCACTGGTTTGCTTAAATTTGCATTGCATTCACATTCATAGTTTGATCTTGTGATATTGGTTGATCTATTCGGGTGTTAGTGTTTGTGCAGTGCAGGTGCTTTGTGAACCTGCTAAGATACATCCTATGAGCATACACTCTGATCTGGATTGATCTCGAGCCCAGTTTGCAACTCACAGGTTTGGGGGTTCTGACTGCCCAAGCCAAAATCGGAGGTTCCGGTTTTGGAAACCGGAAGTTCCGGTTTCTGTGGCAGATATACATTCCGCTGCTTAAGGCTTGAGTTTCCATATTCGGAGACTCCGGAGATTTTTCCGGAGACTCCGAAAGTCGCTGATAAATTTGTTTTAAGTGGCGACATTTTCAGGTTACGCCTATTCACCCCCCCTCTAGGCGACATCAAGATCCTTTCAGAGGGCCTTTGCCGTGGGCCTTCCTTCGGGCACACGGCAAAGGTTTGCCGTGTGTCAAATTAGGCCCACGGTAAACTTTTTCTACCTAACAGGAACATGACGGCGGGGCCCACCTTTGCCGTGTGCCTGAAGGTGTAGTACACGGCAAAGACCCTCCCTTTGCCGTATGCCATGGTTATTGCACACGGCAATGGTGCTCCCTTTGCCGTCTGTCTTGACCAAAGCACATGCAAAGGGGCCCTCCCCCCTGTTTTTTTTTCATTTTTTTGGTAAATGGGACCCCAAATACAAATCACTGGCAATATATAATTCACAATAAGCATCACAGGCAGTTTATAATTCACAATAACCATCACAGGCAGTTTATATAGTCAAATAATCCACATATGCAAATAAACTCAAGTATCGTTCATCCACAACCACTAGTAGTCCATACAAATCCATAGAAGTCCATACAAGTCGATAAAAGGTCCATACAAATCCATATAGGTCCATACAAGGGCACAAGTCCAAAGAACTCACATAGATGGCGATGGGCGCGGCGGCGGCGGCCAGGTGGGCGAGCCGTGAGGGTGCTACGGGTAGGGTGAGCTCTGAGGGGGCTGCGGCCACTGCTGGTACGGTGTGGTGGGAGGCAGCTGCGGCAAGTGCCCGAACCGAATCCACTGAGACGGCTGAGGCGGCGACATGTCTGGTGCGATGGGCCCATCATTCGACGCCGCCGACTGATTCTGCACAAAAGGAAAAAGCATTCGAACAAAGAGCACTCTAAGTGAATAGTTCCAAGTCACTAAGCTTGTTTCTAGGCCATTCTAAGTCACCTAGCTTGTTTCTAAATCATTCTAAGTCACTAAGCCTCTTTCTAAGTCATTCTAAGTTCTAAGTCACTATGAGGAAATGAAACTTCAAAAGTTGACAAGTGACTCACAGGAGTAGCATCTGCAGGAGGTGGTGGAGCGAATAGCATTGGTGGCGGTGCTTGACCTAACGACGCCCCAATACTCTGCAAGTACTGAGCCATGTGATCCATCCTCATCCGGCCGGCCTCCTGCTGTTGCAGAAAGTCTGCCTTCAGCTTCTCCTCCCATGCTCTCAGCTCTTGGTCCATCCGGGCCTGCCACCTCCGATCCATCTCCTCCTCCTGTGCTTTCATCTCTTGCTCCATCCGGGGCTGCAATATTTCATGTCAATGTTACCATACAAAACAAACTTAAGCGAATCAATTAACAACAGTTACAATAGAAATTATCTGGAGTGCGTCCATTTGGGCCTATGCAGCAGTCGGCCGTGGGCGTATGGGCGGGGCTGAGCTTGTGCTCCTGGCTTTAATCTGAGAGAGAGTGGGAGTACTGGCCGTGTCGAGTGTACTGTCGCCAAGCCAGTACTGGCCATGCTTCTTGCCTCCTCCCACCCTCATGATCACTTCTCCATCAAGCTCAGCGGTGGTCGGATCAAAATCCGGCCCATGGACCTCCCTTGCCATCGATGAGTACTCACTGATGCGGCTGTGGACGGTTGGATTGCTGTACGCCTCAGGCGGGTCCTGCGGGTTGAAGGTGATGTCGGACTTTGCCTTACCCTTGTGGGCCATAGCCCATGCCATGAGCGGGGGGCAAGGCTGGCCACCATGTGCTTGCGACTGCAAAAAAGACAGCAAGATGGTTAGAAATTAATCAGAATTGAGCATTAGAATAAAGACACATACCCATCTAGCCCCGTACTCGAGCGAAAGGTTGCCTTGATGGTGTGATGCACCTAGCATGATCAAACGCCGCTCCGGCAAGCGTTGTGGATCTCCTCCCATTCCTCCGTGAGCCACTTGTCCACGATCATTTCCCAGCACTGAATGTGCTGGGTGCACCACCAAGGAACCGCCTGCACATCATCAAGTACATGACATATAAAACTGAGCGTACTTAATCCTTAGTCATCAATCAATAGGACATCATCAAGTATATGAGATACTTACCCTCATGAATTCTTCCTTAGTCAACTGCATGTTTCTAGCATCTTCTTTGCTAACTTTCACATGCTCGTATGTCCCTTTGTAATACACGATGGCCTGGACGCGAGACTCGTAGTGCATATCGGTGACCAGTTTGTAACAGGCTTTGTGAGCCGCCGCATTTGCCCTCTGCTCGTAGCCCTCCTCGCACCTGAAGAAATCCTGCACATAGATGCGATGTCATTATTTCAAGAATGTCAAATGAATACAATGTATTGAGCAATGTAGTGCGAGAAAGACTTACCCACAGTTCGCCCACCACCCGCCCCGCCTTGTTGTTGAGAAACCTGCCTTCCCGATCTGTTTGATCGTTGACGGCGATGTAGTGCTCCCACGTATACGCCGGCTCAACTCGGCCGGCGTGCTGCACCAAGCCAGGGAAGTGTAACCTGCACAAAAGCCCCAGGATGCCATTGGTAGTCATATGTGGTAGTCATGACTCTTGAGCCTGTTGATTCGCAGAGTAGATAAGTTCACTCCCCTCCTCAGATTCGCTGCATACCCATCAGGAAACTATAGTGTTTGGAACCATGCTAGTACTTCCCTTCTTTGGTCCCTCGTCAGGATGTAATTGGCCATAGGCTTTTTCCATTGCTTGCCACCTTTGGGAGGCGGTATGTCCATTTTTGGTCTATTGCATAACCTCGTTTGATCAACTCTAGCCTTCACATTATCCTTTGTCTTATCGGCAATGTCCATGATTGTACCCCAAAGTGCCTCGCCAAGATTCTTCTCACTGTGCATGACATCAATGTTATATGGAAAAAGAATATCATCCATATAGGGGAGCCTCCACAAGCCCGATTTCTGAGTCCACGCATGTTCCACACCATATCCTACAAAATCTCCATCTTTTACATTGACCGCGAGAGCGTCTAACTGAGCACGAACCTCGGCACCTGTCATCATATGTGGTGCAGGATCGTTAACTACGACACCTTTCGTAAAGTTTCTGATGTCTTGTCTGAATGGATGTTCAAGAGGGAGGAATTGTCGATGTTTGTCGAATGAAGAATATTTGCCACCTTCCTTCAACCAAATGAACATCACAACTGTCTTGTATACTGGGCATGGGAACTTCTCGTGAACACACCAGCCGCTGAATAACCCATACGCCGGCATGTCATGCAGTGAGTATGCATACCAAACATGCATTTTGAAGTTTGTCTTCGTAGCTTGGTCGTATGTCAATACCCCTTTGTCCCAAGCATGGACCAAATCATCTATCAGAGGCTCCATGTACACACTCATATTATGCCCCGGATATCCAGGAATTATCAACGACAGGAATATGTTCTGTCGTTGAAAGAGGACACCGGGCGGGAGATTGAGGGGGATAACGAACATGGGCCAACAAGTGTATGGGGCAGCCATCATCCCATAAGGATTGAACCCATCTGTTGCCAGCGCAACACGTACATTACGAGCCTTGAGAGCTTTATCATGATGAATCGAATCAAAGTGCGTCCATGACTCACTATCGGATGGATGTACCAGCTTCTCGGGATTGTATCGACGTCCATTCTTGTGCCATGTCATCTATTTCGCGGATTCCTCGGTCATGCAAAGCCGTTGGATCCTCGGAATGAAGGGAAGGTTCCATAAGATTTTCATGGGGACTGTGCTCTACCTTTTATGACCATCACCTGAGTCTACTTCTAGGAACCTAGAGGATTTACACTTTGGACAGTACTTTGCTTCTGCATGTTCTTTTCTAAACAAGATGCATCACTTCGGGCAAGCATGAATCTGCTCATATGGCATCTTAAGTGCACGAAGGAATTTCTGTGCCTCATACATGCTCTTTGGCAGAACGTGACCACCCGGAAGCAGGCTGCCAAAAACAGTCATCATAACATCGAAGGCGTCTCAACCCAGATTAAACTGAGACTTTACGGCCATTAGGCGTGCAATAGCATCCAGCTGAGAAACAGTGGTATGTTCGTGAAGGGGTTGTTGTGCCGTAGCCAATATGTCATAATACGCCTTTGCGGTTGCCTCTGGCTCCTCTTCCCTGCGTTCTTCATCGATGTGTGCTTCATGATAGTCATCTAACATGTCTGCTACCCCGGCGTCAGCATCGTGCTCCTCGATGCGTTGTCTCATGACCTCGTCTCTTGCGCGATCGGCTGGCACATGATAGGTCCACCTGGTATGGTCCCTCGTAAATCGATACTTGCAAAGATGCTAGGTCATGACCTGCTTTGTTTGTCGATGTGTGTTTCCACATTTGCTGCAGGGACACCAAGTGGTAGACGCTCCTCTAACCTTTGCAAATGCTTGATCCAAGAAAGACTCGGTCTTCTTAATCCAATCCAAGGTCAAGTCACCCCCACGTGACCAGCCCGTGTACATCCACTCATGGTCATCCATCCTTTAGCATATCAACGAGTAATATAAAAATCAATTGCATCTACACGATGACTATAATGTCTAGTAGGTGAAGATAGGTCCTAATCCCACCCGAGGATGCGTAGCTGGGGTTAGTTTGCATGCTCTACTCCGATTCGACAGAATTTCGGCAGCATCTCCCCGCTGTTCTCCAAATACACTTCCCGACAGGGAGATTGTGTATCCGGAGAACAACAGAGAGATGCTGCCGAAATTCTGTCTTGAATCGGAGTAGAGCATGCAAACTAACCTCAGCTACGCATCCTCGGGTTGTCCAAAAAACGTGGACAATTCGAAACAGATACGGTCATAGATATGCAAAGATCTGCATATTTCCAACCGTATCTCTTTCGAACGGGAGACGCCTAGGTTACGTAAACCACTAACATGCATGATAGGGAAAGAAGGATCTTTAAGGTCTCACCTTGCTGTCCTGCAAAGTGACGAGTCGAGCACGACTGAGAGGCGGGGCACGACGAGTCCTCCGGGGCAACGACCTCGACGGAGGGGAGCCTCTCCTGCAAAAAGAAAAAAAGAAAAAAGTGTCAATAATTGTAAATTTCGGCAGCACCTCCCCTGCACTCGGAGGTTTCCAAAACCTGCAATAAGACAATGGCGCGATGGCCAACAACCACATAGAGAACGGCACATGGCCGACAACCACAACCACATACATAACAAATTATTCTAAGTCATTAGCTATCAAATTATCCAAGAAATAAAGTAAGAAATATTCTAAAACAATCTATGTACCCTATATACGAAATTACCTAGCAATTCTAAGTAAGAAATATTCTAACTAAACTATATAAGAAATTACCTTAAAAATCTAACTAACCAAGGCATACTAATAATCTACTAACTAAGAAGAGGGGGCCTTACCTATGCAGGGGCTCAGGAGGAGGCGGTGCAGGGGGCGGCACGGGGGCAGGCGCTCGGGGAAGAGCGGTGCAGGGGNGGTGTGTGTGTGTGGCGTGTGTTGTGGCATGTGTGTGTGTTGTGTGGGTGGGGTGGGCCAGGGCATAACGGCGATGTGGCTCTTTGCCGTGGGCCCCCGATCTGGCCCATGGCAAAGGCCTTTTTTTTGCATTTTTTGGTGCGGCCGGGTGGGCTCTTTGCCGTGTGCCACTTGATCCGGCACACGGCAAAGCCCATTTTTTTCTTTTGCTTTACTATTTTATTGTGCTATGTTTTTATTTAAATTTTATGATTGATGATTATTGAAAATAGCTTGCCAACATAATTGATGATTATTGTGAGAAAAAATCCGTTATTTCATGTGATTATATCTCAAATTCAATTCCCGTAACGTGTTATACCAAATTGGTGTTCGATATTATTTGAAAATATGTATGCAAATTCACTCATTGGTGCATATTTGATGCTTTTAACAAAAATAGCTTGTAAAAGTCAATCAACAACATGATTTGATGCTAAATTTCTGTTATTTCATGCGATTATAACTAAAATTCAAATTTCGTAGCGTGTTATACTAAATTTTTCCATGAAATATTTGAAAATATCTACGCAAATTCAATCATAAGATCATTTTTGATGCTTTTAAACAAAAATATTGTATTATTTCATGCAGTTATAGCTCACTTACAATATATTTCATGCAGTTAGAGAAAAGTTGCAAAAAAAAAAGAATTCTCAAACGTGTTCAAAAAATAACCAAAATTTGGTATGAAACAATTTATGTTGCCTATTGCATATACAAAAAGTTTTGAAGTCAAAACCCAATTCAACCGCACTTATGCCTGGCAATATGAACAACTCCTTCTCAACTCTATGAAACTTCTACGGAGATGTTTGGATCTATAAGCAGGGTACGTGACAACTTGTGCGAAACATGCTCATCTTTTTACCGTAGCCTCTAGACATGAAATCATGATATTAGTACAAATCTTATGATTTTCAGACTTTGTTTTATTTTTATATAATTTTAAAACAATTTTCCCACAATCCGTGCTCATGTTTCGTGAAAAATATGTTTGAAATTTCATTCCATTCCCTGGATACGGCCTCGGATTGGACTAATTAACGTGAATATTATTTTTCGATTCATTATATTCCATTATTTGACACATTTGCAGTTCAAATTTTACTTTTTTTCAATAAATCCCTTCACTGAAATAAAGTGACTAAATATTGCAAAAGGATCATGAAATATACCAAATAACATGGGGTACTACGTAAGGTATGTGGACAGCAGAAAAAGTTAGGGGCCCAAAAGTTGAAAAAAAAATTATTTTGCCAAGTGCCTGCAAAAGGCGCACTGCAAAGGGAGAAAACACACGGCAAACGTTCAATTTTGCCGTGTAAATCCCCCAAGTAGCACACGGCAAAGACAGCCGTCAGGTGGCCGTGGAGGCGCCGTCGTCACCTTTGCCATGTGCTGGGTATCAGGCACACGGCAAAGGCAAGGTTTTGCCGTGTGTACATTCTTTGCCGAGTGCTGCGCCTCGAGGCACACGACAAAGGACCACATTGGCGTGTGCTTACTCTTTGCTGTGGGCCTTTTTGGCGGCACATGGCAAAGAGGATCTTTGCTGTGTGCCCGTCTTTTGGCTCACGGCAAAGAGCGCGGCACACGGCAAAGACCGGGTTTTCGGTTGTGTGCGCACTCTTGGCGGAATATTCCCCATTCGGACTCCAACGCCGCATGATCTCGTCCTCGGCAAATGGGTCCCGTTGAACCGCGCTAATGGCCTCCCAAAGTGATACAAACTATAGAGTTTCCTGTCTGCTTGCAATCGGCGTGACATGAGAAATCTAGCGCTCATCAGCTAATGCCGCATTTACTGTAATTTTCTTACGCCTGGATTTTGCATATAGTGAGGGGGCCAGCTGCTTAGCCGTAGTCCCATTCAGCCAGCTAGAACGCCAGAACTGAACCTTTAATCCATGGCCGACTGTCACTACAGTGGAAGCGTTGAACAGATCTCGATCAGTGTGTCGCATGGCACTTCCAAACCCGCCCATGCCCTGTCACCACCCTTCCATTGATACCACAGCCATTGGAGCCGCAAGGCTCTTGCAAAACGCTCCAAGTCCTTGATCCCTAGCCCACCTTTGGCCCTAGGTCTGCAAGCTATCGGCCAGCGAACAAGGCAGTGGCAGTCCTTGACCATCGTCACAAGCGACGGGACCACGTATGGGCCATTTGAAGATGAAAAATCTGGGAAGGACTTCGACATCCCGGTGGTGAAAAGCGCCATTGTTGCGTTTTTTGGACGTTCTGACAAGGTCCTCGACGCTATTGGCGTATATGTTGTCCCCATGTCCTGCTGATGGGTAGATCGATGGAGCAGAGTGCATGCCATCCAAAGTCTCCTGTCTCGAGTCCAATAAAATAAAAGATGCATGCATCGATCCTACCTGTCAGTATTACTTAGCAAGCCACTGTCTCTGCTGCGTGTGGTGGATATGGATGTTTCTTATTATTTGTGCTGTCGTAAATGCATTTGCCTGTAAGGAATAAAAGTCTCAGAAACTAAGTATTTTCTAGGAGAAACACAACTGTCTATTCAAAGAGTGATCAATTTATTAGTAAGCAGTAACAACAGCTCGCAAGCATGACAATGCATGTGAAAAGATGTTTGTATGACAGTAATTTACCTAAAGAACATGTGCGCAAATTAGCAGGTTCAACGTGATGAAATGTCTTTGCCGATGGCGAACTGCTCTAATACCAGTGGACATGGAATTAAATGTACATCTGCTCACACGCGTAAATAATTGAAAGACGACTTTTGTGAGAAGATGAATAATCAGAATATTGTGGATGATCTGCATTGAGTTGTATGGGACATTCCATGCATGTTGAGACAAAGAAATCCAGCCCTACCATAGCAACCTATTTTAGGGCCATTTAGTTTGTGCCCGCGTACGCCCAGCCAACACGTAGGCTTGCCAAAAATTTGGCGAAGGTTTCGCCTGCCCGCGTCTCCCTGTCGCGTGGGCGTAAAAATCATCTGTTGCGGGCGTTGGCGCAGATGGCACGCCGTTGATTGGCTTCCATCCAAACAAACATCGCTGGTTCGGTCGATGACCAATATTTTGGTCAGGCGTCATGCGGCTGCAAACCAAACGTCCCCTTTGTTCCTGATCCTCGCCATACACTCCAGCATCCCAGACAACAGCAACGAGGTAATGCTGTCTAAAGAGCAAGCCCACGAGTTCACTGAAATAGATGATAGTTATTTTATTGCCGCGGTAGCTGAGGGGGAGGTGTTGTGCATGGTACTATGAAGAAGAGGATCAAATTAAGTAACAACACAATCATTGATGATGTGCCCAAAATCAGCTTGATCCTACCGTTCGCCTCAATGGGCCACTACTACAGATTGTGTCTTTCCTAGTGGTAGCATCAGCGCCAATTTTGGCCGAGCCGGCGGAACCGCTGGTGAAACATTTTCACCACTGGTTCCACTTTCAGCACCACTTTCACCACAAGTTTGTAATACGAACCGATGGTAAAAGTCACGATCACCGCCGGTTTGTAACACGAACCGGTGGTGAAACACTTTCACCGTCGGTTTGTAACACATTTTTTCTTTTATTTTTTAATATTTTTCTTGAACTAGTTGCATATAAGGAGCGACCATAAAAAATTTCAGTATGATCGGACTTATGGTCTGGACTCTAGAAATTCATGAAGGTTCAACATATTATAAGAAAAAGGCTAAATATAAAGGACTGCATCCAAAATTATGAAAATTGGCATGGAGTATTTTATAGGCATATAGCCTTCTCATAAAAAATTCAACACATGTTTTTAAAGTTAGAGTAAACATTGTTCACAAACACATACATCTCACACTCTTCAAAAGTTGGAGAAGCTTTGAATTTTTTCAGTATGTGATATTTTTTGTATGTGTGGTACAACCACCGCTGAAACAGTTGGAGGAGCTTTAATTTTTTTTGAAATGATTAGCTATTTTTTAATAGATTAAATGAATTTTTAGTACTTATAAATTAATTTTTTGTATAAAGATTTATTATTATTATTATTTGATATTTGTTTCTTTAGCTAGGAGCATGTAACGGACTACCCAAAAAATTACATTCTGATCGGACTTTAGTTGTGGCCTCTAGAAATTTATAAAGATTTACGGAGGTTAATATAAATGGACTGCATCCCCTATTCAATCACAAGTGATGGTATGGAGCAGTGGTAAGGTGAGTAACACACGAAGGCAGATGTCATGAGTTAATATATTTTTTTTGCTATCATTTGATATTTTTTTACGCTGTTTTTACTGTATTTTTTAAAATTATCTTTACTGGCAGTGAGATTCTATACTTTCACAGCCGCTTTTTCAGCAGGGCCTCAAAAACCGTTGGTAATGGGCCTTATAAACCGGCGGTGATGTTGATTGTTGTAGTAGTGGGCAACAGCAGCGGCCTGATGCGTGGTGGATTGTGCTGATTCGAATTGATAGCATGCGCGATGAAGAGAACAATCCCATGAGATGCGGCAACCACTGGGTTGGGAGCGATCCCTGTGACGACGAGGCAGGCAGTCAGGCACTGATTCCTACCAGCCATTTCTCTTATTCTCACAATATAAATTGGAAAGTGCAACAACCCGGACTACCTACGACACACTACTATACATCGTATCTGCGACTGCGAAATATAAACCAACCACTATGATTGCATATGAAATAAGCTTGCATCACAGTTCACAGCAGACCAAAGGAAATTTATTAAAGAAATAATACATGTGCATTAGCATTCACAACACAAAATCCCTCGGGATAACTACAACAGAAGTCTACTCCATCTTACCAATTGAGTATATACATTACGGGAAATAGACAGACTATACACGTATGCACGCACCTTGCTTCTCGAAGGTGATATACAAACACATGGGGCAAAAAATCACATTGTGGTTAGCCGGTCTCGACACAGGGAAGTCCTTCCTATGGGGAAAGTTCTTGTGTATGGAGGCTGGAGATACCTCTCAAAGCCATCAACCACGAAGCCACGAGGTCCAAGTGAAGGAATTTTGGGCTTAGCTGTGGCAAACCACCCCAATTATTCCGGCTCAAGCGTATGAGGCTGTTGACGCAGAATTAGGTCAATACATGAGAGCGCTAGATCGCGCAGCATGTAACAAACTGCTCGCAGCTCCTCTGCGCAGACCAGTTAGACCGGTCAGGGAAACCGGTTAGACCGGTTCCTCCGGAGAAGTCGGGAGCGAGCCCTAAGCACGCCACCCGGAAAGATCCGTCAAGGTGAACGCACGTAGGGATGCCCTAGGGTCGGCAGGCCACCTAGGGCGCCTTCAAACGTCATGGAGACGCAGGAAAAACAGCAAGTAGAGATTGAAAAAGCTAGGGTTTGAAGATAATGTAAAAAAGTAAAGGCAAAAATAGTAGATTTGATTGAATCGGTTGGGTGTGTCCTCAATCGGCCGAATCCCCTTATATTTATAGGGAGGGTAGGTCTGGTCCCGCAAGAAAACCAAGTTACAACTCGTTACAACCTCGGAATCCTAAACCTAGTCGAATTACAGTGGGCAAACCGGTTTGGCCGGTTCCCCAAACCGGTTAAACCGGTTTGGTTCTGGGTCTTCCTCTTTGCGTCTAATCTGCTGTCTTGCTCCTTTTATCAACTCTTGTAGTCCTTCTGTATCCCAAGCACCACAGCAAATAATCCTGCCCTGCCAATTGCTGCAATCCTCAAAACACTGGACCATCTGGTCCTGAACCGGTTGGACCAGTCTTGCAAACCGGTTTGACCGGTCTGTCTTGACCTGTGCCAATTTTGGTTATCAACATATGCCCCCCTGTTTTTTTGGTCAAGCTTGTGTACCATAAAACATACCAGTACCAAAATTGTCACCTAAGGACGATGTTTTAACAGAATTCATCGGCCATTAAATTTTCTGAGGGCGATATCCAAATATCGGCTATGTGCCACTTCATGCTTCTTGCCAAACACTTGGATAGTACCTTTTTAAGTACCTCCCATTCAATGCCTTAGGCAAACGTCCTCCTTGCAATGTCTCCACCATATAGGAATTCCAGTCATTGATCTTGTATGCTCGATATGGACCTTCCCAACTTGGAGACCACTTGCCGAACTTATCATCTCTAGTACCAAGTGGCAATATTTTCTTCCATACTAGATCACCAACTTAAAAAGTCTTCTCTTTAACCTTCTTGTTGTATGCTCTAGCAACTCGGATCTTGTCTTTCTCAATTTCCTTGAAAGCTTGTAAACGTTTATTAGTCCCTTCATCAATGTTATCCATCATTAAGTCATAATATTCACCAACCGAAAGCTTATTTTGTTTAGCAAGCCTATAGGCGTCCAGATTTACCTCAACGGGCAAAACGGCCTCTTGACCATAAACAAGCTCAAAAGGAGTGACTTTGGTAGCACCATGTCTAGATATGCGATGAGCCCATAAAGCTTCAGACAAAACTTCATGCCACCTTCGGAGATGTTCCTCTATCTTCTTCTTGATCAATTTTATCAAAGTCTTGTTACTAGACTCGGTTGACCATTGGCCTGAGCATAGTGTGGAGATGAATTGAGCAATTTGATTTTGTACATATCGGCAAAAGCTCGCACTTCTTTAGACATAAAAGATGTGCCTTGATCCATAGTTAAAGTTTGTAGAATGCCGAATCTATAAATAATATGCTCAGTAATAAACTCAATTATGTCCTTATGAGTCATATTCTTGAGAGGAATGGCTTCAGTCCATTTAGTGAAGTAATCCGTAGTAACCAACACAAAGCGATGACACTTTGAAGAAGAAGGATGTATCTCTCCAATAAAATCCAATCCCCATCCGCGGAAAGGCCATGGTTTAATGATAGGATGAAGTAATGCAGCATGTACCATGTGAATATTACCAAATTTCTGACATTCCTCACATCTCTTATAGTAACGAAAACAATTGGCCATCATAATGGGCCAATAGAATGCAGCTCTCCTAAGCAACCACTTCATCTTAAGAGCCGATTGATGCATTCCACAAATTCCTTCATGAACTTCACCTATGGCCACTCTAGCTTGATCAGCACGCAAACACTCTAGCAATAAATCATCGGCGGTGCGACGATGCAACTCATCGCCAACTAAAGTATATTTGAAGGCTAAACACCGAATCTTCTTGTCTATTCCAGAACTAGGATTCTTTAAATATTTAATAATGGGTGCTCTCCAATCATCTGCTTCGGCCTTGAGAATTTTCAACAGCCGAATTTGGACCAAGAGATGATGAACGGGTTTTACCGGTTTCTGAACCGGTTTTACCGGTTTCTGGACCGGTCTGACCAGTCTGCGCAGCGGTCTGACCGGTTTGGTTTGGACCTGCTACGAGCGCTAGAACTTCTCCCTCGCCAATAGCAAACATTGGCTTTTTTCTATGAAAATGTCCCTTCTGGGCATCATAGCTGGATGCTTGCTGTGCCAAAGCATTAGCTCTAGGATTTTCACATCTTGATACATGATATATAGTGAACTCATCAAAAAATGATATAATATCAAGGCACTTGTCAAGATAAACATTCAATGAACCTTCCAAGCATTGACAAACCTTGGATTCTTGTTGTACAACTAGCAATGAGTCACCAAAAGTTTCAACATGCTTTACTCTCATGTCATGCAAAATCTCTAGTCCGAATAATAGAGCTTCATATTCAGCTTGATTATTTGTGCACTCATCTTCTAATCGGCTAAGAGCTTCAAAAACAGCTCTATTAGGAGAAACAAGAACAATTCTAATGCCGCATCTGTTCTTACAAACTGATCCATCAAAATGCAATTTCCATGGAGTAAAAGTCATGTAGTCAACTTCTAAATTATGCTCATCATTAATCCGATGTTCAACAATAAAGTCAGCTACAATTTGACTTTTTATGGATTTCAAAGGTTCACAAGCCAAATCATATTCAATAAGAGCATATGCCCACTTACCGATCCTACCACTCAAAATTGGTCTATGCAACATACACTTAATAACATCGGCTTGACATGCTATAATGCAAGTACTAGACAACAAGTAATGCCTCAACTTTGTACAAGCATAATATAAAGACAAGCATAATTTCTCAATAGAGTTATACCTTATTTCTGCATCCAAAAGCCGTCGACTCAAATAAGTAATAATATGCTCCTTGCCATTTGTCTCTTGAGTCAAAACAGCTCCAATAACATTATCTTCGGCTGCAATATAAAGCCTAAATGGCACACCATTCTTAGACGCTTTGAGTACAGGCGGCGAAGACAAATATTTCTTAATTTCTTCAAAGGCCTCTTGCTGCTTTGCCCTCCAAGTGAAATCGGCTTCATTGTTTAACTAAAGTATAGGAGTAAAAGCACTAACTTTTCTGGACAAGTTAGAAATAAACCACCTCAAGTAATTAACTTTACCCAATAATTTCTGCAAATCATGCTTGCAAATAGGCGCTTTAATCTTTTCAATAACACCTATTTTCTTAGGGTCTATCTCTATGCCTCTTTCATGCACCATGAAGCCTAAATATTTTTCAGCTGATACACCAAAAGCACATTTCAATGGGTTCATCTTTAAACCATACCGATGCATTCTTTCAAAAGCAAGACATAAATCAGCCAAGTGAGAATTTAATCTAGCCGAATTGACAACAATATCATCAATATAGACTTCTAGGATAACACCAAGCAAGTCATGGAAAATCAAATTCATTGCTCTTTGATAAGTTGCGCCGGCATTCTTTAGACCAAAAGTCATCACAACCCATTCAAATAAACCAACAAAGCTGGGACATTTAAAGGCCGTTTTGTATACGTCTTCCTCGGCCATAAAAATTTGATTATATCTCGCATTGCCATCAAGAAAGCTTATATCCTTATGACCAGAAGTATCATTAATAAGCATATCGGCTATAGGTATAGGATATTCATCTTTGGGAGTCACTCTATTAAGATCTCTAAAATCAATGCAAACTCTAATTTTATTAGTACCCTTTTTCTCAACAGGCACAATATTAGAGATCCATTCAGCATAGCAACACGGCCGAATAAACTTAGCTTCAAGCAAATGATTAACCTCTTCTTTTATTTGATCATAAAACAGAGGATTGAATCGTCTATTGCCTTGTTTATATGGCCTAAAACCGGGTTTGATTGGCAACCGATGTTCAACTAACTCATGGCTTAAATCAGGCATCTCATGATATTCCCAAGCAAAGCAATCAGAATACTCCTTCAACAACTTGATTAATACAGCTTTATAATCGACTTTCAATTTTTGATTTACAAAAGTCGGCCTTGGTATAGAACCATCACCTATGTCTACCTTTTCTAAAGGATCAGCCGACGTAAATCTTTGCCCTAGCTTCTCTACTTCTTCAAAATCATTAATGGCTTCACATGCATCGTTCATGTTTGACCGATAATGCTCCACCCTTTCCTTCAACCACTTCTCGCTTGCATCCATCTACTCTTCATTATTTGAATCAACTGATTTTTGAACTGGCCTTAGAGCAACGGACACAAAATCATCTTTGATACAAGCAAGGAACTCAAAGTCCGAAATATCAATTTCGGCCAAGCACTTGACATTATCATGAGTCCCCAATATGGATGCATCGGCCATAGCAACACATGCCGAAGAATCCGCATGAACCACCTCAACTTCGTCACCAACCCATTGAATTAAGCATTGATACAAGGTAGAAGGCATACATTGATTTGCATAAATCCAATCACGCCCCAAGATCACGCTAAATTTACCTTGCACCTCTGTGACGAAGAAAGCGGTCGCCACGTCTTGCTCCCAATAGTGAGCTCCAATGATGCAACTCTTTTGGCACTCATCAGTTCTCCTCCTTCAATGCAGCTGATCGTCATGCTTGTCTTGATGAGCTCGCTGTCCAAACCTTCCAATTTCTTGTACAAGGTGTATGGCATGAGGTTCACAATGGCACCACCATCAACGAGCATCCTGGAAATCGGCCTCCCTTTAATGTGACCCTTTACATAAAGAGCTTTCGGATGGTTGTCCGATTCTAAGAGCCTCTGAAACACAGCATTCTTGGGAGCAAAGTCAACTTGAGCCACCCTCTCATCATCTCCGACAAAACAATAGTCGGCGTTCATATAGATAACATTGATTTCCATGTCCGTTCTGCTGGGTGAAGGCTCAAAGTCAACAGCTTCATCATCATTGCCCATCTGAACATCTGAAATAGCAGTGGGCGGGATCGAAACTTTAGCCGAAGAAGAAAACGCATCGGCTACCGATTCTCCAGGCAAGACCGGTCTGACCGGTTCCTCCGTACCGGTCTGACCGGTTCCTCCAGACCGGTCTGACCGGTTCCAGTTGCCAGAACTGGAACAGAAGCTAACCGGTCTGATCGGTCCGGGATACCGGTCTGACCAGTCTCGGCCATGTTAGCCGATTTTGCTGCAGAGGGCTCGACTTTTCAGGTTCTTTAGCTTGAACGTCTTGAACACCAGAACCATCCTTGGAACTCTGACCAGACGGCGGAATCATCGGCTTAGCCTCATTGAACCACTTCTCCCTCTTTTTTTTCCAATTCTTCCTCCCTTTGTTTTTGGGTATGCAACCGCTGCAATCTCCTCTTCTGAGAATGATATAAGCCAGGAGGACACCACCGCGGCTGCGTGAATTGAACTAACGGCGCATTTTTCACGGCCGAAGTACCAATAACGTTAGGTCTGTCGGCCATTGATGGATTAACAGCCATAGAGCCAATTTGAATTACACTCTTCACAACTGGCTTTGGAATAACAGGTGCAGGCTCTTGCTTCTTCTAAACGGGACGATATTCTTGCCTAGCCGGCTCTTTACCCGGCCTACGCTGGAAACCGGTCGGACCGATCTGGGTAACCGGTCTGACCGGTCTGTGCTGCTGAGGCACAGACCTCTGTCTTGGTTGAAAATTTATAGGCCTAGGCTGTGGTGGATTCATTCTGGTATGTACAGGAGCCTCAGGCGATGGTTGATTCAGTGCAGGACAGTAAGACATGTACATTATACCATCTCTCCAAATAGGTTGAGGAGAGGGAGGTTGAAACGTCCTCCACGGCCTAGAAGGGCCAGCACCATTGAATGAGCTTGGGCCCTGATCCCACTGTCCTCTTGGTGCCTTCATCACACCAAAATTCCTCGGCGGCGATCTTGGTCTCTTTTTTAGCGGCCGATCTTGTTGAACGGCCACGTTTTACATAAACTTAGCCATAACTTGATCAAAGGTCACCTTTGGCTTGAAAGTCTTCCCCTGATCTTTATCCTTGTTGGTCTTTCAAGTGCCAACTTCGGGACGTTTGGGCACAAAAGTTCGGACGGCCTATGGGGCGGACCAGTCTAACTGGTCATGGCAACTGGTCTGATCGGTTTGTCCTGAGCAGCAGGAGCAACCAGCCTTTGATCCCGTGCTTGAGAGCTTGATTGCCCTCCAATTTCAGAAGTCTTTACTATAATAGTCAAGATTTTCTTTCCATCAGGAGCTTGCTTAAGCAGCACCTCTCTCCCAAGCACTTTGTCATGTTCCATGACCCTCCTTAGTTCTCCAATCACGACATTCTTGCCTCCTGCTGTATCGGCATTGTCTAGCCGAACCAACATCTTGGTATCCTGAA
>CM014277.1:28047069-28069139 GCA_004135705.1 Alloteropsis semialata | reverse complement strand
TGACATTATCTATCTAATAGACATAGACTTATCGTCTAATTAGAGATGGTCTATTTTCCATAAGTGATTGCTTATTGTGAAGACAATGGTATATTTCCATAACTGACACCAATATTTCGATGGGAATTTTTCAGTTTCAACACTGTTGATACTGCAACCAGTATGTGCTATAAGTGAAGATTGGGTTGTGCTATTCAGTGAAGCTTGATACAGCAAATTGGGTTGGTTCCATACTTCTCAACGTGAGTTATTAAATAAAGATGGGTTGTGCTGACATCACAAATATGATATTTGAGCTGCAAGATTTGGGCTCTGGTTTCGGGTGAGAATTTTTTCTCAATATTGTGATATTGATTTGCAATAAAGTTCAGTTATGAAAATATACCATAAGTGAGGTCAGTAGTGCAGTAGTGCTTGTTTTGCCGTGGTGATACTTGCCTCACATCCATTGAATGAAGCAATGGCTTGTCCATTAGTTAGACTCTATGGCTTGAAATCAGAAACATATTTCAAGTACAGAAGAGCTTGTCAAGGATAAGCTGAGTTACTCTGTATCTGAATTATGAATAATTTTTAAGTGCGTTTGTTTTTAGTTTTAGATATTGATAGATGACTTCAATATTTTCAGGGTAAATACAATGTAGTATTAGCTGCACATGATAGTGTCATTAGATCATTTGTAAAGCAAAAACAATGTTGGTCCTTCGAGAATCTGTGTTACTGTGTATATGTATTTTCACTTTCCTATTCTTTTTTGGGGTTAAGAGAATATTTATATTATTAATTTTGTTATGATTGGCATCTATATAGATTTGTAACATAAATTTTATATTCTATCCTCCTTACCTGAGCATGATAAGTGCTTCCTGTCTTAATACACTCACTACGGGAACCCGGCTGTTTGCCGAGTGCCAGATGCACTCGGCAAAGGCCGAAATACACTCGGCAAACACTTTGCCGAGTGTTACACTCGGCAAACAACACTCGGCAAAGAGCTGTTTGCCGAGTGTCTTTTCTCGGGCACTCGGCAAACCTTTTGCCGAGTGCTATCTGGCACTCGGCAAACAGCCGGTTTCCAAAATTCAAAAAAACCGAAAATAATAGCAAAAAAAATTTATTCAAGCAAGTCGCGCCATTTTTCGCGGAAAATTCGCGCGCTACGCGGTCGGCGGGATTCGAACCCGCGACCTCTCTCTCGCGCGTGACCTTCCCTACCACTGCACCACACTCTCATCTGTGACTAGATATTGTTTTGATTCCTACCGTATTATACTAAACTGAGTGTAAATTACTTGTTTGAGGCCCTAAATGATTTCAAATTGATTCCTTGTGCAGCCAGCCAATCAATATATCTCAAGCCGAATTATTTCTCCTCACGCGGCAGCCTTCCCTTTTTTTTATTATAACCATCTTCACATGCACGTGAGTATTTTCTGAAACTTGCCAATTCCGACTTGATTTTTCTCAGATTATCAGCTTTATTTTAGGGACTCCTCTGGCCATAAAATTTCCAAATTTTGGTGTTAACAATTCCCTCTTCTAAAAAAATTGTCTTCTCCACATATTTTTCTAATTACACTTACCAGCTTCAGTTATTTATTATATAATACAATAGCACTTCAGAAACTTGGTGTATCTCTAGTTATCTATACTTCTGCTTTATTCTCCAATTCTTTGCTTATTAGCACAGGCGCATGTGCAGCACGTACAGAATTATTAAAAAGTTCAGTACCATTCAAAATTCCATAATAAAAAAATTAATAATCAACAATCCCACGCGTCAGATGCTACAAGTTGATATGATAATAATTGACATTCCGATATAATTGAATCATTTCTTTACACTTTGGGAAGATATAAATATACTGTAATTTTCGAAGACATTATTCTTATAAGTCTGTTCCTTCCCTTTTCCACACAAAAGGTCCTTCAAGCCAATCGTCACTAAACAACCTGAATGGGTCTATCAAGCTAGGGTCAACACAGGTTTGAGATAGTAAACCGAATAATTTCATGAGTTTTACAAACTAAAGCAAACCGAATGTGTACCAACATGTACCATTCCATGGGTGTCACGAGTTCTATGGATTTCATGATTTATATGTCCCAATACATGTTTACCAGAAAGTTGACTTAACTTCCAAGCCATCAAGTCGCGCCATTTTTCGCGGAAAATTCGCGCGCTACGCGGTCGGCGGGATTCGAACCCGCGACCTCTCTCTCGCGCGTGACCTTCCCTACCACTGCACCACACTCTCATCTGTGACTAGATATTGTTTTGATTCCTACCGTATTATACTAAACTGAGTGTAAATTACTTGTTTGAGGCCCTAAATGATTTCAAATTGATTCCTTGTGCAGCCAGCCAATCAATATATCTCAAGCCGAATTATTTCTCCTCACGCGGCAGCCTTCCCTTTTTTTTATTATAACCATCTTCACATGCACGTGAGTATTTTCTGAAACTTGCCAATTCCGACTTGATTTTTCTCAGATTATCAGCTTTATTTTAGGGACTCCTCTGGCCATAAAATTTCCAAATTTTGGTGTTAACAATTCCCTCTTCTAAAAAAATTGTCTTCTCCACATATTTTTCTAATTACACTTACCAGCTTCAGTTATTTATTATATAATACAATAGCACTTCAGAAACTTGGTGTATCTCTAGTTATCTATACTTCTGCTTTATTCTCCAATTCTTTGCTTATTAGCACAGGCGCATGTGCAGCACGTACAGAATTATTAAAAAGTTCAGTACCATTCAAAATTCCATAATAAAAAAATTAATAATCAACAATCCCACGCGTCAGATGCTACAAGTTGATATGATAATAATTGACATTCCGATATAATTGAATCATTTCTTTACACTTTGGGAAGATATAAATATACTGTAATTTTCGAAGACATTATTCTTATAAGTCTGTTCCTTCCCTTTTCCACACAAAAGGTCCTTCAAGCCAATCGTCACTAAACAACCTGAATGGGTCTATCAAGCTAGGGTCAACACAGGTTTGAGATAGTAAACCGAATAATTTCATGAGTTTTACAAACTAAAGCAAACCGAATGTGTACCAACATGTACCATTCCATGGGTGTCACGAGTTCTATGGATTTCATGATTTATATGTCCCAATACATGTTTACCAGAAAGTTGACTTAACTTCCAAGCCATCAAGTCGCGCCATTTTTCGCGGAAAATTCGCGCGCTACGCGGTCGGCGGGATTCGAACCCGCGACCTCTCTCTCGCGCGTGACCTTCCCTACCACTGCACCACACTCTCATCTGTGACTAGATATTGTTTTGATTCCTACCGTATTATACTAAACTGAGTGTAAATTACTTGTTTGAGGCCCTAAATGATTTCAAATTGATTCCTTGTGCAGCCAGCCAATCAATATATCTCAAGCCGAATTATTTCTCCTCACGCGGCAGCCTTCCCTTTTTTTTATTATAACCATCTTCACATGCACGTGAGTATTTTCTGAAACTTGCCAATTCCGACTTGATTTTTCTCAGATTATCAGCTTTATTTTAGGGACTCCTCTGGCCATAAAATTTCCAAATTTTGGTGTTAACAATTCCCTCTTCTAAAAAAATTGTCTTCTCCACATATTTTTCTAATTACACTTACCAGCTTCAGTTATTTATTATATAATACAATAGCACTTCAGAAACTTGGTGTATCTCTAGTTATCTATACTTCTGCTTTATTCTCCAATTCTTTGCTTATTAGCACAGGCGCATGTGCAGCACGTACAGAATTATTAAAAAGTTCAGTACCATTCAGAATTCCATAATAAAAAAATTAATAATCAACAATCCCACGCGTCAGATGCTACAAGTTGATATGATAATAATTGACATTCCGATATAATTGAATCATTTCTTTACACTTTGGGAAGATATAAATATACTGTAATTTTCGAAGACATTATTCTTATAAGTCTGTTCCTTCCCTTTTCCACACAAAAGGTCCTTCAAGCCAATCGTCACTAAACAACCTGAATGGGTCTATCAAGCTAGGGTCAACACAGGTTTGAGATAGTAAACCGAATAATTTCATGAGTTTTACAAACTAAAGCAAACCGAATGTGTACCAACATGTACCATTCCATGGGTGTCACGAGTTCTATGGATTTCATGATTTATATGTCCCAATACATGTTTACCAGAAAGTTGACTTAACTTCCAAGCCATCAAGTCGCGCCATTTTTCGCGGAAAATTCGCGCGCTACGCGGTCGGCGGGATTCGAACCCGCGACCTCTCTCTCGCGCGTGACCTTCCCTACCACTGCACCACACTCTCATCTGTGACTAGATATTGTTTTGATTCCTACCGTATTATACTAAACTGAGTGTAAATTACTTGTTTGAGGCCCTAAATGATTTCAAATTAAAAACTTGTCAACTACAAAGTTTTATAACTTTTTGAAATCTACAAGTTTTATTTTGGTAGTTTCTCCATCCGAGGTCATTTACAAAATTTGAATTTCAAATTTGAGAACATTCACACTTAGTTTTCGTTGACTATATAATTTCAAATGAAAAAGTTGTCAACTACAAAGTTTCATAACTTATTGTGATCTACAACTATTATTTTGACTGTTTTTTCATCCGAGGTCATTTGAAAAAACTCCATTTTTGAATTTTGAGAACTACAAACGTACTTTTCATTAGCAAAACAAATTCAAATTAAAAAATTTTAAACTACAAAGTTGTATAACTTCTGAAGATCTACAACTTTGATATATGACATTTCTTCATCCGATGTAGTGAGAGTAACATTGTTCACAAATCTTATAGATCTCTCTTATAGTTTCAGAAAACTCTACGAGAGATCTAGATTTTGTGAACAATATTCATATGAATTTGTCGAATGAAGAAATGACCAAACTAAAAGTTCAGCATCTTGAGAAGTTATACAACTTTGTAGTTCAAAACTTTTTAATTTGAATTGATTTACTACTTCAAAATGTGGTTTTAATTATGACTTTGCCGAGTGTCAAAAAAAAACACTCGGCAAACAGGACCTTTGCCGAGTGTCAAAAAAAAAACACTCGGCAAAGATATTGTTTGCCGAGTGTTTTTTTTTGACACTCGGCAAAGAATATCTTTGCCGAGTGTTTTTTTTTTGACACTCGGCAAACCCTATTTTTGCCGAGTGTTTTTTTTTGCCGAGTGTTTTTTGAAAAACACTCGGCAAACAAGTTGTTTGCCGAGTGCCCGAAAAAAACACTCGGCAAACATGAAGACACTCGGCAAACTTGGGATTTCCCGTAGTGACTTGCCTTAAAAATTGACTGGACCTTGTAGGAAAGGTAACCCATGTGGAGGAAGAGGCTCTCTAGGTCCACCCAAGGGCAGCACGGAGGATCGCATCCAGCGGCGGGTCTCCTTCATCACCCATGGAGGAACACAATGCACCAGTTCGGCTAGCAACCAAACCAAAAGAACAAGGTTATAAAGCCAAATCGACTTTACCTTTTTAATAGTACTGTAGAAGAGATTGTTGTTTGCACGATGCATGTCTATAGCAGTTTTCTCTACATGTCGTTTGGACATCGTATTTTAGCCTGCTCAGTTTGCAATTTGCATAGAGATCATCTTGGATGCATGCTATCTCATAATCTTCCTTTGCTAATGGAGGCCAAAGAACAAAAAAAATGCGGACACATATTTTTTAGGACAAAGAATGGCCTCCATCAGCTATAAATGTAATTTTGCAATTCCCTCTAGGTGAAATAGTGTGCTTTTATAGGTAGCAGCTCTATCAAAGAATGGCACTTGTTTCTGTGAATGTTCTTTCTACTTATATACGCATAAGTGAGTCTCAAACTGCGAATCAGCTACCTACAATTCTTTTTCTATTGATTCAAAAAGAAAACTTGATTTTTCATTTTCTCTTGCTGGAGGTAGGTGTCCTAATGAGCACCGGAAGGAGGAAGGTGGCGTTCGAGACAACGAGCGGTGGCGCCAAGGGAAAATGAAGGGAGCCAACATCACTTGTGCCTGGGGTTGCAGAGGAGCCGAGCCGAGCTGAGATCGTCGGTGAAGAGGAGCCAATAGTGCTTGCGTGCGAGTGCGAGACTCAGGGAGAGGACGCCACTGGATTGGGGCGCCTTCCACATGTTGCCTGATGTGGTGGGCATGCGCGAGATACATTTTACATCCCTGATGCACACAATTTTCTTTCGCACAGTGACGCCAATTTACCGACATGCCTTTTCTCTGTAACCATGACACGCAGGAAGCGTGCCAGCCAAAAAGAGGAGAAAAGAAGGTGACAAAACTAGCACAACAGGGCAACAAATCTATGAGACTATTACAGCTAGCGAGAAGCACTACCGCAACAAATCAGTAGTGATGTTATTTCAACAAAGAAACACATACGACATTAGTGCGAAAAAACGAACAATGTCTTGCACTGCAACATCTCGACCGCCTGATCACACAACCGGGAGGGCCATCAGATGTGGGCGGCGTTAGGATTCCTGTGGAAATCGTCCGCGTGCCTTGCGTACTTGAGCATGCGCGGCAGGGCATAGAGCATGACGTCGTCGGTGCGGCCCCGCGCCGCGAATCGCTGGCAATCGTGCGACAACAAGGCCGCCAGAATGTAGGCGCTGCCGTGCTGGTTGTAGACCTCATGAGACTCCAGCAGTTCCTCGAGGTGCTCCAGCTCGAGGGAGAGGGTGTCGAACAGGTCCATTGAGTGCTCAGTGCTCTCCAGGATCCTCAAGGCGTTCTTGGCTTCCGCCAGCTCGTCCATGGCCTGGTCGAAATCGTTGGCATCAGCCAGCCTCTTCATCTTGCCTATGCGGTTTGCCTGGTCACGACGGGCCAGCTCTGCCTTGAAATGTCCGCTTGGGGCATGCAGGCGCGCGTTCCTGTCACGGGCCATATCAATGTGGTGGTTCTGGGTGCTTTCCCTTTCTTTCAGGAGGCTGCACACAACATAAGCGCAAATATGAGTATCTTGTCTTATTATTAATAACTGGAGATTATTTTTACTGAATGTTAATTCTAATGGGACTCAATAGTAATAAAAATCAGAAACATCCGGCAATCAATCCGGTAGACACTAGTTATCATAGCGATTGGATGTATACTAATTTTTAAAAGATAGCCTATCTCTGTCATTATGTACTAAATCTTGATCTAACGTACCACCTCTATCATTATGTAAAATAACCTAAAGTACCCCTAATCTTAATCTAAATTACCCAAATGTGTCATCATAAAACATAATTAAAATACCCCCAAAATTTCCAGTTAAATTACCAACATCTGTTATTATAAAAAAATAACCTAAAATAGCCTCTAGATCTGCATTAAAATTAACTAAATATATCATTATAAAGTACACATGATTTTAAATTACCCATTTTTCCAAAGTTATTCTAGAAAATACTAAATTAAGGTACACACATGCATGGTGTGTGGCTCACCATATAGACCATGTGCACATTGTGAAAGAAGCCATTTGAATAAATGTATCTTGTTAAACACATAGTTTGAATAACATGGTTTGATTAAACATATGTCAAATACATATGGAGTTTGCGACATGAAATGGAAATGGAAAAAACTAATATAGATAAAAAAAATATACAGTAATTGCTAAAAACATTATTATCACAGTTGGATAAATATAAAATTTGTATCTATCAAAAAAAATTCAGGAATTTCTAATATTTATATTTTAATATTATTAACTCGTACGGAGCATGTCATGATAAGCTAGTGATCGCAAAAATTAGTCAGCCTGTCCAGTGCGTGAAAACCGTTGCATGGACATCAAAAATTAGTAAATCGTTGGCACATACCGATATGAACATTCGACAGCCATGACAGTCTTTGCTTTCTCATTGTTGTGGACGGCAGGGAGCTGTATGACGAGGAGGATTTTCCGGTGCTCCTTACGGGCGAGCACACCGAAATGGATGGTGTAAGAACCCTGGCTGTTTGTGACCCGCGGTAGTTACCAGGTTCCACTTGCATTATCGTCGCCCCGGCCAGTGGTTTCAGAGTCACCTCCAGGTTCAGAACGGAGACGTCGCGGAGCATAGCGCTCACCATGGCGAAATATTGGAGCAGACTATTTTTTATTGCCGAGTGTGGAGTGTTATGGTATGTGCCTCCATGGCTTCTGCGTGCCATGTCGTGGAGGAACTGCACGTATGTGAAGGCATCAAAGGAAAACAAATTAACACTACGGGAATCCCTGTGTATGCCGAGTGTCTCGGGCACTCGGCGAAAACAGAAATACACTCGGCGAAAGCTTTGCCGAGTGTAACACTCGGCAAAGAACACACGGCAAAAAAAGACTCGGCAATCAGCTCTTTGCCGAGTGCACACTCGGCAAACATTTTGCCGAGCGCTAGATGTGACACTCGGCAAACAATTTTCCAAAAAACAAAAAAAAACAAAAAAAAACACAGCTCTGCCGCCGCCGCCGCCACCACCACCACGCCTCTGCCGCCACCGCCACCACTCCACCACCACTGCCGCACCTCCACAGCTCGCTTGCCGCACGCCGCGCCTGCGCGTCCCCCAGTCTCCGCGCCACCGCAAGTCCGCAGCTCGCTCGCAGCGCCGCCGCTGTCGTGGGCTGCCGCCGGAGCTCGCAAAGAGAGGGGGAGAGGGAGGGGGAGAGAGAGAGAGAGGGAAGGGGAAGTACCTGCCGCCGACCGCCGAGCCTTCACGCCCGCCGCCACCCGCTGCCATCACCACCACCACGCATCTGAGGAGCAGGAGGAGCTTCCCCCACCGCCGCCGGATCTAAGAGGGGCGCACCGGATCTTGGAGAGGAAAGCCCGCCGGAGCTCCTGCCCGCCGTTGCAGGTCTTGCCGGAGCTCCTGCTGCCGCGGCCGCCCGTCCTCGCCCCGCCGCCCCTCCTCACCGGTCGATCTATTCCGGTGAGGGGCGAGCGGAGGGGGGAGGAGAGGAGCCGCGAGTGGGAGGTGGAGGGAGAGGGTCGGGGGAGGGAGGTGGCCGGAGAGGGAGGGAGGTGGCCGGAGAGAGAGGGACGTGGCGGCGCCAGGAGGAGAGGGAGCGGGGGTGCGGCGCCGGGAGAAGAGGGAGGGAGGGAGGGGATGGGGACGGCATCGATAGAGGACAGAGGGAGGGGATGGCCGGCCGGGTGGTGTTTATTTTGTTGGTTCGCCGAGTGGCCAGATCTGGCACTCGGCAAACACTGCTTTGCCGAGTGTCAGATTAGAAACACTCGGCAAAAATTAATGTAGTGCTATTTTATTTTTTTTTCTTTTTTCTTAGCATGTTTTTCTAAATTTATTTTGTTGCACTTTGAAAGCACTTTGTCAAATTCACTCAACAATATATATTTTATTTTTCTACTCCTATTATTCTATTATTTTATGTAGTTATAGCTCAAATTCAAATTATATTAATTAAAATTCAACCTAGATTTTGTTGACAAGATGATTTCAAATGAAAAAGCTTTCATAACTTATTGTGATCTACAACTCTCAATTTGACTGTTTCTTCATCCGAGGTCGTTTGAAATAACTCAAATTTTAAATTTTGAGAACTACAAACGTACTTTTCATTAGCAAAATAAATTCAAATTAAAAAGAGTTCAACTACAAAGTTGTATAACTTCTGAAGATCTACAACTTTCATATATATCATTTGTTCATCCGACATAGTGAGAGTAACATTGTTCACAAATTTTATAGATCTCTCTTCTAGTTTCAGGAAACCCTATGAGAGATATAGATTTTGTGAACAATATTTATATGAATTTGTCAAATGAAGAAATAACCAAACTAAAAGTTGTACATCTTGAGAAGTTATACAACTTTGTAGTTTAAAAGTTTTTAATTTGAATTGATTTACTACTTCAAAATGTGGTTTGAATTATGACTTTGCCGAGTGTCAAAAAAAAACACTCGGCAAATTGCCGAGTGTTTTTTTTTGACACTCGGCAAAAAATATCTTTGCCGAGTGTTTTTTAAAAAACACTCGGCAAACCCCATTTTTGCCGAGTGTTTTTTTTTGCCGAGTGTTTTTTGAAAAACACTCGGCAAACAATTTGTTTGCCGAGTGCCCGAAAAAAACACTCGGCAAATACGGGGACACTCGGCAAACTTGGGATTTCCCGTAGTGTAAATCGATCATTGCTATATATCTGTTGACGCAGAAAGATATATATATATATATATATATATATATATATATATATATATATATATATATATATATATATATATATATATATATATATATATATATATATATATATATATATATATATATATATATGTATCAAGCAATATATGTAAGACGCTGTACATGTTTGTCGTGCTGATGGCCAAAACCAAATGTGAAGACGGGGAAGTCATGGACATCGACATCCCTGGCGTCATCGACATTCTGCCACCCATCGGACATGAGGAAGATACCTGCGGCGCGGCCTCTTTTGTCCGTACGATCATGGAGGATACGGACGGCGGTAAGGAGGCCGTCCTTGATGTTGGTATTGCCGTGTGCCTTGAGGGAACTGACAAAATGCCTCGCGGCACCTTTCATGGACTCGCTCATGTGTAGCGGCGGATTGGCGCTCGGCTTCCCAGCTTTGTCGGAGAAGGGGACGAACGTCAGCGTGTCTAACTTGCCAATCTTTGTGATGACGAAATTCGCTGCTTGCTGCATATCGTGGAACTTCTGCCCTTGCATGCTTCCGCTGGTGTCTAGGACAACCACGAGGTCCAGGCTCGCAGTTTTTCCCTTTTCGGTCGAAGGCCCAGTGATCTCCACCATGATCTTCTCCTTGTGAAGAGTAAGAGGCACAGCGTGGTTATAGTGCGCCGTCACAGCCAACCTCCCTGCTGCTTTCATTCAGGCCACCAGACAGACAGACAACGCGATTACCAATATGATCAAAACAACAAAGCATGTACTTGATTATTTGCAGTTTATCATGCATATGATGATGAAAATAGGTATAGAGACCTCCCCTCCCGACTTTCCGGAAAAAACATGCTTGAGTGAACAACCAAGAAACCATGGATGCAAACCTGAGCTTCCAGGAGCCATTTCTATACGGAGGAGAGATCCGATCTTTGCTCCACAGATCGATTGTCGCAGGAACTTGCCTTTTGGTTGCTACTCCCTTGCTTGCTACTCACAACACATCCAATCCATCGCTATATATACCTACACAGACCTGCTTTCTCTGCATTAATTATTCATCCGTCGTACTACAATAGAATATGGTTTAAAGTACTAGTAGACGAAGGGAAATTGATAGGCTACAGCTGCGTAAAACCGAAAATTTCAACCGTGCTCGCACGTGAAACCATATGCCTGTTCCATACGGACAAGTATATATCTGTATAGCCCACGTCTGGGCCCAATCATCCCATGTGTTACATCAATTATCAACCATTCACTACCGAAATCCGCACGTTTGGCACACGGCAAAGACCATAATGCATGCACACGGTAAAGGGTTTGCTGTGTGCGACCCACGGCGAAGCGCGCACGGTAGCCAGGGCGACGGCAAAGCTGGCTTTGCCGTGGGCCTTCTATCGGGCACACGGCAAAGACCTTTGCCGTGTGTCCTGTTTTGGGCACACGGCAAAGGACCACGGTACACGGCAAAGTTATTTTCTGCCCACCGGAAATAAACCGAAAAAATAGCAAAAAAAATTTATTCCATGGGATGGCCCCCAACCATGGCAAGTCGCGCCATTTTTCACGGAAAATTCACGCGCTACGTGTCCGACGGGATTCGAACCAGCAACCGCCCCCTCGCGCGTGACCTCCTCTACCGTTGCACCATACTCTCACCTGTGACTAGATGCTGTTCTGATTCCTCCCATATTATACTAAACCGAGTGTAAATTGCTTGTTTGAGGCCCTAAACGAATTCAAATTAAAAAGTTATCAACTACAAAGTTTCATAACTTTTGAAATTTACAATTTTCATTATGGTAGTTTCTCCATCCGAGGTCATTTACGAAATTTGAATTTCAAATATCAGAATATTCAAACTTAGTCTTCGTAGACAAAATCACTTCAAATAAAAAATTTATCAACTACAAAGTTTTATATCTTATTGTGCTCTACAACTCTCATTTTGACTGTTTCTTCATCCGAGGTCGTTTGAAAAACTCAAATTTCAAATTTTGAGAACTCAAACGTACTTTTCGTTGTCAAAATTAATTGAAATTAAAAAGAGTTCAACTACAAAGTTGTATAACTTCTGAAGATCTACAACTTTTATGTATGTCATTTGTTCATCCGACATAGTGGTAGTAACATTGTTCACAAATCTTATATATCTCTCTTCTAGTTTCAGGAAACTATATGAGAGATATAGATTTTGTGAACAACATTACTATCATTTTGTCAAATGAAGAAATGACCAAACTAAAAGTTATATATCTTGAGAAGTTATACAATTTTGTAATTCAAAACTTTTTAATTTGAATTGATTTACTACTTCAAAATGTGCTTTGAATGTTGGCTTTGCCGTGTGCCACAGAAATGCACACGGCAAAGTCTTGCAAAGAGCAAAGAGCTCCTTTACCGTGTGCATTTTTTGGCACACGGCAAAGTGCCCCTTTACGGTGTGCCCGAAAGATTGCACACGGTAAAGTTTCGGGCACACGGCAAACTACGAGTTTTCGGTAGTGATTATATATAATACGATAAAGAACGAGTTGAAAACAGTTTTTACCATATAATTAGACACAGTGTATCGCACACATTGGACCCATTTGCAAGGGTTAAGGGGTGCAAGGGGTAGAGCAAACCACGAAACCCACTCACATCTGTGTGCCTTGCCCACCCACCATACCCACAGCGCTAGCACTACAAACACCTCCATATAAAATATAAAATCTTGAGATCCAATTTTCTTAATCGATTTAGATCCATTTTAGTCTGTTCTTGGTGCATCAGTTTCATATTGACCTAAGCTATGAGTTACCAGTGGATATTTTGAAAATTTTGAATTAAATATTAATTTGATTAATACTCAATATATATATGTCGGCAACATATCTCCCGACAAAGTCTTGCACCTAGAATTCGAGCCACGCTCAAAGATGTCAGGGCCTTGCCATGCTCATCGTTGCAATGTGATAGGTATGTGCTTGTCGTACGCACATGTTTGCTAGTAGCTAAATCAAACAACGACTTAATGGGCAGGTACAACATTACTACACGTTAGTCGTTTTAACGGTCTTCTCATGCCGTGCAAAATAAGTTTTTCATAATGGAAAGAGACATAGGGAGGTGAGAGCAAGAAATTAAAGAAGTATTTAATGAACAACACATCTAACATTTAGCTACGTAACTCATCATTATTATATATTATTATGCAACTCACACTATCTATATTATTATGCAACTCACACTCTCTTTCTTTCGTCAAAAAACTGAAAATGTAATATTACTATGAGACAATAAAAGAACGCAACGTGTTTTAAGGATCGTATGCTATGATGTCTCCAGATTACTTGTAAATATATATATTTGACTGTCTATTATATTAGATAGCACCAATATACTTGACTAAAGAAGAAGTGGACCTAAAATGTGGCAACAATATTTTAGAATGAACCAATAATAATCCTCCTAAGTTGAGGCATGAAGCTAAAGTCCGAGAAAGGTAGTCCCACCAGCGTCTTCAGTTTATGCTCGTGGGTAGGAGGGTTTACATCAAAATAAGAGTATGTTTGGATGGGCTACAACAAGAGAGCTAAATTAGCCCTAGGTACGTTAACGTGGATAGAAATGGTCTAAACCGAGCTAATATAGGGCTAACACTAACCACCAATTAGCCATTATTTGTGGAGTTAGTTTATTAATTTCTCATGTTTAACCTTTCTAGTTGGCATAAAAATAGAGCACCAAAATTAGACGTGACGGCCCAACATTTGTCATAAATTGATGCGTGTGGGAAAGGATTTTCCATGGCTCAAGCGTGCGGGAAAGGATTTTCCATGCATGTGCCAGTGTGGACCCTAGCGGAGATGGTGCTGGGGTGGAGGCCGACGACATGGCTGGCTTCATATTGGCTTTGCAGTTGGGCGCGGTGGAAACGAAGCCATGGCCGCCGTAGCCATGCAAAATTGGATGCGAGACCTCGGACGGGGATATGCGATCTTGGACTTCTTTTTTCTGAAAATCAAATTGGTCTCGGTAGGTATTAGCAACCTGGACAAATAGTTACCCTTTTGTCCCGGTCGCCCCACCCGAGAATAAAAGGCTATGTCGGCAAAGAGCGTGCTGATCCTATCACTGCTACAAAACATAGTTATTGTAACACAATCTTGTAATACATTTATCAATGTGTTACAAAGAATTTTTATAGGAACACAAAGCTATGTGTTACAGATGGGGATAGTAACCTCAATACCAAAGAACGTGCTAAAGACAACTTACATGTGCAGGAGTGAGGCAGTCCAGAGCGTTGCTGTAGTCAGTGTAACGTCTCACCGGGTTTCCATGCACATTGAGAATATTGTGCCATAGATAACCGACAGTGGCCAAAGGCTCTTCACCATAAGTTGGTAATTGCTTCAACAAGACAAATATAATGTCAAATTAATAATATCTCATATCATATACTTAATGAAGCAAAAGATATTATCTTACCCCATGTGTATACCGCTCCGGCCGACCAACCGGAAGCCGCTCCCACATCCACAGTTGCAAAAGATAAGCACAACCCCCCATGTTAGCACTAGCACCCTTGCGGCAGCAAGCATCACACATCTGGCGATAGAGCCATGCAAGAACTGCACTACCCCAACTATAGGTGGCGATGTTCTCCCAAGCTTGCCCAATAATGTCTACCCACATCCAAGAAATGGTGTTCCCACTCGAGTCCGGAAATAAAAACCCAGCCACCAAGTGCCATAGCCATGCCCTAGCATATCGATCAACAACACCAGCCGCAACATCAGCAGGAGGGGGCGTACCAAAGTGCTGCACCAACCAAGCCGAGCTGACTCCTGTAGTCTTCCTATCCTTTCGATCGTCCGGTGGATCTGCAGGACGAACACCAAACAAGACCTCCACCCGATCTCGCCAACCAGCAGGATCAATTGTCCCAGTGACCGCTTGACCGTCTATGCGAAGACCAAAAAGCATGGCAACATCTTGAAGTGTCACCGTCATCTCACCACAAGGGAGGTGGAATGTGTGTGTCTCAGGCCTCCATCGGTCCACTAGCGCGGTAAGAGCCGCATTGTCCATCTTCGGCAATCCACCCTTCACAAGCATCGCCAATGGAAGAAAGCCAGCTTGCCAAAGGTATGGGGCGTACCTATCATCCCACGCCAGAGGATTGTGGGTGCGGATACGTAGAGGATTCAACACCTGCAAACAAATCATCAAACCCCATGTTGGACTACATCCACCCACCAAATTCATTAACTCGATACAAAGTCACAAACTAACCTCAATACGCTCCTCAAGTATCCTCCCGCGGTGTCGCTCGTCGTACGCCATCTCAAGCAATGGATATTGTGCGTGCCGCGCCATTTTGACCTTCATCACATAAACGGAAATGAATTTCATGTGGTGAATAAGAACATTGCTTCACATACAAACGCTACAAGATTTCACATTGCCATCTCACGTCATAAACATTGCCATCTCAACTCATAAAAGATTTCACATTGCCATCAAACAAAATTCACATATATACTTCACATAATTCACATTTCCTTATACACATAACCATGAACTTGAATATATACACATAACCATGAACTTCACATATATACTTCACATATTTCACAATTTCATATACACATTTGCCATATATCAAACAAAATTCACATATATACTTCACATATTTCGCATTTCCATATACACATAACCATGAACTTCAATATATACACATAAGCATGACATCAACTTCTATATTTCCATAGCAAGGTACATTAATAGAAAGTCCAAAAAACCAAGTTAAACTAACTTAGTTCTTTACTAATATCATCCACATCTGCACATGGTTATGTCAACGAAATCATCACATGCAAGAAAATCTATACGATAGACATGCGTTACCAACAACCAAATCCACCACTTAGTACAACTAAACCATCTCAAATCCGTGCTCAATCCATCAAATCAAGTCAAACCCTAGTTAAACCTAACCTCATCCAAAACTAAGGAAATCAACCAAATCCGCAAAATGTACATGGTCAAAGTGGAGGAGTTACCTTCCAGGAGTCTTTTTCCC
The DNA here is from genome assembly GCA_004135705.1 of Alloteropsis semialata. Classification (NCBI taxonomy): domain Eukaryota; kingdom Viridiplantae; phylum Streptophyta; class Magnoliopsida; order Poales; family Poaceae; genus Alloteropsis; species Alloteropsis semialata. The sequence continues at coordinate 28,052,906 of CM014277.1, read as the reverse complement.
ACTTTTCCCCCTAAAATCCGTGGTGGGAATGGCCGATCTAGGAGGTGGAGGCGGCGGCGGCCATGGAGGAGCTCGGGCTAGGGTTTGGGGAAGAAAGAAAGAAAGGGAGGAGGAAGAAGAAAGGGCTCGGGCGCCCGGCTGTATACAGGCGAGTCGCGCCACGGCCTTTGGCGCGACTCAGTCGCGCCAAGGCATGTGGCGCGACTCGTCTGGCCACATCAGCAGCCGAGCTGGCCGCCCGCGGCCGGGACGGCCGACGTGGCAGCCCAGTCGCGCCACATGCTCTGGCGCGACTGCCTCTTCAGTCGCGCCACGGCTTGTGGCGCGACCAAAAGGGTTATTTCTTGAAAATACAGTTCGGGTGGGTTTTTTTTAAAATTTCAGTTTAAAAAGGATTAAAAAAAAAAAAAATTGAACATAGATATTCGTAGCTGAGAGCTCTGATTTCAGAACAATAGTGAACAAAATGGGCAGAACAGACATCAAGCTCATGTGCTAATGATTTTACATTCTACACAGAGAAGTGGTGAACTCTATAATTACAAAATGCAATCGAAGCAGGCATGTGTGAAACAAGATATTCAGAGATGATATGTAGCATAACTCCCTATTTTTCTTGCGTGAAGCTGATTAAATAAACATATTGATAATCACCGTGCATGAATTGAAGTTCAAAAATGATATCAGGGATATTCAACAGAACACTCCGCGACATTAGCCGCCACCGACTCCAAACAATTGGCATCTTGGAAGTTTGGAACCAGATCAAGACTTCCTCCGCTTCCCTGCTGGGGACTCTATCGCGTTCAAACCAGATGACTTCCTGGCCAACAACAAGAACAACGGTGACTTTATCACCATGGCCACGCTCCTTGATGCTGAAGGATCTGTCCTGTTTTTATGCCCGTTTCCTGTCCTGCTTCTTGACCAAGCCTTGCGTTGAGGGCGGGAAGAACGAGGGGAAGGCATGGCGATGGGTATGCATGTGCTAGGCGGAGACCACGGCGCCTTCATGGAGAAATTCGAGCTGCTGCCTCCGCAATCACAGGCTCAGCAGCAGCTGCCGCTGCACGGCCTCACCTTCGCCATCAAGGACATGTGAGTTGTGAGCAAGTATCCCCTTCTTCGTCCCTGCCAATCTGCACATCCCCAAGTATCTTGTCCAAATTTAATCGTCTTAAGCTAGTACTTGAATAAAGGCACGCATCATGCATGTTCTCCTGTTCCAGCTTCGATATCAGCGGCCGTGTCACCGGGTTCGGCAGCCCGGACTGGGCGAGGACGCATGGCGCCGCCGCCGCCACCTCCCCCGTCGTCTTGGCCACGCTGGCCGCCGGCGCCACCAGCATCGGCAAGACCGTCATGGATGAGATGGCCTGCAGGTGTGGTGATACAATGCCCGTGCCTCCACCTGAAACCAGGCCACATCTTACAGTTGCAGTAGGAAATCCATCAGTTCCAGGCCGCTAAAATTCAGACCGATTTTCACAGCATTAATGGGGAGAATGCGCATTACGGCACGCCGACTAATCCCTGCGCTCCCGATAGAGTTCCTGGAGGATCCTCCAGTGGATCAGCGGTCGCCGTCGCTGCAAATCTTGTCGACTTCGCTCTAGGTCAGCGGTCAGCCCCTGCTAAACCTTTTTTCCCCTCTGTAGTTTCTCAGTTCTGTATGTTCTTCTCTTTAGGGACTAATAATTCATATTTATCCTTTGTTGAGGAAAAAAATATTCGTTTTTCTCAGGAGCAGCAAATTAATTTTTTTGCTATACTTTCCCATTGTGTGATAAACTGATAATGTTATGTAGGCACAGACACTGGAGGTAGTGTGAGGGTACCTGCTGCTTATTGTGGCATATTTGGACTCAGGCCTTCCCATGGAGTTGTTTCGACAGAAAATGTCACTCCACTGTCACAGATGTTTGATACTGTTGGTGGGTAAATATTCCTCTGCTTTTCTCCCCAAGTTCATCACTTTTCATGCCATTTAATGTATTACTTTCTTTTAAGCAAAAAACAAGTGTGTACTATTGACTGTTAGTGCTAAGAATGATGCTGATATTTGTAGTTGTTCATATTACATTGTACAGGGTGGTTTGCTAGAGATCTATCTACGTTATCTCGTGTAAGCAACGTATTGTTGCCGGTACCTGCTGACAATACTGTTAAGCAACCAACTCAATTTACGATTCCTAAGGACTGTTTTGAAATCTTAGGCTCTTGGAAGGACCAGACATATCAGATTGTCAATGCTTCAGTAGCTAAGAGATTTGGTAGTAAGTAATACTATGAACTCATATACCTATTACCTTAAGCCTTAAAATTACGCTGCTTCCATTAAAAATATTAGAGATAAGTCCATTTTACCCCCTGACTTTATCGCTAAATCTAAAACACACCCCCCAAATCAAAAACCGGAAATGAAACACACCCTAACTCTCAAAACCGGACAAAATACCCCCCTTTACTGAGTCAAAGTGGTTTCTTAGGTGGTTTTAGTAATGTGGCAAGGGTCCATGTGTCCAACGTGGCGCCATGTCAGCAGAAGGGGAGTAAATTGGACCGCATTGATAGTTTGAGGGTATCAAATAGACTTTACAAAAAATTTAAAATATTTTTTAGAAAATACGTGCAATTAAAATTCTAAAATCATGCTTACTCTTAAAAAAAACATAGAAAATTTGTTTTAACTCAGAAAAATATGAAACCAATTTTCATATTTTTATTAAATCATGCTCTATCTTTAATGAAATTCAACTTCAGCCCAGCTCCTATATCGTTTGAGACCCAACTTCAAACAAGCTGGGCTGAAGTTGAATTTCATTAAAGATAGAGCATGATTTTAAAAAAAATATTAAGCTAGTTTCATATTTTTGAGTTAAAACGAATTTTCTATGATTTTTTTAAGATTAAGAAATATTTTAGAATTTTAATTGCAGAATTTTCTAAAAAATATTTTTAATTTTATTGTAAAGTCTAATTGATACCCTCAAACTATCAATGCGGTCCAATTCACCCCCCTCCTGCTGACTTGGCACCACGTAGGACAAGTGGACCCTTGCCACATCACCAAAACCACCTAAAAACCACTTTGACTCAGTCAAAGGGAGTATTTTGTCCGGTTTTGAGAGTTGGGGTGTGTTTCATTTCCGGTTTTTGATTTGGGGGTGTGTTTTAGATTCTGCGATAAAGTCGGGGGGGCAAAATGGACTTATCTCAAAATATTAATCTTAACTGCTATGGATGCCTTTATTGCCACAGGTGATGCAGTAGATAATAGCAACCTTGGTGAATTTCTCTCCAACAATGTTCCCATGGTTGGGAAATTCATTAGCGACTACTCCAAAAGCGAAGCACCTTCTGTACCTGCTCTATCTGTAATTAAATATGTTGTGGGATGCCTCCAAAGGTTTCACTTACAACTTTATTTAGACTATGTAATATTACTTTTTTAAAGTTGAAAGTAATCCCAACTACTGCTTTGCCCAAATTAGAAAAAATGCAAAAAGCCTTGCTGTAAACCAACTTCTTCATAAATCACACTCACTCCAATAACACATACTGAATAAGATATCAACAGATAAAAATTAGGAATATTCTTCTATGACTAGAGGGAGTAATTCAGAAGATGGGTCTGACAGGGGTATAGTTTTTTTTTTGTCATGCCAACAATTGAAATATTGTTGTTAGTCAGTATAATTTTTGTAACCCATCTAGGGTGAGAAGGTAAAAATGTGAATATCTGTTACAGGTACGAATTCAAAGCCAATCATGCAGAGTGGGTCAACACTGTAAAGCCTAACCTAGGCCCAGGCATCCGAGAGATGGTGCACCAAGCCATTACATCAGAAGATGGACCTATGGAGGATTTTCATGTCCTGAGGACTGAATTCAAGTCTGCACTCGCCGCTCTTGTCAAGGTACTTCAGAGTTCAGAGAATTCCTCTGCACCTGATGCACCTTTCAACCAAACAGAAGTGCAGATAATCATTAACATTGCTGTGTTCTGAGTGATCTGTTACTCCCTTGTTTTCCGTCTTTAGGCTGATGGAATCCTTGCGATCCCAACAGTTCCTGATTCTCCACCAAAGCTGCGCATGGAAGCTGCCGCGCTGGAGAGCTTCAGGGCAAGAGCATTTACACTTCTGTCGATCGCTGGACTGTCCGGGTTTTGCCAGGTACAGAGCTGCTGAACCTCATTGCAACTGATCATGCAATTCAGAATTTCAGGTACAACAATTCAGTGTCGCTCTCCCACCTCTCCACCGCCGCTCTCCCACTCCCAGCTCCACCTCGCCGCCGCCGGAGGATGCCGCCGGAAGTCCGCGCGGCCCCTAGGAAGGTGGCGGCGGGGCGGTCTCGCTCGGGTTTTTGCCGCCTCCGCCTGGATCTAGGCGGGTAACTTCGGGCGGCGGCCATGGTGCGCGGCGCGCGGCGAGCTCGCGCAGGCGTGGCGGGGCTGCCCGGATCTGCAGGTCTTCGGTCGCGGTGCGGCGGCGTTGTGGGTGGGGGCGCCGGCGGCGGACCTCCCTCGCCGGAATCACCCCTCCTCTGCCGGATCCGCTCCATTGCGGGGTTCCGCACCCCGCGTCGTCCGCTCGGGCAGCACGGGCGGCACCCCGCCCGCCGCCGCCGGTTCCGTCCCCTCGCTCCTAATGGCTGGATCCCCTCGGGGAGGCCGGATCCGTGGGCTCGGTGTCCGGATCCACGGCCTCTGGGTCGCCGGGCCGCTCGGCGTGGTGCTGCTCGGCGGTGGCTTCACTGCAGTGGCGGGGCCCGCGGCTGGTGGCCTTCCTGCTCGGGGAGGGGCGGCGCGGTCGGGCGTTGGTGGGTTGCGCGGCGGCGGCGGGGGCCTCGGCTGTCTGGTCTACTTGGTTTGTGCTTCAGTGGGTCGGCGACGCCGTGGTGGCATGGCTGACAACGGCTTCCTTGGGCGCACTGCAACGTCGTCGTGGTGGCGTCGTTGGCTTCGGCCTTGCAGGGGGCACACCAGCGACATCTTGGTGGTGGGGCTGGTGGCGCCGGCCGTTTCTTGCACCGCTGAGGTTGAGATGATGCGGGTGAAAACCTGACCCTCCTTGGGGCGGCGTCGTCGGCGCCTTTGGCGTCGTGTCCTTCCTGAAGGCGACGGCGGGCATCTCTCACACGGGCCTGAGCCTTGTCTGCGCCGTCGGCGTGGTTGCCGGTTTTTCCCCGCCGGTCTTGGGGAAATCCCTTCCCACCATGGGCTGGCATGGAGGTTGGTCCCGGTGAGAGCCATGTCCAGTATTCTGGACGACGACGATGGCACCTGGTGTGTCATGTCCCTGCTGAGGGCGTCGTCTTTGGACACTTCCATGCCCCCTCCGCGTGCAGCCTGGTTTCCTTTGTCTTGCAGAGGGTGGTCGTCTCGTCTTCATCTGAGTTGCCTGTCTGTGCTGATTGGACACATCATCACCGTACTTGCTGGACCTGTGACTACTTCGGCGGATGCTTTGCCGCCCTTGCTTCGTTTCGTCTTGGCGGATGCTTTGCCGCCCTTGCACTGGCGGATGCTTTGCCGCCTAGTGCGCTGCTTGTTGGCTGTCTCTGACGGATGCTTTGCCGTCGTGGTGCTTGTTGGTCGTCTCCGACGGATGCTTTGCCGTCGTGGTGCTACAGTTTTGGGTGGATGCTTGGCCACCCTCAGGTTGCTTGGTAGTCCTGGCCTTCAGCTCCGGTGGTGTTGTTCTTCGTGCAGGTTCAGATGTTCCTGGTTCCGCGTGTGGTCGTTGCTTTGCTAGTTTGCTGGCTGTTGGTTTTGTTGACCATTTTCAGTTTTTTCTCTGCTTTTAGTCCTTTGTGCGCTTGGGTTGGTC
>CM014277.1:28035046-28046069 GCA_004135705.1 Alloteropsis semialata | reverse complement strand
CATGTACTTGATTATTTGCAGTTTATCATGCATATGATTATGAAAATAGGTATAGAGACCTCCCCTCCCGAATTTCCGGAAAAAACATGTTGAGTGAACAACCAAGAAACCATGGATGCAAACCTGAGCTTCCAGGAGCCATTTCTATACGGAGGAGAGATCCGATCTTTGCTCCACAGATCGATTGTCGCAGGAACTTGCCTTTTGGTTGCTACTCCCTTGCTTGCTACTCACAACACATCCAATCCATCGCTATATATACCCACACAGACCTGCTCTCTCTGCATTAATTATTCATCCGTCGTACTACAATAGAATATGGTTTAAAGTACTAGTAGATGAAGGGAAATTGATAGGCTACAGCTGCGTAAAACCGAAAATTTCAACCGTGCTCGCACGTGAAACCATATGCCTGTTCCATACGGACAAGTATATATCTGTATAGCCCACGTCTGGGCCCAATCATCCCATGTGTTACATCAATTATCAAACCATTCACTACCGAAATCCGCACGTTTGGCACACGGCAAAGACCATAATGCATGCACACGATAAAGGGTTTGCCATGTGCGGCCCACGGCGAAGCGCGCACGGTAGCCAGGGCGACGGCAAAGCTGGCTTTGCCGTGGGCCTTCTATCGGGCACACGGCAAAGACCTTTGCCGTGTGTCCTGTTTTGGGCACACGGCAAAGGACCACGGTACACGGCAAAGTTATTTTCTGCCGACCGGAAATAAACCGAAAAAATAGCAAAAAAATTTATTCCATGGGAAGGCCCCCCAACCGTGGCAAGTCGCGCCATTTTTCACGGAAAATTCACGCGCTACGTGTCCAACGGGATTCGAACCAGCAACCCCCTCGCGCGTGACCTCCTCTACCGTTGCACCACACTCTCACCTGTGACTAGATGCTGTTCTGATTCCTCCCATATTATACTAAACCGAGTGTAAATTGCTTGTTTGAGGCCCTAAACGAATTCAAATTAAAAAGTTATCAACTACAAAGTTTCATAACTTTTGAAATTTACAATTTTCATTATGGTAGTTTCTCCATCCGAGGTCATTTACGAAATTTGAATTTCAAATTTCAGAATATTCAAACTTAGTGTTGACGCGGAAAATCGGCGGTCGTATCCTCAGCGGTCAACACAAGAAGACCAGGGAGATTTGCTTCACTCCAGTGCCAGCCTGCACTTCGTTCAGGTTCGCGGCGTGCCAATCAATTTGACCTGAAATTGACAAGGGGATAAAACAGTTAAATTACTCTTTGATTGTGCCGGCTTTATTCCAAACGGCATAGGCACGTTGGATTTCAGCCAAGACCCAATCAGACTTGCGTCGGCCGATGCCAATCGGACCTCAAAATCGGACTTCATAGACAACCTCAATCGGACCAATATAATCGGACCTTAATCAGTGTCACACCCGATTTTGTAAACAAAACCGAATGACTATCATATGTGCGCCAGGATCAAGTTTACACACATATGAGACTTCATCAGTGATATAAAAGACAGTGCAAAACGTAAATAATATTAATCAACATCATTACACTCACGGAAACGAATTACTAGCAGCGGAATCTTCAAAACTTCTCCACGGGCAGCTGACTGGGGGAACACGTACGCCTAGAAACTTCCAAAATACTCCACTGAAACTTCTGTCTAAGCCTGAGCCGCAGATAAAGCAAGGTTGAGTACACTTATGGTTGGTACTCAGCAAATGTAGAGCAAAAGCATAATGACATGCAAAGGCTTATCAAGAAAATAGTTTGGCTTCTAATTAAATTGCTTTAAGCACTTAAGTTGGTCAAATTTTATTTAGCAGCATAATTACTAAAATATAAGTATATACCAACCCAATTAAGCATATGGTAAACCATAAGCATCATCATCAACATAAATAAACCAATTTAATTCTTCTTTCGATATATTAATCATGTGAGGATCCAGGCCGCTCATGACCGCGAGCACGGCTATTGCAATAGATTTTTAGACACTCTGCAGAGGTTGTACAGCTTTCCCCACAATTCGTGTTTCCCATGTCGCCTGAGGTCGCGAGCCTCTTCAACACTTCCTTAGGTGAGGGGCTAGGGATTCACTACGAGGCCTTTCCAAAGACTCCCTCTATGTATGTGTTTGGCCCCTGACCGAACGGGTAATCGGAAGGCGCACCTTCGTTCCCCGCACATCACACACAACCCAAACATCCGCCCAACGCACACCTCCAAACACAACATAGAGTTCATCTAGTTACTTAGCCAAGACCAGAGCCATGTAGTATTATGGTTGTACGGGAAATCCTGGGTGGTTCTCCATGTTCCGATTAATCAATATGGTCTTGGTTTAACATTCTCATCAGATCATATATATCATATATAAAAGATATCACAACATTATTATCTTCACATTTAGTGTAAACCAATCCCAAGTATAGCAACTAAGCAAATGCTACCCAACATTAATATAAAACCCAGGTTAACAAGGTATGATTAAAGAAAACTAGTCATCCTAAATATAGGACCCATCATGATTAAGCATGCAAGCATAGCAAACTACAGTGTATAAGCATGTCATATGGTTATTAGGACTGAAATCATGATCAAGAATACACTTGCCTTAAATCCAGCTATTAACTGCTATGGCTCAGGGTCTTCTCAACTGAATCCTCGAATCACACGAACGATCTTCGAAAGCCAAGAACGTTGCACCTTCCTATACGCAACACAGGGCCACATACAATAAACAATGCAACAAATAAGAAACAATACACCAAACATGGGCAACCGTACAAAAGGACGGTAAAAAGCTAAAGTTCAGGTCCTTACGGTCACGTGAGCTGAAGAATCACTCGAATCGGAGTTGAAACGGTCAAGATATGGATAAAACGGTGTTCCAGGGGCTTAACTGCGAAGAATAGGAATTCCAGGGGTTAGATTGAAGAAATCCGAGGGCATATACATAATTATATGTATTTACTCAGGGTTTAACTCGTAAAATTGTCAGCTTGGACGGCGGGTTCTAATTCTTGAAAGCTCAGGGGTTAATCCGAAAGAATTAAGGACCTTCTTGTAAATATTTCCAACTGACCTTGGACTGCGGGTTTATTTCTGAATACTTGAGGGTCTCTTTAACAAAATGTGCAGGGCTGACCGGTATCTTATGGGATTGACCTGATCTGGGCCCTTGATCTGGCGTTCAACGGCTCGGGTCGCTTTGGGGCATCGGTCGGCGGCGGAACAGTGGGGAGACGGCGGCCCGCGGCGGCGGACGGCGGAGAGCTCGCCGGCGCAGGACGATTCCGGGCTACGGGTCACCAAATCGAGCGCGGCTTGGACCCAGAGCTTGCTCGTGATACGGCGAACTCAACCACGAAGAAAAGAGCGACGTTCGGGGCACGAGGACGACGGGCAAAGGGGCGGGGCGGCTCGGCCTATAGATGGAAACTCCGGTGAGCAAATACAACGCGAAGACAGCTCGGCCACGAGCTCAAGCGGCACGGGAACCTTCAGTACCTCAACGCAAAGCTCCTGGTGGCGTTCTCGTAGATGGAGAGGCAGCGTATCGGGAGATCGACGGCGGCGGCCACGAACCGGAGCTTCGGGCGGCGATGTCGCGATTGTGGAGCTAGGGCACTCGGCGTCTAGGGTTCCAAGGGGTTTGGGGGGAGCGGTGGCGCGGGCTTTATAGGCCGGGGAAGGCCGCTTGGCGTGCGGGTCAAGGAGATCGAGGCGGCGGCGCGGCTTGAGCTCGGACTCGAGTCGGAGTCCTGGTTGAAGACGACGCCGTGGTAGGGACGACACTGACCGGCGGGGTCCACCTGCAGCGAGACATAGAGGAGACGGAGTGGAATGGGCCGGACCGAGGGAAAACGTAGCTGGGCCGGAGCGGGAAAAGGGGCCGGGAAAGGGCCGGGCCTGCAGTAGCGATCGAGACGAGAAGTTGAGGGAGGCAAACTGAGCTGACTCAAAAGTCCAAGGAGCGAACTCAAACTTTTTAGAAAACCACTAATCTAAGATCAAAACAATGCCATCCAAATTTGAATTTAGAGGAGTTTAAACCCAAATTTGCAAAGCAACCAAACAAAACAGATTCAAATACATAAAACAACAATACAGGCTAATTAAATAATTATTTAATTCCATAAAATCCTAATAATTCCCATTAATTCCAAGAAATTCATTTATGCCTCCAATAAATCCTAGAAAATTACAGAAGTGTTTCTACAATTTCTTGTGATGAAAAATTAGGGTGTTACAATCAGTCATCTAATCGGACCTCAGAATCGGACCAATCAGGATCGGACCTTGTAACAGATCAGCCTTTAAATAATGAAATAAATCGTAAAACATGGCCGATATATAAGTAACGGATCAGCTATGCCTTTGAGCAAGATATTAAATAATCAAAGTGTGAGCCGATACATTGTCCACCTTGCTTAGTTGCCAGTTTGATCTATCTTATCGGACCATCTAACTAGCCAATCGGACCAGAGCTGTTTCGACACGGTTTCACAGACGGATGCAGCGAACTTACTCCAGCAATAATCGGATTAGATAGCTAAACAATCAGACTCAATTTACCAATCCAACAGCTAAACAAGATGCTCACAAAGGTGTTAATCAGATTAAGCAAATAAGCGGATAAAACATTAACAGGATCGTTCTGATTCTAAAGTATGCCATTGAATAATCAAGAAAGATTTAGCTCCGACGCAGGGAATCTAAATCAAGCCTAACATTCAAATAACAATCAGGTATAATCTAAGCTTCCTTCGACTAATCAAGATGAATCTAGCTCCGACGTAGGGAATCTAAACCAAACATGACAATCAAAGATCAATCTTATTATGTTGCGAGGATTCAGCTCTGACGTAGGGAATCTAAACCAAACACAATACTCAAAGAACAACCAGATTAAACCACAAAGCATGGATCGGACTTAGAACGATGCTGTAAGATAAATATTGGTCAAATCGGACTAAAACCAATGCTCAAAGCTGTTGAAGAAACAGATTAATTCACATGGCGCAGATCTAAATCAATCTAGAAACTTCAAGCAACCGCAAAAGCTACCTTTAAATAACCAAGATTATCCTAGCTCCGACGTAGGGAATCTAGGCTAATCTTGATGATCTAGAGATAAATCTAGCTCCAACGTAGAGAATCTAGATTGATCTCAAGACTTAAAGTGTAACTCGATAAATGATTAACTGTTGAATAATCAATAATGATCTAGCTCCGACGTAGGGAATCTAGATTATTCTTGATTACCCAAAGATAAATCGGTTGAACAGTATAAACGAGAAAGGGCGATGCGCCTCAATTCAAAGCTTAAACTAGTTCGATAAGTTGACAATCTTACTGGTAAGCCGGAGATCAGGAACTGATGCAGCCCGTCCACCAATGAGTTCGTCGGTATCTACTCCTACTCCTAAGGGTTTGGCGTGAAGCCGGGTTGTATTGATTGTGAGAATAGTTCTTTACAATGGACGAGGGTTTATATTTATACCCTGGTCATGAAGAGTCCTGATCGGACCAGACTAACTTGCAGATAAAGTAATCTAATATTTAACATAGAATGGGACTTTTAATAAGCCTTCTGAAAAGGAAATAGTCCCTGTTCATGCCACGCTTCCCTCTTTAGCCGATACACATTTTCTCATTCATCATTAGATCGGACTCTCTCTCTTCATCGGACCTCTATTCCGCATCGGCTTCCTTCTTCAGCATCATCTGTTTGACCATTCAACGGGCCCACTGCACAGTTTCAACCTCACCACGTCACCATCTGACTCAGCATATCAGGTGCGAAAATCTGGTGTCAACACATGCCCCCCAATTTTGGAATAAAATATCATTTTGTTCCAAAATTCGTATCTGTCATCATAACTCCTTCACCGATTTTCGTGCCGAAACTTTCCATCCCTGCACTGTGCGGCTCCTCGATCTTCGGGCCATGACCGTTTTCTCTTTATAAAAACCTTCACCGGCGGCCACGCTGTACACTCCTCCTTCCTCGCCAAGAACCCACACTGCTCATCTTCTTCCTCTTTTCTCCCGAACGACCATTTGCATCTACTCAAGCCCCTAATTAAAATCCACTCAAATGGCCGAATCATCCTCCATGGGCGTCCTCAAGTCTTCCGCATCCGCTTCCTTCTCCGCTTCGGCTCCAGCAAGTTCATCAGCGACGGCGCTTTCCACCATGGCGGCCGTTATGACCTCGACAATGGCGGCGGCCATGACCTCGACAATGGCGGCAGCCTCAAGCTTGACAATGGCGGCAGCAGCAAATTCTTCAGCCTCCTCTTCATCGACCTTCTTCGTCTCAAGTTCCTCCTCGAGGCCCGCAGGATCATCAGTAGGAGAAGTACGTCATCCAATCCCAGAGGTACTCTACTGAATCCGATTTTATTTTCCGTATTTTCTGAAATTCGGCTTTTAAAACTTGTCCTCATTTCGCATTCTTCTTCTAGGCCATTCGTGCCCAAACCCTAATCCCTGTAGGCGATGTCCATGGGGTTTATTTTCTTGGTCCAATGGGAGATCCGGACCCCACCGAGATTATCAATCTGGAAACCCTGCGCATTCCGTTCAAAACTTCCGGATTCGATATCGAAGATTGGAAGAATGCATTCCGTTCCTGGCCGACAGTTCTCCCCGGATGGAAAGACTGGTATCTAAGAGTATCGGCCTCCAAATCTGCAATCTGGGATAGATCAGACATCGCCCAATGTATCGGCCTCAGTATCGGACCTATTGCCAAGAATGAGAACCTCCTGATTGCCGCATCACATTTTTGGTCCGATGCAATGAATGCCTTCATCTTTGGTCATGGTCCGATGACCCCAACATTGCTCGATGTGGTCATGCTCCTTGGCCTCAATGTCACCAGTAACAAGCGTCCTCTCAGACTAAATGTCAAATTAGCTCATCATTTCAAGACTAAAAACTGTGGCGGCTGGAAAGGATATATGGAGAGTCATCATCGGACCGGACCCGTGACTGACCGCGAGCATGCAGCCTTTCTGAACATGTGGTTGGACAGATTCTTCTTCTGCGGTACCACTCTCGGTCCGACGGCCAATTTTCAACACTTGGCCGAATCGCTGGCAAGTAACCACGTCATCAACCTCGGCCAGTATCTCCTAGGCAGTATACAATCTGCTTCATCAAGTCGCCAAGCGCCTGAGGACCGGATCGCCTATCACCAATCTTGGTGGGCCATGGTGGTTCATTCAGATGTGGTTGATGCTACATCTGAGCAAGGCCGTCAAAGTAGATTTTCGAAAGAACAAATTCCCAGAAAGCAAGCCTGAATCGGAAGAGATCACCTGACGCCGATGTACTTCGCTTGGTGAAGCTGCCATGGGTTTCCCTGCTGAGAAATTATCGGGCAAGGAATCTTCCAAGTACTTTGCACTTCTTTATAGAGGTATTGCTGATGACAAAATGCTTTGGTTCTTGTACGATCATGCTGATGAATATGAGCTGCCCTACAAATTCAAATTCGGCATGATCGTGGAGACTGATACAGAAGCCCTTGCTATCTTCCGAACTTGTATCAACGCTCAATTCCTCCCGATCGGCCTCAGTCTGAGCAAACCAGGACAATCAACTTACGAATACTACCATCCAAATCTGGTCGCTCGTCAGTTTGGCATTGGACAGCTTCCGCCCCATCTAGTTTTAACCGATCGAATCTTCCCAAGGGGAAAAGTTGATACCGGTGTAGAATGGGATCGCCTCTTGGAGTTCGAGCCTCCCCTTGATCAAACCAATCTTGACACCTGGGCAATCGGCCTCATGGCTCATCGGACCTTCAACACGTGGTGGGCCGAATGGCGTCAGCATCTATTCTGCATCGTCTGCAAGAATTATGTTCGGAAAATGCACCCTACGTTCAAGGGTAGACCAGAGGTAACATCTGCAAGCTTGCCCCTTTTCTTTACATCATTTTAATTGGTTAAATCTCTTCCCCTTTGTTAAGACATTGATCGCTCTCCCCCAATGGTGACTCAATCTGGGAAGCCAGTCGTCTACAGCAACGTTTCGCCGGATCCGTGGATCGGCTGTGATTCCCCAACTATTGGCAACCTGCTGTCGGCTCTCAGTGATAGTAGGAAAAGGAAGAAGCCGGTGTCCTCCAAAACTGTCAAGCGTCCAAAGACCACTCTGGTAAGCCTTTTAAAATTTCATCAAATTCAATTATTCTCTTCACCGAAACCAATTTTCTTGCAAAATCAGACCATTGGACAATCATCTGCAACTCGGCCCAGTCCGACCAAGTCTCCAAATTTATTGGCTGACGAAGAGCTAGAATCAGACCCATAAAAATCATCAAGCCCTATTCAGATGCAATCAAGCCCAGTCCAGGAACACTCGGGCCATTCGTCTTCATCTGAGAGGACTATAACTGGGTCGCCTCGTCAATCAAGCCCGCCACCTCAAGCACAAATAGATCAGGGCCTTCAAGAAGATCAACCAGTAACTCCTTCACAGGTCCGATCACCTTATTCTACAGAAGCAACGGTAATCATTGACCGATTTCTTTAATAATTGATAGCCAACTTATTCTTATTCTTTCTTTTCTAGCAAATCATTCAGAATGTCTTGACGGATCTTGAGATTGCTCAAGTAAACATCCAGGGCGGTAACATCAACCCTTCAATCGGACCCGAGCAAGAACTAGCCTCGAAACAAGTAAGCTTTCTAGCCCGACATAATCATATCAGCCTTTTGATATTATATCTAATTATTTTCTTTTGCAGGCTCAAGATACTCCTCAAACCAGCCAGACCATATCAGTCGATTTTGATCGGCTGCAAACTGAAGAGGAAGAAATCAGTTCTGGGCAAGGCTTGCTGTCTGATGAAGTGAAGGCAAAGTTGCTTGATATATCTGCACTCCTTCATCAAAACATCGTCAACCTCGTCCAGGATGCAGAGCCGATTCGTGAAATCGTCAAGACTTTGCGAGGTCAGCTCCCATCAGACTTGGAGGAAGCATTGATTCCGGCATACATAGAAGGCCATTCCTTCCCAGTGATGCAAGCTAATCGCCGGATCGAGAATCAGACCTCCCAGCAGGATCTGATCAAGGCCAGGGATGAAAAACGTGCCCAAGCTGACGAGTCAACAAAACTGATCGAAGAACTATCGGCTCGTCCTGCTTCCATCCAATCAGAGCTTGAGAATCTTCGAGCCAGAGAACAACAATTGGAGCAGGAACTTATCCAAGTCCGATCAAGCATCCAGGCCAAGGCAAAAGAGCTTGACGACATTCCGGCTTTGAAGTCAAAGGCTGAAGAGGACTACAAGATCCACATCAAGGCCGCCAAAGAAATTCATAAATCAATCAAGCCTGTAGAAGGGAACGCTGAAGCTGATGCCAAGATCATCGCCGATGTTGACAAGATTCGTCAGACTGCTCTTGATTTGATAGTTAAATACCTGCAGCCTTGAACATTGATACTTGCCTGTCTCACCAAGTGGTCTGATACATTGATAGCCTGCTCCGCCATCGAGCGGCTTAATGATATAATATACTCTTCTTTTGCTGTATATAATCCTTAAGGCGATGCATGTTACACCGGCTCTTATTTTTTCTTGAGGCGATTTTTCATCGGCTTCCAAGCCTGACGCGTAGCATCGGCTTTTACAAATTTACCCAAATGCTAGGGTAGTACAATTGGATAAGCAAACTCAAATCTTGCCCCCCAGGACGAAATAATAATCAGGCCGATTCAATTTGTAAGAAGAACTATCAAGGACATATTTGAAAGAACTGATCAACCATATCGGCCTTTGTTTTCGCCGGACCAGCCACGTCAATTTCCATGGTTCGTTTTTCAACATCATCAACACCAGATCCATAATGATCAACAACCAAAACAACTTATTGTTCGCGTGGCCAATAACTTGATTTGATGGATAGCCGATATTCAACAATATTACGGCTTAAACCTGGCATTTCATAATATTCCCAAGCAAAACAATCAGAATATTCTTTCAAAAGTTTTATTAACTCTTGCTTATACTCGGGATCCAATTTAGCACTAATATACGTCGGCCTTGGTCTATCACCAGATCCTATGTCTATCTCTTCTAATTCGTCAGCCGACGTAAATCCAAATCCTAACTTATCGAATTCACTTCGGTCTTCAAAATCTTCTATACAATCGGTCATTTAAAATAAAGTCTCAGAGCCGACTGCTTGGATCGGATGTAATACTTGATCGGACACCTTGAGGAAGTTACCATCCCATGTTTTTCCTGATAGGCATTCAATCCCTTCAAACTCCCAAATCGTTGACTCGGCTGTTGCAATGCTAACCGAATCATCAGCTGGGACAATCTCTACATTATTGCCTTGCCACTGAATCAAACACTGATGCATTGTGGATGGGATACAGCAGTTGGCATGAATCCAATCTCGCCCGAGGAGCATGCTGTAGGAACCTTGTCCATCAATCACAAAGAAAGTGGTCGGCAATGTCTTGCTGCCGATGGTTAACTCCACATGAATTGCCCCCCGAGGCTCTGAAACATTACCGCCGAAATCTTTGAGCGTCATGTTCGTCTTGATCAGATCATCAATCCCCTTGCCCAATTTACGGAATGTGGAATAGGCATGAGATTGACAGCAGCTCCTCCATCAACAAGCATCTTGGTCATCGGTTTCCCATCAACGTATCCTTTGATGTACAGAGGCTTCAGGTGCCGATATCCATTCGCATTTGGCTTCTCAAAGATCGCCTTCTCTGAATCAAGAACTAAGCATGCAGCGGCTTCTTCTAACTCATAATCGACCTCATCATCACTCTGTTCATCAGGAGCAGCAAAATCAAAGGGTAACATCAAAACCATGTTTACCGGGGCCGATGTGCTTGCTTCATCATCATTGGCCATCTTAACACGCCAAACTTTCTCCTTGGCTAACTCTTGCTCCTGAATCTGTTCATGATAACGCAACCGTTGAACACGTCTCTTTTTGGACCTAGAGATTCCTGATGGGCACCACTG
>CM014277.1:27984548-28032150 GCA_004135705.1 Alloteropsis semialata | reverse complement strand
CTCCCCTCCCGACTTTCCGGAAAAAACATGCTTGAGTGAACAACCAAGAAACCATGGATGCAAACCTGAGCTTCCAGGAGCCATTTCTATACGGAGGAGAGATCCGATCTTTGCTCCACAGATCGATTGTCGCAGGAACTTGCCTTTTGGTTGCTACTCCCTTGCTTGCTACTCACAACACATCCAATCCATCGCTATATATACCTACACAGACCTGCTTTCTCTGCATTAATTATTCATCCGTCGTACTACAATAGAATATGGTTTAAAGTACTAGTAGACGAAGGGAAATTGATAGGCTACAGCTGCGTAAAACCGAAAATTTCAACCGTGCTCGCACGTGAAACCATATGCCTGTTCCATACGGACAAGTATATATCTGTATAGCCCACGTCTGGGCCCAATCATCCCATGTGTTACATCAATTATCAACCATTCACTACCGAAATCCGCACGTTTGGCACACGGCAAAGACCATAATGCATGCACACGGTAAAGGGTTTGCTGTGTGCGACCCACGGCGAAGCGCGCACGGTAGCCAGGGCGACGGCAAAGCTGGCTTTGCCGTGGGCCTTCTATCGGGCACACGGCAAAGACCTTTGCCGTGTGTCCTGTTTTGGGCACACGGCAAAGGACCACGGTACACGGCAAAGTTATTTTCTGCCCACCGGAAATAAACCGAAAAAATAGCAAAAAAAATTTATTCCATGGGATGGCCCCCAACCATGGCAAGTCGCGCCATTTTTCACGGAAAATTCACGCGCTACGTGTCCGACGGGATTCGAACCAGCAACCGCCCCCTCGCGCGTGACCTCCTCTACCGTTGCACCATACTCTCACCTGTGACTAGATGCTGTTCTGATTCCTCCCATATTATACTAAACCGAGTGTAAATTGCTTGTTTGAGGCCCTAAACGAATTCAAATTAAAAAGTTATCAACTACAAAGTTTCATAACTTTTGAAATTTACAATTTTCATTATGGTAGTTTCTCCATCCGAGGTCATTTACGAAATTTGAATTTCAAATATCAGAATATTCAAACTTAGTCTTCGTAGACAAAATCACTTCAAATAAAAAATTTATCAACTACAAAGTTTTATATCTTATTGTGCTCTACAACTCTCATTTTGACTGTTTCTTCATCCGAGGTCGTTTGAAAAACTCAAATTTCAAATTTTGAGAACTCAAACGTACTTTTCGTTGTCAAAATTAATTGAAATTAAAAAGAGTTCAACTACAAAGTTGTATAACTTCTGAAGATCTACAACTTTTATGTATGTCATTTGTTCATCCGACATAGTGGTAGTAATATTGTTCACAAATCTTATATATCTCTCTTCTAGTTTCAGGAAACTATATGAGAGATATAGATTTTGTGAACAACATTACTATCATTTTGTCAAATGAAGAAATGACCAAACTAAAAGTTATATATCTTGAGAAGTTATACAATTTTGTAATTCAAAACTTTTTAATTTGAATTGATTTACTACTTCAAAATGTGCTTTGAATGTTGGCTTTGCCGTGTGCCACAGAAATGCACACGGCAAAGTCTTGCAAAGAGCAAAGAGCTCCTTTACCGTGTGCATTTTTTGGCACACGGCAAAGTGCCCCTTTACGGTGTGCCCGAAAGATTGCACACGGTAAAGTTTCGGGCACACGGCAAACTACGAGTTTTCGGTAGTGATTATATATAATACGATAAAGAACGAGTTGAAAACAGTTTTTACCATATAATTAGACACAGTGTATCGCACACATTGGACCCATTTGCAAGGGTTAAGGGGTGCAAGGGGTAGAGCAAACCACGAAACCCACTCACATCTGTGTGCCTTGCCCACCCACCATACCCACAGCGCTAGCACTACAAACACCTCCATATAAAATATAAAATCTTGAGATCCAATTTTCTTAATCGATTTAGATCCATTTTAGTCTGTTCTTGGTGCATCAGTTTCATATTGACCTAAGCTATGAGTTACCAGTGGATATTTTGAAAATTTTGAATTAAATATTAATTTGATTAATACTCAATATATATATGTCGGCAACATATCTCCCGACAAAGTCTTGCACCTAGAATTCGAGCCACGCTCAAAGATGTCAGGGCCTTGCCATGCTCATCGTTGCAATGTGATAGGTATGTGCTTGTCGTACGCACATGTTTGCTAGTAGCTAAATCAAACAACGACTTAATGGGCAGGTACAACATTACTACACGTTAGTCGTTTTAACGGTCTTCTCATGCCGTGCAAAATAAGTTTTTCATAATGGAAAGAGACATAGGGAGGTGAGAGCAAGAAATTAAAGAAGTATTTAATGAACAACACATCTAACATTTAGCTACGTAACTCATCATTATTATATATTATTATGCAACTCACACTATCTATATTATTATGCAACTCACACTCTCTTTCTTTCGTCAAAAAACTGAAAATGTAATATTACTATGAGACAATAAAAGAACGCAACGTGTTTTAAGGATCGTATGCTATGATGTCTCCAGATTACTTGTAAATATATATATTTGACTGTCTATTATATTAGATAGCACCAATATACTTGACTAAAGAAGAAGTGGACCTAAAATGTGGCAACAATATTTTAGAATGAACCAATAATAATCCTCCTAAGTTGAGGCATGAAGCTAAAGTCCGAGAAAGGTAGTGCCACCAGCGTCTTCAGTTTATGCTCGTGGGTAGGAGGGTTTACATCAAAATAAGAGTATGTTTGGATGGGCTACAACAAGAGAGCTAAATTAGCCCTAGGTACGTTAACGTGGATAGAAATGGTCTAAACCGAGCTAATATAGGGCTAACACTAACCACCAATTAGCCATTATTTGTGGAGTTAGTTTATTAATTTCTCATGTTTAACCTTTCTAGTTGGCATAAAAATAGAGCACCAAAATTAGACGTGACGGCCCAACATTTGTCATAAATTGATGCGTGTGGGAAAGGATTTTCCATGGCTCAAGCGTGCGGGAAAGGATTTTCCATGCATGTGCCAGTGTGGACCCTAGCGGAGATGGTGCTGGGGTGGAGGCCGACGACATGGCTGGCTTCATATTGGCTTTGCAGTTGGGCGCGGTGGAAACGAAGCCATGGCCGCCGTAGCCATGCAAAATTGGATGCGAGACCTCGGACGGGGATATGCGATCTTGGACTTCTTTTTTCTGAAAATCAAATTGGTCTCGATCGGTAGGTATTAGCAACCTGGACAAATAGTTACCCTTTTGTCCCGGTCGCCCCACCCGAGAATAAAAGGCTATGTCGGCAAAGAGCGTGCTGATCCTATCACTGCTACAAAACATAGTTATTGTAACACAATCTTGTAATACATTTATCAATGTGTTACAAAGAATTTTTATAGGAACACAAAGCTATGTGTTACAGATGGGGATAGTAACACATACACTTGTTCTGTAATTTTGTGTTACAGACAATTATTATAGTAACACAACGTTAATGTTACAACTAAAATGCTACAAATATGGTAACCTAGTCTTAGACTCGTAGCTCCTCTAATATTAGAATTTTGCCACCATTATATTAAACGTGTCCCATTTATTATACTATGGTACTATCGGGTGGCTTTAAATCAGTATAATTGTTCGAGCATTTTATTATTAAATTAATCGATCGACGTATAGCACGAGCTGATTTAGCTTGTGATGAAAATATGACTTCCATTACTAATGTGAACCCCAAAATGTCATAATTAAATTATGGTGTCATATTTATATTTGTGATTATTTTTCTGCAAATGCTGACCCGTCACAAATTGTAACGAAATATGACTTCCATTAATAATATGAAACCCAAAAATGTCATAATTAAATTATGGTGTCATATTTATATTTGTGATTATTTTTATGCAAATGCTGGCCCATCACAAATTTTAACGATGTTCAAAAGAAAAATACTTATTCTGTCAATTGTGGTAATAGTGTGGCCAATCTGTAAATGCAAGACTGGCCCCCAGAGCTCATTTTTTTAGATAACAAAATTGAATAAAAAGGTGGCCGTAGGAGGATCGAACATACCATCTTCCGGTTCGGAAAACAAGTCACAAGCCATCGAGCTATCAGCCTATTACCACAATGTGACTGTTCATTCGCAAATTATCATATACCTTGTTGTGCCTCTCTTCTTTGTTGGGTCAGCCTTCCTGCCATCGGCGAGCTTGTCTTTTCTATTTCTAAATCATCAGCAATATTTCTATTCGAATTAAGTTTCCGTAAATACCCAAATCTTCTCTAAAAATTCTGAATTTTGCTTGGTGTGACAGTTTATCCTTATGGCATCCACAAAAAAGCAGCCTCATTGTGGAAAATCAAAGTGTGGAAATTATATGCTTCGACATTTGGGCACACTTTTGAGTACATCTTCCTAGCATTTCCTTTGCTCCATAAGATGCAAGGTGATTAATGGCTTGCATTATATTTTTTAATGGAAATTTAACAAATGTTTTGTGTCTCATAGGTTTTATTTAGGTATAAATTATCATTATTTGGCAACAATACACCTTTTTAATATCAAAATTATTTATTTTACCTTATAGAAAAGATGTTTAAATTGAAAAAAATTATAGTTGAGTAAACACGTGTTTATAGGTTACTATATGACAAGATCCATTTAAAAATAAAATGCTTGTATATTTGATAACCAAGTTTTCTTATGTACTTAATAGTATATTTTTAACAATCTAAATAGCCTATTAAAATTCTGAATTTTTTTGGGACCAAAGTACATCCTTATGTCACCCAAAAAGTTTCGCCAAGGTAAGTTATTAAAATTGTTAGTTCATACTCTCTCTCCATTCTCTTTTGATAGTATGTTGATACAACCAAATGTGGAAAGATTTCTGATACAACCAAAATAGAACATTGGGGGTATATTTTAATATACAAAAATTAAAATATTTTTAGTATTAATATAATTTTTAGATTTAATAAATCATATACGTCAATAAGTCAAGAAATATATATTACCTAAAATCTAAATATATTTTGGACCTCTGGACATCATGTCCCCACTTGTCATCGCTTAAGCACCATGGCAAGCGAGTCACTTTAGCCCAAAATTTAGAGGTTTTTTTTAGGAAAAAAATTTAGAGGTCGTCTTGCTCGCCGAAACTGATTTTTCCCTCCGATCCTATTCGAGTTAAGCCGCACTCGTTCCCACGATACGAGAGACATTTGGCAGTTCTCTCCACTCATCTCCTCCAATGTCAAGCCACCGCAGCCGGCCCCGCCGCCTGGACCCGCCGTTGTCCTGTCCTGCGCATCGCTACTCATCATCATCGACGACCGCTGCTTCCTATTGCAAGTCACGACCCGGCGACCCGGCCGTCTTCTCGCGGCATCGCGGATTCGCGGTGCCGATCCTCACGCCCATGCGCCCGGGCAGATGCGCTGGTGCCGTGGTGCGCCGCCGCCGTTCCTCGTGGCCCCGCGCCTACAAGCTCACGCGTTGCCCCTATGTTTGCCAGTACGCGTCTGCGCGCATATGGGTGTGCGCGGCCGCCGCTCCTCGCGACTGCGAGCTCGCATTCTCGTTCGCCGTCGGCGGCAGCCGCACACCCGCTCACGGCTCAACCGTGGGCTGCCGTCGGTCACTATATGATTTTTGTCGTCGAGGCCATGCTATATGATTTTTTGTGCAGACCAAGCCGCTGGGCCACTATGATTAATGTTGATGCAAGGAGTGGAACTTTGCTGCCAACACTCACACGAGGTGTTCGACTATATGCCTAAACAGGTAAATACAAAACCTTAATTTGCACAGAGAAAAAACAAGATTGAGAATAGATATAGCAGCATGCTACTCGATGAGACTGGTGTAACTCTTTGCAACTCATTTTAGTACATTCTTTAATTCCACTCGGATTTATTTGTTGGCTCATGATCCTCTCGCCATTTAGTTCTGGGGCACGTCCATTCCATGCCAGCCTTGACCTGGTCGGCTGTCTGAATCACACCCGGCTCACTGGTGATTGCAATGACTACTTGGTGATTGCATTCCATATTTACTATTAGTTGCCCTTCAAATTCATGCATATATTATAGCATTAATGGAATTCTGGATATCTTGGCATTGTTGATGCATATATTTACTGAAAGTGGAGCAAGTAATCTTGTTCTTGTCAGGAAAAATGCATACAACTGCTGGTTTTAAATACAAGATTTGCTTTGAAAATTATAAAAAGTTAATTACGTCTTAAACTGTTTATATATACTGAGATATTATTCGAGTATTTGTTGGTTTTGGCTTCAGATCCTGCCCGTGTTCAAGCAGGGCCACCTCTGGATTCGGAACATTGCAAGTTGCATGGGATGCGGTAGACACATTCGTACAAGGTCGTGAGGACCGCGAGCAGCATGTCACGAGCAGGGGCATGGACTGTATGACAGTATGAGGCGTGGACACCAGTGGAGACAACGCTGTGGTATCCCAGGGAACCTGCCATGCATTCTGCTCCATATCCTATTATTGTTTCATTGATGCAACTGAAACAGGTTTATGAGTTTCTTTGGTTTCTTAACATTTGTTTCAGTACCTGAGGTTCAATTGATAAGTACAGTTGCACAACATGACCCTCACCCAGTCAACCTTGCCCCTTCCGGTCTGCAACTCCTACCTCTGGTAATTATTTTGAAATTCCGATTAGATACCCACTTTAATCAGTCTTCTATTTCTGAAACACCTGATTACTCAATGTGTTTTGTTAAGTACCATGTCTTTTTTAAAAATGAATTGACGACTTTAATTTCTGAAGATGAGTAGCTGTCAGAATTCAGATATGCATCATGTCTTTGTTTAGAGTGGCAAATATTCAGATGTGCATGCTTGCAGCAAGCTTATTCAGATATACAACATGTCTATGTTTAGAGTTGTAAATGCTACACTCAGTGCTTCATGTTTGAAAAATACGTATCATACTTTCTGCGAGCTCATGATGTATTTTTTCTTTCTTACCTGCAGGTTCCAAAATGCCGTACGAGCGGATCAATAGGCAAAGGATTTCAAGGAATAAGATAGGAATAGTTATATACATTTCAGATTTTGGTACTATGAAATCATACTGTTGTACACGAAATATGTTTCTATATGCATTGAGTCATATATATATTGATACAATTCAGTGTACACAGGAGCTATTGTTGCTCATTGTTTGAGTTTTATTATTATGTGACATGGGATGCTTCTCCAAATTTTATTGAAAAATATGTATAAGCAATTATTTCTCTAATTCAAATGTATTGACTGTTAGAACAATTGTATTACTACACATTAATATTGGGCTACCACGAGCTAGTGTAAGCTAGAATAAGTGTTACTAGGATACTAGGATCTATGTTGTTAAAGCCAAAAAAGTGTTACTAGCGCACATGACAAGTAACACATCTTCTCACAGACAGGAACACATTCATAAGTGTTACAGAATTGTTGTAACACGTTTTATTATATACAAGAACACATTAGATGTGTTACTACAACTTCATTGTAACACATTTTCTTGCAAACAAGAACACATATATTGTGCTACAATAGATCTTATTGTAGTAACACTGAAAATGGGAACACAAAACAATTGTGTTACTATTAGTCTCAGTAACACTTTTCTTGATCTATAGTAACACATACGGGTGTTACTAAAGGTCTGTTTTGTAGAGTATTGTGAAATAAGGTACGAGAACCCTATTTGCTGCCTATTTAGTAATCCTATGCTTGTTTGTCCATGTGCTAGAGTCCATATTCTGTCCTTGTTTATGCTTGTTACAAATTTTGAAAGCAGTAAAAAAATCCACCAAATCAACCTGGCGGTGTGATCTAACTAGTTAACTCCGGAAATAAAATAACAAAAGCATGAGATGGCGCCAAACGTCTCCCTGCAGGGTCGAAGTCTGAACGAGCTACCGCGCAGTTGTGCATAGTCTTTCAAGAGGTAGACATAGACGTTTGGTATCTCCTTCTTAGACCAGTCTCAAGAGTTTCATGACAATAAATTTAATGCTACATCAGCAAAATTGCTGACTTGGCAAGGTAATTAATGGAGGAGGTTTCCTCAAATGAGAGAGAAGTTTAATTCCCTTGAAACTCATCTGACACAGTTATTTAGATCTCAGTCTATGTAACTGTGCAATGAGACTCCCTATTGAGACTGGACTCTAAAAAACAATCACAAGCTGATCACTCTGGGTCTCCGGGTAGATTTATCAGGATCAAAACGTTTGTATAGATTTGTTTGCAAGTGCTTTGTCTCTGTTAGTCATCTAAACAAATGCACAGTTGCAATTGTAAAGTACCCACCAGGGCGACCGGGCCATGTAGATGGTCAAGTTAAATTGTATCCTTAAGGACCATAAAATTAAAGAAATCTTTCACTCTGGGGTCTCCACGCGTAGCATTCAACAGGGTCATGACCTAGATCTGTTTGCAAGCGTTTTGTCTCTGTTAATCATCTGAACAAGTTGATCAATTGCAAAGTACCCACCAGGCCGACCAGAGTACGTAGATGGTGAAGTTAAATAAGTCCACGAGAGTGACAAACCACCAGCCGTAGTAATAATTAAGCAGCTCAAACAAAAGAAGTTTGGCTTTTCTAAAATGGCTTGCTTAGCTGTATGCATGCACCTGATGTCTAGTCTAGTCACATTGATTCACATGTTAAGCTTAAGACGACTACCAGCATCCCAAAACTTACGGTCCTTTCACCATTCACAATCAAAATGAAGATAATTTACGGTGATTATTGAGAACAAACAATTCGGGACACATCCGTCAAAGTTTACTGGAAAGTACCAAATAGGGGGACTAGTACTATAGAGGTAGCCAAATATTGATCTTACATAACGATTTTATGAGGTTAATTAGCTCATACCTTAAACAGTAAATTCCAAGAGAGCTTTTGCAAGGAAGCATGTTTACACAAAGGGTTTCGTCCATACTAGAAACTATGGCGCGGCCTTGCCGTGCGCCTTCTCTGATTTTGCTAGCATTGTCATGTTAGATGTAGTTTTTAGCATAAATTGATGTGGGCCCTTTTTTAGTCATTATTACAATCATCCATAAACATCTTCATCTATGGTCACATTTAGTAACAGAAAACAGACTATACAGGGCAAGAAGGAATGATGAGGCTACATAATGCCTGTAATGATCGGCGTTGATACTGGAGACTTTGTTTAAGCCTGCTTTTCACTTGAATGTACAGCAGCACACAAACAGAATGCTTAACCATGCTACTTATCAGGTTCAATATCCACAGCATGAATGTTGCCAAACGGGTTTAGGATTTTATCCAAACCTCCATAGCTTTGGGTGCGCATCGCTTGTAGCTTCACATGCTTAGAATACATTATCTCACC
Source organism: Alloteropsis semialata (assembly GCA_004135705.1). Taxonomy (NCBI): domain Eukaryota; kingdom Viridiplantae; phylum Streptophyta; class Magnoliopsida; order Poales; family Poaceae; genus Alloteropsis; species Alloteropsis semialata. Next base: position 28,022,772 of record CM014277.1, on the reverse strand, counting down.
ATGTATCTCATGCTCGGTAGATGATTACCCTTCTGTAGTGATAATATGTGCGAGCAAAGTGTTGACTTTGTATCACACCTTTACGTTGATAGATCTAGATCAGTTCATTCTTTCTCGACGGTTGCACTTCCATGTGATCCTAGATTTCATGGGCAAATGCTCCACAAATCTTGCTTTGTTTACAATATCGCTCTCTTTAACCTAGATTAGATATATTTAATATTCACTCATATCCTTATTAGATCAAAGGTTGCTTTCAACTCAATTAGTGTTTGGTTAAGCGTAGAGATCCACTTGTTCCACAGATTGATAAACCATGGCGGAATACTGTAAGGGAAAAGCTACACATGATCCATGCACTTGTGGTACACGATCAAAGGCGTGCTAATTGCCGCCAACAGTAGAGAACCGACCAGATTGATGCCACATCGTTATGAGGCTAGGAGGAGCTGATGAGATGTGATGCAGTGGCTGGCTTCGTTGTTTTGTCTGCTAACATCTTATAGTTTTCAGGATCTGATGTATTCTTTTGTAACCCTCATTTCGAATTGTATGTCATTTTGGCTTTTCAAGGTTCATTGCAAGGTCTATAGGCCAATAAATTTCTTGCCTAAATTAGTTGCTCCTGGCCCAGTATGCGATCCACATAATTCGCCATGAGTTTCCCCGATGATATCAAGGCCTTCACTGGTTGGGATACATTTGTACAATTTGCCATTTACTAGCTTGTAGTTTCTTGCTCTTTGAGTTACACTTTTTCATTCATCTTCATCGAACAGCTCATATTTGCCACTCGCAAAGGCCGCAATTGCTGCCCTCCAATCTTCTCTCTCATTTGTGTTGATTATAGAGCAGACGGGGAAAAGAAAAGCAGAGGGATGGGAGCACAAGAACAATTCTCCACCACATGTCCGCCTTTATAACGCCAACAATCCTAGAAAAACAATGAGCCCACTTAAATGATTCAAAATGAAAAAGGCACGAAATTTAAAAAGCTTTTGAATGGTTTCAAAAAACTCGTTGTCAGACCCAACCTTCACGGAAGGGGACGGCTATTGGCGCTCCTTAGCGACATCTTTTTACCCTTGTTTATCTTCAATAATGGCATGAATTTCACATCTAAACTATTGATCATACTCTATAACTGGACCTTTTTTTATATGCATGTGTTTTTGGAGGATTTCTGTTTACGCAGGTTTTTGAGCTAGTTTGGAGCGTAAATGGACGAGGCTCGTGACCAAGGACAACACGGAGAAAGATGAAGGCCAGAGGCCCAAGGAGAGGGCTAGGCCGGTCGGCCCCACAGGCTCTAGGCTAGCCGGCCCATGGAGTTTCGATGCCCGTTCATGCTTATCTTCGGTGAACCATCCTCCAAGAATGTTTAAGGGCCAAGTACCTAAAGATAAGATCAAGTGACTTCAGGATCAAGGCGAATCAAATGGTGATTTGGGAAGGATATCTATTTCCCATTCTTATCTCGAAGTAATCCTGAAGCAACTAACGTCCAAGGCCCACATGCATAGAGAAAACAACTACTGAAGGTTCCAGAAGGCTTGGGGAGAAAGCTGAGCATGAGGTGGCTAGGAAACAGGCTAGTCCGACTGGCCCAGCCCATTTTTGGGGCGCCTCTGTCTACCCTTTGGACTAGAGCTCCCCGGGGCTATAAATAGCCCTGGTTCCATTCGCCACGCATCAACTCATTCGCCATTTGATGCCATGGAGCAGAGAAGAGGGACACCTTTCGGAGAGCCAAGGGTCGTGCTAGTTGTCTAGGGTTCTACCCTAGCCGACGTGGGAATCCTGCGAGGAAGACCATGTCTAAGTTCTGGAGTTGGGATCATCTAGATCAAGGTAAGATGCCAGTGGTGATCTTGTGATGTGCAATCATTCATGGTGAAGTTATTTGTGTTTCTGAATCTTTAGGGATCAAGGGCCTCTTTCTATGATTTTATTCTTTCTTGGTTTTGCTTCTTCCTCAATCTATTTTTGAGATAGTTTGCTCGGGGTGTTCTTGTAGCCATGGTGGCTAGGGGTTCATACCAGATCTACCAAGTGGTTCGACACGTTCTTCATGAACGTGCCCTTAAGTTACCCATGCCGATAGGGAGCACAATGACAGGGCGTAATCCCGTGCAAGGTGAGCTTTCTGAAGTTTGACCGAAGGTCATGATTTAGTTCTTATTGAGATTCACATCTATCTTGCTTCACTCTATTTAGTTTGGAGCTATAATATATGCATGATCTAGGTGATATAGATAGGTTATCTCTAACTCTCTCTTGCTACCTCTGGTGTTTGGTGTTTATTAGATTAGATTCGTTTTTCATCCACCTCAAAAGAAAAGGGATTTCTATGCTAGTTAGATTGTTTCTTACATTCTTAGTTCCACGGATTGATAATCCTTGGGGGAGTACTCTAAGGGAAGAGTTACAACTGATCTGTGCGCTTGCGGTTCATAATTGACATGTCTAAGGGCCGTCAACAACGGCACTGGCCAAGGCTGTTATAGCTCCCAAGAAAACCTTTTGTGGGATCAATCCATCGAGATCGGGAATTCTTCTGTGAGGTGCTACCGTTGGAGGATTAGGTACTATAAAAATCCCTCTATCTTCGTGACGGCTATGTCTTTGGCTAGCGTTTTCAATTGTCTAACACCATGTCTTGTTATGACCATTGTAGGATCCTCCGAAGTGGCGAAGAGGTGGAAGGCGAGGAAGGCTCTGCAAGAATGCCAGTGCAAGAACCTGAGATGAGGCTTCACTATTGGGTCAACAGCAAAAGGAAGCTTGAAGACCCATCGTAGGGCAATGAGGTGTGAGAGCAAGCATGTAGGGCTTGGTGGGACCTAACACTTGTGATCATGAGGAGACGTGGCGCATTCTAGATGAAAGCATCTAGGCCCCTAATTTGTGTTTTGGTAATTAATGACAACAGTTGTGAACTAAATATTTCGTTTGAGATATGAAAATAGGGTTAGTCCCAGAGATGTGACATGTGGGATTTGATAATTTGGAAATGTCGGAATCATGATGTGAAGTGGAATCTCAAGGCAAAGGTATAAGATAGGAATTTTTTTTGCCTGTCAAAGAGGAGATTAGAGAAGAAACATTGACCGGGTTGATAGGCTAGATAGCCGTACTATCAAGAGGGGTCAATGTCATTTGCATGATGATTCCATAGTGCCACCTTGCTCAAATGTTGTGTTGCATGCATACGGATTAGTGGCGTACATCATGAGTGTTACAACGACGCGGTTTTCTCAAAAATCGGCTAACTGGTTTGTGAGGCGGACGGTCTCCCTTCTGTGGGGCGGATCGTTTTATAACTTAGCCGTTTTCAGAGTCGTTCTAGGAGTTTTTCAGTGATAGGACGGACGGTCTCCGCAGGGGACGCGGACGGTCCGCCCTTGGATCAAAATCATGGACAGAAATCTTGTTTCTCTTATAGGCTGAAAAGCTTGACCAGCGGACGGTCCGTGCAGGGCACGCGGACGATCCGGAGGCCATTAACCCCGCGCCACCAGAACTGGGAATGGTTCTGGTGGATGTTAACTTGGAAGGGCGGACGGTCCATGCAGGGCACGCGGACGGTCCGCCCTCCTCTCCCCAGGCGCCACCAGAACCATTTTGGTTCTGTGTTGGTTTCAACGTTTCTACGGCGAACGTTCCGGCACTGGGTGCGGACGGTCCGCCGTCTATTTTGGGCGATCGACCAGCGAGTGTTTTGGTTCTGACCGTGGTTCAAAGTTGAACTGCGGACAGCCCGCCCCTGGTGGGTGGACGGTCCACCCCTGTGCAACGGTCGGGTCTGACAGGTTTGACTGCTGTTGTAGCCGTTGGTTTTGAACGGTGGACCGTCCGGGCTTTGTGAGGCGGACGGTCCACGAAAACTCATATTTCACGGGTTACAGAGAGTAACGGCTAGTTTTTGAAGAGGGCTCTATATATACCTCATGCCTGGCCGTGGTGAGTGCTCTTGGCACTTTGGAAAGCTTTCTTGACATACTTGAGCCCTTCTTCTTCACTCTCTCACTCACTTTGCTTTGAGGTTGTATTCTTGTGAGATTGAGAGCATCCTAGTGCATTGCATCAAGAGTTTGAGCATTGTGGCACTAGGGAGTCTTCAAGCAAGTATCATCGACTTGTTACTCTTGGAGGTTGCCGCCTCCTAGACGGCTTAGAGGAGTGAAAACCGTTGAGCCCTTCAAAGGAGATTGTGAAGGAGAACCGGTTGTTCTTGTGAGAGGTCTTTGTGCTCACCTTGCCGGAGTGGTGAAGAGCAACTCTAGTGAAATCGAGGTGTGGAGCGGTTCTTGGTCCAAGCCGGCTCAAAAGTCAAGCGGTGCCTTGATAGAGGAGCAGTTGGAACAAAGAATCCACCTCAACGTGGATTTAGGGTGACCGACAAATCATCGACACCACGGGAAAAATTCTTCTCTTGTCATTGGTTACTTCTATTGCTCATTTACTTTCTTGCAATTTACTTTCATAGAGTTGGATTGTTGCATATCATCTTAGGTTACAAACCCTCACATAGGCTAGAAAGAGTAGAAATAATTTTACCCTCTTGTGTTACTAATTAATTTTTAAGTGCTTGTGATTTTAGTTCAAACCGTCTATTCACTCCCTCTAGTCGGTATCCTAGATCCTACAAGTGGTATCAGAGTTAGGGACTCCATTTTATCAAGGATTTAACCATCCCAGAGTAAGGATATGGCTAATGACAATCATAATCATGTGGAAAAGCCACCATTCTTTGATGGGGAAAACTATGACTATTGGAAAACTAGAATGATGGTTCATCTCAAGATTATGAGTAGGCAATTGTGGAGAGTTGTTCATGAGGGGTTTGTTATTCTTGATGACAAACAATTGACCGCCAAAGATGATGAGAATATTGCTTTGAATGATCAAGCCATGAATGTGCTCTATAGTGCTCTAAGTGTCACCGAATTCAACCGCATCAAGAATCTTGACACCGCAAATGAGATATGGTTGAAGCTAAATGAGATATATAAAGGGACATCAACCGTAAGAGAAGCCAAGTTGTATGTCTCAAAAGAAAAGTTCAGTGAGTTCACAATGAAGAAGTATGAAAGTGTGCCCGATATGTTCAACCGTTTGAATGATATTGTGAATGAGCTCAAGGGTCTTGGTTTTGATGTGCCGGATGAGGATTTCTCTCACAAGTTTCTTAGATCTCTTCCGGAGAGATATGACAAAATTGTTACTTTGCTAGTGAGGTCAAATTTGAAGACCATGACTCCTACTCAAATTCTTGGTGAAGTAACAACTCATGATATTTTCAAGAGGTCACAAGAAGAGGTCCATGGTACATCTTTTGATGAGAAGAAGAAAAGTGTGTCTTTGAAAGCTCAAGTGACAAATGAAGATGAAAATAAAGATTGTGAGAATGATGGTGACACCGATGAAGAGATGGCCTTATTCATTAGAGGCTTTAGAAAATTCATGAAGAAGAAGAATTTTGGCAAGAGAGGTCAAACATCAAAGAAGAATCCTTTTGAAGAAAGAAAATGCTTTGAGTTTGGAGAAATTGGCCACATTACCATCAACTGTCCAAGCAAAAAAGAAAAGAAGAAGGACAAGAAGGATGGTGACAAGAAGAAGAAAATGAAGTTCTTCAAGAAAAACAAGAATGGCCAAGCTTATTATGTGGAGTAGGATTCCGATGATAGCTCCGACTCCGATAATGAAGAAGAATCAAAGGAGGTTGCCGGGATCGTCATCAAGAAGGATCCATCCCTCTTCTCCACTCCACATTGCCTAATGGCAAGAGGTGACACCAAGGTATCACTTGATGATGATGATAATAATGTTGAATATTCTTGTGAAGACTTTGTTAGTATGATAAATGCGGCCGATGATCTCATGTGCAAAAAGACCGAGGAGATGAAGGTCTTGAAGAGAAAACTCAAATCTCTTCAAGAATCCTATGAGGAGCTAAATATTTCTTATGAGAATCTTAAGGAAACTTATGAGAAGCATGATGAAGCTCACAACTCACTTTTTGCATAAGAGAACAAGAAGGCTAAAGTTAGCATTGGTGTTGGTTGTGATTTAATTGATGATATACCATGTTGCTCTAGTTCAACTAACCCATCTTGTAGCTCAAGTGGCACCTCTTCCAACGATGGTGGATTTTCTTGTGGTGGTTCTCTTGTCATGAAGAACAATATCTTGAGAGAAGAAATTTGTTGCCTCAACAAGGATCTCAACAAATGGCTTGGAAGTCAAAGCCGATTATGGCAATGTTGGGACAAACAAAGATTTTCAATTAACTATGAAGGTTTTGGATATGTTCATAGGCAAGGGAAGCAAGCCTTTGCTCCTTGCAAAACTAACTTTGTCAAGAATGAAGGGAAGTTTTGTGAAAGATGCAAGAGAGTTGGTCATTTGGAGGAAGATTGCCAAGAGAAGAGTGTTATATTCTCAAATGCTTATGATTCACATTATGTTCTTACTAGAGATACTAAGGGTAAAATGTGTGCTAAATATGTAAGGATATCTCTTGGTATTGGTAAGAAGAAGGCCATTTGGGTGCCTAAAGTCTTGGTTACTAACTTGCAAGGACCCAAGAAAGTTTGGGTACCTAAAAGATATTAATTATCTTTGTAGGTGAATTACAAGGCCAGTGGAAGACATTGGGTTCTTGATAGTGGATGAACTCAACATATGACCGGTGATGAAAATATGTTCACTTCAATTGATGAAGAAGCCGCCGGTTATGACAATATTACATTTGGTGACAATAGCAAAGGTGAAGTGAAAGGATTGGGTAAAATTGCAATCTCCAATGATCACTCCATCTCTAATGTGTTGTTGGTTGATTCTCTCAATTTCAATCTATTGTCGGTATCTTAATTATGTGATCCTGGTTTCAAGTGCATTTTCACTAGTGATGGTGTAGAAGTAACTAGCTTGAATGGAGATGATTGCATTTTCAAAGGTTTTAGGCATGAGAGCTTATATCTTGTGGATTTCACTTCAAACAATGCCAACTTTTCAACTTGTTTATTTTTCAAGTCCTCTTTGGGTTGGTTGTGGCATAAAAGGCTTGCTCATGTTGGTATGAAGCAACTTAACCGTTTATTAAAGCATGATCTAGTTGTTGGGTTGAAGAATGTGAAATTTGAGAAAGATAAATTGTGTAGTGCTTGTCAAGCCGGAAAGCAAGTACCTAGCTCTCATTCATCTAAGAGTATCATGTCAACAAGTAGGCCATTGGAATTATTGCATATGGATTTATTTGGTCCTACTACCTATAGAAGCATTGGTGGAAATTGTTATTGTCTTGTCATTGTGGATGATTATAGTAGATATACTTGGGTATTTTTTTTCATGATAAGGCCGATATATATGATATTCTCAAGAAATTCATGATGAGGGCTGAAAATGAATATGAGAAAAAGATCAAAAATGTGAGAAGTGATAATGGATCCGAATTCAAGAATACAAGAGTTGATGTATTGTGTGATGAAAAGGGGATCAAGAATGAATTCTCAACCAAGTATACTCCACAACAAAATGGTCTTGTTGAAAGGAAGAATAGAACTTTGATTGATATGGCAAGATCAATACTCTCAGAATATAATGTTTCGGATAGCTTTTGGGCAGAAGCAATCAACACCGCTTGCCATGCTTCAAATAGGCTTTATTGTGATAGACTCTTGTTGAAAACACCATATGAGCTGCTCATTGGAAGAAAGCCAAATATCTCTTATTTTTGGGTTTTTGGATGCAAGTGCTATATTTTGAGGAAGGGCACAAGGCTATCAAAATTTGAAAGCGAGAGTGATGAAGGATTTCTTCTTGATATTCATCTTGTAGCAAGGCTTATCGGGTTTACAACAAGTCTCTTGGTATTATTGAAGAATCATGTGATTTTGATTTTGATGAAACAAATGGCTCCCAAGATGAAAAAGAAAACCTAGAAGATGTGAGAGATGAAGGCTTGAGGCAAGCTATCAAGGGTATGTCAATTGGTGATACCAAGCCTAGAGAAAAAGATGAAGACGGTGACAATGATATCTCATTAAGGGTTATTCTCTCATCCTCTACTCCAAGTAATCAAAATCAACCAATTAATGTAGATGAAAATGTGAATGATGCTCAAGTTCAAGATCAATTAGTATCCCCTTCTACTTCATCTTCCACACCAACACAAGAGCCTATTGTTGCACCAAGAGTTCATCATGCTATTGCAAAGGATCATCCCATAGATCAAATTGTTGGTGATATTAGTAAGGGTGTCCAAACTCGATCTCGTGTTGCTTCATTTTGTGAACATTATTCTTTTGTATCCTCTATTGAGCCTAACCGTGTAGATGAAGCATTGAGTGATCCGGATTAGGTGAATGCCATGCATGAAGAATTGAATAACTTCACTCGGAATCAAGTTTGGGAATTGGTTGAAAGGCCAAAGAATTATAATGGCATTGGTACTAAATGGGTTTTTCGGAACAAGCAAAATGAAGATGGCATTGTAGTGAGAAACAAGGCAAGATTGGTAGCACAAGGTTATACACAAGTAGAAGGTTTGGATTTTGGTGAAACCTTTGCTCCCGTTGCTAGATTGAAAGTTATAAGAATTCTTCTTGCCTTTGCATGCTCACACAACATAAAGTTATATCAAATGGATGTCAAAAGTGTCTTCTTAAATGGTAAGATTAGTGAACTAGTGTATGTTGAGCAACCTTCCAATTTTGAAGATCTCAAGAAGCCAAATCATGTGTATAAGCTCTCTAAGGCTCTTTATGGTCTCAAACAAGCCCCTCGGGCATGGTATGAAAGACTTAGAGACTTTCTTGTTTCAAAGGGTTTCAAGATTGGTAAGGTTGACACTACATTATTTACTAAGACTATAGGTGATGATTTATTCATTTGTCAAATTTATGTTGATGATATCATTTTTGGGTCCACTAACCAAGATTTTTGTGAGGAATTTGGTGAAATGATGTCCAAGGAATTTGAAACGTCTATGATTGGTGAATTGAGTTTCTTTCTTGGCCTTCAAATCAAGCAATTGAAGGAAGGCACATTTGTGAGCCAATCTAAATATGTGGAAGATTTATTGAAGAAATTTGGAATAGTGGATGCAAAACCAATCAAAACTCCTATGGCTACAAATGGACATCTTGATCTTGATGAGGGAGGTAAACCGGTTGATTTAAAGCTTTATAGATCAATGATAAAAAGTTTGCTTTATCTTACCGCATCTAGGCCCGATATCATGTTTAGTGTGTGCATGTGTGCTAGATTTCAAGCTGCTCCTAGAGAATGTCATTTAACTGCTGTTAAGAGGATTTTTCGGTATTTGAAGTTCACACCTCATATTGGTTTTTGGTATCCCAAGGGTGCTCAATTTGAATTGATTGGTTATTCGGATTCGGATTATGCCGGTTGCAAGATTGATAGGAAGAGCACCTCCGGCACTTGTCAATTTCTTGGAAGGTCACTTGTTTCATGGTCTTCAAAGAAACAAAATTCAGTGGCCCTTTCTACCGCCAAGGCGGAATATATCTCAGCTGGAAGTTGTTGTGCTCAATTGTTATGGATGAAGCAAACACTTCTAGATTATGGTGTAAATTTTGGTGAATACTTCTCTTATGTGATAATGAAAGTGCTATGAAGATTGCCTCTAATCCGGTTCAACATTCAAGAACCAAGCACATTGATATTCGACATCATTTTCATAGGGATCATGTGAACAAGGGAGATATCAAGATTGATGGAATTGAAACTATTGATCAATTGGCGGATATATTCATCGAACCTTTGGATGAAATTCGGTTTTGCAAGTTGAGGAATGAGCTAAATGTTATTGACTTATCAAATGTGGCTTGAAGTTTGGTACATGTCTTGTTTGTGCATTCTTTAGCATGTTTTACTAGTATTTTTGATGCATCTTCATACAATTTCTCATTTATACTTGTTTATAGCTTAATGTCTCTAATACTTGTTCATATGCATTTATATTATGTTCATACACTTGTTCATCAGTATAGCATATTCATTTTATTTTTATATGAGCAATGATCCCAATTGGAATCTCAAAATCATTTCAAAAGAATGGTTCTCGGGTCAGTTTTGGAAGCTAAAGGTGGACCGTCTTCACCCAGATCGCGGACAGTCCACAGGTATGTATGGGAAGGATTGAATGGAACGGACAGATTCTATGAAAATTTGGCTGCTCCGAAAATTTGTGAGGCGGACCGTCCGCGCCTAGATGGCAGACCGTCCGCGGGTCATGGTCAGGAACTCAACAGAACGGATCTCATCTCTGTGCCCGGCCGTTTTCTCTATAGCGGACCGTCCGCGCCCCCTTGGTTCCTGTCTCTTTCTTCACAAACCGAGCATACACCTTCCCAACCTCTCTGTTTCTCCTCTCAAACAAAGAAAAGAATCACCTCTTGAGGGGGAGCTTTGGCGTGTTCCCCGGACCATCCGAGCGCATCCCCAGACACTCCGCGTGATTCTCCACCATGTTCTCCCGGTATTTCATTGAATCCCCTTCTCAATCACATGGATTTTGTATATGAAGGTGCCTAGGGTTTCATCTCTTGATCTAGTTTTGTGCCATGGATTCAAATTTTTGATTGGTGGAATATGTTTGGGACATTGAGGAGTACATGTGGCTAAAGTTTGGTTAAGGCTTGTTGGGTAGAACTTGTGGAATATGGATTAAATCTTTGGGTATGCACTATAGCTGTTCGTGGCCGAACAGCGAGGGGTGGACCGTCAGCGCCCTACGGGCGGACTGTCCGCCGGTCACTGCCGGCTACAGCTGGGACTGTTGAATCATGATTTGGTTTCTGAGTTTGGTTATTAATATATTGTTAAGGATATATGGGGGTTTTTCAGCAGTGAAATTCAGTGACACTTGACACAAAAATATTCATGAAAATTCTTTGATTAGTCATGAAGTCTCTTGGGGAATATATCAAATGGGTCATTCATGTCACACTCTAACATTCCCTTAATCATGTGATTGCAGTCAACGTGGACAAACCAAGAAAGTTGTAGCTAAGAAGAAGGTTGGGTCTTCGTCCAAGAGGCCAAGACGTGATGATGATGAGTATGTGCCAGATCAAGATGACTTGGCAACTGAAACCTCTGCTGCAGAGTCAGACACTGAAGAAGATCAAGCTCAAGGTGGTGATGATGAGGAAATTGATGTGAATGCTTATCCAAGTTCAGTGAAAAGATGGAATGCTCATACTTATTCAATGGAGATAAGCCCCAATCAATATGCCCTTGCAAGAAATACAAATGTGCTTTTCTTTCACACTCAAGTTCAACAAGAAGCATTCTTTGGGCATCTCATCACCAAAATGGTATATGAGCACAAAACCATCAATTTAGCTTTCATGCAAGAGCAACCTACCATGGTAGAGTTAATTCATAAATTTGATGCTTTGGGGCTCCTTGGTTTTCTTCAACATAAGTGCAATTGGAATGATACTATTGTTAGACAATTCTATGCCACTTATGAGATGGATATGCATAGGGAAACTATTATGTGGATGACCGGGCAGCGTAGATACACTGCAACCTTTAGAGAGTTTGCTAGTTTGAATCAGTTAAATTATGATTTTCTCACTGCTACAGATAGTAGGAATGTTTTGACAGAAGATGCATATGATGATGATGATAGAATTCAGTTTTATGAGCCGCCTAGGACTCATATTGCTTGCTCTTATGGTGAAATTAATGGACTTAAACATCATCCTGCTGTAATAAATAAAATCCTTAGGCTAACCTCTATGCCTAAGAGTGGAAACAAAGAGAGAATCAAAGATAAATATTGGAATGTCATCTATCACATTATGTTTGGTGAAAAGTTTAATGTCATTGGATTAATGATGGATCAAATGGCTGATAAGAAGGTGAATCTTGAGTCCAACATTTACTTTGCTCCATATATCATGACGATCAAGGATAAGATAAGATTCACTGGTGCTTGTCTCTCGGAGCATGTATCATACAAGCCTTTTGTGAATGATATTCGGTTCTTGCACAGGGAAGTGACACCTTTTTCTGATCCTGTTGGGGTAGAGGCTCAGGAAGAGAGTGAGGACAGTGATGATGACGCACAGGCAGCTCCTCCTCCTCATGCACATGGTCAGCCACAGTGGGTTCCTCCTACAGGATATTTTGATCCATATTTCAACAACATGCAGCATAACTTGGTAGCAGCTTTTGGGCAGCAGTTCCAACAAGGTTTCAATGATATGAACAAACAGTTTCAGCAGCAGATTAATTTGGGATTTCAGACCATGCAGCAAGGTTTCTAAACACAGCTTAATGCAGGGTTTGAGTCATTTAGGCAGCACATGAACACCTCATACTATCAGCCCATTATGACTAGACTTGATAATGTTCAGCAGGGGCTGCATGCTGATCTTGTGGCCTTGGATGCTAGATTTAGTGAGTTGAGCACCTCAGAGCAGTCACAACAGCTCATGGACAAGCAGCAGCAGTTAGAGGGCAGATTTGATGAATTCTCCAACACATTCAACAGTTTCACAGATCACTTCTACTCCTACTATCCTGCTCCAGTGCCGCCTCCTCCATTCTATCCATATTAGCCATACTATCTGCCTCCTCCAGCGCCTCAAGATGACTAGTTTTTCCCTTGTTGGTACTTGATGCCAAAGGGGGAGAAGATGACATGGAGGAGTGATGATGAGGTGATGACATCTAGGGGGAGCTTATGAGCATTGCATATGTTGCATTTCATATGAACTTTGTTGCATTGTATATTATGGTTGAACCTATGCATTTATATGTGATAATGTGTGAGGCATGAAACTTGGTTTGTAATGTTAAATTTATGCACTCTATGTTTGGTTTGGTTGTGAGATACTAGAACTTGGATTATCAATGTGTTGGACTATGTGGTTTTATCTTATATTATCTCTATGACTAGTTCTAGTATCATGGAAATTGAGGTATGTTTTCTATCAAAATTATGCTCATTGAACATCTCATGTTATATTGTTTACCTCGATTTCCTTTGTGCAAGGGAAACAACGCCAAAATTTCCTATCTACGTATATGTGCTTTGTTTATTTCATATCATCTTGCATATATATAGGGGGAGCTTTCCTTGCATCTTGAGTTTTGATGATAGTTATCCATCTTAACCTTTGATTATCATGCCATGGATAAATATGATCAAAATTCGCTCTCAAGTCTACCTTATACCTTATGTGTAAAGTTGGCTTGAAAAACTCTTTTACAGCACTCCTATATGAGGTTGTCATCAATTACCAAAAAAGGGGAGATTGAAAGCATCTAGGCCCCTAATTTGTGTTTTGGTAATTAATGACAATAATTGTGGACTATCGATTTCATTTGAGATATGAAAATAGGGTTAGTCCCCGAGATGTGACATGTGGGATTTGATAACTTGGAAATGTCGGAATCATGATGTGAAGTGGAATCTCAAGGCAAAGGTATAAGATAGGAATTTCTTTTTGCCGGTCAAAGAGGGGATTAGAGAAGAAACATTGACGGGGTTGATAGGCTAGATAGCCGTACTATCAAGAGGGGTCAATGTCATTTGCATGACGATTCCATAGTGCCACCTTGCTCAAATGTTGTGTTGCATGCGTGGATTAGTGGCATACATCATGAGTGTTACAACGATGCGGTTTTCTCAAAAATCGGCTAACTAGTTTGTGAGGCGGACGATCTCCCTTCTGTGGGGCGGACCGTTTTATAACTTAGCCGTTTTCAGAGTCGTTCTGGGAGTTTTTCAGCGATAGGGCGGACGGTCTCCGCAGGGGACGTGGACGGTCCACCCTTGGATCAAAATCGTGGACAGAAACCTCGTCTCTAATAGGCTGAAAAGCTTGACCGGCGGACGGTCCGCGCAGGGCATGCGGACGGTCTGCGGGCCATTAACCCTGCGCCACCAGAATCGGAAATGGTTCTGGTGGATGTTGACTTGGTGGGACGGACGGTCCACGCAGGGCACGCGGACGGTCCGCCCCACTCTCCCCGGGCGCCACCAGAACCATTTTGGTTCTATGTTGGTTTCAACGTTTCTACGGCGGACGGTCGAGCACTGGGTGCGGACGGTCCACCGTCTATTTTGGGCGATCGACCAGGGAATGTTTTGGTTCTAACCGTGGTTCAAAGCTGAACTGCAAACGGTCCGCCCCTGGTGGGCGGAAGGTCCGCCCCTGTGCAACGGTCGGGTCTGATAGCTTTGACTGCTGTTGTAGCTGTTGGTTTTGAACGGCGGACCGTCCAGGCTTTGTGAGGCGAACGGTCCGCGAAAACTCGTATTTCACGTGTTACAGATAGTAACGGCTAGTTTTTGAAGAGGGCTCTATATATACCTCATGCCCGGCCATGGGTGAGCGCTCTTGGCACTTTGGAAAGCTTTCTTGACATACTTGAGCCCTTCTTCTTCACTCTCTCACTCACTTTGCTTTGAGGTTGCATTCTTGTGAGATTGAGAGCATCCTAGTGCATTGCATCAAGAGTTTGAGCATTGTGGCACTAAGGAGTCTTCAAGCAAGCATCATCGACTTGTTGCTCTTGGAGGTTGCCGCCTCCTAGACGGCTTGGAGGAGTGGAAACCATTGAGCCCTTCAAAGAAGATTGTGAAGGAGCCCCGGTTGTTCTTGTGAGAGGTCTTCGTACTCACCTTGCCGGAGTGGTGAACAACAACTCTATTGTAATCGAGGTGTGGAGCGGTTCTTGGTCCAAGCCGGCTCAAAAATCAAGCGGTGCCTTGATAGAGGAGCAGTTGGAACAAAGAATCCACTTCAACGTGGATTAGGGGTGACCAGCAAGTCATCGACACCACGTGAAAAATTCTTCTCTTGTCATTGGTTACTTCTATTACTCATTTACTTTCTTGTAATTGACTTTGAGCAATTTACTTTCATAGAGTTGGATTGTTGCATATCTCGTTAGGTTGCAAACACTCACATTGGCTAGAAAGGATAGAAATAGTTTTACCCTCTTGTGTTACTAATTAATTTTTAAGTGCTTGTGATTTTAGTTCAAACCACCTATTCACCCTCCCTCTAGTCGGTATCCTAGATCCTACACTGGACCAAGAAAAGGGCTGATGTGTTGAGTTTGGCTCCTTGAGGGTGTGTAAATAACTTCTTGAGCTCTTAGGCTTTTGCCTAGTTGACACCCTATTTAGTTCTGTGGACACCAGCTAAGTAATATGGAGGGTTGGTGATGCCCTAGTGTCGTATAATACAAGTATAATACATCTATCTCACTGCATGCTGCCTCCATTTTCATTTATCACTACAAGCTTTCGGCACTAATGGCACAGACTTTTTACGCAACACTTGAGTTTTGTTGCAATACATAGGGTTATTGCGACAATTGTTGATTTTAATTGCGATAAGAGGGCATATTGCCACCAAATGTGTAGTGTTGCAATTAAATTTTTTTGGTTGTGATAAGTAGGATATATCACAACAAATAAGGTTTTGTTGCAATTTTGTCATTGTTATTGCAACGATATTTTGCAATGGTTGCAAATGGTGGCCATGTCGCAATGATTATAACACGTTGCTATTAGTGCTATTGTCTGTTGCAATAGAGTCGTAGATATAGCAACGTAAACGAGCACGTTGCGACTAAAATGTTGGATATAGCAACGAAAAACTATGATGTTGTAAATGAGTCTTAGATATTGCAACGCTAACATGAAACATTGCAACTAGATCCAGATATAGCAATGAAAATCGATGATGTTGTAAATGAGTCTTAGATATTGCAACGCTCACATGAATCACTGCAGAGTCTTTAGTTTTTGTGGGTACATGCACTAGGCCGATTTTAGTCCGTGGGCCTTTATTTTGGATAAAATGAAATTTGCATTTAACTAGCCCAACTCCGACGTTAAAAAAATAGCCCAAGTCGGAATAGACATTAGCTACATGTGGTCTAAAGATACACGGCAGGCCTTTGTTCTCACGACCTAATCCCGTCATCACGCAGCGTCTCGGCTCCCTCGCACGGTGTTTCCTCCAATCATCAGGAACCCCGAGCGCTAGCACGATCCCCTGAACATCTCTCGACGACGCCGACCTGCAGGAAGAATCCATCTTGCATCGTCTAGGTATCATTGATCAGTTCATGTGCATGAAACTGTTGAGTTTTTTAGTATATTAAATCATGTTTGAATGTTGATTTTATTAATACCGATTGAGCACCCTTTTTTGTCCTGGCTCAGGAGAGTTCTAAACCTGCTCTAGTTGGGGTTGAAATTTCAATGGCACGTGAGGATCGTAATTGGATGGTACTGCCTCAAACAGATGATGTGTGGCAACTCAGATTTGTCAAATTCAATGAATACCTTTGAAGGCACCTTTGCAGGAGAGACTGCACCATGTCCATGTAGTAGATGTCGTGGCATGACATTTAGAGTAAAAGAAGAGGTCCAAAAACACTTGCTTGCAAATGAGTTTGACAAGTCTTTCATCAAAGAACAACAGAGACATCATGTTGCTAGATCTATCCCTATGGATGATGATCGTGACTTGGTGAAGGTGACGCTACTGATCATGATGATGGAGCCTCCACCAATAATCTGCTTTCAGTTCGTTATTACAAATGCAATGGAGCAACTAATTCACTTATTCTCCCTTGTGCTCCCCAAAGGACATTGTATCCTAGATACCATGGATAAAGTTAGAAAGGTAATTCAAGACCTTGGCTTGGACTACCAATAGATTCATGCTTGTGTTAATGATTGTGTGCTATTTCGAGTAGAAGAACCTGGACTCATGTCCAACATGTGGTAAGAGTAGGTGGAAATATACAGATTCAGAAAGCCCTGGGGATCATGCTGATGATACTAGTGGAGTAAAGAAGAAGCGCTTTTCTCAAAAATTTTGAGATATTTTTCATTGATTCCTCCACTGCAAACATTATACATGAACGAGACCACATCATCGTATATGAGTTGGCACAAGGAAGAATTGGTTGAAGATGGAAAAGTGCATCACCCAGCTAACTCAAAGGCATGGAAGCACATGGATGAGAAGTGTAAAGACACATCTGCATTGGATCCACATAATGTCAGGCTGGGACTTGCATCAGATGGCTTCAATCCATTTGGGATGTTGAATGTGACTTACACTACATCGCCAGTGATCTTAATTCCCTATAACCAGTCTCTTCGGTTGTGCTTGAAATAATCGTATTGAATGATGTCGATGCTAATTCCTGGGCCTAAATCACCAGGAATTAACATTGACGTATATTTGCGGCCACTAATCGATGAGCTTAAAGAGCTACGGGAGAATGAAATTGATACTTGGGATGCGACGTCGGAGAAAAATTTTACTCTATGTGCAATGCTACTTTGGACAATTAATGATTTTCATGCATATGAGATGTTGTCTGGTTGGAGCACACAAGGGAGGTTTGCTTGTCCTTATGGTCACAAGGATACTGATTACTTGTGGTTAAAATACGGTTCAAAGCATTGCTACATGGGGCATCACCGTTTTCTGCCTAAAGACCACAGGTGGCGAAGGAACAAGGTCAGCTTCAATAACAAGGTTGAAATAAGGGATGCTCCAGAGCTGATCAGTGGTGTACAAGTACTGAAGGAGTACCAGAGTTTTGTGTAGGTCACTTTTTGAGCGACTACTTCTAGGAAGAGGAAGCAGCATGACGAAGATAATAGATGGCACAACTGGAGGAAGAAGAGTATTTTGTTTGATCCTCCTTACTGGGTGTTGGGTGTAACTTCCCACACAGTGAGGAAAACAAACACTTCCCTATGTCCTAGGAAAGCAACACGACAAACAACAAGTGCTTTTTGTCTCCCAAAAATCCGATCCCGTATCACGAGCCGGTGCTCTTATTTATAGAGAACATATTACAAAGTTTGATTACAATCGTACCCTTGTACAAGGTGTCTTTGGTCCTTGATTACAATAATGCCCCTGCGGGCCGTACCAAAGTTACCCCTACTTGGGTCTTTTCCAGTCGCGGGCCCACTCGAAGTCCGTACGACTCCTTCATGGCCCCACAATGCTTCGGTGCCTCCGCACACTTCGCGCCTCCCGAAGTCCTTGGAGTGGCTTCGCCCGACTTCGCCCGACTTCGCCCATTAATCGGAGTCGCCCCGCATCAACCGGGACGACGCCGTGGCCCACGTCAAGACCGAAGTCGCCCGAAGTCCCGTCATCCTGCAAGCACTTCGGTAAGAACTTGGTCAGCCAAAACCATGTTCACGTCCGGAGGTCGCGCTGGGCGAATCCTCCCCAACAGTAGCCCCTCGCGAGCGAGGGTCAGGGCTGCTCCGCTGGGCCGAACTTGCGATTTCACACTTCGCGCTTATCTTGCGCGAGGGGAGCCTTGAGCCTGATGAGGCCAAGCGAACTCCGGCTCTTCCCGCCCCCTTCGGCTCGGTGGATGCTGACCGTGCTGTCCGTTGATACTTAACCGCCCTCTGAGACGGTTAAGATAGTTTTCTACAGTTAAAACGACCACGCTTGAGGAGTAAATTGGTGGAACCTCAAACTGAACCCTAAAATTTTAAGATTAAACCGATGCTAGCGCGCCAATCGAGGCACCCTATGCCAGGGTTTACCCCGCGCCTATATAAACCCCCACGGTAAATTCATCTTTACTCTTGCCTTGCCCTTTGGAGATTTTTTCGAGAACTCGGCGACTTCGCTGCTCCACCTTTGCAAGTAAGTCTCTTCGTGTCCATTTCGATTTTCCTGTTAGCCCTTGCTAGGGTTCCCGGTTGAAGTAGAACTTACACGGCGTTACGCCCGAAAAACAGGTCTGCACTTCCCCTCTCCGATTGAGATGGCTCCCCCGAAGACTCGCACAGAGGACGAAGATGAGATTCCCGATCCCGGCGTTCCAGCGACTACAGTCTTCGGACGAAGCCGTGTTACCCCCGCCGTCCTGAAGACATACCGCGAACGCGGTTTCCTTGCTGCCGACGCCGGGAGAGCCCCTGAGCCCTCGGAGACGGTGCCGCATCCCCGCGACAACGAAGTCGTTGTTTTTAGGGACCTATTCACTGCTGGGCTTCGACTCCCTCTGGACCCTGTTTTGATCTCCGTACTCCGGGAGTACGACCTCTTCACCCATCACCTGACTCCGAACTGCATACTGCGCCTTAGCCTCTTCATGTGGATATGCAAGACTATGGGCGTGACTCCGACGAAGGCAAATTTTCTTTGGGCATTTTCCGTGCATCACCAGCCCAAGTACATCGAGACGCTCGAAGCTGCTGATACCTTGGTGAAAAAGAATGCTCAGTTCGGCTGCATCAACTTTTGCTTCCGCGGTGGCATCATCAGCCCCGTGACCGCCTATCAGAACAGATGGCCCAATGACTGGCACAGCTTCTGGTTTTATGCCGAAGTGGCTCCAGAAGCCGACGGAACGCCCAGCAGACTCGTCTGCAAAGTCCTGAGCGACCTCCCCAAGGCAGACGACTTCTTTCGCCCTGCTCCTACCGAAGAGCCATCCCGCCTCTTCGCGCACGCCTTGCGCGCCCTTGCATCCGAGTTCGGGACTCGGGATCTTGTGGAAGAATACTGCCTTGCCGGAGTCTTTCCGGTTCGGACTGGCTGGAAGGTTAAAGAGTGGGACGACTTCGACAGCGAAATCAAGGTCCCCAACTTCGAAAAGAGCTTTGGGCTCAGAAAAGCTGGTGAGTTTGCGATGACCCTCGACCTTGGGCCCGAAGCATGCCTGTGCCCTTTTCTGTTATTAACTGCGCTTGCACTTTTGCGATGCAGATGTCTGCCCCCTTACCGCCGAGCATCGGGCGAACGCCATCCTGGGGCCGGAGTCATGAACGACATCGCATCTCGCCTTGGCGGTGCCCGAGACAACCGAGTCTTCCGCTTCTTCAAAGTAGAAGCGCCCGTTTGCGAAGCTGTGACGGTTCGCCTCGAACAGGCTGAAAAACGGCGCAGGAACCAAGGGAAGCGCGCCCCGACGGAGCCACACGCTACCGCTCGCGCCGAAGCCAAAAGACGCCGATTGACTTCGCGACCCAAGGCGCCCTCCGGCCGGAAGACTTCGTCCATCCCGGATCTGCTGCTGAATATGGATGAGGAGAAAGACAGCTCCCCAGATCCTGTCGAGGGCGATGCCGGCGACGCCGGGTCGAAGAGCAAAGCTAGCCCAGGCACTGCCGAAGACGTGGTCACTTCCTCTCGCGGCCCAGCCCCGCGCCCTGCTCCGGCAACTCCGCCGGTGACTTCGCCTCAAGATCTCCCAGAGGCCGCCGTCCTCGAAGCTCCCAAAGACAACGCGCCACTTAAGCCTGTGGGCCACCTGCCATATCAGATTGAATACTGCGATATGGAGGCCGAGAGCGATGAGGAGACTCCCGAAGTCGATGTCGTCTCTTCGACTCCCCAGGCTCAAGCTGAGAAAGAGACTGTTGATCTGAGCCCGATGAAGCCTGTGGCTGGCCCCAGCGGTGGTTCTGCCAGAGGTTCCGAGGAGAAGAAGTCCTCTTCCAGCGAAAGCAGCGCTGGCACCGCTTCGGGCGCCAGCCCAGTGAGCAGCAGCAGTGCGTACTTTGTGTGCACTGACGATGTCCAGGACGTGGCTAGCCGCATGAATCTTCCTGATGCAGTCCAGCTCTGGGGTGGGCAAAAACGCGGAGTGCTCAAGTTTGAGAGCGGTCGCCGCGAGAGACACCTGCTCGAGAAGATGGGAAGCCACTTCTGCGCGCCGATTATGGAAACGGACTTACAGAGCCTCGGAGTGGACCATGCCCTGAACTGTGCGAAGGACCTTGCTCTGAAGTCCCATATCGCCAGCCGCGTTGCACAACGTGCTTATCATGCAGAGAAGAAGTCATTGGAGCTCGAAACCATGAGCAACAGCGGGGCCCTGAGCAAGGAGATCGAAGTGGTCAAACGCCTTCAAGCTGAGAAGGAGGCCCTTACCAAGTCTCTGAACGAAGAGAGGGCGAAGACCGCCAAGCTACAAAAGGACTTCGACGTGCTCTATAAACATGCTGAAGAGCTGACAGAGCGCAACGAGGCTCTTGCTGTGGAGCGTACTGCCTATGAAACAGCGATCAGAAACGCGAAGACGCATCAGGATCGCGCGAAGGTCTTGGAGGAGGAAACCAGTGTTGCCCAAGAAAAGCTTCGCGACCTCACGTCGGAGGTTCGCTCTGGGCTGGCCTTTGTTAAGGAACAATTCGACCTCACGCTTCAGAGCTTTGGGGTACTTGGGCTTGCCCAGCCCCTTGACGTGCAAACCACGACACTCGAGTAAATCTTCGCCTGGCTTGGCGCTTGTGCGCGCGAAATCGACGGGGCTGGTCGTGCCTTCGGTGAGCTTGGCGCCGTTGTCGCTGCCCGCACCCTCGCAATGAGCGTATGCCAACTTCTTTGGGAGCCGGACACATCAGTGGGGCAGGCAGAGCCCTTCCTGACCAAGAGCGACCTTCGCCGTCTTCGCCAAGCAGATTTCCCCTGGGCTTCGGAGCTGAACCCGGAACAACTTCCTGTCCTGGCGAAGAACATTGCCAAGAACTTCATCTCCGGCTTCTTCCACCGGGTCGGGTACCGCTTCGCCGTCGCCGAGGGCGAACGACTTGCCGAACAGGTGCCTTCGAGCCCCCTGTCCCTTTTTGTCCACTCGTTCATTTACTTTGCAACGTGACTAACCTGTTTGACTTCTTTTCAGCGCCGCGCTCGCCTGGCTTCTGAAGCTGCGAAGCGCCTTGCGGATGAGGGCATCGAGATTGCAGAACCTAGATCTTCGCATCCTACTGTGGGTCAACCGAAGCTCCGCCCACCTCTGCACCTGCTGGTGGCAACCGCGAAGACCGTCGCTCGGCCGACGCTCCGGAGGTGTGAGGCGTGTAGTTAGCTGCTCCTTGTAGGGAAGCTTTTGGCTTATCAGCCCCTATTGTAAAGACTGATATTTTTGTGGTGGCTGCACAGGTCCCACTGCCAGAGCCTGCGCAGATGACCGAAGGTGTAACTCCCTTGACAATGTGCTTTGGTGACTTTTTCGTTTCGGGATCCCTTTGGGAGAAATTTACTCTTCGCTTCCCGCGCGTTTCATTTGCCAATTTTTGGAACTCGAAACTTGAAACTTACGTGAGACGCAATCATGCGGCGAAGCAAAAATTTGCTGAGTTGAGTGCATTCGAGAGCCACGCTTGAAGCTACCGTTTCCGAGTTCGAGGTTGTGAAGACTGAGGAACCGGATAGTTATGAATTCCCGGAATATCAATATCTTTGCCCTTCTTCGCGCCCCCTTACCATGTCTCTGCTTCCCTGGTCTAAGTGATGGCCGGTTCTTCACAGGGCGGAGCGGGACCGAAGACTGGCGTGCCCTGGGAATTCCTTCCGAAGATGTGCTTCGAATGATGGCCAACAACATCCTTGATGAAGTTGTAACCAATTTGATCGATGAGATATCTCATCATGTAATTCCGTGATTGTAAACTTTGAATAAAGCTTGTAAAACACTTGACCGAATGCGAAGTGTTTTGTCGCAGCTCTTCGATACTGCAAACTCCTGTGTTTACATTTTCAAAGGCTCGCATCCCATGTCATCGTTTCTCGAATGTTACGGGTAAGGCTTGCCTTTCCGAGCGCTTTAGCATGCGCGCCGCGCCGCCCTTCGAGCTTAACTGCTGCGAAGGTTCGCAGAGCGGTGTCTCGCTCGTTTCGCCTTTTCTGGCTTGCTACCGCTGTTCTTGCGCAGCGTTTATTGTATTACTTCGCGCATATCCGCTTCGAAGATGCACTGGCCTTTCACCGCACGATTTTACTGAGGTGGCCAACCTCTTGGCGTTTCTGCCATACGCTGCTTGTCTTGCCAAGCACTGTTGTCTCGAGATTCGATAAGTGAGGGATGATGAAACGCTCCGAAGATGCCGCTTCATCAGCCCCTCACTTACCTCGGCACGAGACCAGATTATCCTCGAAGTTAACCCCTCGCGAAGGCGAGAGTTTTAACATCGAGCCACACCTCCGTTTCTGGGGGTACATTGTTTATATTTCACAATGAGATTACAGAAAGGTGCCGCCTCGTTAAAAACCTTACGCTTCCGGGCACTGCGAAGTAACCCCGAAGTTCCCCCTGTAAGGAAAAGAGTACGGCACCGAAGTACGAAAGATTCATAAAATTCATGAAGAAGAAGAAAAAAACAAGCGGACTCGTGACTGAGTCCGATTAGACGAAGTACTTCTTCAGCCTGTCTTTGTTCCAAGTGAACGGCTCTGCAGTGCCGTCCAGCTTTTGCAGTGTGAACGCCGCTGGCCTATCAGTTTGCGAAGCCAAGAAAGGACCTTCCCACTTCGGCTCAAACTTTCCGGTGGCCTCCGATCTTCGCAACACCATATCTCCCGTGGAAATGTCTTTGTATCTGAGACGCTTGTTTTTCCATCTCCGAGTTTCATCTTGATACTCCTCGATGTTCTGGGCCGCTTTCAGCCTGATTGCTTCGACCGTATCTTTCGTGACTTTCTCATCTTCGATATCTTGCGGGGCGGATGATCTGAATGATTGCATTTTCAGCTCCTCTGGCATCATTGCCTCTTCGCCGTAGAGTAGCCTAAACGACGTGAACTTCGTAGCCTGTGAAACAGAAGTGTTGTGAGCCCATATCACCCTCGGCAACTCTTCGGCCCACTTGCCTCGTGGCTGATCTGTGATATTCTTCTTGACGCCAGCGAAGATGATGCCATTTGCCTTTTCGACAGCTCCATTGGACTGAGGGTGATACACCGAAGCGAAGCAGAGCTTAGTGCCGATTTGAAAATAGAACCTTCGAAAGCCTGCGCTATCGAACTGCTTCCCGTTGTCCACTGTCAACTCCCTGGGCACACCAAAGCGGCACACAATGTTCTGCCAGAAAAACTTCGTTATGACAGCCGAAGTTATGCGCTGAACGGGCTTCGATTCTATCCACTTCGAGAAATATTCCACAGCCACTAGGGCGAATTTGTAATTTCCAGGAGCCGGGGGCAGTGGACCGACAATGTCCAAGCCCCATCGCGCCAGAGGCCAAATAGGAGGTATGAGCTGAACTTCATGAGCAATACTTCGACTGATAGGGGCATGAAGCTGGCAATTGTTACATTTTCTGAGAGTGTCTTCCGCATCTGCTAGTGCCGTTGGCCAGTAGAAACCTTGCCTGAAGGCTTTAGCAACAAGTTTCCTGGTTCCCATATGCGAAGAGCACATGCCGCTATGGATGTCTTCGAGCAGCTGCACCCCTTCTTCCCTGGAGATGCATTTCAGCAGCGGTGAACATACACCCTTCTTGTACAAAGCTCCGTCGATCATAATATAGTTTCGCGCCCGATGCTTCAATCTACTCCGATCTTTCTGATCTTCGGGTTCGAAATAGCCCTTGAGGAAAGCTATAATCGAAGACCTCCAGTCTTCGCTGGAGATGGCATTGATGTACTTCGCTGGAGCCTCGTCGTTGTCAATGGACTTATGGTGCAAGACTTCGTAAAACACATCGGGCGGCCTCTGAGTTTTTTGAGCCGCCGCCTTCGCCAAAGCGTCTGCCTCGCCGTTCAAGCTTCTGTGAATTGACTTCACCGTGAACCCCAAGAAGTATTTCTCCATTGCCCTGACTGCCCCAAGGTACCTTATCATTTCAGGGTCCCTGGCTTTGTTGCTCTTCGCAATGTGACCCTGAATGAGATCAGAATCGGTTTTGATTATCAGCCTTCACATGCCTAGAGCTCTTGCTTTTCTGAGCGCTAGCAAAAGCCCCTCATACTCTGCCACATTGTTTGTAACTGCCTCGAAATTCAGCCGGACTGTGTATCGAAGCTTGATGCCTGACGGCGAAGTTAAAATTGCTGAGGCTCCGGCCCCGTCAGAACAATATGCTCCATCACAATGAACCTCCCAATGATCCACCGCAACTTCATGATCCTTCTCCGCCTTTGGGGTCCAGTCTGCTACGAAGTCTGCCAAAACCTGCGACTTTATAGCCTTCCTGGAGACGAAGTTGACAACGTACTCCGCGATCTCAGCCGACCACTTCGCTATATGCCCCGAAGCTTCTTTGTTTTCGAAGATATTACGCAACGGGAACGAAGTGGGCACAGTGATGCTGTGGCTCTAAAAATAGTGGCGAAGCTTCCGAGAGGCCATGACAACTGCGTAAGCCATTTTCTCCACTTCCGAGTAAAATCTCTTCGCCCCCGACAAAGCTTCTGACACGAAGTAGATGGGTGCTTGAAAGCTCTGGCCATTCTTAAGCCGCTCCTCGACTAACACGGCACTGAGAGCAGATTCTGACGCCGCGATGTACAGGAGTAGGTCAGCTTTTGGAGTAGGACTAGTCAGTACTGCCG
Organism: Alloteropsis semialata; assembly: GCA_004135705.1. Taxonomy (NCBI): domain Eukaryota; kingdom Viridiplantae; phylum Streptophyta; class Magnoliopsida; order Poales; family Poaceae; genus Alloteropsis; species Alloteropsis semialata. Next base: position 27,997,426 of record CM014277.1, on the reverse strand, counting down.
TGTGCTCAATATAGCTCTTCAAGTCCTCGAAGGCCTGCTGCTGCTCCGGCCCCCAGAAAAATGTCGAAGTGACTCTGAGTGCTTCAAAGAATGGGAGGCTCCGCTCTGCAGATTTGGAAATGAAACGTCCCAGAGAGGCCAATCTCCCAGTCAATTTTTGCAGATCTCTCTTCGATCTCGGCGGCTTCATATTTCTGAGTGCCATAATCTTCTCCGGGTTAGCCTGGATCCCAGTCTTCGAAATCATGCATCCCAACAACTTGCCTGCAGAAACTCCGAAGACGCACTTCTCCGGATTAAGCCGCAGGCCAAATCTCCTCAAGTTGGCGAAGGTTTCGGAAAGATCCTTGACGTGATCTTCGGCCTTCCTACTTCGCACCACCACATCGTCAACGTAAGCGGATACGTTGGTATCAAATTGTTTCCCAAGCACAGTTCTAATCATTCTGTTGAAAGTGGGCCCTGCATTCTTCAAGCCCTCCGGCATGCGAACGAAGCAAAACAGACCGAAGGGAGTGGTGAAGCTTGTCTTCTCTTCGTCCGCCCGCTTCATCCAGACTTGGTGATACCCCGAGAAACAATCCAGCAAAGAGATCAACTCACAACCCGCAGCGGAGTCAACCAGAGCGTCGATCCTCGGCAGTGGATAATCATCTTTCGGACATGCCCTGTTGAGGTCTGTGAAGTCGATGCACATGCGCCAACTTCCATTCTTTTTCGGCACCATTACAATGTTTGCCAGCCACTTCGGATACTTTACTTCGCGTATAACTCGCGCGTCCAACAATTTCTGCACTTCGGCTTCAGCCGCTTTCCTCCGCTCTTCGGACAGGACCCGAAGCTTCTGTTTCCTGGGTCTTGCCCTCGGATCAACGTTGAGCTCATGCTCAATGACGTCCCTCGGGACTCCTGTGAGATCCCTCTTCGACCACGCGAAGACATCTTGGTTCTGCACCAAGCAAGCCAGCAATTCTGCCTGACAAGACTGGTCCAATTCTGCACCAATGCACACCACAGCTCCTGAAGCAGCGCTCGGCAGCGGGATCTTCTTTATATCACCCTGAGGCTGGACCTGGCCAACCTCCTCCTTTGCCCCCGCGGAGTCACCGGGAGCTGTGTCTTCGATAACATGAATAGGTTTCTGCAAAACTGCCGTATTTCGCTCCCTCCTGCGAGCATCCTCCTGATCCCCGAATACCGAGACCACTCCTCCCAAAGTTGGTATCTTCATGCAAAGATAAGCGCTGTGAATGACAGCTGAGAATTTGTTGATTATGCCCCTGCCGAAGATAGCTGTGTATGGGTACGGAATGTCCACTATATCGAAGGTTATGACCTCCGTCCGGGTCTGGTGACCTTCGCCAAATGTGACATTGATGTCCATCTTTCCGATTGCTTCGATTCTCCACCCCCCAAAACCGAACAAGGGAGTTTCGGAGGGCGACAGACTTCGCTCCTCAAATCCCATCTGCAAGAATGCTCTGCGGAAGATTATGTCCGCGGAGCTTCCATTGTCGACCAGAATGCCTCCGAGATCCGTGCCATATAAATGCTTCTCATTTTTCCCCACGATTGCCCTTATAACCATCGGGTCCTCATGAGGGTAGTGCTTAAGGCGCAGGTCCTGCTCTGTGAAGGTGATGGGTACATGGGACCATTCGCTGTGAAAGACAATGCCTTCGGATACATGATTCACATAGCGCAGATGCTCACGCTTTTGCCTCTTCGAGAAAAAAGCTGTGTCTCCCGATCCTCCTGTGATGGCGTTCACAACATTTACCCTGCGCTGCGAGGACTCCGCCGGTTCCTCCCTGTCTTCGGCCCTTCTCTCTTCTCTCGGGCGCTCGGAGGAACGTCTGGGCAGCTCGAGACCTTGAGACTGCGCCGCGCCCCCCCCACGGCACCGGGTAATACTGTGGGTGCGGCTGCGCGAAGACAGGCGGTGGCGGGGGCGGCGGGAGCGCAGGCACGTAGCTGCTAGCCCCGAAAGACTGACCCTGCGGCCAATAATTCGCCGGCCTGTACTGAGTGGAGTCGATGTTCGCGGAAGTGTAGCTCACAGCCCTCATCGGCTGATGCTTCTTCCGCTCCTCTTCCTCTGCCATCCGCCTCTTCGTCTCCATCGCATCAGGACATTCCGCAGTGAAATGACCCTGATCCCTTCCATGAAAGAAACAGTAAGGCGTTTTCCCCTCGCCCTCCTTCTTCTGGCCTCTTCCTGGACCCTTGCCGCGTCCACCTCGACCTCCGCGACCTCCGCGGTCTGATCCTCCTCCTCTTCCGGAGCCCCCCGCGGCCGATTCCGACGCAGCGCCCCCCTGCGACGGCTGGCTCTGCCGCGGAGGTTCGCCTACCACGCTGTTAACAGCGCGGCCCTTACCCGGGAAATCTCCCTTTCCCGTGGTCTGCTGCTTCTGCTCTTCCCACTGGCCCTGCGGCCAGAACTTCTTGCTCTTCTTCCCCTTATTCTGGTCTTCGAGCCGCCTGCGCCGACCCCGATCCGACCTGCAGTATGTCTGCATGATCTCGAAGAGCTCTCTCTCCGACCGAGGCCGACACCTGTCCAGGAATTCCGCGCACGCCCCCATTCTGAGGCCCCTGATCGCCGCGTCGATGACTGTGTCCTCGCATACGTTTGGTGCCCTCGAGCGAAGCTGAACGAAGCGCTTCATGTATTCCTGGAGCGTCTCCTTGTCACCTTGACAGCAGGAGTGAAGATCCCCGCTGTCAGCTCCTCCGGCTGAAAACCTTGGAAGTTCTCGTATAACTTATCACGTAGCTCCTCCCAGGCGTATATCTTCCCCCGAGGCAAACTCGCGTACCACTGCTGCGCCGGTCCCTTGATTGCCATAATGAAAGCCTTCGCCCTGACTGTGTCATCGCCCCCGGCTGCAGAAATGGCCGTTTCATATCTCAGCAGAAACTCCCTGGGGTCAGACTGCCCATCAAACTCTGGCATAGAGGCCGGCAACCTAAACTTCGCGGGCCACGGCGTGTGCTTCAACTGAATGGAGAGCGGAGTGGTTGGCAAAGGCATCCTGCACGACCTTCGCGGCTCGGCGACGAACCTTGTTGGCCTGGGCCCCAGGTCTCCTTTGGCTACTTCCTCGACGTCTGACTCCGCACCACCCTCACCGCAGTGCTCCACAAGCTGCGGAGATGCAGCCGGCGGGCGAAGGCTTGCTATCTGGTCCTGTAGCTTCTTGTTCTCCTCCGCGAGTTGAGCCAGGGTGACTAGCAACTGCGGGTCTTCTTTTCGGTGATGCGCGTCCTCGCGCAAACGCTGCATGTGCTCCAGCTGCTCCCTCCTCTTGGCCACCTCTTGCCTCAACAAGTCGAGGCGAAGGTTGTCTTCGCGTTGCTTCTTCGCCGCTTCCTCCTCGGCCCGAGGGTCGGCCCCCTTGGCGGCCGCAGCCGCCGCCTTCGAGCGTGTCTGCGCCTGCGAGTACGAAGGTTTGCTTGCATTGTACTTTTGCAACAGCAAACCTTCGACCCTACGCAGCGCCAATATGTCTTCTTCGGGAATTCCTGCCTCCAGGAGACCCACTTCGAGGTCCCCAGTGGCCAGGTCTTCGAGTGACAGCTCTTCGCCCGGCGGACCTCGCGGTATCTGCGAGTTCGCCGTGATCAGAGCTTGCTGCGCCGCCGACGGATCATCGGGCGGCTTTTGTGTAGTGGCTTTTGATTTTTTGCTGTTCGGCATGGTGGCACTTCGGAACGAACCACGGACGGCGCCAAACTGTAGGGTGTAACTTCCCACACAGTGAGGAAAACAAACACTTCCCTATGTCCTAGGAAAGCAACACGACAAACAACAAGTGCTTTTTGTCTCCCAAAAATCTGATCCCGTATCACGAGCCGGTGCTCTTATTTATAGAGAACATATTACAAAGTTTGATTACAATCGTACCCTTGTACAAGGTGTCTTTGGTCCTTGATTACAATAATGCCCCTGCGGGCCGTACCAAAGTTACCCCTACTTGGGTCTTTTCCAGTCGCGGGCCCACTCGAAGTCCGTACGACTCCTTCATGGCCCCACAATGCTTCGGTGCCTCCGCACACTTCGCGCCTCCCGAAGTCCTTGGAGTGGCTTCGCCCGACTTCGCCCGACTTCGCCCATTAATCGGAGTCGCCCCGCATCAACCGGGACGACGCCGTGGCCCACGTCAAGACCGAAGTCGCCCGAAGTCCCGTCATCCTGCAAGCACTTCGGTAAGAACTTGGTCAGCCAAAACCATGTTCACGTCCGGAGGTCGCGCTGGGCGAATCCTCCCCAACACTAGGATTCCTTGCTTAAAGACCACAGGTGGCGAAGGAACAAGGTCAGCTTCAATAACAAGGTTGAAATAAGGGATGCTCCAGAGCTGATCAGTGGTGTACAAGTACTGAAGGAGTACCAGAGTTTTGTGTAGGTCACTTTTTGAGCGACTACTTCTAGGAAGAGGAAGCAGCATGACGAAGATAATAGATGGCACAACTGGAGGAAGAAGAGTATTTTGTTTGATCCTCCTTACTGGGATTCCTTGCTTATAGGCCATTTGCCTTTTTTCTTCCATTTGGCTTTTTTTTGGCTCTAATTCAATTTTGCTTATTGTGACAGTAAACAATATTGTTCCAATTTCAGGTTAGGCAGTGATCGGGTTACAAATCCCATGTGATCTCAATAAACGTGTTGTTTTGTCACTAAAATTTTACGGCTTTTATAAATTATTTTTCCCCATAGCAACGCATGTGCACAACCCTAGTCATGAGTCATCCACATAAAAAAATGTCATGCGTTCAAACATTTACAGGGCATAGAAAACTTGCATGTCTCTTGCTCCTGCAGGATATGATATAGACACATGATACGCCACTCAAGTACTCAATGTGCCCATGCCACTTGAGCTTGGTGGTGCCGATGCCGCTTGGGGGGAGAGGAGTGTAGGCCTGACACAGCCTAGCACTACGGGAAACCCCCCCTTTGCCGAGTGTCAAATACACTCGGCAAAGGGACTTATACACTCGGCAAACAGTTTTGCCGAGTGTAGCCCACGGCAACGGCACACTCGGCAAACAAGTGACGGCAAAGGGCTGTTTGCCGAGTGCCAAACATCGGGCACTCGGCAAACCTTTTGCCGAGTGTCTCCTGGCACACGGCAAAGACACGGTCCCCCTCGGCAAATGGGACTAACGGCCGTAAGGCCAGAGACGGCGTCAGGCGCCCTTTGCCGAGTGTCCGATGGTTGACACTCGGCAAATCTATCCTTTGCCGAGTGTCCCGCACTGACACTCGGCAAACATATGTGCCCTTTGCCGAGTGTCCGATGGTTGACACTCGGCAAATGTTACAACCTTTGCCGAGTGTCCCGCCCTGACACTCGGCAAATACATCCCCTTTGCCGAGTGCTATGGTAAATGCACTCGGCAAAGGGCCTTCACAGAACGTCCAGTATGGTCACTTTGCCGAGTGCTATGGTAAAAGCACTCGGCAAAGTGACCAGAACAGCTATTGTTTTCCTGTTTTCTCTCGTTAAAAGTACCCCAACTCACAAATATCACATTGCACAGGAATATATCACAATATCCATCACAAACGCAAATATATCTCACAATATCCATCAGAAAAACAAATCCATCACAATATCCATCACAAACACAAATCCATCACAATATCCATCACAATCTAGAAATAAGTATCACATCCATCACCTAAGTTGACATGAACATAACAAACTCTAAGAAGGAGGCCACTGTGACCACGGCTGCGACGGATTTGACAAATCTTGGTCCTCATTTGGCGCATTGGATCCCGCCGACTGGTTCTGCACATAGGACAAGATTATGCATTTGTTAGACAAGTTATACATCAGAAGTCATGAGATGAACATATAAGTTTTATAAATGGACTAAATTCTCTAAGTTATCTAATTTGTGAATGTTTTCTGAATTCTCTAAATGTACTTTGCTATATGAATTCTCACAAGTCTCTAAATCTTCTAGGTTTTCTAATTCTCTAAATTCTTCTAAGTTCTCTAATTATCTAAATTTTCTAGGTTCTGTAGAAATTGAACTTGAAGGTTGTCCGAAGTGACTCACAGGTGTATGTGATCCAGGATATGCCGGCGTTGGAGAGAATTGGATGTTTGGCCCCGGCACACCTTGCTTTGCGGCCATGCTCTGCATCCACATGTACATCTGCTGCATCTTCTGCTGCTCGGCCGTCCACCGCATCTGGAAATCGGCCTCTAACTGCTGCCGCTGGGCCGCCAACCTCTCTTCTAACATCTGCTGCATCTGGGTCTACAATATAATATCCAAATGTTAGAATGAAAATCAAACGTATTTAAATATCAATGAACGATCAATAGAACAGAAACAACCTGGAGCTCCTGTATCTGGTGCTGGGCTACGGTCGGCCTTGGTCGTATGGCGGGGCTGGAGTCCGTACTCCTAGCTTTAATCTGGTTAAGCGTAGGAGTACTGGCCGTGTCGATGCAACCGTCACCCATATAGAAGCGTCCATGCTTCTTTCCTCCTCCCATCGTCATGACAACTTCTCCATCGAGGTTCTCGTTGACAACATCGAACTCTGGCCCGCGGATCTCTCTTGCCATCGATGTGTAGTCACTGAGGCGGCTGTGGATGCTTGCATTGCTGTACGCCGAGGGCGGGTCGTCCAGGTTGTAGTTGACGTTGGACGTCGCCTTGCCCTTGTGGGACAAAGCATACGCCTTGAACGTCGAGCAAGACTCACCACCATGGGCCCCCGACTGCAAAAAAAATGATCGACGTAATTAGAAATTATGGACAATTGAGTGTATTAATGAAGATATGGAATCTCTTACCCATCTAGACGCGTACGCAGGCAGGCTAAGGTTGCCCTGATGGTGTGGTATACCCGGCATCAGCAAACGCCGCTCCCGGCAAGCTTCGTGCTGTTGGACCCACTCCTCCGACAACCACTTGTCGACAATGATCTCCCAGCACTGCCGATGTTGTGCACACCACCATACAGGAGCCTACACATCATCAAGGTTAGGACATGAGAATAACAAATTAAATGTTTTGTATTGAATTTCTATATGTACCTGCAAGTATTGTTCCCGGGTGAGCCTAATGTTTCGAGCTTCAGCTTTAGAGCACTTCTGTTGGAGAAATGTAGCGTAGTACATGATGACGGACTGGACGCGTGCCTCGTAGTGCATGTCCTTCACAAGCTTGAAACATGCTCTGTGAGCCGTCTCATTTGCCGCTTGCTCATAGCCCGATTCGCATCTGTAGAAATCCTGCATACAGACGCGATGTAGACATTCAATATTTTAAGAAAATATCCAATGAATGTGCAACGAATTAAGCAGTGTAGTGCGAGGAAAACTTACCCACAGCTCGCCCGTGACACGAGCCGCCTTGTTCTGGAATATCCTGTTGTCCCGATCCATCGAGTCGGGGAAGGCGATGTAGTGGTCAAACGTGTAGGCTGGCTCTTGTCTTCCGCCTCTGTCAACGAAGCCTGGGAAGTGCAACCTGCACAAACCACCCAGGATCCCGTTGACATGGCGGTCGTGAACCCCAGGAGCGACCATAATCCAACTCCTGCATAAGTGATTAAGAGAAATTTTAAGTTTGCAATCAAGTTATAACAATATGAAATGAAAATATTACGATCAAATATAAACCATATTACCTAGGAGCGATGGGCCGAATCATCGGCCGCCTCTCAAACGGTATGGGTCGCTGGGGAAGCTGCGAGGGACCTCTTAACCAAATGGCTGCGACTCCTCCTCCTCCTCCTCCTCCGCCCGCAGCCTCCTCCTCCTCCTCCTCCTCCTCCTCCCCTCCCCCTGCTGCCACTCCTGGTCCGGGCCATCCTGTGCCACGACGTGGTCGGGAGAGGCCGCCTCCGGTGTAGGTAAAACCTCGTCCTCAGACTCAGACTCAGACTCCGAGTCTGCCTCAGGAGACGGTGCTGGAGCCTGCCTCCCTCGCCCCCTGCCTCCACCCTGTCTCCCCCGACCCTTGCCTCCACCCTTCCCCCGACCCCTACCTCCACCCGTCCCCCTGCTGGACCCCTCACCGGCAGAGGACCCTCCACCTGCACCGGGAAGCCGTCTCAAAATCCCCGCTAACGACTTGGTGACAACGCCCACCATCTGCAATTACAAAGAGAAAATCAATCAGTACAGATAAACAAAATGTACTTAGAAATAAATGCAATTGAACAAATCATAAATTGGAAATAACATGGTATTGCAAATAATAAATGCGGAACATACATGTATTAGAAATAATCATCGTGGTTGGGATTCACTGGATCATAAGTCTCATCATCACTATCACGGTTGTCAAAATTTTCATACTCATTCTCCAACGGAGGAATGTCCTCATCACTGTCATCGCCTAACTGTAATCGCTCTAGTAACTCTAAGTCCTTCACACCACATACCTCATCTCCAGCGTTCTCTTCATTGTCTACTTCCATTTGGATCGCTTCGGTTAAGTCTATCTCAAAATTCCCTTCTAGCCCATCTTCTTGGAAAAACTCCCCGACATATGTATTTGGGTCAATGTTGTAATCTTCATTGTTTGGAACAGGTATTTTACCGTGTGGCGATACCTTGTACACAACATCCCACCCCCGAAGGCGTGGGTCGGTTTTACATGGGTACGAGAGATAGTAAACTTGTGTTGCCTGTTGAGCCACAATATATACGTCATCTCCTGGCAAGACGGTTGATTGTCGAATTTCGACTAGCCCAAGATTTGGAGTTCGTCTCACTACTTTGGGATCAAACCAATGGCATTTGAATATGACTGGATTAAGAGGTTTGGATCCATGAAAAATGAGTTCGTATATTTCTTCAATTTTTCCATAGTACTCGACCCCATCAATGCCCGGCGTAAAAACTCCTGAATTTGTGGTTCTTCGGTTCGGCCGATTCTTCTCGTGGCGTGTTGTGTGAAAGCGATATCCATTCACGTCATAAGCATAAATGTTCTCACCCTATAGCCACAACCATCGGCAACCTGTCTCAACTCGGCACTCATAGACGCATCAGTTTGCCCCTGCAAGTTCATGGATGATAGTTCGTTATATTATTCGCTACGATGAAAAACCCACGAGGTAATTGGGTTGGTACCTTATGTTTGAACCACGAAATGAAATCGGGTTTTTGTCCACCCGCGCCCTCTCTAAGAAGGGTCTCGCTTTCCTGCGGGGTAGGTTGCCTTGAACGACGCCAGAATAGACGATGAAATTCCCTATATCAACAACAAACACAAGGTGTTGGATGTAGAATTGTGAGTTAAAAGACTGAGGTAATTGAAGAGTACGTACCGCAAGTACGGCTCCACCTCATCAAGGTTGGTCAACACATAAAGCATGATAGTGCGCCACTCTTCATGCCTCAAGGTTTTGTATGACCCTTCACTTGCACTTCTGAGTTGCCCTCTGAAAAGGCTGAGGTTCGATTCATCTTCACGAGCATTGTAACGAGGGGGTGGATTATGCACGTTTGGAAGGTTGTCAAGATAGTATTTTGTTGTGTAGTTTGAAACCTCCTCTAGAATGTATGCCTCAGCAATGGAAGCTTCAATTTTGCATTTATTTTTGCATTTGGTTCGAAGAACCTTCTGACATCTCTCAATTGCATAGCACCAACGGGACTGCACAGGCCCCCCCATTCGTGCCTCATACGGGAGGTGCAGAATCAAATGCTGCATTGGATTGAAAAAACCGGGTGGAAAGATCTTCTCCAACTTACAGAGCAACACAGGTGCCATTCTTTCCATTTCTTCAATCACGGACCGAGATATTTCCTTAGCACACAGCTGGCGGAAGAAGAAGCTCAACTCAGCCAGCACTTGCCAGACATGATCAGGGACATATCCTCGAACCATCACTGGAAGAAGTCGCTCTAGCCATATGTGATAGTCATGACTCTTGAGCCCGTTGATTCGCATAGTAGATAAGTTCACTCCCCTCTTTAGATTCGCTGCATAGCCATCGGGAAACATTAACGTTTGAAACCATTCTAGAACTTCCCTCCTTTGAGGCCTCGACAGGACGAAATCGGCCTTAGGCTTTCTCCATGACTTGCCGTCTTTGGGAGGCGGTATGTCTAGCTTTGTCCTATCGCATAACCTCGCGTGATCCACTATAGCCTTAACATTGTCCTTTGTCTTATCAACCATGTCCATGATTGTACCAAAAAGTGCCTCACCGAGATTCTTTTCTGTGTGCATCATATCAATGTTATGTGCAGAAGAAGGTCTTCCATATAGGGAAGCCTCCACAAGCCCAACTTATGAGTCCAGGCATGTTGCTCACCATATCCGACAAAACCACCTTCTTCATTGACCACGAGAGCATCTAGCTGAGCACGAACATCCACACCTGTCAACATTGCTGGTGGAGGGTCTTTAACAACGACGCCTTTCGTAAAGTTCTTGGTGTCCCGTCTGAATGGATGGTCAAGAGGGAGAAACTGTCGATGTTTGTCAAAACACGAATACTTGCCACCTTTCACCAACCAAATGAACTTCAGAGCTGCCTTGCATATTGGACATGGGAACTTGCCATGAACGCACCACCCACAGAACAACGCATACGCCGGCAGGTCATGCAGAGAGTAGTGGAACCAAACATACATTTTGAAGTTTGTCTTTGTAACTCGGTCGTATGTCCATACCCCTTCCTCCCAAGCACGGAACAAATCATCAATCAGAGGCTCCATGTACACACTCATATTTTTTCCCGGGTACCCCGGAATTATCAACGACAAGAATATGTTCTGTCGTTGAAAGAGCACACCAGGGGGGAGATTGAGGGGGATAACGAACATGGGCCAACAAGTGTACGGTGCAGCCGTCATTCCGTAAGGATTGAACCCATCTGTTGCCAGCGCAACACGGACATTACGAGCCTCTATAGCTTTGTCACTATGAATTGAATCGAAGTTAGTCCATGAGTCACCATCGGATGGATGTACCAGCTTCTCAGGATTGTATCGACGGCCTTGCTTGTGCCATGTCATCTGTTTCGCGGATTCCTCTGTCATGAAGAGTCGTTGGATTCTCGGTATGAAGGGAAGGTACCGTAGGATTTTCACGGGGATTGTGAGCTGCCTCTTAGTACCATCACCTGACTCTACCTCCAAATACCTAGAGGAACCACACTTTGAACAGTAATTTGCTTCCGCATTTTCTTTTCTAAATAACAAGCATCCATTCGGACAAGTAGTGCACGAAGGAGCTTCTGTGCCTCGTACATGCTCTTTGGCAGAATGTGACCCACCAGAAGCAGGCTGCCAACAACAGTCACCATTGAATCGAAAGCGTCTCGACTCAGGCCAAACTGAGATTTTACGGCCATGAGGCGCGCAACGGCATCCAGTTGAGAAACTTTGGTATGCCCGTGAAGGGGTTGCTGTGCTGCATCCATCATCTGGTAATACGCCTTTGCGGTGGGCTCTGGCTCCTCCTCCTTAGGTGCATCATCGAAGTGTGCTTCATGATAGTCATCCAACATGTCCGCTACCCCGGCATCAGCATCATAATTCTCGATGCGTTGTCTCACGACCTCGCCTCGCACACGATCGTTTTCACCATGGTAGATCCACCTGGTATAGTTTGCCGTGAATCCAAACTTGCAAAAATGTTTGCCCATGGTATCCTTTGTTTGTCGGCGTGTGTTTCCACATTTGTTGCACGGACACCACGTGCTGTCCCCACCTTTAACCTTGGCAAATGCTACATTCAAAAAGGCCTTGGTCTTCTCAATCCATTCATCGGTCAACGAACTCAGATTTGTGCGGCCCGTGTACATCCACTCACGGTCATCATCCATCCTTTAACATCAGCGGGGGTGATATTAAAAATAATATATCTAAACGATGTCTATCATTGCCTAATAGGTAAAGATAGGTCCTAATCCCACCCGAGAATGCGTAGATGGGTACAGTTTCCATGGTCTACTCCTATCCGAGACAGAATTTCGGCAGCATCTCCCCGCTGTTCTCCAAATACACGTCCGGTCAAGGAGATTGTGTATCCGGAGAACAACAGGAAGATGATGCCGAAATTCTGCCTCGGATCGAAGTAGACCATAGAAACTATACCCATCTACGCATCCTCGGGCTGTCCAAATAATGTGGACAATTCGAAACAGATACGGGTATCCATATGCAGAAATCTGCATACTTCCAACCGTATCTCTTTCGAACGGGAGACGCCTAACTAGGTTACGTGATCTACGAACATGATATGAAATAAGACGAGTAATTGATGCCTCACCTTGCTATCCAACGAGGTGACACGACGAGGATAGTGAAGTAGCTGACGAGGGACTACGAGACCCTGAAAAACACGCAAAGCTATGACGTCAGTTCAAATTTTCGGCAGCACCTCCCCTCCACGGTGAGGTTTCAAAACCTGCAACAAAAGAACGGCACGATGGCCGATATACACATAACGGCACGATGGCCGACATACACATAACGGCACAAAAGCCGGGAACAATTTCAAGTACATTAATAAAAAACTAAACTACTACCCCTTCCTAGAAATAACTACCGAAACACACAGATTCAATTTCAGTTAAGACCCAAATATATTTCCAGTTCCGTGCGGACTTGTCAAACTATTAATGAGATCACCACCACTACAATTTTGCACAATATCTTATTTTCATTGTCAATTTTATTACCTTGAGATCTAATTGTACCTTCCTTTAAATTCATACAGAATAAAATCTGCTGGCTTACATTGAAAAAGGATCAAAGAGCAAAAGCTGATATTTATAATCTTCATGAGGAAATCAAGAATAAAGTAATTGATGCATCAAGGAATGATGCTAAATCTCTGATTAAAACTTACACAGGCAACACTTCCGCGGGGGG